>JAQJVL010000003.1:9491742-10159752 GCA_035578905.1 Stictocephala bisonia
CATTTGTCGTAGGCAGAATTTTATGAAAGTTGATTTTGTTGGATTAGTTTTAAGATTGAGCTCATTGAAATGTTGGATAGAATTATTTAGCTCGGTGAAAGTTATGATTTCCAGTTCATTCTTTGATTCCGCGCTGAAACAGAGAGTCGTGTCATCTGCGTACTGGACGAGATGTCCTTGTTGTAGCGATGAACCAAAATCATTGACATACAACAAAAAGAGCAAAGGACTGAGAATGGAACCTTGAGGGTCTCCATATCTCAGACACCCCTCTCTCGATTGCATGTCCGAAATTTTGACGAATTGTTTTCTATTACTGAGATACGACTTGATCCAACTAAGTGGCACTCCTCGTATCCCGTAGTGTTCTAGCTTGTGAAACAGGGTGTTATGATCAACACAGTCAAAGGCTTTTGATAAGTCAAGAAACACACTTAGTGTGTCTTTTGACTTTCAACTCCCTGCAATATCTTGTCAATTAGACGCACCACTGCGTCTACTGTTGACTTCGCACTTCGAAACCCGAACTGGTTATTAGATAGTAAATCATGTCTCTCCAAAAATTTGACTATTCGAGTGAGAAACATCTTTTCAAAGAACTTGCTAAAAACAGGCAAAATCGAAATTGGGTGACAGTTTTGGATGGAAAATGGGTCACCTTTTTTGAAAATGGGTATGACTTTGGCCGATTTTAGAGAGGAGGGGAAGGTTCCAGAGCAAAACGAGAGGTTAATCAAATGTTTAAGTGGCTTCAACAAATGCTTTGAGCATTGTTTTACTATTACTATTATACGAAACATATATATTGTCGAGCCTAGACACAGAAGCCGGGATGACGATATGATACATTGATATATCACAATGTTGAAGAACAAACATTTCATGTGAGTGTGTGTTTCACCGAGCAAGTAAGTTATACTGAAGAAGAATTGTATAAAAATATAGGCATAAATTTTTTTGGCTATGCATTTATGGCTCGTTTTAATAGAATAGGGAGGGAGAGTGGATCATTAGGCATGCGTTGCCAATAATTTAATACATATCGCTTCTATCACAGCACCAAGAAAACCGTGGACATTACTTTAGTAAAGTGAGCTATCTAACAAATGTTTCATTTTTCAAGAGAGAACGCATTTTTCATTGTGAGTAGCGTTTTGTAAGATTTACAAAGAGATGAGTGAGATATATATAGTGATAAGAAATTTAACAAAATAAAGAAGGAGTTACAAATAGAAATCGATTAGGAACAAACAAATATTTACTGATTTTTTAATTTAAAAATTAATCACGTCAGAGATTGCAAACTAAAATTAATTTTATTTCTTTTTATATGTAATCATGTACCAAATGTTAGTATGAGAACAAAGTATCATGTTTCACCAAATCTCCATGTAATCAAAGCTCATTGAATGAATACTTTAACGGTCTGTAAATGACTGTCGTAACTGATACGAAAGCACTAGAAAGCCGAAAAAGCACTGATACACTAAAAATAAACATGCATGGACCGAAGTGTTTTAATAACTCATAAATATGCAATCAATAACATCTGTATGTAAGTAAATGTGACTTTGTAAGTCAATGTTATGTAAGTCTTTTGTTCCAGCTGTAATATCACGTGGAGGTAGCGTAGATCGATAATTTAATAGAAATGTTTAGTGGAGCAGTTACTTCAGTAACGGGTTTTTAAAACGAATTACATTGCAATTGGTGAACGATGAGACAAGCATTTCGTTATCTAAGTCAATGTGACAGTGACTTTGTGACAGCTGTAATTACACTAGGGGTTGGTGTAGATCGGTAATTTAATAGAAACGTTTAGTGTAGCAGTTACTTCAGTAACGGATTTTGTAAAACAAATTAGATTGTAATCGATGAACGATGAGCGAAGCACATCGTTACGTAAATCAATGTGACAGTGACATTGTTGACAGCTGTAATCACACGTGGTGGTGACGTAAATCGGCGACTTTATTGAGACACTTGGTGGAAATATTTTGTTTTAAAACAAAGAAGAAGACAGAATAATACAGAACTTTCAAACGAGTTATTAATGAAAATTCCCTTTTTCTTATCACTGAGTCCTAAGTGTTATGGACGGGTCTAAGTTGGTTAAAATGATCATGTGGTTTTTTTTTTCAATTTCGTTTTAAGTTCAGAGTGGACATGGAAAAAATTTCAACGTGAATAAAATTAAATCTTTTCAATTTTTGAAAACAACACAATTTCGATTCGAATATTCTACTGAAACGTTTCTCGTCTTGATATTTACAAAACGTTAACTATTTTTAAAAGTAGAATATTTTAACTGTGCAAACCGCTTGTCACTAGATTGTGGATCCTCCTGCGAAAGACCAAATATGACTTTTATATATTTATTCAAAACTGTACTACGTTTATTATAATTACCTGTTAAAAATAAATAATATTTTACGGAAAGTCAAAACATACATTGTTTTAACTAACGTATAGTGAGGATATTGAAAAAAATGTCAGACCTCTTGTTAACTAATTTCTTTCATAAACTGTTAAATATGTTAAAAGTACCTAGAAAACCAATAAACGATTTAAAATTGGGATGTTCCTCTGAAATTCTTGTAAAATATATCAAATATTTTTAATATAAAGGTTAAGGTAAGAATGTCCTATTTGGCATAACTTCAGGATCAGAATGTTCGAAAAATTTCATAGTCGTCATTTAGGATGAGAAAATTTGTATAAGACATTATTAGTAACACTTTATATGTTAAATTTCATTTAGACGTAAGAAATTACCACAATTGCTGTGAAATAATTTAATTACTAAAAACAAAGTTAGTAAAATTATAATCTGTGTGTATACTACTTCGTATTCAAGATATTCAAGAGCTAAAAGCATTAAATTTGCAAAACCATTTACTTCATTATGAAGTGAAAGACTATTGTGAGTTTGATGTTTTTTGAACTTAGTATTTTTAATATTAAAACATCAAAAGGTTTCTTCTATCTAATGTTTATTGAATTACTTAGATAGAAATGTTTACTTGTAATCTCAGTGTAAATATAAAACCCAGAAATAGTTAGGAATCTTCCATATATTTATTCTATCATCCAGATTGTTTGTAATCCAATTATATAATTCAATCAAGCAGTTGTGTCTCACTAAACCAATAGACGTTATGTGAGTTTTGCTCATTGTTTGCATTTAAATTTAGGTTGTTATACTGGAATCTTCTAGCAATTTGTCTTATAATGACAAATGTTATGTTAGACATGCAGAGGATGAGCTGGCATCAGTTTCAGCAGACTGTTGACTGTATAAGCTTGCTGAGAAGAAGACTCTTAGTTACAATGTACTAATACTTAATTACTGTTAAGTTCAAATAAGTAAAGTATTACAACTTAAAGTAGGTTTGTAGACGTTGGAGACTCCATCATGGCGCCCCACAAGGGTGTATTTTGTTTCCATTGATCTTTTTTGGTGTAAATAAGTGATTTATATTGCAATAATATGCATTATTGATTGAATAATTGTGTATGCTTATGATGTTTCCATTATAGAAGAATATGGACTATAGTCACGACATAATAACAACATCCATATAACTCCACATGTCTTTTCGATCAGAAAAATCGAGATATGAAATACTTGTGGCTTCTAACTGTGAAATGTCAATTAGTTATGATACAACATTTCTTGGAATTATGTTTGATTAAACTTTATCAAATACAAGTCACACTCAGCAACTTAAAAAAACCAAGATCAACAGCTTACGCCATAAATATTCTGAAAAATATCTGTATTCAGGAAACTATTCTTGATACCTACAGAATTTATTTTAATGGCATCTTCCGCTACGGAATATACTATTGGTAAGCATATTCATCAATACTTTTACGCAACAAAAACATTTGTATTAAGGAATATCTGGTCAAAAGTAGTCCCATGAATGTAGAGAGGCTTTATAGAAATTCAGAATACTGTATTTACAGTCACTTTATATGTATACATGTTGAACTCGGTTGTAACAAACAACTTCCTGCTTTTATCTAAAAACTGAGAACACTATAGAGAAACATGATCTAACCATTTATCGATCCATCCCATTCACGAAACAGTAGAATTTCAAGAAAATAGCACAGAACAAAGGGATTAAGTTTTAAAATAATTTTCCACTGAAAATCAACAAAAATTACAACAATCAACAAATCAAACAAAGTGGTCAGTACAGGATTTTTGGAAGGTCATGCTTTTTATTATATTTTAGTATTTGGAGTTGTTCAGTAAAACATGTACCTATTCCTACTATAATGTATACTGTGTTATATTTTGTTATTTATTTATTTATTTATTGTATATTCACTAAATATGCATGATTGTAATTAATTTAAGTTTCCTGTAGCATCTATCTAGAATATACATTGCGTTCAAGATACATAACGCTTGTAATAAATTATTGTATTACAACATTTGTTAATTCAAGTATGGCTGAATAAGTGTTTATAGCTCCAATAAAACTGTTGATTACATAACTGTATGTTTCTTTATGTTTTACGTTCTTAAGGCATTCTCGACTGACTTAACAACAAGGCCAACTGCTCCAAGACCTATAATTGTACTTTGTATGTGGACAAGTAGTGCATATATACTATAAATTTAATATATTTCTATCATAGTAGTATAAATAATGTACGTTACTAATAAATTACTTAGGGAACAGAGATTTCACTTAAAGATACAGCGAAACATTCCGAAAACATACTACCTAGACTTGTTTATTTCCATATATGGTGTCTAAAAATAGACAAATTTATGTTCGTTTATTAATATAAAGTAAATCTCATTGGTATGATGATAATGAACAATGGGTTCCATCATTGTACTCTCTAGTTGTTATAGTCTACACAGTTACAATTTTGTTCGGCCTGTTTTTGATGTTTTCCAAAACGGAACGATCCTTACTGTTCCTTAACTATTTCACTCAAATCAACTTACTACAGTACTACATAAAAAAACAAAAAAATAGCAAATACACTGATATTCTTTCTATATCTACAAAGTCTCATTAAATTTCATATCGTAAAAAAACCTAGTTACTGTATTAGGAAAATTTTGAATAGAATTGCAGTATAAATAAAAATAATAATCAATAATAGTAATACGCAGTAGAATTAAAAAACTTTTTCCAAAAAGAAAACTAGGCATAAAAAAGACCTGGTTTAAATTTAACAGAAAATTTTTATGTATTTAAAGGATTCAGAATTGATAGATTTAACAAAATCATAAAATAAAGGTTTAAGAATAAGAAAGTTTTATTTTTTATTAATCACCAACAGTTGTGACGTCATTGTACCATCAAAGCAGTAACCAAAAATTAATTAGTAATTTTAGTAAAATTCACAGAAATGAAAGCTTGCATCGCATTCAAAATGTTTGATGCATTCTTCATTTTATATTATTATTGAAACATGGCTAATTTTTGACCGGATAATCTTGTCAAAATTCACAGCTGTATAGTCACATGACATTCGACTATAAGTTGCTGGAAGAGTTCAAAGGTTTCGTTGTATTAGTGTTTTAAGATGGACCAAAATGTGAATTGTTATCATATTTTGAATCCATAATGTTAGTAGTATACAAGTAAACCAAGAGATGGCATATTGGACATTTGAATAAAATAAGACGTATTATGAAATTGGGGAGGCCGTAAAAAGGTGGAACAGGAGACTCCACTCTCCCAAGCGTATTGAACTCACGATTCTTTGGCTCTGTAAGGAACCTTACATGTCCCCCCGTTATGTGTTTATTTTGGTTGAATTAGTTTTATATTTATTCTTCCGAAAATCTTTTAAAGTCTTTAAAAAATATACTGGACTACTTACTGAGTTACACATTTTTAGAAGTAACCTAAGTAACATTGAAAATTGCTTCACTAAGAATTTAAGAATTATGTAATGATTCATCTTAATTATGTGTCACATAGTTAAGAATTATGTGAAACATAAAAGTGATGAAAAAAATACAAACTTAAATAAAATAGATAAAATTTAATATTATAGGTGTGATATTTTTGTTGTTGTGTAAGGTTTTACTCGGATCCTGTTTTTATTTTTTTATTTTTGAGTGTTACGACATTGTACGACATCTGAGAGCAAATGTTTTCCTAAACCAAAGTTGAGAATTACAACTTGACGTATATTGAACTCAATTAGTGTAAAATAAAGCTGGAAGCGATTGTTTTTCATGTCTTGAATCGTGACGGTTCTTCATAATTTCTTCAATAACTTCACTTGACCTCGGTGAGAGTCTAGTTGAGCTAGTTGATCACATTTCTACTTAGATTCCAAAGTTGAGATATCCATTTTATCATCTCTTGAGTTTAATGGGTTTAGGTTACCAAAGTAAAAAAAGTGTTTTTATCAATTCCGTTTGATGGGTCTGCATTAAAGTTAAATAAAACATTTTGTCACAATATTTATACAATGGAATATAATAATAATTATACAATACATCATTATAATGTTAGGACAATTACTTAACATTGTTTTTCAAACATCAGTTAGTACAATGTATTATTCTTTCCTACAACGATGCAGAGCCTATACGATGTCTCGTTTAGTGAAACAGTCAAACTTTTTTTAATTAAGTTCATTTTTGGACTTTAAATGTTGTTTTTGTTATTCCCAGTGCTGTGACAAGAAAAAACAGGGTGATGTCAGTAAACCAAGATCTTTGTAAGCTCCACAACGTAACTGTCTATAATCCAGTTTTAACAACATTCTGAAAGTTTTCTTCACAAATATGCACAGCTTCCCCAAAGGCTCAATTCAACATTAAAACGTCGATGAATAAAAAAAAATATATATATATATATATATATATATATATATCGATTTTTTGAACCTAAAGTGAACAAAATTGAGCCAGGTTACGCAAGGCATAAACACGTGAAGTAAATTTCGTACAGACTTCATCAACACTATCGTTTCGAGTCATACTTTTGTAAGGTTCATACCCAGAAACTAAGATGAATGTTCATATTGTAAAGGATCATACACCATTAGAGACCACATGCAAAACTGTATTGAAGCCAAACTTGAATATCAACTAAAAATAAGATTTCTATACTGTCTTTAGAAAAATCATGTTATAATATTATGGTTCAAATGACAACAAATAATTTATAACTGGACGTAGATTTATAATGCTTACAGATTGATAGAAAATAAAATTGTGATTTACTTACAATTTTATGAATTGTAAAAATAATGTTAGAATAATTATGTTAGAATAATAACGACGACTTTCTTTTTAGATTTATCGATACACGTACAGTGGTATCGACCCACCCGTCCACCTACACACGTACAGTAGTATTGACCCACCCGCCTGACCATACACGTACAGTGGTATTGACCCACCCGTCCACCTATACATACGCGTATACAGTGGTATTGATATATACACATCCATTGGCATAGACCCTCCCACCCACCCATACACGTACATTGGCATTGACCCACCCGCCCGCCCATTCACGTACAGTGGCATTAACCCACCCGCCCACCTATACACATACAGTGGCATTGACCCACCCACCCACCCATACACGTACAGTTGTATTGACCCACCCACCCACCCATACACGTATAGTGGTATTGACCCACCCGCCCACCCATACACGTAAAGTGGTATTGACCCACCCGCCCACCCATACACATACAGTGGCACATTCATACCACTGTACGTGTATGGATGGGTGGGTGAGTTCATACCATTGTACGTGTATGGGTGGGTGGGTGAGTTCATACCACTGTACGTGTATGGATGGGTGGGTGAGTTCATACCATTGTGCCTGTATGGATGGGTGGGTGGGTTCATACCACTGTGCATGTATGGGTGGGTGGGTGGGTGGGTTATATATGTACTGCAGCTGTAGGGTACTGCATCTACCTCCAATATAAATATATGCACTGCAGCTGTAGGGTACTGCATCTACCTCCAATATAGATATACGGACTACAGCTATGGGGCACTGCGTCTAACTCCAATATAGATATATGTACTGCAGCGGTGGGGCACTGCATCTAACTCCAATATAGATATTTGGCACAGTATCGGAAATGAAAATTATTATATTTTGTCTGAAGATAAGTTAATTATCAACAAAGTGCTGAAGACAAAGATTTAATATAATAAATTTCAATGTTTTGTTTTGTAAACATTTTTTACGTTGACAATCATGTTGTCCGCATATACATTCTGAATCGATTATGTAATATGATTGGCATAAACTAAAAACAAAATAGGACAAATAACTGATCCCTGAGGACTTCCCGATTACGAAGGTTGAGACAGAAAATTGGTGACTTTTACGCACTAACTTCTGTTTCTGAAATAATATAATGAGGTGTGGCCAAAGTTCATAGAAACATTTGTAATTACTTTATTTTCTTGGTTGAGTAGTATAATTATTGGCCATAGTTGATAGCGATGTCTTCTCATAATTTTAATTTTTGGAGTTAAAAAAATTAGATTGATAATTTTATTAGTAATTTTGAATAGAGTAAACCAAAATTGAAAGATGGCAACAAAAAAAAATAATAAATGTTAGAGGATAGTTATATAATGATTGAGATAATAATAGTAATGTGTCAATCTCTTTTGATAACATTTTTTTACCAAGAAGAAATTATGTTCGAACATAAAAATAAAATGCTTTAAGCATTCTTTGGGTTTATAACAAAAAGAATCGATAATTGATTTAAGCGACAGTTGTGGGCACAACCATGACATTGAACTTTGATCAAAACAAACAACAAGCTGTTGATTATTTAGAATATAATTCATCATTTTATCTTGGAACATGTAGGGAGAAGGGAATGCCCACATCGTGGGGAGTGAGTAACCCCCGTTACGCAGTAGTGGGTCAGATACCCTCTTATCAGGTCTGGAGCGGGGGTTATAGCTGGGAGAACGGGAGCTTAGCGTCAGTCGTGCTAGAACAGTCAGTGAGTAAAGAACGCCATCACAAAACTAACTATAGGTAAGCACTCTCCCTCCACCATTAATATGCAATTTGAATAGTTCTTATTATGCTACATTACTAAGAAGCAAGTTACATACAATTTAATGTTTTAAATATTCACTTTAAAAAAATAAGAAATGTGTTTTACAAATACAGTATTGGGTATATATATATATATATATATATATATATATATATATATATATATATATATATATATATATATATATATATATATTCTAACTTTATATGCTAAAGCATAATGAAACAATCATACAACTAATTTTACTACTTTGATACAATTTTATTTCTAAACAATTTATATTTCGAAAACATACATATCTTTTAGTAAAATCCTTTCACAAAGTTAAAAAAGTGGGGTTATTTAAAACCAATATATATTATTTTAAATGTATAAACTAGTTCACGTTTATTTTAATTTAGTCAAATAAAGTTTTGTTATTGTGTGTAACACAATGTGGTTTGAAAAAAAGTAGTGAATAAAAACTAATCAAATTGGTGTACAAAAAAGTAAATTAAGCATTCTGTTAAAAAATAGCTACCGGTACTTGTTTTATAAATTTTAAAATATTGTTATACAATAAGTTTCTACAGTATATTGATTTTAGTTAAATTAAAAACACAATATGCTGTTAAAATGTAACATAATATAAATTACAATTCAAAATCAAGTTAACACGATAAATTAACAGTAAGCAGGCTCGTTAAAGAATTACTGTAGGTTAGTTAGATGGCTGATAGGAAGTGAGTGTTAGTCGACTCACAATGACTAGATTTGCATGGGTAATGAATCTATTTAAACATGCAGCCACTCAGACAGGCAACACTCTGTCAGTTTCACGTACAACATGTTTAAGTCGTAACACTGTTATCAGAGCAATTATATTTGTCAAGGAGAAATATATATTTTAGATACAATTTTAGCGAAGTTATTGAATACAACTTATGCATTTGCAATAAATTGCTGTTGTAGAGATATTAAGTTTTAATATGAATAAAGCTTTTTTTTTATTAAATACTCGTTACAAGGCTACATGGACAACTAACAACCAAATGTCAAACAGTTTATTTCTGTTAGTGCAACAAATTAGAAACACATGTTATCTGTAGTTTTATTTCCTTCTGTTTTTTCTCTTTTTTTATTTCTTGGACGAATATTTTATCGTAATTCCTTTTACGGAAACAGAAAATTTTTGTTTCACTTCTAAACTAACAGGTTTCAAACTTGCATTGATTTTAATATGATTTTTTACTATGAAAATCATTTTGTGCCATTTCAACATTATAGATACCACTAATTGTCGTTTTTTTTCTTTTCCAAATTAATCATCTCCAGAATTTTAGTATTTTTCAGCATATATTTCTTGGGAAAGGATTAGAGACAACTGTCTTATATAGTAAGTTATTTGCAATAGTATTTCAGATTTGTAATGATAATCTAAATGTGTGTGATAAGTTATTTATAAAATGTTCGCAAATGGATTATATTAATTTTAGTTTTACCATCCAACGTATTTAAAACAAATTCTAGGGGTGTAATGCATAGCTCATTAAATATACTTAATCATTTAATTCATAATTTTTGTAATCTAATTTAACTTATCTGTTTTTCAACGTTTACTAAATTTACTAAAATCCAGCAAAATTATTTTTTAAGTCTGAATTATTAACACTGAACGACCTTGCTTTAACCAGTTTTCTACCTCAACAATGTAATTTAGAAGATGTAAACAATAGCCTATTGTTCTCTAACCACTAAATTACTCTCATCTATCTCGTGGATGTATTTTATTTACAAAACACCATAAAGCTCGTCTATAAACTTTGGTCACTTACACGAGTTCTTCAAGTCGTGATGCATTCATAAGTTACTCATAACAATCTATTTCACAACATTCTGGTTTTACTTTCAATCGTTCTCGCCCTAATAATTGTTGCGTTTATATTTCTCCTGTGGAAAAACCGCGACCGGCGAGCGTGTAGTTTGCAATTACTTCATGAACGGAAATTATCTTGTGGCTATAAGAAGAAACTGAATTTAGCGAATTTATTTCACATATAAACTTAATTATAAATAAAAATTCATCTCTACACGTGACTCATGATTAGCTACTACTATTCTATATACACGATATTGTAGAATATCAATATCCATTCTGTACAATGAACTCTTCACAAAGATCCTAAGCTCAACGTAGCACTTGATACACTTACGCTCAATTTTTCATCCAACTTAGAATTGTTATCTTGATAGTAACCCTATTTATCCGACACTATTTATTATTAGAACATGTCATTTAGTGAAAGTATAAGACGGTTCACTTTAATCCATAACCTTGTTCTCAGACATTCACACTTATCACTCCCTAAAGTCGATGCCGTCTTAATGGTATGGTACAAATTCATGAAAGTGGACTTCCCACCACGATTACGATCAAGACCTTCACACATCTTTCACACATTTTTGTCAAATCACACAAATTCTTTGGGGGCACCCGAGGTGCAACATGGACTACCTGAGGGTCATAATTGGACACTCGAGGTGCGACATGCAGCGAAAGAGAACCCAAAACTAACACTCGAGGTGCGACATGGCGCTTCGGCTAGCAGTGTGGCCGTGTTGGTTAGATTAGGTTAGGTTAGGCTAGGTTAGGTCAAAATATTGAAATGGTGTGGTTATCCTAGTAACGTAGGTCCTATTATATATATATATATATATATATATATATATATATATATATATATATATATATATATATTTATTTATTTATTTATTTATGGACACAGAGAGAGAGCGCGTCTACAACCCCGCAACCCTTCGCCGGGCTACCTGAGGTGGCATGTCGCACCTCGAGTGCCAGTTTTATGGCCCTTTGGGTCGCTGGGATTAACACAGATAGTCCATGTCGCACCTCGAGTGCCACCAATTCTTTAGTTAGACTTCCCACTCACCGTCCCCACACTAGTGACTATAGCATGCCCATAAACTCTTGCCACACTTACTCTCAAGGCCTTCATACACGTTGTTTGAATCATCCATCATACAAATTCCTTTAGTTGGACTTCCCACCCACCCTCCCCACACAAATAATTACTACATGCCCACAGATTCTTGCCATACTTTCTTTCAAGGCCTTCATACTTTGACATCATACAATTTTTCTTCTAAAGGTCTTCCTACATGTTCCTACAACTCAACAAATCTGAACAGAGCTTTCCCTTAAACATTTACCACTTAAAGCTTTTACACAGGTAGTTTGACCATCACACAAATTCTTCTAGGTGGATTTTTCACCTACCCTCCCCACACAGCTAAATGATGCTCAGTCACTCTAAAGACCTTCACACCTGTTATAGTCACATGTGGACAGTGTTAATCGTCACAGTATTCCTTCTTGATAAACCTCCCTTCCCATCACATACATGATTGGTAAGGAATGTCACCGAATTGCTAAAATACACCAAGTAACAGCCTAAAGATTCTGTACATATATTATTTAGTCGGTGGTCTACAATTTGACTTTTGCTAGATTCGAAATTCAACAGAGGGACACCCACATGACACATTCTGACTTAGGGTTGATTATCCATGAAAATCAGAATCTGTAATGAAACATTAATTTCCCCATTAATCTGCACTATCCTATACGTACTGGCTATTTTCTTCATTTCAAACTCCAGAGGGTCCACGCGGCAAGTTCACACAGCCTGTGATTACATTAATAACTTGCCCTTGGGCGAGCTGTCCAAACGTGAGTGACTGTACCACCACACGCCCCCATACCTGAGGCCCGCATCTTCTGGGATATGCATTTAAAATCCTTACAAAAAGGACAGCTGTGCTATTAGTATTCATGAGGTTTGCAGATAAACTTGGAGTGCTATCAAGTTTTTACTGTTTTTGATCGCTACACCGACAATCTCAGGATCCATTCTTAATTAAGTTGCTATCTTTACAGTTCATTCCATGAGAAAACATCCTTTCAAAACGTTTACAAGAGTAGTAAATTAATAAAGATAATGCTGTGATACGTTAGTTGATTCAAATTAGTTCACCAGTGTCGGCGCTAGTAGCGCAGTATTGTTACCCAGTGAATTGGAGACAAAGTGTTGTGGAGTTGTAGACGACAGGTTCTATGCTCGCTCCTCTTAACACTTACGCTCAATGATTGCTATCGTCGGGGACACGAGAAGCCTGGAGTGTTCACGTTGTGTGGAAGTCAGTGTCCGGATGTTGTGTAGGAGGAATAAATGAGCGTCGGGCTTGTCAACTAACTGAGAATCAGATCAATACTATGTGGTTCAGATTCCACGTAAAAATGTAGGTCCCTTAGTTCCCCTTATAAGTAGCCCTTTGTGAGCATAAATCAAACTCAATTTGTAACAAAACCTACACCGGCCATTCGATACTCATACAATCATTCGTGATCGCTTTAAAAAACGCAACAAGTCGTAATGGTGTCTCATATTTGAGAATAAATTGCGATTCTCGGGTTGTTGATGATAATTCACACATTCCATTCATCAAATTAACTGTTGTAGAATCTTTTATTTTTCCACATCACTTGCGTTAGCCTCAAAACAGAAACTAAACGGTGTTAGATCTAATGCGGTTCTAAACAGGAAGTTGTCATATTTTGTTAACTACCAAAGTCTCTGTTTATTATTAATTAATTCTTTAATATTTAATGTAGTGAAGTATACGATTATATTATTTACTTCATTAATCTGATAACAAAATACGGATATATCCGTATTCCTTCAGTGGGTCTACCTCGAAACTGTACACATTAAAGTTTAGGGATATAGATGCTTTCGTACTATAGCGGTCACTTGCTTTTAACCTAATCTAACCTAACACAACAAAACCTAACCTAACCTAACCTCAATATTTTAGGTAAGAAAGTACTACTGCTAAGGTAGGGATTTTCGGTTTGTACAATATATCTCATTGTTATTGAAAGATCAGGTGTGTTACAGTGCATAAGTTCCTGTTAGTAGAGGATGCTGTTAAAGATTAATACCTAAGACTCATGATTTATATCTATTAAAAGAAATATTTTAATGAAAAGTTAGAGTCATCATTAAACTGATAATTGGACGTCAAGTGAAGACAGGCTCCGGGTGGGAAGGATCTATTTAAAGATTAATTGATTAAATAGAAGTTCGATTAATCGGAGACCCGTCCCCAAGACAGTATCAACTGATATTTAGCGAGTATCAACTGGCTAGTTGATTTCTATCAACTATAGCCCCTATAGTTTGCTGACAACATCTACCAACCATATACCCATGTCAATATATGTAGTCTAACTTTCACTCATTAACGGATTAATAACTGAAATTTGTAATTAAAGAAGTAGATGTTTTTATAAATTTATTAGATAACGATTGATTTGCATTATATTCTCAACAAAGGAATATATTAACTTCCTTATGACTAAATAATAATTGTTAGAAAAGGAAACGTTTATTAATTAAATAAAACAATTAATATTGAAATCATTTACAAATTAAATTAAAAACAAAAAGTTCGTCAGTGTTCCTTAAAACAAAAACTTATTAAAGCTATTTACAAAAATTACTAAAAGGATTCACAAAAGAATCCCTTGTGAAAAGATTCTTTTGTGAATCCCTCTGGTCTGAGGAGGGTAAGCGTGGTTTGCCGTAGTCGATCACCATAATATTTGTGCATTTTGTACTTGTATTGTAATATATTTGTGCATTTTGTGTTCATATTGTAATATATTTGTGTTGTGTGACGTTTAATTTTACTGTATTAATTATCAAACCATCTAATTAAGAAAATAATGTAATAAATATGAAAAATGTAAAACATATTAAATGTCCAGACTGCAGTTATTTCTACATAGTACAAACTGGCAGAACTTTCAATTTACGTTACAAAGAACATATTCCAGCCATTATAACCAACAACACAACATAAATGAAATTAAACTTCTCTGAAAGTATTCTCCAATCAAATCACAGTTACAAAAACATCAATAGAAATGCTTCAATTTTAGATCATAAAAATGAATGAGAAAAATTCAAACAAATGTTTATATAAATTCATAAACAATTACAACAAATAACAGGAACGTATTAAATACACAAATTAACGCAAAATAGAATATATTAAAACAAACATACTATTCATAAGTAAAACTGAACTTAATCACTTACTAAATTAATCATATATTATTTAAAATTTGTTATTTTTTTAACTGGCCATTTCTCACAGTCATGTTATATTTATATACCCTGATGATGGGATAAGAGCCGAAACTAGTAAGTAATTTTTCACAAAAAATTTGATAAAAAGGGTGTTTTACTAAAGTATCGATACATTTATTATATTGATATATACCCATACATATATGGAAACTTGGAGGTTAAAAGGACTGTAATGGATAGACGTAAACACATAGGAACACAGGGATCCTATAAGTAGTCGTAGATGTGTGTTGGATAGGTAGATGGACCTTAATAATTATCAATTTATTACGTCAGAGCAACGCGTTAAAGCTAATATACCGTGAGCATAAAGTTGTTGAATGGAACACTTAAAAGTCCAACCGTACACTATTGACGTATTGAAGAGAAGGTCGTGGTCCAGCAGTCTTGAATGTACAGAAATAAACGTGTGTACATCTATGTACATCCAATATGGTTCTATCTATTTCAAAACGTATAATAAATAAATATTAAACGTAAACATTTTTAATAATATTAATATATGAAGGTAACATAATGTAATTATGCACTTAAATCATATTAGGTAAAATGTTATTTACACTCGTACAAAAGTCTGTTAAACACAAAATAAACAAATAAAACATGTGAACGTCACTCGACAAAAATTGATTTCGATAATCCACGCTTGACTTCCCCAGAGAAGAGGAATTCACAAAGGAATCAACATATAATATGCTAATTAAGGCACTAAAATGTACAAGTACCAAATTCTTCAGAATTATTTTGCTCTAGATATACGTTTCAGTTCCATTTATTTACTTTACTCATTAAAATAGATCTTCTAAATCTGGTTAACCTTCAAAATAGTCTAAGAAAAGATCAGTCTAATTTCGAATGAAATTGTTACGGTTTGATTGTAGAGAAAGCAACACCGGTGGACGGAAGCCAACGTACTTGTGTTGTTGTAGTGGCCAGTGTGGGAGTTTATTGTTCGTTCTCAACTGTTATAGCTAGGTCTCCATTACGACCTAACTGGACATGACAACATCTCAGGATGTTGCTATTTGTAAACATTGCCTCATACTCATAAACTTTACTAGTGACTTGACTCACAACTCATTTTAACTTTGGTTTCAACATATTGTCATTTATAACGTTCCAAAATGTTAAGATGAACATTCAATATGTGTTTTTTTTTATTATAATTTAACACTAAAAATTAAATACGCGTATAACTAAGAGGGTTAAACTATAGATTAATATGAAAAGAAAACAATAATAAAGAAAAACTTCTAACTAAAAAATACATTTTAATACAATTTATAAACAAAACATAACTAAATAAACAATCGTGTATATTTAAACTAAAAAATTGCATCAACGTAAGGAAAACAAGAGTATTTGAATACAGCAGTAACATAACAATGAGGTGATTGGTACGAAATATAAACAGTTAGCTGATTGAAAAGATAAATCGAAAAAAAGAACAAGAATTGGCACCAAACTGGTGATCAGCTGTGATTGAATCTTTAGCCAGCGCTGTGAATGTGGAGGGATTCAGTATGCAGAAAGCAGATGGTTTATTTCTAATTATTCTTCAGGGATACCACAAGGTTCAGTACTGCCCCCTCTCCCCATACATGATCAGTAATATTGGCCCACCCGCCTACTTAAACGCGTATAGTGGTAGGCACCCACCAGCCCACCCATTCACCTACAGGTGAGAGGGCTAAATGTGTTTCATCATTTATACGAGAAAGTCAATAACAAATACGAGGGAAGAGAACTCTTCCCAAATATCGACAGAAGATTTATATATACAGTTGTTGTAAATACAAAATTTAAAAGCAAGTTTAGCAAGAAATTATTTGAAAATTAAAATAGTTCTGTTATTAATTAAGTTACTGATAAAATTTAAACAATGCATATATAGGGATTTAAAAATATTTACATTCAATATATTTTATATATAAAAAAAGCTAACATTATATGGATGCGTATAGCTGTGCGCGTAACTTTTCTTTATTAAAAACTGTTCGAAAACACTAAGAAAGAAAAAAATGAAAATGTAAAAATGATTGCCAATATTGGTGACTGAATTATAATTGTTATCTTAAATAAGAATAGCATACAGTGGATAGTCTTGTTTCTTTAAATTATAATTATTTAAACAATTAATTGCCAGACAGAATATCTTTTGACTCGTTTTAATTCATTAATCAGCTGTTATTTGATACTTTTTATGTACGTAATGTTTTTATGAATGTTTTGATATAACACCGCGTTCCTCAATTAACCATCACCCAATATGACAAGGTCATGGTGACACCTACACGCCACCATAAATATGTTAGGATAGGTTAGATTATGTAAGACCAGGTTAAGTTAGGTTACGTTACGTATGGTTAAATTCGTACATTTACGTCGCCGAGAGGTGGGTCAAGGTTCAGGTCCTCTGACAAATGATCCTATGTTGAATGTATTATGTACCTATGAGTATGGCACACTCATGTGAATGTCTGGTTGTTTTATAAGTGTAGAGTATATCTCCCATCCGGCCACCCAAACATGTATAGTTAGGGATGGCAAATATTTTCAACATATTGATTTATCGATCTAATGATGATATCGAAAGAAAAATTCAAAGAAAAATATGTTACCCGATATATTAATCGTAAATGATTTATCAGTTTAAATTGTGCACTAACTCTTTTGTTATGACCAAAGATACACTCATGTTTTGCGGTCACTATTTACAATAGCGTACTGAATGTAAAAATTACAAACTGTACATTTATTAACACGAAACAGGTTGTGGTCTAAGGGTTGAATGAAAACACTCAAAATAATTATACCTTTAATTATTATGGCAATTACAAAATAATAGTATAATAACATTGTTTTTTTTTTTTTTACGTTTAAAAATGACACTAGGCTTCTTATAAGTACTAAAAATTACAGAAATTAATTCACTAAAATACATTTTAGTGCGTTGAGCTCACGTAAAAATACCAAATAAAGTTACTTTATTATTTCAATGCATGTTTTGTCGAAAAAGAGGCAATTTAAATGTGTTTTTTTTCGAATCGTGATGATGTTTAGGAGAGAGTGTCAATATTTAGTGATATGAAATATCGGACCAAAATATCTATACGGAAAGAAAATATCGATACTAATATATCGATATATCGTTGCCATACCTATGTATAGTGGTATTAACCACACTATATGCCTATACACGTACAGTGGTAATTACCCGCCTAACTTGGGGAGAGAAAATATGTATATCTAAACTGTACCTTTTTGTAGAATGATATGAAACGAACATTCACCAATTTTCCAGAAATTTAATTATTTTATTCACACTTTATGAGAGCCAAGAGGAAGCTCGTGGTATAACAGGAAATAAGGGAAACCATCAAGCTATCATTAAATGTAGTCCATAATGAAGCAATTATCAAACCGTGACGTAAATGATGGAGGCTCTTTGTGCCTCCGGGGGTCAGGGTTGGCTAGCCTGCATGAAGGGGGGTAAACGTTGCGTTCTAGTCGAACGTAGAGGAAGCCGGAACTCTGATTGGCCAACGCTCTTTGTCTCTATCGGGCTTAAATACAGTTACCAATCACCTGAGTGGTTTCTTTCGTTCGATTCAGAACCTAACATTAAAACAGATTTCCCTTTAGATATACCGCTAATGGAGAAGCCCTAATGGACGAAGCTGCAAATTAATTAGCAAGGTTCCACGATTGCAAAATTATTTACGATTTCAAGCGGTGATTTTCATATACAGCTAATAACGTAAAGTGCTCAATAGTTACTGTAAGAACCTATTTTAAAGTCAAATAAGATGTAGACAATAGGTCAAAAATAGGCAGAGAAAATATAGGAGGTTTTTGCAATTACAATTGCAGCCACTATAAAATATCTCCGCCAAGGTTGTAATGTCGTGTGAGTAGTGGTTAAACTGGCGTTGCATGTGTGAGAAGAAAGAAGCCTCCTTCTAGAAACGGTTGTCATTACTCGTGGTCGAGGGGAGGGGGTAGTCTATTCTCATTCTTGTAAAATAGTAATAGTTGTCATTAAAATAAAAAAATAAATAATAATAATAATAATAATAAAATATATGGTTCAAAATAGTGAACAATGGAACGTCACAAAACACAAATATATTAAAATATAAGAACAAAATGCACAAATATCCAACAATACAAGCACAAAATGCACAAATATATTACATTATAAGCCAAAAATGCACAAATATACTACAAGACAAGCACAGAATGCACAAATATATCGCAATATATGTAAAAATGCACAAATATAGACTAATACAATAAGAAGAATTCACAAATACTATGGTGATCGATCTCGGCAAATTATGTTTAACTTCTTCAGAACAGAGGAATGAAACGCTGATATGCTGATTAAAAACCTATTTCTTAAAAAAAGTCTCAAAAATATTTTTGCAATAATTTTAATTAGGTTTGCAGACGATGTTTCATCATCTTATTATGTGAATCAGATACCTTCTTATGGTAATATATCTGTAATGAGAAATGACTCAACAGGTCGATGGCATATAGTTGTTCCATTTAATACTTTACTTTTTTAAACTATGAGGCAAATCAATTTTGACTTTAGGACTAACTTAACTTAGAAATGAAGGTTGAAACTTTGTATGAAAATTCCTTGATTGTCTACTAACAACTTTATCAAAAAAGTAACAGGAAACTTGGAAATATCGATTCAATATAAAATAGGAAAATGTAACAAAAGGTTCCTTTCCACGTAGTTGAGTAAAGGCCTTGGCCTCAGTGTCGGCCGGTGGCTTTCTCTAGGAGACAAATTGAGTTTGGCCTAGGCCTTTGTTAGGCCACACATCAGCCGCTTTATACACGCACGACACGCGCCTTCAGTAAATGAACATCTCTGACAAATAACAGTCATTAGCTGTTCATGACGCTCTTCATATTACATCTCAGTTTAAATGAAATCTGAAGTAAATTATGTGGGAATAAAAACAGTAAGGAGATTGAGGTTAGTTTAATAAATATACGCTACTAAGATTGTTTTTAACTTTCGTAATCAAAACAAAAAATGACAATTTGTTTGATGTTTGGTTTGACTCACTTTCAAGTGCTTTTTTTACACTTGCGAAAAGTTATTGAGATGATAAAGTTTTATATTGGTTGGTTTGTTACTAGGAATAGATAAGACGCTATTGATCTAGGCGGCACTGCATCATACTGCACTTTTCGTGGATAGATAAACAACCAAGAGTTTTTAATTGGGGATTTATTCAATTTGAAATAATTATAAAATTATAAAAATGTCAATTACAATATTTTATTTTCATGAGGTCTTCTTCTTTATCTAAGAATTTTGTTGTGGTTTATTATGATAAAAATATTTTATTGTTTTTTGGTTAAAAATATTATTAAATGTATTAAATAAATAGCAAATTTTGTCATAACCATTCGTATTTTAATAAACAGTATGTATATGGCTTTAGCAGCCAAACAGGATAAGTCTAGCATAGACTTTGGAAGTTGTAGCTTAGACTTACCATGTATGATCTAAGGAATATAGCTGCCATATAGGAAGGTCAATGGGTAGAGATGGCAAATATTTTCTATACATTGATATATTTATTTATCAATATATCACAAACCAAATATCGATCTAACGATAATATCGGAAGAAAAATATCGATATATTGGGTAACCGATATATCGATTTGTAGATGATTTGTCTGTTTAAAATTATGCCTCAAAAATACATTAATGTTTTGCTGTCATTATTTAGAACTGCCTACTGAATGTAAAAGTTAATAACCTTAGTTTAACTACACGAAAGAAATTGTGATCTGTCGAATAGAATGAAAAAATCATAAAAATAATAATAATAGCTGTAATTATTATGTTAATTACAAAAGAATAAGGTAATATCATTCTAATTGTTGTTTTTCACATTAAAAATGCCACTAGGCTTCTTAAGAACACTACAAAACTAAGCCAAAAAAACACGCACACGCACTCGCACGCGCACGCGCACGCACGCGCACGCACGCGCGCGCGCGCGATATTTCCGATATATCGATATATTTTTGCCATCCCTATCAATATGTGGCATATTTAACTTCTAATTAATGGAGCTCAGGTTAAGGAACAATCGAGTTCAATGGCTTCATTTTTTAAAGGATCAGTATTATTTTTTTATATTTAGAACGGATATGATATTTATAAGTGTATGTAAAGTAAGTACGAACAAGTTTTACGTCTTGTCTTCTCGGGTCTAGTTATCAAAGCGGCTCCTGAGTGGTAATGTTTATCTCGCTGATACCGAGTAAGTGCATAAGACATCGCTAAATATATTTTCGTTATGCTTTCATTTCTAATAATCTTAACCAAAGATAAATAAACAATACTGCTGGCTAATGAAATAGGGAATGAGTGGGGACTGAGACGCTCTGACAACCACGCTCAGTCCACAAACACTTTTCAGAAAAGAGCATAGCACTATTCAGTATAAAGACATTTTAAATGTTGTAGTCTACAAAAGTTGTACATAGTTAGTTCATTCTGGTTAAAGAGTATAAATTGGACAAGGGATCGGGTCGGAAGGGTGGAAGGAATAAACAATCTTGCAAACTTCAGCGTAATAATCCCCAAGCTGAATATACTCTTCAATTGCTGTTTCTATTTTAGTTTCTTATATTTTCTATACTGGTTTTGTTGTTCGTGATCTTATCGAGTCAGTTTTTTATCTTAGCATGGATTTGTTAGTTGTCGGCTAATGGTATATCCGGTAAGATGTTAGTTAAGGTCAGCCCATCGGCGAGCAGCAAGTTGACCGACAAGTCGACAAAATCGGTGGGTTAATAGAGCCTGGTGGTTCTTCATCGACTTCCCCCTTCCACAGCATTGATCCACAAGCCTTTAGTACATCACCAACCGGGTGGCATTTTAGCATGGATTTATTAGTTGTCGGGCAACGGTACATCCGGTAAGACGTTAGGTAAGGTCAGTCAGTCAGCTAGCAGCAAGTTGGCTGCCAATTCTACAAAATCAGCAGGTTTATAGAGCCTGGTGGTTCCTCATCGACTTCCTCCCCTCCACAAGATTGATCTAGGAGCCTTTCGTACATCATCAACCGGGTGGCGTTTTAGCATGGATTTGTTAGTTGTCGGGCAACGGTACATCCGGTAAGACGTTAGGTAAGGTCAGTCAGTCAGCTAGCAGCAAGTTGGCTGCCAATTCTACAAAATCAGCAGGTTTATAGAGCCTGGTGGTTCCTCATCGACTTCCTCCCCTCCACAAGATTGATCTAGGAGCCTTTAGTACATCATCAACCGGGTGGCGTTTTAGCATGGATTTGTTAGTTGTCGGGCAACGGTACATCCGGTAATATGTGAGGTAGGGTCAGTCCATCAGCGATCAGCAAGTTGGCTGCCAAGTCAACAAAATCAGCGGTTTGTGGAGCCTGGTGGTTCCTCATCGACTTCCTCCCCTCCACAACATTGATCTACGAGCCTTTAGTACATCACCAACCGGGTGTCATTTTAGCATGGATTTGCATTAGGTAAATTTAAACTCAATTTAAAGAAGCTTCTGTGAGGCCCTGGTTGGAATTAAATTGATCCCCAAACAAAGGATTTAGAAGATAAATTTATTAAGAATTTAGCAGTGTATTTTTTTAAATTTACAAATATCTACAAACCTCCGCGACGTATCTGATGTTAGAGAAACAGAAAATTACCCTTAAACATGCTGGAGTACTTTTTTACTTTTATAATAAAACGCTTTAATCTGCTACATATTATAAAAAACAAATTATTTTATAAAAATATTAATCCGGTTTTGCATTATATCATACTACAATTCGTCCTATTATACACACAAATCGAATTGTTTTACTAGCAAAAATCTACGGAAGAGCTCAAGAATCAAATTTAAAAGGAGTTTAATTGCAAGAGACTTATTCCATTCTATTTATAGAAGAAAATCTTTCATGACCATTGACATGTACAACAAAAAAGGAAGTACAACATTTATTAGCAGTTCATGTTTCCTTTGGATTCCCTCTGGTATGAGAGGAAAGTTTACCAAAATATGTAAATCACCATAACATTCTACGTTTTGTACACATATTTTAACTATTTATGTTTTGTGACGTTGTTTTGAGTTGTATTAGTATAAATCTGTAAATATAATCGGATTCTGAAACTGCCAAACTACCGCTTAATTGTCGATAGCCCAGAAGTAGGCCTAAACATACAATCGTATCGTCAACATATTTCTAAGTGAATTTAGTTTAAATTTACGTTCCGACGTTAGTTACGCACGTACTTTGGCTCATATTGCACCACTTGCAGTCTATTTTGAATTTCCTCAACCTTAATCTTAAGCTTAAATTTAGCCTTCTAACAAACGTTGAGACTGTTTCTAGAGACTGTTTCATTGCTCGGTGTCTATTAAGAGAGGTATGTCTTACACCAGTCGATCTATACGTATACATCTAGGAGAGATATCGTATTGGGTCCCTGATAATAAAAGCGCTAACTAATTTAAATAATTTGTTATCAGTAGGTGCATATTATTTAGGATAACGTAAGCTATTGCCTCGACAGCTTCCGATTCCCACATTATCAGGGAAACGGCAGGATTTCACTTTCCGGAAAGAGAGGACGTTGCCTGGGAACCGTGCAGGGATACTTTTAGGAATAAGAAAGGCTTAGAAAGTGCCTATACGGTATGAGATGTTCTTGTATAACACACGAGAGTTTTGTTACAGTTTACTACCATATACTAACACAGGTTCGTTATACAGATTCACAACATAGTATGTACACAATCGTTAGTAATTCAGTAATATGTCGTTATTTGTTTCTTCAAGGTTATTGGGCTGTGAATTTGATGAAAATATTTTTACAGTTCAAGATTACATTACAAGTACATTTTTATAGGGCATTTACATATATTAATTGAAGAGGTTCTTACATATATATGGTATTCTTTGAAGAGGTTAGCTATACGTATACAAAATGTAATTTTTCAATTTAAATTAATTTTATTCACATATATTACGTACATTACATTTAGTCGTTGTTTAGCTCTGTAGCCGAATTAGATTATTTAAGAGCTATCCTATTGAAATAATCTTATTCAATGTACATATGAAAACTCATTAAAGATAACAAATATAAATCTTGTATTTTAAATACAAATGGCTGATAATATTGCTTCAATATAGTTGTTATGATTTCAATAATAATTTTCTATATATTTTATTAAGAAAAAAAAAAAACAGTAAAATGTTATAAAAGTTTAAATTCTATAAAATTACCTGATATACTGAATTATATACAACGTTCAATTTTCTTGTAAAAAAATGAATGTCATGACAAAGGAAATAAGACGAGAAGTAAAAAATATAAAGGTTTTGAAAAAAACAAATGAAGTAAAATGACGTATGAAAGAATTTTTAACGTCATATTTTACATTCCCCTGCAAAACGATATTTGATAAAGT
Organism: Stictocephala bisonia; assembly: GCA_035578905.1. Lineage (NCBI taxonomy): Eukaryota > Metazoa > Arthropoda > Insecta > Hemiptera > Membracidae > Stictocephala > Stictocephala bisonia. The sequence continues at coordinate 9,516,501 of JAQJVL010000003.1, forward strand.
CTGAAAAAAGTGGAAACAGTGAATACGGGCGAGAATTTGTCGCGTTACACACTAAATGGATAAACATTTTTATTCAGAAGTGTTGAAGTTTTCCTTCCATCACTCTCTAAGTTTTACAACATCAAACATCGTTCCAATAATGGTTTGATTAACTCAAAGAACAAATATTAAAGTTGAAGACAGCAACTCTGTTGTAAAACTAATCTAAATCTTCGGCTTACAAGATTATCCTAAATGAGGCATGACGAGACAGTTAGCACGGACGCGTTTCACTTGTAATTTACGAAGTATTAAGAAATAATTGACTTGGTGTGTAAATGGGATGATGGAATTTATTACATGAGTTGCATGTTTTCGTATACATTTGTAGGGACCCTCTCATCACAATAAATATAATTTAAAAAATCATTTACTCACTCATTAAAAAATGTCCGAAAACACAGAACAGATAGATATTGATGAAAATTAGAGGAAAGTTACCTTTTGTATCAATATACCCACTAAGAAAGGGGTAGAAACAGCCCCTCAAATTTTATTTATCTTTTCATAATATTAACATTGTCATTAATTTATTGTATTAATTTATTTCAAACATCTGATAACAAACATAAACATCATAAGCTTGGCTAATTTGGTTTTCATGGTGAAATGTTTATGGTAATTTCTACTAAGTCTGACATAATTGCACTACTATGCACAACCCTCTAAAGTAGACTACAAAACTTTGTCATCAAGGAGAACGGCAGCAGGCTGAGCTTTTATACTGATGTGATGGAGTCATGTATGTAGGCGTCAGCATTCCGCCGGTCTGCTTGATACACAATCCTTACCACAACGTCTTATCTTTCCATCAAAATATTTTCTCACACCTCTCGTCTTCCATTCCTGTCCCTCACACAGAACTCACACACTGAGTCTCCCATTTGCTCGGTATCCCATTCTCTTATCCTTTTCCGCCTGAATCATAGTGATCTGCACTAGTGACGCAGTGTTGTAACCCAGCTACTTGGGGACAACATAGGTTCTATGCTCAATCCTCCTCTTAATACCGACATGACGACCGGTCAATGGTTACCATCGGTGTAGACATTACTAGAGAAGTCAATGTTGGGTTGTAGTCAGAGCCCGGTATGTTGTCCCCGTATCTGAGTATCAGGATTGTCAATTAGCTAAAAATCACACCAATACTACGTAGTTCGGTTTCCATGTAAAGCCGTAGGTCCTAAGGTTGCCCTGGTTATTGGTATATCAATAAATGATTATTTCTAAGGAACAGTCGACCTTAGTTAGTATCATAGTCCTCTTGTTAGCCTAGTGGTTAGCACTTCTGCTTCATATGCAGAGGGTCACGGGTTCAATCACGGGGGTCCACTTAAATTTGCCAAAGGGGTATGGATCGTTGTCCCTCAACAATGTCATAATACAATGTTAAAAATGGCACTGAAGTAGACTGTAAGAAAAAAGTAATAATAATAAAAACAATGACTACACTACCTCATATATCCTCATTATACTCATTCGCCCCTAATATTTGCTTTTATCTCTATGTTAGCTGTCTTTATAATGAATAATGATAATGGACAGTTATCTTATAGTTTCTCTTTCTATGTTATCTTTATTAATTTATTATTTAATGTATTTCTTATAACTGCATTCCACATTCTGTCTCTTCTTGCCATTCCTATTTTATCTATTAGAAATTGTATTTCATTTGTCAGGATTTTGCTCATTCTTCAGCCTTCATTATCTAAGTCTTTCTTTGCTTTATAGTAAGATTAAACATTAAAAAATTAGACTGAACACAGTGAATTGAAAAAAAAAAACTATATTAACCGGAATTAAAAAGTAAAAAAAAGTACTATATAGAAATCTATCTCCACTAAAATACTCAGAACACTTTAATCACACATACATCAAGATATGTAATTCAAGCAAGATATGTTTGAGGAATGATATAGAAAGCTTTCAAGGAGTCATTATACAGAAACAAATAACTTAAACAAAGGATTATAACTCATTCAGATAACTTCTAACAATAATTTAAACGTTCTGAAACGAATAAAAATATTTAGGTTATGTTAGGTTGTAAGCACTTCCACCATTGTTTTGTTAGGTTAGGGTCGGTCAGGTAAGGTTAGGTTAATTTGACATACAAATAATTTGACATGCAACTTGCTCATATACACGAGGACGTCCTACTGCGTTGATGACTAGTTATTTTTAAACACATGCGAGGATATTACGAGAATCCCGAATAAAAATGTATCGCTAAAAGATCCATTTTTATTACGGCATTATGTGCTACCTTGGCAGAAAGCAACAGTGACAATACGAGTGTGACATCATGCAGGGCTTGACTACCCACCTGGTCATGACGTCACTGTGTGTCACACTCGAGGTACTTGATGTATAAGGTGAGCTCACTGTCACCTGACCGCCCTAGGTCATTTTACGACCATGTCTTCAGGGAGGGTTAAGAAGTACTGGTGACCTCCAGCCAGCACGAATCAATTCTTCGTAAGATCAATATTAGATTCTCAAATCTAGTAACTGTAAAATAAAAATCTAGTCCTTTAATAAAGCGTTCATTCATTTTCTGATTAGTCGTAGGCGGTGGCTTACTACGCAACCGGTTGGGGTTCAATTCCCGGTGTGACCAACAGATTTTATCCCTGTGCCGCTCCCATGGTTCGGCAGTCTCGTTAGGCCGGTGTCGAAGTCTACAAAACAAAAGGAGGCTTGTCCACAGAGGAGAAGAAAACCGAGGTCAGATCCAATAGTGTTAAATGTGTGGAGTTCGTGTGAAATGTAGTTATTTCTTCACTTTGCCGTGTGATGAAAGGTCCTCCTTGTCAGTCCATCCTATAATACTCCCAAATTTTCAAGGATAAACGTATCAATTATTACTACAGATGTATTAGGATGTACATTAGTTGTAACCTATTTATAACTGCCACTGAGGTGTTCGCTGTTGTCACAAGGAAGCGATCTTTGTCTTTTCTTCTCTGTGGCTGGTCTAAGTAGGTGAGGGGAATTGTGTCTGAATTATTGAGCATCTCTCCCCACTAAAAGCCGAAAGTTAATTTTTAGTTGATTAAAACGAATTCAATTTTTAAAACTTTTGAATAAATTAGTGATTATTTGTTTTTTCCTTCCATGGTGATTTGTTTAATTGTTATGTGAAAATTTTTTTACAATGTAGTTATAAAAATTTTAATTAATGTACGACAAACGTTAAAATATCAAAATTAAATTCGCTTTTTTTTTAACGCTGTAAAGAAATTATCATTCTCCATTACAATAACTACAAAATGAAGTATCAAATATAGTTTCATAGGAAAAATAAGTAAACTATCTACTTTAAAACTCGTCTTATGGTGAATGTATCTAAGATAGTCAAAGTAAAAAAAAACTTTATTTACGACATTAAATAGTTGTACATTAAATAGTACCAAGTTCAATTCACTAAACTAAATACGATAATTTACAAAACTAAATAAAGAAATAATTAATAACTAAAATACCGGTACACGCCCAAAGAATATAAGACGGACATAAGATAGAACTTAAGTAGTGTTTTGAGATTAACAGAGTCAACTTTACTTGACAATCCAATTACTGACATTTTACCTGACAATCCAATTACTGACAATTTACTTGACAGAGTACAAATTCCTAACCAATCTAGCCTCACAAAAAGCACCATCTATTTAGTTAACCAAAATTAAGTAAACAAGTTAATACTCGTTTAACTACAAGGCTACAAAATACATTTCATATTTTTGTTTTCAGATAAATTAAAAGAAAAATTAGCTTGAAAGATGTGATCCCACCACTTAATGAGTCTAAGACCGATGGTGTTGTAGTGTTTTATATCCGCCCCCCCTTACAACAGCTGTCACTCAATCTACACATATCAACTCTGACACTGGCCAGATGAGGGTTGTTCAATGTCTTCCCCGTATCGAGTTCAAGTGCCAAGTGTCCAGTCATCATCCAATTGATACATCCCGGGCGGCGCCTTCCTTCCATTGATGCAAGACACGTCCTGTTCGGCACACGCGCTTTGTCTGTGACCCACCCATAGAGATTGCAGTAAATTTATAATTTCCAGTTTGATTCTCATCTAACTTAAAATTTGACCTTCAAGCTGGCAACTACTTTTCCTTTAATAGCTTTAGATTTTTCGCTAAGTTGCATACATTTGTTATAACATTCTTAACAAATAGTTATTTTCTGTGCATCTACTTATGTTTGGAATCACTATGTTCACAAATATGTAGGCTCTCATAAAATGTACAAAACTTAAAAATAAATCTTTTTTCGTTTTTTGTAGTCTATGTAACATTGCAAACAATTTTTCATAAATCTCGAAATGGAGGATGATACCCCGTGGAAACGATGTTGAAATAATGAAATATAAACTATGTGACACCCAAAATATTCTTAATTTTATCTAGTTTCAGGAATTTCACACATTATATATAATATCATATATGCAAAATATAAAATCACTGTACCACGATAACTGCAAACAATACAAAAAACTAACTAATGGTTAGTTAGAGTGGAAACAACAATATTCAAACATTCTCTAAAAATATTTGTATCAACTTCAGAGTTCATTTACGTTATAATTTACGTAAAAATATGCTCTATAAAATAAATATGTCTACATACAAACATTCTAAAACATATAAAGAATAGGAAACGCAAATAATTTAACGTAAAAGATTCACTACAATAACATGCGTTACAAAGGAAAGATGGCTAAGGAAGAAATCTTTGTGAGTTGGAATTTTACATATTCATACTAACTGCGTCAAATCGAACAATGGAAGATTGATGCATATCACTGTTACCGGCAACTAACGTAGAATCTATATACAAACAAAGCTTTGTCGTAACATATTAGGTGTGTACTATAATAACAGCTGTTTTCCCGCGTCTCAAGTGCGTAATTACGCACAGTGCTAGAGTTAATACGATTGTTTGTACAGTTAACTTTACAAATATCACTTTTTCAATTTTTACTTCATTAGGAATAAAGCTTTATTATTTAAACATTTGTTAAGAAACTGTCTTTCCAATCTTTAATCTCATATTTTTTGTATACTTATGGAATATATTTTATTACCGTCTAATGAATGTTGGTTTTATTTGAGAGCCATTACATCGTTCATGTAGTAGGTAGTAAGAGTTAGGAGGAGAGGTAGATATTCAGCATATTATGGCAAAACAAGGATTGCATTGAAGAAAGCTGAATCGGTTCTATACTCAGTCCTCTTAACACCTACACGGCGTCCGCACAAGGGTTGCCATCGGCTTCGACACTACTAGAGAAGTCTGGATTGTGTATGTTTGGGTATTAGTCAAGTCTCATGTGTTGTGTATTGAAGATGACCAAACGTCAGGCTGGCAAGTTAGCTGAAAATCAGACAAACTACGTGGTTCGGATCCCACGTAAACCTGTAGGTCCTTTAGTTGCCCTGGTTATTGGGTTACTTTCCGAGGAACAGTCAGCCTGTATAGTTAGAACAATAACTTTACTCGTTCAACTACACCCAAAGTGCTTCATTGATGATGATTTAGGGAGGGTATTATGTAAGGTGGATATCATGTAAGGTGGATATCATGTAAGGTGGATATCATGTAAGGTGGATATCATGTAAGGTGGATATCATGTAAGGTGGATATCATGTAAGGTGGATATCATGTAAGGTTGATATCATATAAGGTGGATAATTATCATGTAAGGTCCTGCTAGTTGAAGGGAGGAAATAATAGTATCATCCTAAGTGGTAGGACTAGTAAAAAAAAGGTGATAACTTTAATACAGAAAAACATATAGGAGTGTAGGTATTTAAGACAATATACGGGAAATCATGTCGAGAATGCTCTTAAACATATAGGAGTGTAGGTATCATGTCGAGAATGCTCTTAAACATATATGAGTGTAGGTATTTAAGACAATATACAGGAAATCATGTCGAGAATGCTCTTAAACATATAGGAGTGTAGGTATTTAAGACAATATACGGGAAATCATGTCGAGAATGCTCTTAAACATATAGGAGTGTAGGTATTTAAGACAATATACGGGAAATCATGTCGAGAATGCTCTTAAACATATAGGAGTGTAGGTATTTAAGACAATATACGGGAAATATAGGAGTGTAGGTATTTAAGACAATATACGGGAAATCATGTCGAGAATGCTCTTAAACATATAGGAGTGTAGGTATCATGTCGAGAACGCTCTTAAACATATAGGAGTGTAGGTATTTAAGACAATATACGGGAAATCATGTCGAGAATGCTCTTAAACATATAGGAGTGTAGGTATCATGTCGAGAATGCTCTTAAACATATATGAGTGTAGGTATTTAAGACAATATATGGGAAATCATGTCGAGAATGCTCTTAAACATATAGGAGTGTATGTATTTAAGACAATATACGGGAAATCATGTCGAGAATGCTCTTAAACATATATGAGTGTAGGTATTTAAGACAATATATGGGAAATCATGTCGAGAATGCTCTTAAACATATAAGAGTGTAGGTATTTAAGACAATATACGGGAAATCATGTCGAGAATGCTCTTAAACATATAGGAGTGTAGGTATTTAAGACAATATACGGGAAATCATATCGAGAATGCTCTTAAACATATAGGAGTGTAGGTATTTAAGACAATATACGGGAAATCATGTCGAGAATGCTCTTAACATATAGGAGTGTAGGTATTTAAGACAATATACGGGAAATCATGTCGAGAATGCTCTTAAACATATAGGAGTGTAGGTATTTAAGACAATATACGGGAAATCATGTCGAGAATGCTCTTAAACATATAGGAGTGTAGGTATTTAAGACAATATAGTCTACGGGAAATCATGTCGAGAATGCTCTTAAACATATAGGAGTGTAGGTATTTAAGACAATATACGGGAAATCATGTCGAGAATGCTCTTAAAAGTAGACAATCGTCAAAATGTTCATCATAACAACGAGATAATTATAGGAACATCGTTTTTTATTGTTTTTTAAAAACTTTAAGGCACTAAATAAATGTTAGGTTACGTTGTTCCTCAAATTAACTATGCCTAATATTTTGAAAGTGCACTTATACAAAAAGAGGTTTTTCAAAAAAGCAGACGAAAACAGGTTTGACACCGATTTCCTCAGGCATTTCCGGACAGATGGTCAGGTTAAGTGCCATTCGAGCTTTCTATAGCCTACTAATGGCCACCATCACCTGACCTTGGCCGTGACCGGTGAAACACATAATAACACCTGTCTGTTGTATGTACTAACTAAATTGTTGATAACGTGTTTTATTCAATCTGTCCACTAGATAACTTGACTACGCGTTTCAAGTCAAAAGGACTCATCATCAGTGTCGTCAAGTTATCTAGTGGAAGATTGACTAAAACACGTAAGTAAATATTGATCGTCTGTCCGGGGCTAAAATGTCTAGTTTTAATAAATTGTTGCTCACATGAAAGCTTGTGATGTATACGTACGCCTTGCGATATATACGTACGCCTTGCGATGTATACGTACGCCTTGCGATGTATACTTACGCCTTGCGATGTATACGTACGCCTTGTGATGTATACGTACGCCTTGCGATGTATACGTACGACTTGTGATGTATACGTACGCCTTGCGACGTATACGTTCGCCTTACGATGTATACGTACGCCTTTTAAGTAAACTTTCATAAGTACGCCTTTAACTAACGTGTAACTTAATTACACTTTGAACAAAATGTTTACGTGAAACACGCCAACAAAAAATTAATTAAAATTTTAAAGTACGAAAAAATCTTATGTAAACCTGCAAAAATTAAAAATAATTATTTCCATTTACTTGCAACATGCTGGTTATGTTGCGATGGGAACGAGGAAGGAAGGGTAGTATAGCCTGTCGCATGTAAGTATTCTGTCGCGGCTAATAAATTGCGATATCAAATAATTACACACAATAGGTCTGTATGCAGTTGTATTTCGTAAATAGTTATCATTGTGTATCATTATTCACTCAAATTCCTCGATATTTTGATGAGCTAATCTTTCTGATAATCCACTTTTGATTAAAAATTTCACAAACCTCTGCTTCCATCACCAAATAGTTCTGGTTCTTTTAACTGCCTCGCTCTGGACGATTTTCAAATTAAGTATTTTACCTGATTTTGTTCCTGATCGAAATGCAAATTTGTGTTTTATCTCTGGTCTTTTTAAAGTATAAGAATAAATGTTATTTTCTCAGACAAAAAACATCTTAGAAAGAAGTACAATTTCAGCTTCATAAAAGATAACTTAATTACAAATATTCTTGCCAGGTCAGACTAAAGAAAAAAATCTAAACAAGACTAAAATAAACTTAAACCATGTTATTATAAATACGTTATTTTTTTACAAAAATTTACAGTTTGTTACATACTACTTTTAACCATAGAAAAAAAAGGAATATAGGTCGCTTTCTTGTGGCCGCAGTGAACGACTCAGAGACAATTAAAAACATATTACAAACGAATGTACACCTTTGTACATCTGTAGTAATAATTAATGGACTACATTTATTATTGAGTGTTTGGGGAATAGGGAAAGCAATGACAAGGTGTTGGCCCTGCCATCGCGTGGTAAACTGGAGAAATAACTACTTGACGCATAATTAGCACTATATTGGATGCGACCTCTATTTCATTCTCCTCTGTTCTTCAAATCATCTTTTATTGCACCTATCCATTTAATTACTAATACATTTTCCTACTTTAATGTTCGTAAACTTCTTGTACAGCTTATGTAAATGAAAATTGAAATTCTTAAAGCAATCACAAATTTAGTCAAACTTTTAAAAACCCCGGGAAAACTGTCCGTAGCTGATGTGAACATGGCCATATGGCAGGTTTAAGATCTCGGGGCAGTGGACCATGGTGTAACCAGATATGTCGGACGGAGCTGCCAAGGTGGAAATAACACGCAGGAATTACACCGATGCGACCACCTGTTGCAGCTGCTCACAGCTTGTAGCACTTCGATTGCGATTTATAATGATAGAAAAATTGTTTTATCGTATAGTAATCGGGAAAACACATCATTATAAGAAAAAAGTTATAAGTTTATATTCTATACATCTTAAAACTGAGAAATTCTTATATATAGGTCCAATGTTTTCGTGGCGATTCCCAGTGCTCCTCGGAAAGGATCGACTCACAATTACCAAGTTCTGTCATGTCCGGCGGTGCGTATGATCCAAGAAGTCTGTCGCAGCGGCCAAGTCTATTTCCACCTGTTCATCGCCGTGAATACGTGTTTCACGTTAGTGTTTTGCCGCATCAGGTTGGCAGAACTGATTTCACAGTCACGTGACATTGAATACTCAGAAATAGTGACTTTCAACTAACTCATCAGGACGTATTGCGTATTAAAGATACATCTTACAAAATATCGTAGTTAGCTAAACATATGTTTTGGTTTTGTACACGACACCGTGTTAGCCTTCACGTGAGAAATATACGTACAACAATTCTAATATTTTGTATTTTGATAGTTGTATATAGTTTATGTGTAAAGAACGCTAGACGTGTTTTGATAAAATACTCATCTTGCTATGGCATTTAAAAAATCATTTTAAATCCAAAACAAGTGAAAGTCTGAAAACAGAATTCATTACAGTTTAAGTTCTAAATATTATAGAGATATATTCCCTAGTTCAAGTTAGCCACTCAGCTCTTTGTAAAATTCCGATTCTTGTATCCTTTACCAGGTTTAAGACCTTCCTTCCGGTGTCAGGATCCTCCGTTATGCCTGACTATGAGCCCTCAAAGAAGTAACATCTTCGTCTCCCCAGAGCATCACATTCCAGGACTTTGTGGTGGTCCATGGTCTCGTCAGTTTGCCCACATAAGCGACATAGTAGGCTTCCCTGGGGAGACTCACCTTTGGAGTTGTTTCCTGAAGTGGCCATGTCCAGTCCATTGTTAGCATAGACTCAGAAGGAATTCAGTAAAGGTACTATAGGGACAAGAGAAACTGCACTATCGTATTGGAATTTAAAGGTCTCAGAAAGAACATGTACTACATAATCTACATTGAGAGGATTAAACAAGATACTGGTTGGACGTAGGGATCATTGATATCTGTTGAGAGATTTTGGTTCAGCGGCTGCTCGACCATCTGCAGTACCAAATGACAGGTTTCGGGCTGAGCAAAAACCCCAAACTGGTTGTAAGAGAGCGGCCATCATCCTCCTTCTTATTGGCGGTCATGTTTAAAATTTGATGGTTGTGGAACACTTTGACCAGAGTTCTCAGAAACGTCTGTAATTGAATTTAAGTGCTTCCCTTCGAAAATTGCTTAGCTCTCACGTGATATGTTGTTGGACATTCTTTAATGAGATATTTAGCTACTTACAACTGTCTTCAATATACTCTATATTATTTATTCACACGTTTTGTTTAATTTAGGTGTACAGTATAAATATTAACATGTCCTAAAAACATTAAAATGTCAACGATTGTTTCTACTGACAATTCTTAACTCATCAATAATTGGAACAAGTAGCTTAATATTCCTCGACAGAGTCATAAAGGAGAAAAATAGCTAAAAAGAATTTAACATTGCAAATGTAAACAAATAGTATATTAGTATGTAGTATAAATTATACTTATAAATATAATTTTTCTTAAAAGGTTATAAAAATAGTGCAATAATTAATTTCTTAAAATAAAATTAACTATTGGAATTACTTATATAATAATTTTGAAGAAATAAATTTAAAGAGTGTTTCAAAGCCGCTAATTCCAAGGGATTGTCATAGGAAATATTTAGCTTAATGTTGGAGTCCAACTGTAAATTTTTAATTTTTCAGCAAGCAATATTTATAAAATGGTATTTTTGGTTCTGTGTCAGCTATGTTGGAAAATGTTCTGAAGGAAAAACGATTTGTTAAATTTGTCTATCAAGACGATACTTAAACACGGATAACCAGTTATACTATATAAACTAACGTACGTACAAATTAAGATAATGGTTATTAGAACAAGTTTTACAAGATATTCTTGACTATTGGCTATCTAAATAAAAGTTAAAATCCTGTCTTTGTTCTTAAGTTATAGAGATCAGATGAAAAAAATCAAGGGATAGGGATTTTTCAGATTAGTTCTTTTACAAAGAAAATTGTAAAACTATTGGAAAAAGTATATTTTAAATATTTTCTATGAATAAAATAAATTTGTATAAAGTATAAATACCAGCAATTGAAAAGAAATGTGTTATCATGATTTGTGGGGTTTGGTCAGGTACTTAAAGTGTATAGATTATAACCGATATCTTTTACCACATAAAACTCCTTTGTCCTATCTAGTGTGAATTAAATAACGATAATAAACACCACTCCAAGGTGGATGCAAAGTGCAACTCTTCTGAATTTGTTGTTTAGCCATAAACTGTTCAAGGTCAGTCTATTAATGGCTCTGAGATTTATTGGTCGCGACTTCTGTATAAAGAACAAGTTTTGTCCTCTCGCTCAAGAAACGGGCTATTGTTCATCGCCTTTTGTGTAGAGAACGGAGCGAGCGGAGATCACTCGTGCTGGCCTCCTCGGTGACACGCAACTGTAAACACACATAATACCGAACACGCTATTTGGTCATATTTAGGCGAGCTTTATCTAAGGGAGGGAATCCTTTTGAATCGATCCGAATCATTAATAAATATTAGAGTATTAAAACAGAAAATACGTAAAAAATCAAGGGTGATATTTGTTTTACTAATTTTTTTTGATAGGGTATCGCTTTCTTGTGGCCGCAGTGAACGACTCAGAGACAATTAAATACATATTACAAACGAATGTACACCTTTGTACATTCTGTAGTAATAATTAATGGACTACGTTTATTATTGAGTACCCTATAACAAAAAATAGGGTACACTAACTATTTTTGGCAATGTTTTATTCCCGTAATCTTAGCTTTTTCATTCTAAGAGGCCGATTTCCTTTTTATCACGACTACCCATAATTATGTGGAGGAGCATGTGGTAGTTGGTAATGAGACAACTTTGGCAACTATTCACAACTCATAGAACATTTATTGCGATTTATAATAATAACTACCCACCCAATTGAAATTTATTCATCATATAGTTAATAGAAATGCTCAATTTCGTAAGTTAAAAGTTTTCAGTGCATCTTAAAATGGTTGTAAATAAAAAATGCTTTCGTGATGATGATTCCCAGTATTTCGTGGAAAATCATGTGGTATTGCACCTCAGAAATGATTCTCTCACCATCACTAAGTCCTGTAAGTAAGATCCAAGAAGTATGTGGCAGTGGCCAAATCTCTTTCCATCCAACATGTTTCGCATTTGTTTTTGCCGTTGTAGATTAGCAAAACTGATTTTATTGATATGCAATGACACGCTGATCTACTTTTCATCCTTACTTTGTCTGTTCCCATATGAACCATGCCCATATGTCCAAGCCAGGATCCAAACCTGTGTCAAATGTAACTCAGACTCAAATTCAAGACATCATAGACCACTGAGCCACCAGATTTCCCATAAATTGTCAATTAATTTATTTATTTATTTTTATTTATTCATAAGACACCGATCGCCAAGATATGGGTGAATATGGATTTCGAATGATTGTGATGAGTGTAAATGAGTGAATGTAGTCATTTTTACAAACTAAGGACGACTATTCCTTAGAAAGTGTCATTAATTAATAGCCCAATTACAAATGAACAGCCGGTGATTATTAGCTGATCCTTCTCAAAATGTATTGACTCTGATTGGGATCGAACTGAGAACCTTTAGCACATGAGGCTGGGATTGAACCAACTACGCTACTGACCAATTTATTTAAAATAACAATTAAGTTTGTTAAATATATTAACTGAACTTGGCAATGTTATCCTTCCGTTTCAAGAAAACTACGTGTTAATTTGAACACTAGCCGAATTACTAAAAATAAGCATGGAAGTCATCAAATTTTCAGAAGTACGTATTGCTGAATATGATTAAAATGTTGAGTCTGCTGACTACATCCGGGCTGGGGAGGTGCGGTGTGAGCCGTTCGTCTGACCGTGAAGGTGGATCCCCGCCAACGTTTCGCCCATCACTGCTCATTATAAATGACTCGCTATTCTTACTAACACACCAACTGACACTAGAAAAATCAAAGACTCTTATATGCTGGTCTGTCCTTCAGACTCGCTTCTCTAATGAGAAACTCTTCTCAATTTGCCGTTTGTCTGTAGTTCTACACAATCAACCATCATTACTCAGTCAGTGGACTGGAAAACTCCAACAAGAGACAAAGGGCCATCAATCAACGATTTTCTGCAACCCATTAAACTGCTCTGGGTTATACGTGTTCTTTGTAACTGATACCCCTGTTGGAACTGTCTTAAAGATTGCAAAAAGTATAACAGAACTGACAGCAACTTGGAATACCCAAGAAGTTACTGGAACAGAGTGATGCCCTCCAGCAACGCTATTTTAACTTTAGAACATAAATAGTAGTTAAACTTTACGCATTATACTTAATCAGATGATATTTATTTATTCCAAGAACAGTTATAAATAAAATTAAAATTGAGTTTAATTTATTACTGTTTTCAAACGCTGAGTTAAATTTTTAATTAAGACACCGATCCTCAAGATATGCGCTAGGGAACATCCTAGTTGTGAATACATGTTCCATGAGTCTCTGAAACACATGTATTCCAGGTATATGAACATTTTATCATAAATACACATTTATAAAAATAAATGTAAATGTGAAATGAGCGAGTAAATAAATAACAACAGTTCAGTTTGGATTTCAAGAGTCGTCAAATTGACTGAGACGTGGCTATGGATGCCGTGTTGGATGCTAATAGCCATACAACGGTGAAAGTGACAACCTGCTCCCTCACAAAGACAAGCGATATTCCCTTGCGTGACGTCACAGGGTGGCTATCGACCTCCCCACTGAGACTTCGCTCATTTTCACGAACTTTTAGAATATCAACGTTTATTTTGGAACGGAAATATCTTATAAATACCCATGTTACCCTTTTCTTATAATTCAATTGTTTTAATAAAAGTTCCTTAATAGTTTTGCATTAATTTTGTTATCGCATTTATATCTTCAAGGTAAACACGAATTATCGTTAAATTCACTTCTATTCATAATTTATTTTATTCATAAATTCACATTTAATTATGCAAATCATGTACATGTTTTCAATTGCAATTTTCTCGATTTTTTATTTCATCTTTATATCATGTTAGTTAAAAAATTGTATCTTGTTAATAAACATTACAACGTTCATGCAGCTTAACATATTTTATAAACGGATTGCAATTCTCGTAAGATTCTAGTAATTTAAATTTGTAATTGTTCTTTCCTTCGTTAGGGACAATATATTCCCAAACTGACCTTAACAGGCCTCTCATTCAAAAGTGATCATAATTTGAACCCTAATGTTCAGTTGACTTTTCTATGGATACAAGTTCAGAACCACTTTTTAAAGTGGCTGAATTCAGTTGGGACTGTATTGGCTTTTCTATTTTTAAACCCACGCTCATTATTAGGGCCTACTTATACATATTTAGCGTTTTAAAACTATTTTATGATACAAATTGAACACTTTACAGAGAGCTAAAACATTGCCGCCAAAACGTTTTAAAATTCTTATTTCGTTCTATTACACAACATAAATAAAATAAATGACAACTCTACGTTATATTCTTGACGAAATTAAATGGATGTGGGATGTTGAAAGGAAAATAAAAATACCGAAATGAAAAAGCCACTACGAGCGGTGAAAGGCGGAAGTGGAAGTGGAATGTGGAAGTTGAAAGGTGGATGGGTGCTGGTTGAGCACTGCAGTTTAATGTAAGTGTACGTGAACTGTTCTTGCAGTTGTTAGAAACAAGAGAAAGTGGAGAGATTCTAGCAGGAGGCGGGGAATGTCGTGTTTTACTGCTGCTCATTTAATGACAGTTGTTAAACAAAGTTACGCCTTCTATTTTAATCTTCGAAAAACTTAAAAATCTGTTTAATTTTCTTTACCAGTCAAGAACGTCTGGTGAACGCGCATATTATATAATTTACTATTTTCAAAGTGCAATTTGTTAGCGAGAATGATCTTGGATATCTAAATTGTGATCTTATATATATCTGTTTAAGTTTTGAAATATAAATTCTCTTTCAATACTTAATAATTATTATTATTTTATGTAGGGATGAATTTTAATCCATATTTAATAATTCTTTATATTAACATACTAAATCGACTCCCACTCATAACAGTTACCCTTCATGCACTTTATATGTACAATTATAATATTATGTAGGATTTCGTCGATTATATAAATTATTGAATAAGAGTAAGGCAGTTTTATTTAAGAGCACTCATATTTGTTCATATACTGACCTAACCTTCACAACATAACCTAACCTACCTAACCTAACCCAGCTCAAACCAACCCAACCCAACCTAACCTAATCTACCTAACTTAACACATTGCATTCTACAAATACATATTAATAATGAGAAATTGACATAAAAGAAATGTTTCCTGAATGACATTTAGATATTAATATGACCGGTATATAATCTATAACAACAACAAAAATTATCATTGATGTATCTATTAAAGATTGTAATATGAAACATTTACAATCTTCTGTGTTGTTATAGAAACAATATGACTACAGTGAAGGACCGTGTAGGCCTGTCAGAGCTGTCTGACAACAAGAACAACCTGGGGAAGGCGCTGATAGCCGAGTGTGTCGGCACTTTCGTGCTCAACTTCTTCGGCTGCCTCAGCGTGCTGAATCTCGGCCCTCAGAATGACCCTGCCGACCTCGTTCTTATCTCCTTGGCCTTCGGACTCTCAGTCATGGCTATGGTCCAGGTAGGTAGACCTTCTAAGAACGTATTTGACATTACTTAGCAAGTCGTTACATTGTCTCCAACACGTAATTTAAGTCATAAAAGGACAACAAGAGTAAACCAACTGGACAGCTGAAGTAAAATGAGTGTAAGTGAAAAATACATGTAAAATACATTGTTATTTGTAACATTTTAAACCCAAATTACTAAGGTGAGATATTGAAATTGAATAGAGGAAATAAAATATAGATGATTTGAAAAATATACCTAACACGTTATTTGGAGTTTATAATCTAAATCTATATAATACAACCAAAAGATTTATAAATTCATTATTATAGACAGTTCGTATATCGTTTGAATAAGTTATGTTTAAATAAAAATCATCAGTCTACCTGAACCTTGTATGATGTAAACTCCCCTTCTTCAAATAGATAGCTCAAGTAAAAATATTTAAATAATATCATTTGATAAAACAAACTTAAAGGTTTAAGCAGAGTATAGAAAATTGTTATTGTAGAACAACATTGAAATATGTTACAGAAATAGCTACACGATTCAACAATAGATAAAAATTGTGTTTGAAGAGAGCAGAATGTAAGTGGTCTGGTATCTTATTAGGTTAGTAATGATCTATCTGTTTTCCATCAACACTTGAGCGTTCTGCTCAGGCCAGTTCACTTTAACAAGTTTAACCTCAATCTCATCTATTTATTATTTGTTTATAAATAGAAATTCTCTTCTAGATAGTCAACAGGCACTTTCTTGGCAATATAAAGACAATATAATACCAGACGTGTTTTAATAGTATAAAACAATTTGCTTGACGATTGTTGAATGTATATTACTGCTTTGATAAATTAGTAAACATTATCATACAATCACGTTTTTTACGAACAAATAAAGCTTAACAAGCTGTTAAATAAAAGCTGAATGTATTTTTTAAAACCACTATAAGTACTTACATTTAGATAATCCAGTTTCACGAGGCTGAAATAAGACCGAGTAAACTCACTGTTTGCATGATTAAATTTCTTGTGCATATTTCAACCAAACGTCTTTGACTTTTAACCCTTTTGTAGTTCTGCAAACGAATCCAACTATGTTGTTTATTAATTTGTTGTATTTTTAATATAAGCTTTATTTTTAAATAATGTTAATATTGTAACAAGTTTGTTAGGCTTAGGCACAGAGTAAAAAGAAATTAAGGTCGCTTTCTTATGACCGTAGCGAACGTTTTAGTGGCAATTATAAATTGATTACAAGTTATGTATATGTTTATACATCTATAATAATAATTACCAAATTTATCCTCGAGGTTTTGGGGAATAAAGGAGGGACTGACAAGGTGCTGGCTCTGCCAGCGAATCGGACGTCTAACTACTCGAGACACATTCAACGTACTGTTGGATGCGACATCTGTTTCCTTCTCTTTGTGGCTTAGATAAAGATTGGAATAACCAAGAGTAGGAAACTAGTAACATTTCCGTATACCGATATAAATAATATGCCTAAAAGCTTAAGTTAGGTTATTTCGCCTAATTGCTGATATCAAACTTCAAATTTAGAAATGAAAATTCTCTTAACACGTAAATACTGTACCTTAATCATACTAGTGTTACTATATGTCGTGTTTTTTTACGGCCATTATGTATTTTGAGACTCATGTCCATGTTCGTATCAGATCTTTAAATAGAATGTCGGTATTTTATCATATAGGATTAATCCCACTTATATTTTGTCCTATTAATCAAATTTATTTTGGTATAGGCAGATTTCAAATATTATCTTTTATGCCAGGCCTCTTTTTAAAGCATACTTTAATTAGCTATTTTTTTGCTGGCTTCATACTCAGTTCTTGTTGACAAGGTTTTATTCTGTTATTTTGAATTTTTTTCAAAGATTTTGAAATGAGATTCAAAAATCTCATTTCATTGGAAAATATATATTTTGAAAATATTTAATCATGAAGGTTCAAATAAATACTTTATTTATTGACGAGGCATTTATTTACAAAATGATGCTATAAATCATAAATCCGTTATTTCTTTGTAAATCTTTTTGTTTAACTATTACTTTGATAGTAATTTTTTATTTTGTTTATCAAGGATAAACGTAGTGCTTACTGCCATAGGTTTACATTAGTTATAGTCAGAATTTAAAGAAAGGCATAAGAGAGTTCAATTAATTAATAAAATTACTTAATGAGACGGGAAAATATTATAATTAATCGTTTTATAAAATGATACTCCCCACTCTTTACAGATGACCGCATTTTAGTTTCGCGGATTATGTTATATATAAATCTGATATCTAACTTGTATCACGTATAAAGTGAATTTTTCTAATCTAATTCTTGCATACGCTGTTAAATTAAAATAGTTACTTTTTCCTAAGCGAATTCATTAGATTTTAATCGCTTCTCGGCGGTTTGATAGTAAATTCTGGGGAAATGTCTTAATATTAAAGTGTTTAGTTAAAATATTAATAAACATATTTTATTTCCCTCACAAGTTCATGTGAAATGCATTAAGCGCAATTGAAGAGCTAACTTGATGCTCGCCCGGTAAGCAGGTTTTCAAATCGAATTACTGAAGCTGCAGGACCGGTCGACAGTCTTCTGTCCTTTCGGAGACTCGAATTGCTCTTCATACTTCGATTGAATCTAATCGAATCACTCATAATTAGCTCTTATCAGATACATGTCAAATAACCCTGGATATCTGTTGAATATGACAGATTTAAAATCAAGGAAGAGTGCATTAATTAGCCTATAGGGTTATTGTCCGCACCGGTTCCAATCCGGTTTCATATCCTGGGTTTTCTGTATAAATCGTGCATTAAGACGTCTTACACTTACTAATAGGAAACCAGTTATGTTCAATCAGATACATAGTAGTAGGGTACTAAATAAACAAAATAATTCAGTTAAAACTAAAATTAATCTATACACTGTCACATTTTAATAAACAACTCTTAATTCGTAAATAATTAATTGTGAAACAAAAAAGGCCACAGCCGTGAATATACATCTCCAAATATGTATGGATTTAAAACCATCTGATCGTGCATTTTTTTTACATCTGAATAATAAAAGATACAGATGGTGTATCGAGCGCAGCGAGTGTAGTGGTTGACACACAAAGCGTGCAGGGGTAGTGTGCAGGTATCCCTCGTACTAAATATTTTTGTTCTGTTAAAAATATCTATAAATATAAAGGGCAAAGCCCTGGCTCACTGACTGACTGGTTCACTTATAACTAATTAATTTTCCAACTTCCCATGTACGTAAAGAGCTTAAATTTTGTGCACTGATTCTTTAGGTCTTAAATAGGACAACTAAAGCATTTTTCTCTCGATAAAATACTCCTAAGGGATAGAAACAACCCCTAAAATACTCTTCCATAAGGATAACATTGGGTTGATTTTAGTGAATTATAAACAGCTGTTTTGTTAATAAACATGTTTATTTTGTAGGTGTATATAATGAAGGACACTACCATTGGGCATTTATATTAATAAATAAGTGGCAACGCAAGTAGTGTGAGTGAGATACTCTAAATAAATTTTATGATGTGATTTTACGTTGTACAGTTAATCTACTATCATTTGGAGTCAAATGTAACATGCCGAGGCCGAAGGCCGAGGAGTATCGAGCGCAGCGAGTGTCGTGGTTGGCACACGAAGCGTTCAGGGGTGCCCCCTAATACTAAATATTTTTGTCCTGTTACTTCTGATTGACTAGCATTTAAAGTTACCCTCGTATCTCATAAGAATAACATAACAAAGAAAAGGCTGCAAACAAAAACAACTTTAAATATTTGTTCTGTTTCCCTTTAACATAATCACATACCGAGGCCGAGGGCGCAGTGAGAACGGGTTTGGCACGCGTGGCGTGCAAGGGTGTCCCCTAGTATCAATATAATAGTGGATTTTATTAGTCAATAAATATGACGAAGGACCGTATCGTAATTGTACACCGTCAATTTACATATATCACCCCATGATGAACAGGAAACTTTACTTTCCATTGTTTTATTGTGTAATAGCGTTGTGATTCCAAACTGGATTGTATTAATAGCAGTGGCTGTGTGTACAATAATATCCTGGCACTGTGCGTGGATCACGTTGCCAAATTTGTGTTTTTGTGTCGATGACCGACACCCCCCCTGTGAGTAACATGAGTGACAAGGTCCAAGGTTACTTTCCTTTACACACAATGAAATTTATAGCGTCTACTCTATTTTAACACCCCGTTTTATTTTAATGGCCACAACATATTCCCAGATTCATTAAACAGATATTTCTGGAATATTAATTTGGTACTGGAATTAAACATTTTGAAATCACAACGTTGAGTTGGGTAATAACGCCAGCCAATTAGCAATAAAAGCTTCAAAACATATATAAATCTGCCGTCCAGTCTTACGAAATGTGTTGCATAATGGTTCCATCAGATTTTAATGTGTTTATTCAAAATAAGAACAATTTTCATATAGAGTGCGTGCTCAAATGAACGAAGTGGTTTCTTTAACCTAAGATATTTTGGCATTATTTACATTTTGAATTACTGCTCATTGAGTTAAGAACCTTGGAAAATGCCTTTTCCATTTCTTAAACCGTTATTTGGATGTTTTCATGTTCGTTACTTTACGTTTAAATAAATATTAAGAGATAAATCTCTATGACGCATATATCTGTAAGTTTTCTTTAGGAGGTTTCGCGTAATTTAAAATATAAATTTTACGCATATTTTAGTATAGTTAAACGTTTCAAATAGCCTAAATTCATTCTAAAAATAATACAAATGAATATATTTTTCTCAGATACAAATAGCCTTTAATTTTAGCAATGTGAATTCTTTGTAAATAAAGTTAAAATTAACTTATTAGAAAAGTAGTAAAAACTTAAACGTACCTAGATAAATAATACTTGTGGACTACTCACCTGACAATTAACACTTTAGGAGAGTTTCGTGCAGTAGGCTAATAACATGACTATACCCCTCACTCACAATATGGGCTATTGTAATTCTGCTTCACCGTGGCATAACCAATAATGAGCTACATCGTACTACACTATGAATCGAGTTACTCTTCGATGCGGTAAGGTAACAAGTTAACAATTAACATAAACACACTCAAATAAAATAGCAATAAACATTTCAATTTTGACTACAAACAAATAAATATTACATTACATTGAAAACAGTTTAAATTGGTAATTATTTGGTAAACCACATTTTACCATCTTCAGACTAGAGGAATTTCACAATAGATTGAAAGATATGTCAGACACTAGTTTATAGTTTCAACACTTTCCTACAGAATTTATTACACATCCAAATACCTTAGTATATAATTACTGTTACAAATTACATACTTTGTCTCGAATTTCTTCCCCTTACACCCATTTTAAGTTAGTTGAAAAAGAACAACCCCTATTGAAATAGTAGAGAAGTTTTAGCTTTAAATTGTGATTCAAAAACAGTAAGCATTTTAGAAACTGGTTAAATATCTTTTCAACCATAACAACATCTAGACTTTTAAAAAAGAATGCATTTTTAAAAATTATTCCACAATTTTTTTATTCAAATAGCACTTTCGCCGGTTGGGGCATCATCAGTTTTAATACAAACAGAAAAAAACATATGTTTAAAACAATATAAAATATAGATATTTTTAAAGAATTTAAAACTTAAATGGATAAGTAGAAAGTAATTTTAAATAAAATATTAAACTGGAAAATTGATTTACAGTTAATTATTTTATGTTTGATTTCTTCTTCAAATTTTTCTTTATTTTGTGTTTTGTAATCATATATGTGTTCTTTGACTCTTGTACTTATAGGTCTAGAGGTTTGGATAATGTAAGTTTTATTACATTCACAATCAATTTACAAAATTGACCAATCAAATCAAAATTAGTAGAACACGCTCTAAATGAAAATCATGTCATCAAATTTGACTCATCCAGTATTATATTTAAAGAATCATCATCGACCAAAAGGAATCAAATTGAAAGTGCCTGCATGTCTGTTATAAAATAAAAATGTATATTACTACCATCTATACATTTTAGTAATATTTAATATTTACCTTTAGTTAAAGAATAAATCAAACATAAAATAATTAATTGTAAATCATATTTTCCAGTTTAATATTTTATTTAAAATTACTTTCTACTAATCCATTTAAGTTTTAAATTCTTTTATATTGTTTTAGACATATGTTTTTTCTGTTTATATTAAAACTGATGACGCCTTAATCGACGAAAGCGCTATTTGAATAAAAAATTGTGGAATAATTAAAAAAATTTGTTCTTTTTTAAAACCAACAACTTTATTCCATCACGTGTATACAACAGAACATCTAGACTGCTTCAGTTCCCAAATTATTTTAATAAAAAGGGTTATGTTTTTAATAAACAAATTTTCACAAAAGATTTAATATTTATACTTTGATTTGTAAATTTCCTTGGCTGTTGAATTTCAACGTAAAATTATCACATCTAGACTTCGGACGTGCTGTTACGACTTGTGTACATTTCCAGGTGTACTACCACCAGATGAACACGAAGTAGCCGTGATATATTTGACCCTTTAAACGTCCGATTTCGAAAAAAACTTTATCGCTTTTAACAAAAAAAATAATTTACACTACTAATCTCACTTTAGAGTAGTCCATAATGAATAATTGTTACATTGATGAAGCAAAACTCGCACCAAAACATAATTTTCACGTTTAAAATAAAATAACAAGTAGCTTGCTAATTTAAAATAGTTTTGTTGAACAATTTACAATCGTCAAAACACATCCCGACTTCCTTTACTAAGTCTCGTATTTTGAACAGTGATAAATGTTAAGAAAAATATAGTAAATAAACGTTACTTTGCATGTAAGCCTAATATTTTAGAAATTTCATTTTTCACTTCAGTAATTTCATTACAAAATATTTTGTTCAATAAATAATCAATAGTATTTTTATTTATATAATGTTAAGTTGGCTAGATGAACGGGCTTGAATAGCATATTACTATTTACTCTTTTATTGGCGATAGTTGGTAAACCTGTAACAGCCTCCCACCCTCACGCCATCATATTCATGTCCAGTTAATTACACACTTATTGTAAAATTCCCGAATTACTCTCTAGGTAAGTCACAACTAGTAGTTGTGTCGCCAAAAACAACGAGTTACTTTACCTATGCTTAGACAGGCATACAAAATACATTGTCATACAAAAACTTATGTTTCCTTTAAACAGAAAAAATAGATAATTAGGCCTATAATTACATACTCAATGTGTGGGTTTCCATAGGTCATCGGTGTCAAGATAAGAGGAGTGTAAGCAGTGGCAGGCGGAGGTGTTATCAGTGTAGCCGCGTATCACTTGTCACTTTCCTGTCACAATTATCTTGTGATTGACTTCTGTTTTTCCACTTATGACAACTTTATTGACAACGAAACGTTGTTAACTGTTGTAAATGAGTACACTACTCACCGTATTACAAAACATTGTCAAAAATCACATGTTTCCCTTTCCGATTTCTAGGATAACAAAAAGTGTTGACAAATCCATTCAATCCAAGAAAAACGGCAATAATTATGCCTTTCTTTGTCTGAACACGCACAAATTGTCACCGTACAAAGTCAAGAAAAGAGTCGGAATTTGAATGAATTGTGGCATTTGATTCTAGAATCAAAAACGTGTTTGACCATTCGATGTGGAAGTAAGAAATTCGATCTGGGACTGTGAAATTTAAAACTACTCCAGCTGTGACTTTGGTGATAATTTATCGATTATGCTAACAAAACTAGTTGCCTCTGAAGTATTTTTATGCAAAAGAGTTTTTAGTCCGTAAAATCAACCAACCATCAAGACCTTCTGCTATACGGGTAGGAATGTCATTGACCCCTAAACTACCGGCTATCAATCTAAGCCTTTGTCCGGCGAGAACTGTCGCTGTCGGGTTTCCTTGTCATTATTATGTAACATAATAACACTATTTGTCCAGAAACCAATCTTGATTACTTTTATTTTCATACATTTTTTAGTACAACACGTACTAGGCCTACATGGAACGTTCAAAATTGAATTATGGTACACAATAGGGACCATTTCGAAAGCATTTTTGTACTTAAGAGTGCTATAAAAAGGTAGTGATGACAAATTCAAAAAGCTAAACTGAAAACAGTGCCATTCAACATTTCCGTCCTGTATTATAGTCAATAGGAGCTAAACTCGTAGAACAAACCAAGGTAAATTTTTCTATACCATGAAGGATTTAACCTATTTATTTTTAACTTTTCTTTATTTATAAGCCTTCAACGGAGAATATGAGTGGCGTGTGTGTGATGAGGTAGATGAGTGAGTGTAGGCATTGTTACTGACTGAGGTAAACTATGCCCTAAAAATATCCATTTATTAATTGGCCAACTAAGGAACGTAGCAACCACATACTAGCGTAGAATCCGATCCAACTAGTTAGTATTGGTGTGATTTTCGGCAAACTGACACCCGAAAATCAATTCTCTTGCAAAACACACAAATCCTGGTTACTGTCCTACACGGACATCCAAGAATTATGTAGAAACGTTCTTATTGATGGCAATCATCAAGTGGACCAGTTGGTTTTTTGAGAACAGTCTCTTGTTTGTAACCTCTTCCTCAATATCTGGGATACGCCATAGTGGAAGATATTATGGAGTGATAACATAGAGTGAATAGCAGTATCTAAAAACAATTTTCAATTAAATGGTTACAGTAGTAAGATGTACAGTAAATATGTAAAGGAACGCATTTCAACTAATTTTAAATTAATATTTCAAAATTGCATAAAGACTATGTTTTCTTGCGGGGTTTTCATGGTCGTATTTACTATATTCAAGTTCGTGGTTTTTGGATTCAACCAAGACAATTGGTTATTTATATTATCTCTATTATTTATCGTCGTTTCGGATTCTTTTCAAGCCCCATTTTCAAGGAAATTATTAAACCAACTGCTAACACAACTACCTTGAAAATGGGCGTCTTAAAGAGTCCGAAACGTCGATATGTACTAAGTTGTTTGAATCCAAAAACCACGATCTTTTACTAGACGAATATAAAACTTTAGTCACAGCCTGTCTGCCCACTGTTGCTTTCAGAACTATTTCTTGCCAAAGTACGGACCTCCATCGCACGTGTGCGTATAAATATAGTTCTTAGGATTAAGCTGTGATACCTGCCTAAGATAAGTTTCTTTTGAGATAGACGTCTATGAAGAGCCGTTAACTCGTTCAGTTGGCAGTACTTAAAAGGATTGGCAATGCTTTCCACATGGAGGCTTCAAAGCTTTAGCCACCTGAAATACTTGTAGTTCAGGTTAAATAATGACGGGCTTCAGAAAAACATTAGGTAATATTACAAAAAAACTATATCAGTTGAAACGTCAAAAATTAAAATGTTTCTTTTTAAAATGTGTACATTTTTTGACTATAAATGAACGTTTAATATATTAAACATTTAAATGATCTCCTCATAACTGATTAAAGTGGTCATTTTTTGTTGCGTCAAGTCACGTGATGTAAATGTAATTAAATATTTGTAGTAAAAAAGTGTACCACTAATTTAACGGGTGGGTCAAAATCCTTTAGCTGCCTTCAAAACTCTATGGAAATATATTTGTATCTAATCTAACCTAACCTAACCTAATCTAATCTGACCTAACCTAACATACACTTAGCACAAATCAGCGTGCGTTTAGTAGAGAAAGCATCTACGTATATTTATCGCATTCATATAACAGTAAGGCATTGCTGATTCTGATAGAAACCTTTCTTTCCTTCCAAACTCCTGAATTCCTAAGTTACTATGGTAATTATTGCCACAGAAAGTAGTTTGATTTTGGGGTGCAGCTAAAGGATTTTGAATGACGTTTAAGTTTACAACTTTCGTTACTAATAGGGCCTATAGAATTTTCTAACTTAGAAATCATATCAACAATTCACAGTGCTCGACTTAGTTAGACAAATTGTAAAATTTACGAACAATTTGTTAAAAAGAATTACGAACAATAATAACGTATTGTAAACATTGTTTTCTGAAGCATATAATTGTTATGTTGAGTGTGGCGTGACTCGATACGCCGGACACCGCACGTCCGGGCCGCAACGATCGTCTGTCACTACAGGCATGAGCGCGTGAAGCATGACGAGGAAGGGTGAAAAGAACACTAACTATATTTTTGGTCCAATATCATGATACTTCGTACTGTATAAATCTTTTAACTAAAATATAGTGCAAATATGAAAATATCTTCCTGTCGGTAATAGCATGATACAACATTTGAGGCTACCTATGTATTTTGTAAACTACAAAAAAATTTGAACGATTGATAAAAAGATATCGAAATATATTATTTTAAAGCCATATAAATAAAATATTAGCAATATATTACTTAAGTACTTCTAGTTATTTATATCACTATAATACTTGATTTGTAGATAATATTTGGAGATTTCCAATGTTTTGAGTGTTTAAGAAACAAACACAATGTTTCGACAGGTATAACAAACTCATGCCAACTTCATATGTACTTAATAACTTAGCCTAGATCTAAAATATTTTTTTTATTTTTCCCTTTTTTTCCTTAACCTATACTGACTTAACAGTTCGTCTTTGACGATCGTGGTGAGTTGATATCGTGAGTGTAGTGGAGCGAGGACTCCTTCCTCCCGCCTCAGTGGAATTGGAAGCTGGTTGGATGAGTTGAATATTTTGTCTATTTAATAACCTGCTCTGTTTTGTCGATTTTTTTCATATATTTTCATTTATTTCATGTCTCATAGAATATTTTGTCTATTTAATAACCTGATATATGCTCGGTTGATTATTTCATATTTTGCATTTATTTTTGTAAGTCATTGAGTATTTGGTCTATTTAATAACTTGCTCTGTGTTTTGTTGACTGATTTCATATTTTGCATTTCTTTTGTATTTCATATCATGTATTATATTTTGTATAATTATGTTATGTGAGATAGTTTTTTAAGAACTTTTGACTTTCAACAATAATCTTTAGTACGGGTTAAGGAAAAAAGGGGGGGAAAGGAAAAAAGTACTTTTAGATGTAGGCTAAGTTAAGTACACCTGAAGATGGCATGCGTTTGTTATACCTGTCGAAACGTTGTGTTTGTTTCTTAAACACTCGAACCATTGGTAATCTCCAAATATTATCTACAAATCATGAACCATCCAATGCTAATAAATAACTTTCAAACAACAATTTAATACTTATTGAATAGTAAAAACAATAATTATAAATTCAATAACGTAGATTGATAAAACAAACCTGAATCGATATTTTTTTTTAAACTGAAAGGAAGTCCAGATCGTTAGGATGAAAGAATAGCGGGCGTCAAGAAGATCTACTGATAAATATAAACTAATGGAAGTGTGAAATAAATAACTAAAGTAGTCCAATTTGTAGTTAAAAATTAGTAAAAGTAAAAATAAAGAAACAAAACAATAATTTGAATTATTTCAATCTTTTAAATTCTAAATTGCATAGATCATCATGTCGGTAAGAGTTTAAACACTCTTCTAATTACATTAATTATATTATAGATCTTTTACAATCACATCCGTAAAGGCTACGAAATAAATATCTCTAGACAGATTGGAACAGATTTCTCTGATTATAGTTTCGAAAAGACCTGTCTATATATATATATATATATATATATATATATATATATATATATATATATATATATATATATATATATATATATCAGATATATAGATTATTATATATTTAAACAAAACTGGTAATTACTAATTCATTTAACCATTTTATTTTGTAATCTCTAACTTATTTTTAGCTCCTTTTTTCGTACAAGTACTTAACTTTTAACATATGTAAAATATCACTCAATAAATGCATTTATTACAACTACTATCCAGGAAAAAAACATACATTCATTTGCAAGCTTAATTTGTGACCGTCCAGGATCAAAAAAATACATTTTAAATCATATTTTCTTTATTTTTTACACTACTGTCCCCATTAACCATAGACTAATGAATGACAGGCCTATATGTGAGGAAGTTGGTGTAGAATTTTGTAAACCCTCAGTTACCAAAACCTTCTATCTAAGTGGTACTGGATTTTGAAGTTTGTCAGATTAGTACGTTTATAACAAGTATATTTTAAAGTTTAAATTTCATGTAACTCATTTTACTTTCTTCCATTAGCGATTGCCAAGTGAAATGATACTATTGTAGAGAGTATTGTGATTGGTGAAAACATTTCCCTGAACCCAAAAAGTGTTTTTTTTCGAAACACTTGATGTCTGTCTGTGTGTATGTGAACTTCACTGGAGACCAAACGGATGGATAAATTTTTATGAAATTTTGTATGTAGATGTATTTAGCCAATATCTTCAGACAATCTGTTCACTTTTCTGAATTTAATTTTTTTTAATTTTTATAGGCAAACAAACATACAAAATATGCTCAAACAATTTTATTTACATTTTCAGGGAAGATGTGAATTACAATTTAAAATATTTTATTAAAAACAGCATACTTCTAAATTGACTAGTTTTTTAGTTATGGCAAAAAACATATTTGGGAATCAACCTGGTAGTTTTAAAAGTTTTGTTTTTTGAATGTTTAATGGGGGGGGGGGGTTGTGCCAATTCTGTGGAACCATTTATTATTGGAAGTGACAGCGGTTCATGAAATTAGAGCCCACTTTTAGTATTTATAATTCAATAGATAGCTAGGCCCAATGACATTTTTTTTTCACAATATGCTTCATATGCCTATACATTTGCATGTAAATATGTTCGTATAGCTATGTATGTACCTATGTCATAAACATTTTATAATCACAGAACAATTTATATTCATCCTCTTTTGAATAGCATGGATAAAGCTGAACGTCTATGATTAACATTGTATTCATGTATGTTTAGGCAATTGGTCACGTGAGTGGCTGCCACATCAACCCCGCAGTGTCCGCCGGCCTTGTAGCTGGGGGGCGGGTGTCCATCATCAGGGGGTTGCTGTACATCGTGGCCCAGTGCATCGGCGCAGTCGCCGGCTCTGCCACCGTCAAGGTGAGTAATGCGTGTAGAACATATATAGTTGGTACCACTTCTAATATAGTAGGGAGAACATTTAAGAAGCACATAATTATGACCCAAGTAAAACATATTTTGAAATGAATCTACTGTAAAACCCCTTCCTTAGTTGTTTATAGTAATTGAACTAGTAATATTTATTTTAATTTATTCTTAAATTTTCATGAAGTTTTTAGTTTTAATTTTTAGCACTAACCATCAATAACATCGTATGTGTGTGTGGTGGGGATGCGGGTTACCTTCTTTTTTTATATATATATATATATTAATTTAGGCTACTACATTCTTTCCTTTTGTTTATTTATTAGCAATCTTTCTTTGCCTTTATAGTCATAGTACTAGGTTTTAATAAATGACTAAACAATATAAATATCTAAAACTGTGTTAGATAAAATAATATTAGCCAGTAAATGTTATCAAAATATATTTAGTAGGTGCACATGTTCAACTAAGTTTTTAGTGTGAAAAAATAACTTCCTACTCATTAAGATGTTGGAGAAATATAATGTAAATATTTCCATATTATGTGACTACGAGGAATGTGAGAAAAAATGTTATAAATTTACGTAAATCTTCACATTGTTTAATCTTATCAGATTTTACTTTAAATTGTGTATTTTCTTGCAACCATAATAACCTCCAAACTTGTAATTGGCGCCGTGTTTAGATTCAAGTTTTCCTCTTCACTTGTCTGCTTTGATTTTGCGTTGGCATAATTGAAGGCGCTTGTTGTATAAAGAAATTAAACATTTTATAACTAGGCCTATAATTAAACACTTTTGAATTTATGAAAAGTTATTTTACGTGTTTAACTTATTTAATACAATTTAATAAATTGATTATTCAATGAGTAAAGTAAACAGATAATCTGATCTAGATAAAACTATTTAATAAATCCAATAATAAATTAAAGAAATTATTAAAGGTAAAATACAAAATAAGAATAAGTAATAAGTGCATTATGGTTTCAGAGTGCACTGGCAGTAGTGTTTTTATACAAGTTATGAAATCATATTTCAGAATTTACCTAAAATATATAATATGCATATCCATTTCTCAATTATAAAATGTTTTCCAACTTGCTGATTCCAACTTGCTGGAGAGGAGAGATTTAGCATACAGGTTTCTAGGGTCTCAAATAGCAAATGTAAGGGGTTCTGATCACACTTGGACCTCAAAACACCACACTACTGATTTTCAAAGTTTGTTCCTATGTTATTCTCGTGGGGAAAATATTGTTTGTATTCGAAGCTTCAATTTAACAGTTGATTAAATTAACAATTCTATTTTAAAACATAACACTATTATTGACTAGCATTGAAAGTTCAGTGATGCACTGCAAATAAGTTTACATACAATGCTTTTACTTTGAGTTTGGGGGGTCTTAAAATAGATTTTTAGATTAGTTTACAAAAATTGTTTTTTGTGGACTACCACAATACTTTATTTATATTCGTTATAATTATATTATATTACACAATACATTCGCTCATCTACACTCATCACACTCATTCAAAATCCATATTCGCCCATATCTTGACGATCGGCGTCTTACGAATAAATAAAAGAATTTATCCAAGCACATGTAAGAAAGTAAATTTCCTGTAGGACCTCTCCTCCTGATCATAAACTACATTTACAAATATATCTATTTATTTTAGTGATGGAAGCACCTAAAACAAAATTTCCTAAGGGTGTATCTAATTTCCATTTTCTTTCACTTGTTTATTTTAAGGCATTGTTTTAACCAATTACTATCAGAATATACATTGTATGTTGGTTTAATACCATAAGATATGTTTCTCTATGTTGCTTTTAGATTAAATTTTGTTTATCTATTTCTGGAAATTGTTATTTTTGGTGTGTTTGTTATTAATAAGTTGTATTTACATTATTTGTAAATACAACTTATTACTCTGTAGCGATTTTAAATTTATTTTTATGCAGAATATCAAGAAAGTTGTTGTTTTAATTAAATAGAGTAATTACAATTTATAGACTATTTAAAGTTAACTTATAAAAACGAAGGGTATACATTGTAGTTGTTTGCTAACAACTACATGTATTCATTGTGCAGAAAAGGAAATATATCTTTCTTTATTTCTGTCTGCACTATGGGGATGATGGGTTGTAACAAAAACTTTCCTTTTATGTCTATTTACATAGTGGGGCTGCTAGTCACAATGTATGTATGTACTTGAGCGTATCAATATGTATGTGTATAAAACTGTTATTGACATGATGTTTGCTGTCAGGCCTTGACTCCAGAGGCATACCATGGTGGCTTGGGCAACACCGCCCTCCAGTCTGACCTCTCCACCACTCAGGGTCTGGGAGTTGAGTTCTTCCTGGGCTTCGTGCTCGTGATTGTGGTCTACGGAGTCATCGACCCCAACAAGGCTAATGACAAAACTCCAGCTGCCCTTGTTATCGGGCTGACCGTCACACTGGGACACTTGGCTTGTGTGAGTATCTGAAGCCTTCATTATACGCTGGTTCTATCTGAAATACATGGACATATTTCAGGAAATGATTATATGGGCCACAATAAAGAAAAAAAATGTCCTGTACATAAGGA
This sequence comes from Stictocephala bisonia, assembly GCA_035578905.1. Lineage (NCBI taxonomy): Eukaryota > Metazoa > Arthropoda > Insecta > Hemiptera > Membracidae > Stictocephala > Stictocephala bisonia. The sequence goes on from JAQJVL010000003.1 coordinate 9,548,112, forward strand.
TGGCAACACTATATCAGAAATATTGATAAATATGTTTCGATATATCGATATATTATTGTCGATTTCTTTCTTTGGATAATATCGGCCATATCAATATTTTGGTTCGATATATCATATCACTAAATATTTACATTATTCTCTCACCTCAAAATCATTACGATTCGAAAAAACACATTTAAATTGCCTCTTATGCGTACAAAATATGCATTGAAATAATAAAGCAACTTTATAAATTTTTTTTTATGTGAGATTAACGCACTATAATGTAGTTTATTGTAGACCAGTGGGTAATGAAGTTGTAACGCCACAGACCACAAATTGTTTCTTGTAAATAAATTTATTTAATGTTTACATTCAGTATGCTATTCTAAATAGTGACAGCAACACATGAGTGTATTTTTGTTTATGTCATAAGAGTTAGAGCATAGTTTCAAACTGATAAATTACTTTAAATTCGATATATTGGTTACCTGATACTTCAGTATTTTACTTTCGATGTTATCGTTATATCAGTATTTAGTTTGTGATATATCGATATGTTGAAGATATTTCGTACCTGTACAGTTGTCCTAAAATGCTTATTTTGCTAGACATCCACCATTTTGTTTTCTTTACTAAATTATTTATTACTGTAGAACAACTCAACTGATTGAGTTGCTATTTCATATATTTATTAATAAGAATATCAATTTCACAAAAACACATTCTTCAACTAGTTAATGTATTATAGTCCAAAATGGCGGCCACTTAATTTTTGTAAGTAAAATAAACCACAAACAGCAATTTTTCTAAAATTTATCAAGGATAATGTAAAACATATTTTTTTTTGTGGATTGGAAATACACCAAATTTCATCTCAATCAGTTGAACTATAACTCATTTATGAATTATATATTAAAAAACAAAATAGAGGATCTTTGGGAATAAAGGATTTTAGACACATATACAAGATTTTTGTTCTTAATTTTAGCCCATTGAATCAACTCCTGAAATATGTCATACATTTCAGATAATATGTGACATGACTATACCTAATAGATATGATAATAGGAATGTTTGTGTCAATAATTTGATTAGATAGTGAGGTCTGCTACTACAGCTGGTTAAACTGCATTGTACATGGGACTACACTAGCTCTCCACATCTCTCTCTCTCTCTCTCTCTCTCTCTCTCTCTCTCTCTCTCTCTCTCTCTCTCTCTCTCTCTCTCTCTCTCTCTCTCTCTCTCTCTCTCTCTCTCTCTCTCTCTCTCTCTCTCTCTCTCTCTCTCTCTCTCTCTCTCTCTCTCTCTCTCTCTCTCTCTCTCTCTCTCTCTCTCTCTCTCTCTCTCTCTCTCTCTCTCTCTCTCTCTCTCTCTCTCTCTCTCTCTCTCTCTCTCTCTCTCTCTCTCTCTCTCTCTCTCTCTCTCTCTCTCTCTCTCTCTCTCTCTCTCTCTCTCTCTCTCTCTCTCTCTCTCTCTCTCTCTCTCTCTCTCTCTCTCTCTCTCTCTCTCTCTCTCTCTCTCTCTCTCTCTCTCTCTCTCTCTCTCTCTCTCTCTCTCTCTCTCTCTCTCTCTCTCTCTCTCTCTCTCTCTCTCTCTCTCTCTCTCTCTCTCTCTCTCTCTCTCTCTCTCTCTCTCTCTCTCTCTCTCTCTCTCTCTCTCTCTCTCTCTCTCTCTCTCTCTCTCTCTCTCTCTCTCTCTCTCTCTCTCTCTCTCTCTCTCTCTCTCTCTCTCTCTCTCTCTCTCTCTCTCTCTCTCTCTCTCTCTCTCTCTCTCTCTCTCTCTCTCTCTCTCTCTCTCTCTCTCTCTCTCTCTCTCTCTCTCTCTCTCTCTCTCTCTCTCTCTCTCTCTCTCTCTCTCTCTCTCTCTCTCTCTCTCTCTCTCTCTCTCTCTCTCTCTCTCTCTCTCTCTCTCTCTCTCACACACACACACACACACACACACACACACACACACACACACACACACACACACACACACACACACACACACACACACACACACACACACACACACACACACACACACACACACACACACACACACACACACACACACACACACACACACACACACACACACACACACACACACACACACACACACACACACACACACACACACACACACACACACACACACACACACACACACACACACACACACACACACACACACACACACACACACACACACACACACACACACACACACACACACACACACACACACACACACACACACACACACACACACACACACACACACACACACACACACACACACACACACACACACACACACACACACACACACACACACACACACACACACACACACACACACACACACACACACACACACACACACACACACACACACACACACACACACACACACACACACACACACACACACACACACACACACACACACACACACACACACACACACACACACACACACACACACACACACACACACACACACACACACACACACACACACACACACACACACACACACACACACACACACACACACACACACACACACACACACACACACACACACACACACACACACACACACACACACACACACACACACACACACACACACACACACACACACACACACACACACACACACACACACACACACACACACACACACACACACACACACACACACACACATGTATTGCTATGTATGTGCCGGCCAAAACCGCTACCATACACTTACACGTATTTTTCTAACTCCTACAACTAATGGCCGTTTCAGAGATTTATTTTTATAATTCAATCAGGACCCATAGTTTTGTGCCCTGCGATAGGACATTTGGAGTAATTAAACGTTCAGTGTGCAAGCATGATCGAATATATTGACCAAATCAATACTAGGAAAACTCGACCTGATTATATGGTGAGAGATGTTGAGGCCGACAATATACAATATTTTTAAAAATAGTTGCTCGAGTTTTTAAAAAAGACTAGCTAAAGTAGTCATGGATTAGAACATATGGTACCATTCAGTATTGGAAAATATACATTTTTTAAAACTAGGATATGAAAAATGCCATCAAGAGGCAAAAAACAAGTTTAAATATTTTTGAAATTTATTTGAAATATATGTGTACTATATAAATGCAATGTTTAGTACAAGAAAAACAGATTGCTCAGATCAGAACTCCTGTTTTAATTATTGCCAAGACTGCAGAATTAATTCCTATTGAGTAAGCTTACTTTAGTATTTAATACAACAGCAATTATCACACTACATATTTAGTTTATTCTAGGAATTGATTAACTGTGAATGCATAATTTTTCTCATGGCATAATAAACTTTAATGGTACTTACGAGAAATGTATGCTGCACGAAGAATGCTTACTATTAAAACTGAATTTGCAAAAGACCTCTGATAAAAAAATATATTATTTGTAAAAAAACTTACATTTATTTTATGGTTGTGTATTTTCAATAGCTTCCAATATGATTGAAACAATTAAATTTAATTTAAGATTTTGTATTATTGATATCCAAATATTTAATTGATTTAATGATTTAATTGAACATTTATTTGTACAGCTAAAATGTATTATATGTTTTGAATAATTGTATAAGTTATCTTATTCTTTCCAGATTGATTACACAGGATCCAGCATGAACCCTGCTCGCAGTTTTGGATCTGCCGTTATTTCATCTGGCTGGGACAATCACTGGGTGGGTATTTTGTGTAAAACATAATAATTTTATTCCTCTATACCACTATTTTAAGTCAAAAATTGATTAGTTTAGAATTTATGTTACCTTTAATCATAAAAATATATTAATTAAATATGTAATCGTATGTTTTTAAAATAATCAAGTATATATAACAACTAACACAATTATATATATATATATTTTAATTTTTATAGTATAATTATTAACGTAAATAATGTAATTAAATTATAAATACAAAATACATAAAAAAAACTAAAGACAGTAAAAAATGTTATTTAACCGAGGCTCTAAGCAGTAACAGTATAATATCTGAACTGAATAAAATTATATGAATATCTAGGCTAATGCCAAAACTGGAAGTATCATAAGTTTTTGAGAATATTATTTAAAAGTAAAAAAGTAGTATCTTAAAAAAAAAGTAAAAATCTTTTAGGAGTATTATTTACATAAACTAAGGTGGTTAGCACATTCATGCCAATAACGAACTTTAAGACATAATAAAAAATATACAAACCTTGCATGATAAAAAATGTATATATAAATAAGTTTCTTAACTAGCAAAATATGCGTCAGTACAATCATACTACAAAATAAGTACAAAATATACCACATACAAGTACAGAACACATAAATACTACAATGATCAATTTCGGCCAAACACTTTTACCTTCCTCAGACCGGAAGGATCCACAAAAGAATGGAAACTGGTGTTCAGAACTACTCTCATTTTCAAAATTACTTTATTTACTATATAGGCCTAAGTGTAGTTGAACACCGGTTTCCATTCTTTTGTGGATCCCTCCGATCTGAGGAAGGTAAATGTAGTTTGCCAAAATCGATCACAATAATGATTGTGCATTTTGTACTAATATTGTAATATGTTTGTGTGTTCTTTGAGTGTCTGATGTTCACTTGTATATTAATTGTATGTTCACGTCTATATAAATAAAAAAAGTTATAGTTCATCCTAAAAATAAATTCCTTCTGAAATGTAAAAGAAGTTTTTTCACAAACAGATCAAGTTGCTTAATTTTTTACTTAACTAATGCTATGTTTCACTATGTCAACAAACAATATTAAATTAATTGACATTAATTATAATTAATTGTTATGTTGTCTATCAAATGAAAAATGTTAAAGGATTAAAGATGAAAATATAGTTATATTAAATATCAATCTAAAAACCATAAATGGTTATCAGGAACAGAAAACATTGTTAAATTTTACAGTAATTTGTATTATTCAAATAAATATACTTATTTAAAAATACTCAACATCTTTGTTCTGTAACTTTACCACTATAATACTCTGATTATGAATTAAGAACGTAGTCCCCATTTGTAAACTAGTACTGTTATTGTATAAAAACCTACAAGAAAGACATATTTCACTGAACCAAAGTGAATTGAACATTGGTAATCTAACTTTGCAACTCCCACAACAGATTTACTGGGCTGGACCTATCCTTGGAGGAATCGCTGCAGGTCTGCTGTACAGCAACATCTTCCAAGCCCCACACGACGAGTACAGCGCTGTCCACGCTGAGGAGAAAGAGGTACATCTGCGCTCCGTACGCTCGCGTAACTAAGGGTAACTTGAGTGTGGCTCACACGTGTCATCAGGACGCTTGTCATAACACCATTCATTTGACTCATACTCAATCATCTATAATATTACTCATCGAGTTTGTGTCCAATAGATCAAATTTTATTGGTAACTGAATAACTCATAGCTACTTTCAACTGTCTAAATTATTTTATTTCATGATAATAACTTGCGAATATAAATTAATAATATTTATGCATATCAATGATGGATTTAATTTTCCAAACACAAGGCTCCACGTTAGTAGCTTCCAAAGTAAAACATTTCCAAATGAAATTAATTTATGCAAACAACTAAAATGAATAAATTAATTTCCATGTACTCTCTTCTCTCTCAAGTCAACAGTTACATCATTCACATAAATGCACGTACAATGCATGTCCAGTAGTATTGACCCACCCACCCTCTCCATTAACTGTTTCTTCTTTTTTTCCATTACCTCTTGTCGCGTGTTCACTTTAAACCTTTCTCTGGTTATTTTGTTCTTTGTTTTATCTCTTCTGCTAATTCTCCCTTTCCTCTTAAAATCTTATTTCTGCTTACTTTAATCTGCTTAGATCACCTTTTGTCCATGTCCACGTTTCCGTTTTTTATATTAAGATTGATTGATAATACATCCTGCATGTCAATATCTTCGTTTCCTCCCCATTATTCCAATCCCACAAACATACAATTTTAAAAAAATCCATATAATGAATGTCTTACACGATATAATGCCAATAAAAAGATGTATTATTAAAAATGCAGTTGATTATCTCTTATAACAATATATACACTTTATACTACGAGTGAAGTCACTATTTCAAATGTTGCCAAGGCTCTATACTATTTTGATGAGTTTCCTAATTTTTTAATAAATCAGAGAGAAAATCAATTATATTTAAATTGTACTAGTAACCACAATCAAACATATTTTAAATAACAACTTTACTTCATTTCTATTATGCACAGTTTCATGAGAATATTTTCTTTACCTTTTAAGTTGTAAGTTATATACAAGTAGAATTTGAGATTATTTATTGTAACGATTGTATACTGAATAAATAACGGTGTTTGAATTAAATTGAATGAATATTAAGCAAAGGAGTGTATTTTCAACTTCTGGATATTGAGTAGTAATTTTAAATTTTGTTTTATTTTCATTAAATTTCATTGACTGAATTATTGTACTTTATTTATGTAGAGTAGAATTATCGTCAATACTATTTCTTGCTTTGGAGTATTTTGCTTTGGGGTCAATATTTTGCTTTGGAGGTAGAACAACAAACAGCTTTAGCAGCTAAATGTGTAATTGTTGTTATAATTATTAACTTTCATGTACTTTAACTGCCTATTCAAACATCAAATGACACTCTGGCCTCCCATTTCACAGCTCACTTTACAGATACACTTAAATCATTCATTAACGGAACATTATGCTTAACATTTAATTTTAACTACTTAAGCTATATTCGATTTAATGTATATTGAGAAAGATTATAAGTATATATAGCACATAATTAATTATAAAAGCCCAATTTAAGGGGGATTAAATCTGGTCTTTAATTGTATTCCCACATATTCCTCACATACATAAAACAAGCATAAAACGGCGTAATTCTTTATCATCATTTTAAATACAGTAGTTCGGGATTTGGCCATGAACTATCAGAGTGTAGAATACATGAAAATTTCGTAAAAGAGCAAGATATTTTATCCAGAATGGGCCTCACCAAGTAAGAGATACCTTGATTTTGCATTTTTTACTCTATATACTTAAACCTTAAAATGAATAATACCTTACCACCGTGGCTACTCAATCCGAAGTAGGTTTCTGGCCTTTGTAACAATGTGCCTTCACTCTACCCTGTCTTAAGCTTAATCTCAGGTTTCTTCCACTCGTCAAAGGTCTTTTTGTACTTGGTCCAACCACTTTAATTTTGGTCTTCCTAGAGGTCTTGTGCTGCTGGTCTCCTTTCAAGGACTTCTTAGGATTGTTTTCTGGTCTTCTTACGATATTCCCAGCCCAGCTTTTGATTACGGTTACAAATATAAGAGTGTGGATATAGATGTCTTAATTCTTGATTTTTTCTGAATCTCAAATTGCCATTTTCAGTTATTTGACCATATTCTTTTCTTAAAACTTGGTTTTCAAAAACTGTAAATTTTTCTCTGAATTTTTGGTCATAGCTAAATTTTCAGTTTTATAAACTGAGAGTGCTGGTTGGATTAAGGGTCCAACACATGTCCCGATTTGTCAGCCCGACCGTAAGGGTCGAACATGTCGGCCACCATGGTCGGGTAATTTGTAGCATGGTTGGATCATGATTTCTGTCGGACCCAACCTAAGGGCGCTTGGTCGGGTGATCCATCCTACCGCTGACTGCCCCATTCCCTTCCTCGACAAGTTAGTACCAAATCAGTGTTACTCGACAAGATGTCAACCTGACTTCTCTGACCAAATCATTCTGTTTTATTTTGGAAGTGATTTGATTACTACTTTCTCACAATGTCTTGTACTAACCGAACAGAAAACATTGTAATAATAGAGTTAATTGAGTTGTGGAAGGTATTCCGGTGTTTGTTGAAATCTAGAGGATACAAATTACTCTAAATGGCATCGAAGAAATGAGTGCTATAAGGCATCACTTGATAAGGCAGTTGTGACAGCCATTTTATAGGTAACATTTTAAGGTCCTCTTTGGTTTCTGCTCTAAGGGCCATGTCACCTTCAAATGATAATTCATTAATTTGGCTCCTAAAACTCCTTCTAATTTTCTTGTTTCTTAAAAATGATAATTACAACATTAAAAACAGAAAGTAAAATATCATACTATAAACTATCGTGCACAAAATTTGATGAAAGTTACATAATATGGCACTACTATTAAATTGTAGTGTTCGTTTGCTTATTGTATGCTTAAACGTCTCTGTCTCGCTTCACCCTGACAAAGATACTAATCATGTACAGATATACAATACATGTTTCAGGGCACACAATCCATTAAGAGCTCTGTCATTGACCTCGTGAAAACTCAGGTTAGAAACGGCGATATTTACTTAAAGCTTAAGCGTGCTGGCAGTCTTCATTAAGATTTGATCTGTATGAAAAATACCAATTTTTCTGTGATGGCTTGTGATATCATTGCTATTCTGAAATGCTCCTAGTACTTAGTTTTAGAACAGTAAAGAAAATAATTTATGAGATTATTACAGTTTTAACCTCACTAACTCGACAGTCTGTATGGCTGCCAGGGTGCAAGTCTAGCTGGTGTTAGGCTATGAGTATTTTAACTTGAAGGGGTACATAAGTTTTAGATGATGTATAAAATATATTGAAGGAAAATTGCATTAATAGCAACAACAATGATTGTCTTTAATGGATTTTTGTTTGCTTTTGCAACTGTTACGAAGTCAGGTCTTCAATTAATACACTTTTTCAGCACGTATTTGTAAGTTAGAAATTTATGAGGTAACTCAAAGTATATCGAGTGTTCATTTATTAAACCCATTAAAACTTCCAATGTTCTGGACAGCTTGTAACACACAAACTCGACTACTTCTGGGTCGACAAAGTTTCGAGCCTGAGATTTTACTGTAATTCCTTTAATTTATTTCTGCTTTCTGACCAATCTGTTTTAATATATAGAATTTGTGAATCAAATTAAATCTCAGATCATCCCTCCATTCTCAAAGTTGTCCCAAACTGTTTCACTGATGCACCACCACTGGACTCCTTAACTTTTTACCTTATTATTTTTTTCTAATTTGAAAACCTACTCTTACTCCCATGACCTTTTATACTCAAGAAGGGATTTGGCCTCAGCAACGCATCCTACCTAGTATTCTTGATACTCTGCTTCTTCTAGACTTGTATTAATTGTGGCAATATCATTTTGGACTTGATCCCACCATCATAGTCTTGGTCTTCCCCTTGGTCTTCTTCTTGCTGGCTCCCCTATTCCAATTTTTCTCAGGACAGACTCAGGCTATATTCTTCGAATATGTCTGCTTTTTATTATTGCCATGATGTCATTATCTTTGTATAGATCTTGTAACTCTGTGTTTGATATGCCATAGACCATTTTCATAGGTTGATCCATGGATATTCCGAAGGATTTTATTTTCAAAAGTTATGAGTTTTCTTTCCATCATCTTACTAATAACCCATACTTCGGCGCCGTAGGTGAGTACTGGTCTTATAATTGGTTGGTATATTCTAAAAATGCATGTACATTGTTTTGTCATCGTTAATTTTAAACAAAGTAAAAACATTTTAAAATACACCAAATTCGATGTTGTTAAATCTACAAAGACCATAGTCATATAGAATGTTATTTTAAACCTTGTTACCTAAATGCCACAAATTAGTGTTTTTGTTAACTCTTAGTGGCTCTTAGTGGACCCAGAGCTTATTGAATAATGGGGGTTGTCAAGCTGTTCAGAACATTAACATTTGTGATGGGTATTAGTAAATAAACACATGATAGAAAAGAGTTACATAATAAATTTATTCATAAATTTAGTCATAACTAATTATAATGATTGGTTGGTATTTCTGTAATTTTGTTTTGTCACAATAACCCAAGCCAATTTAAGCACGCTTTAGCATAGTGTTTACATTGGAATTCAAGGCATGGAACTCCTGTATAATTAACATTAGCCAAAAATATTAAATCTGAATCTAAATAAAATATGAGAACAGATTTAAAATTATAGTTACAATCTTATATGACAGATTTTTTGGATCTTAAATATGTTTAGTCATCTTGATCTTATCATACGTTTGATTAGTAAAAAATACTTATTTGGCTTATCTTTCACAAAGTAACCAGTTATCGGGATACTTTTTAACCTATGAAAATTGAAACCCAAGGAGAAGCTATGGCTTCATATATAAAACATTGGAGGGCTATCCATCTTGATTCGAAGGTAAGCAACCGGTGTCACAACAAAAAACTAAACTTCCTGTAACAACTGTAAGGTGTTGCTCACAATAGGCCTATTTACATATTCAAAAGTTTTTCACGTACTGTGACATGGTATTTTCAGTGGTATCTCTGAATGGGTGAAATGGTTGTTGATGTAATTTTTTTGAATAACATCTTGATATGGTTGTTACTGGACATTTTAATTTTTAGTAAGGAATATCTAGTCTATATAATATAAAGCTCGATTTAGTGACTCACACTCTATCACTAACACTAAATGTTGAGGCATTTCTTGGCATCCTACCCCCATCATATCTATACTTGAATTAAAAATGACAAAATTTTAAAAACTGATCTTTTCTACTCTTGTGGGGTATCAATTTAAAGCTATTTTTCTTTTGAATCCAAATATAACATCAGATTTTGAACATGGTAAATATTAAGGTGTATATGCCTCTAAAACAAAACAAAAAACTTCTAAAACCAGTAAAAGGGCAGTAGTAAAATAAAACTTCCAAGTTGGGTATCAAACTATAGGTATTTATCTCATAAATTACATTATACCATTATATCTTGGAAGAGACAACGTTTAAGGGTTCTGTCCACGCCCAAGTAAAAAATATGCTCCAAAACCCAAAATTGAGTAATGTTAGAAATACACCCAAGTGGGGTGTAAACATAAAGGTATTGGACTCTTAAATACTAATTTACCATCAGATTTTAGCAAAGACCATGTTTAGGGGCTCCACTGCCCCAAAAACCAAAATTAATGGTCATACTGGTTAACAATCCTGGTGAGGCAGTGGGCCGATCTTTCTCACCAGACGACATGCCAAGATCCACAAATGGGACTGTAGCAGTGTCTTGGTGAGTCCGCCGGCCGAGTTCCACAAAGAGGCCTATAGCAGAGTTCCCCTCTGAGGCTGCAGGCCGAGTTCCTTAAATGGGACTGTAACAGAGTGTCTTGGTGAGGCCATAGGCCGATCTTTCCTCCACAGGCCATAGGCTGAGTTCCACAAAGAGGCTAAAGGTAGAGTTTCCAGGCGAGGCAGTAGGCCGAGCTTACCTCACAAGCGCAGCGAGTGACGACGGGGTTGGCACACAAAGTGTGCAGGGGTGTCCCCTACATTTAGCATAAAATCATAAATGGATGTTGCCTTTAGCATATGTAAGGGCTCTACGTCATATATTTGGGGGTGGACATCAACATTGTATGGGAGTGGGTGAGTGTATAGGATATTTGCTATACTCACCTATATATACACTATTAACAGCCCTCTTATCCATCCATGATGTTACACAGTTCATGATCATTAAAGTTATTGAAACAGAAAACTAGAAACTTTAAAATTATCTTGACAGAAATATTTTTGTCTTACCTCTACAATTATAGAATTACTTTTTGCTATACAAATTTGAAACAATTGCTTCTAGTCTTAAATGACATTATTTACATACTTGTATTTGAATAGTTGTGTTGAATGCTTCTTTAAATGTTTCAAAGCATTACATGAGTTGAAAGTAGTTTAAAATGGCCTTTTTCACTTGTTAACTATTTATAAAAATAATATATTTATTCACATACAGAATCGTAATAATTTTAAAACATTAGCACATTACGAATAACTAAGTTTATCGAAAGAAATGTCATGTTCTTCAATACAAGTTGTGTTTGTAACTCATTTCATACTTTAATATACAGCTGAAACTATTTTGTGATGTTGCAGCTGAAACGGTTGGACGGGGGCAAAAATGAAGACGGCTTGCCTTGATCTGTGTTCATCGTGGATAACTCCACCAAACTGCAGCAACTTCAGCTGCTTCACCCCAAGATCACACCCATCGACAGATAGACAAAGTGTTTGGCAAATCTGATGAGAAATCAGCAAGAAAGTTTCCTTTAAACCTGTGTCAAAGTGTTTTAAATTCAAACAATATTTTTATAAATTTATATAAAAATGTTTGCTTTGTTATTTTTAACTTATTAGGCCTACACTAATTTAACTTAATCATATGCATTGGTAGAAAATATTTTAAAAAACAACGCACAATGAACAATCTTTCCGTTTTACCTATATTTAATTTCCAAAATCGTGAGATATATATTTGGTCAACACACTGCCATAAAAGTGGAATATGTACATAAGTAAGATGTTATTTGAATATTTGTAGTTTTTAATTTAGGATGCAGCTGTCATCCAAAAATTGCTTTATATAATAACTTATCTATAGGTCTACTATAGTTGTCATTTCATAGTTCACATCACATTTTAACTTAGATTAACGAAACAGGTAATAGACATTGTTCATCTTCAATGTAGTAACTGTGACATTTACTATATTTGAAGCACAAATTGTACAAACAATATGCCTTAAAACGTTTTAAGTCAATCAAAGTGTCAATTATACTATGTAAGATATGTCCTTTAGCACTGCATGTCACTTCACTGTACTATTACCATTGTCATTTGATTGTGTTATCATCACACATTTAGGGTAGTAGTCTTTGTACAAAAGTATTTTAACTAATAAATTATATTTTATGTACTGTGTTTGTTTCATTTTTGCCACTAATGTTGTTTAAAAACTGTTTGATTAACTCGTACTGTAATTTGTATTGTACAGTAACAGTTAAATTTATTACATCTGGCAAAATTATGTTAATTTTAATAAATTAAAAAAATGTAATAAACATAGATTTTTATGTAAGGGAAGTGAAATGTTAAAATTTTGTACTAAGATATGTAGACAAAATAAGAGTAAGTTTAATATATATTATATTTAAGATCAAGTGGCAACCAACACCCAATGACATATATGAAGGCAACATTGTTTTTACTACCCACCCTATTCATATACACATCTATTGATGGGTCTTCCAGTCACCTTCCTTCTCCCACCCATCCATACATGTACAGTATTATTGACTCTCCCACCCACTCATTTACCTACAGTGAAATTGACCTGCCCACCCACTTTTACACTTATAGTAATACATATCTTCATCAAATTTCTCACAATATATTGCTTATATTGGTGTAGTTATCAGCCTGCCCACTAATCCTATACTAAATGTGACTAATTTTCAAAACATTGTGTTTATATAACTTTTTTTGTTTATATAACTAAAAGTAAAGACAAAAAAGCTGCAACAACTCCACAGTGAAGTTAATCTTAATATAAACAAAAAACACTGTACTCACTCATCACAAAATCTCCAGGATCACTGAACAGGTGTTGATGAGATTTGAAGGGAAGTTAGCTTTTGTGTCACAGAGACTCACTGAGAAAGAATTACTCGAAATTACATTCCTAAGGTGTAAAAAAGCACCTCAACGTTTCTTTTTTTCAATAAGAGTAATACATGCATACATATCCTCTCCTGGTCCAGCGTCACCACCGGGTCTGGACGCCCACTTCTTATGTCCATCCACCATTCCTCTCTTTTTACCACATCCCAGCACACTTCTCACTTCCACTTCTTTCTTAACATCTTGTAACCACTTTTTCTTAGTCTTCCTCGTGGTCTCTTCCTGTTCAGAGTCATTTTTTTCATTTTTGGTGGCATTCTTTCCTCATCCATTCTTCTCAGATGTCCAAACCACCTCAGTTTAACCTTCTCTAAATGATTCCTCAAACTCTCCTCGATCAGTCCTCTTATTTCTCCATTTCTCACTCCAATCACTTGTCTTTCCTTTCACAGCTCTCAAGAATTTCATTTCTCCTGCTTGGGTCCTATTCCAGTCCCTCTCTGTAATATTCCAGCTTTCTTCACCATATGTTATAATTGGTATAAAATATGTTTTTTTACATGGCAATTTTTACCTTTTTCGGCACATTTTTATCCCACAATAAATGTCTAACTCCTTAAAAGAACTTGTTTCACTTCCCTAATCTAGTTGTTTTTTCTTGTTTCATCTTTCCATCGCTTGTTATGACTGTTCCTAGAATTCATATTCTAATTTCAGGGGTCCTCCCTCTAACATGATGTCCTGTCCTAAAGTCTTGCCTCTACCTACTACCATTTCTTCACTTTTTGTCTTACTCATGTTTAATCCGCTCTCTTTCATAAGTCTATTCCATGTGTTTATTTGTCTTTGTATCTTTTCAGCGTCACTACTCCATATCATGATATCATCTGCAAACATTATTACGTTTACATTTTCTTCCTTAACTTTCCTTAATATTACGTCCATTACCATATTGAACAAAGTAGGTGATAGTCAAGAAAGCTTCTTAATTTAATTTGAATTGCAAATAAATGCAGGTAATTCATAAGAGTAATAATGGCATTAATTTTAATTATTAATTCAAACAACTAACACAAAAATCACAAATATGATAAAAAACCGCTTTGCTAAATTGGTTTCTATTCTGATATTTTAAAGGTAATTCATACTAACTCTGACATGATTGCACAACTTTGTATCCCTCTAAAATGGGGTTTTCTAGGTTTTATACTTTATTATCTAGGATAATAACGGACAGTATGCTGTGTTTTTATGTTGATGTGATGACATGGTTTATGAGAGGACCACGACGTGAAGTGTGAGCAAGCGTAAAGAACCACTCCGTAGCAAAGTAAGGGCTGTTGCCTAGTTAATATATAAAGTTAAAATCAGAATATCGTCAAGAAAGCCTCTTAATTTAATTGGAATTCCAAACAAACGCAGGTAATCCACACCAGATATTACTAGGTGTTGATCTAATAAAGCCCTTCCTTAAACCTTAAAGTTTAAAGCATGTGTTCGATTTTTAAAATGCACATATCAAACATAAAACAGCCATTAAAAATGTACATTGAATTAATGTTTAAACATGCAAATCAGGCTGAGCTTACATTGTGGATCCAAATATAGTAATTTATATCACGATTATTATACTTTAAGTTTTTATGTTAGGGGTAGTCTTCTTTACTTTAGTCTCATGTCCAGGGAGAGTGGGTCTGTATTCATAAGCGTATTGTCTGTACGGTGGGTGGGATGGTGTGTCATATCTGCAAAATAAGCCTAAGAAGTCGTTCTCTCACAAGTTTTGCTCATGTACGTTGTGTTTGCAGGTATAAGCTTCATGTTCACAGGGTGGGTAGGAGGGTAAAATATGCAATTTTATTACTAGTTGCAGAATATATTTTATAGTATTTTCCTGGGCAATACTGTATTGTGTGTCATGTTGGGTTAAGAGATGATCAGGATCATTCTTACTTTTCCCCAGATATATTTATGAACACTGCGTAGAAACAGTATTTTAAAAGATAAATCTGCAAAGGGATCAGCACAATGCCAATTTAATCAAATGACAATGACATACTACGTATTTGTCAAACATAGGAATATTCCTTAACACTAATAAACTTCCATTATTCCATTGACCTAACGGCAAAATTCCAAATCACTGGGCATCACTACATAGTCACTTGCTGTAACATTTAATTCATTTATTGACAAATTTATTAAGAGATCAACACAAACTTTTTTCAATATACATAAGTATATTAAATTTACAATATAATTATATTCTGGGTAACGATAATAATTTCTGAATTTCATTAGGCAATTATATAACCATGAAATGTGTATTGGGGGCCCACTATTATTTATATATTAGATTATATCCAGATATTATTAATTATTAATGCCCTTTAACATTAATTATTATTATTATCCATATTAACTCTTAAACACATATATTCCTGTATTTATTTAATATTTTTACAACATTAAACATTTCACATGAATTTTAAAATACTGTCAATAACAAACTACCCTTTAAACTAAAGGATATTAAACCAGTGCCTAATTTTTGAGTTTCATTAGGTTTTCCAATAAAATATATATGACTACATAATATTTCGTAACTTCATATTGATTCTCTTAGTAATTTTTGCCGAAGAACAAATTTATCTTAAATCTTGGGAATTAATCATTGAAAAAGCTTAATGACATAGTAATGTTTTTAAATTGCTATTTTGAAGTAAAGTTTACCTTTTTCAGTCTTACGACCTTTGGAATTTCACAAAATGTCTTTGCATTTTATAGTTCCTTAACCCATCAAAAAATAAAACTAAGAGAAACCTGTTACAACCAAGAAGTTATCTACTTTGAACATTCAACTGGCAATATGTAAAAAGGAACAATATGCAAGGCATAACTTATTTATAGTGGGTTTAACTATATATTATTAGTTTAAAGAAATCTGTGTGAATAGAAAAAAAATTAAATCTTACTAACTTGTGGAATTTTTTTAGTCTGAAAGATTTAGTTTAAAACATTTTTGAAAATGATGCATAATTAAAACTTTATGTTCATAAGTTTTAGATAACCTGTTTTTTCATCTTTTGCTGTGTCTTACTAGGGGACACTCCAGCATTCTTTGTGGGCCATTCCATGATTCTCTATGCTTGTGCCACCGGGCTTTCGGCCTCAGTCCAGTATTCCTCGTCAAATCTCCAAAACAAAGAAACAGGTTTGTTATTTACAGTAAAAAATAAATAGTATAACATTTTCACAAAATATTTTCAAAAGAATTGCTGATTTCTTAGAAAATAGTATGAGAAGAAAAGAAAAGAAAAGAAAAATAGTTTTTTAATTAGCATAATACGTGTTGGTACATATACAGTACAAGTAAACGTCACACAACACAAATTTATTACAATATAAGCACAAAATGCACAAATATACTACAATACAAGCACAAAATGCACAAATATTATGGTGATCGATTTCGGTGAACCACGCTCACCTTCCTCAGACCAGAGGAATTCACAAAATAATTTTTTTGTGAATTCCTCTGGTCTGAGGAAGGTGAGCGTGGTTCACCGAAATCGATCACCATAATATTTGTGCATTTTGTGCTTGTATAGTAGTATATTTGTGCATTTTTTGCTTATATTGTAATAATTTGTGTTGTGTGACGTTTACTTGTACTGTATAAAGAAAAAAGCCAAGAAATCAAAGTGTATGAATTTAATTCTTGAAATTATGTGGAAAAATAGTTTTGAAAATCTATCAACCGTTCATACTCCAGAGCCCTAAAATGAAGGAAGTTTCTTGATTTCATCTTAATATCCGAAATATAGTTTTAAAATGGAAACTTTTAAATATTTGTGGTGGTTCAAACCAAGACCTTTAGTTGAAGTATATTGTATAAATTTCTTGAATTTATGAATGTGCTGGGGAGTGATTTATAGTTTGTTGTGAGTGGTATCGTATACATTTATAGTACAGCTTATAAAAAACAATATCAACTCGAAATTTTCTTCCTTTATTTAATTTATGGGATGCAAGTAGGGAAGATAATATTTTAAAGGATGATCCTAAACATTCGATGGTCCATGAAAGTAGGACTCGTATTATACAGCCACTTGTCTTTTATGTGATCATGAAACAGGTCCCTTCAGATTGTTAGAATGACACGAGAGAAGTGAAATATAATCAATAATATTAGATGGTTTTTTCTTTATTATTTTCTTTTAATGTACAAAAATAAAATGTATAGCTTTTCAGATAAGAGAGAATCAAAAGAATTACTGTATGTGTTTGTAAAACAACAAATTTTTATAGGAATGCATTTTCTTAAATTTTAAGATATTAGATTGCTTTGTTTCGTTTTTGTGCTATTTTCTTTATTTTTGTTGTTGTTGTTACAATTACATAAACAATCTTGTAAATTTATATATGTATATCTAGATGAATTAAAAATTATTCTTATTCTTATATATTGGATCTATTCTATAACGCCTTAAAAATGTACACGCAATACCCAATACACATGCGTGTCATGCTTATTGCTGCTAACACTGTCAGGTGTTACATATCTATAGGCTTTCTTGCTTTGTACCTACCTGCCCACCCATACACATACAATGTTAGTGGCCCACCCATACACATACATTGCTAGTGACCCACCCATACACATACATTGCTAGTGGCAACAATATATCGATAAATCGTAAATATCGATTAACATATTTCGATATATCGATATATTAGTATCGACATTTTCTTTCGATAATTTCAGCCATGTTTATATTTTGGTCCATAATATCATATAACTAACTTAAATATTGACGTTATCCTCTCTCTCCTCAAAACCAACACGATTCTTAAAAATACACATTTAAATTGCGTCTTACGTTACAAAACATACATTGAAATAATAAAGTAACTTTATTTAGTATTTTTACGTGAGGTTAACACACTAAAATATTGTTTAGTAAATTAATTTGGTTAATCTTTAGTCTTTATAAGAAGCCTAGTGCTATTTTTAAATGTGAAAAACAAAAATAATAATGTTATTACTGTATTCTTTTATAATTAACTTAGTAGTTTAAAGTAAAATTATTCTTATTTTGATTTTTTTCATTCAAACTCACAGACCACAATTTATTTAGTTTAGATAAAAAATGCACTAAATTTTTACATTCAGTGACAGCAAAACATGAATGCATATTTGGTCATGACATAAGAGTTAGTGCATAATTTTAAACAGATAAATCATATTTATCGATTACCCGATATATCAATATATTTCTTTCAATATTATCGTTAGATCACTATTTGGTTTACGATATATTGATATTTTGAAAAGTTCAACCATTTAAATTTGTTTACCCTAGTTCGAAATAACTTCAGTAGACTCCGTTATTTCAGATAATGGTTTGAATTGCTGACTTATTTCGTTAGATTGGAGAGTAGAAACTTGTTCCGTTCATCGAACGATTCCCTGGATAATGCCCAGCTGGCATTGAACGATAAGTTTTCCATTTGAGATTAGGAAGTTAAGCTGTGCTCTTGGCACCAGATCTGAAACAGAAATTTACCTCGGGAAACTCCTGAAAACTGAATAGGTCATAAGTGAAAGGAATCTTATTAAAATTCTCAGAGTTTTTTGCGTCTTGACTCCAAAGGACCTCTTATGACTCGTAGCTAAGGTAGAGGAGTTGTCACGGAGGTTTCTAGCACAGAGAAAAAGAAACAGATACCAGTTTCTTGTGTAGGTTAAAACTGATGTAAATCTTTACAAATCTGTAGTAATAATTGCTTCGTGTATCCTTGAAGATTTGGGGGTAATAAAGGAGGGACTGACAAGGTGCTGGTCCTGTCTTCGCACGGTAAAGTGGAGAAATAACTACTTTATACACTAACTCGACACATTTAGCGCACTATTGGAAGCGAACTCTGTTTTCTTCTTCTCTGTGCTATCTAACAAATTTTGTTATTCTATTTAGCTGAACGTCAACCTCGAACATGTGTAGATCTACTAATATGTCACATGGAAGCACAATACTTAGCAGTGGAATAAAGGAAGTATTAGGAGAGCCGATGGCCGAGCGGTGTAAGGCCGATGGTGTAAGGCGTTCTCTCTCTAACTTCTGAACCTGAGTTAGAGATAGAACAAGTTCGAATCCTAGATGAGACTGGAACTTTTTATCAGTAATATTCACCTTGTACCGTATCGGTTATTTCTACTAAATTATGTCTGGACGTTCCCCGCTCATAAGTCAATGAGAAATAGATTGAGTGAGGCCCCCTTCATGCACTTGCGAATTCCGTATGCGGGACGCCATTATATGTTTTAAGTACATTGAGCCAAATGGTCCTTTTCCTTTTTTTCAGTGCGGTACGGCCCGCAGATCCAGTGCGACGGACTTAATACATTAATACACTGCGGTTCGCAACGTACCCGCAGTCAGCGCCAACAGGTCCCTTTCCAGTGCTAACTCCTTTCTTCCAATAAACTACATGTTGAACAGAAAACCTTGTTTGAAATTTTGTATTTTATTTTACTGTACATTTTTGTGTCATGTAAATGGTAAATGACCTTAATATTGGACAATTTATTGATTAAATGAAGTTTAGTCCATTTATGTGAAATTCTGCATACAAAGAATTCAAGGATCAGAAGACGATTAAATTAACTGAGCTGAGCATCACTTTCTACTCCAATTTGAATGACAACAGTCAAAAGTATTTTCTGAGGTATGCAAATAATTGATTGTTTATTTATGTTAGTAATAACTTTCCTCTTATGTTTTGTTGTAATCTGAACACTTGTCGTTAGTAGTTGGCACTCCTGCTTCCAATGCCTGGTCATGGGTTCAAATTCCGGGAGGTCCACTTAAATTTGCCATAGGGGTTTGGACCCTTGTCCCTCTTTAACGTTTGAATGCAATGTGAAAATGTCACTGGCGTAGTAGTTGAATAATTTGTCGTTATCTTCCCTTAAAATGTCACACAAGCTGTGATAAGCACCACTGCTCTTCTTGCATGGTTTATGGGATGCACTGCCCATCACTTTCTACGATTTTTTTCTTTAAAAAAAAAATATGATGCGTAAACAATGACGCAAGGATCCATGTAGACCACGTCTTGGCTGACAGCTGAGTAACGTTGGCAGCACTGACTATCACCATAGCGAGTATCAAGAACCTGCAGGCTGCAATTTTGTGGCAACCGTTTGAGAATTTCGCAACTATCAGCGAGTCCCGCAAACTGCATAATAGGAGCCTAAAGAAAAAAAGGATGATTTCCTCCCCCAAAAGGAAGGATTATGACTTTCTAAGGTGACACGGAAGATGCTTCATAATATTAGCATTTATTTTTAGGTTACCTGCTGAATTCTTTACGTAAATTTTTAATGAGAGAGATCGATCTAGAATGACTCTTAGGTATGTTTAAGTTCAACACCTTCCAAAGCAATGTTAATTTTATAATTACCAGTCCGAAACTTGGTACTTATGTTTTTACGAGTTTGAAACTAGCCTCCACCCAAGTCTTAAGTTCTGTCTATTGTAAGCTCTCATAATGATAAGATAATGGAAATGTCATCAGCATAAATAAAATTTCTAGAGAGAGACATTGGAATATTGACGACAATACACTGAACAATAAAGGAGCAATTATGGACCCCTGAGGAAGGCTGGGTTTTATTTAATTTTTTTCTAAAGGATTTCCTAAGCATACCTTGTTCATAGACTATTTATTTTATAATTTAATAGCTTCAGAAAGAAGGAGAAAAGAAGGGCATTATAAGACTTCAGTAAAAAACCCTTTTTCCTGAATGTCACAAGCTAAAGCCAGTAAAGCGTTTACTATCCTTAAACACTTATTCACAATAAATATCATAACTGTAAGACAAATGGCGTAACTAGAGAGGAATTACAAGGCGCCCGACAAAAAGGGCACCATTTCAAAGCTGATAAAGGACAACAAATTACTCGTATAATACAAATGTTGACAAATCTAACAAACTTGATCTTCTATTTTACTGTATAAGTAGGTATATATGAATGAAAAATTGGGTAAAATAAAAGAAAACACACACAGACGGACAGAAAACGAAAAGAAATAGACCATTGCTTACAGTTAGTTTTTGACTCCTTTTGGTCTGGAACAATATCCCCAAGTTTGTAGCGAGGGTTTTGAAACACCATGTACAAATCTGGTATTTAAAGTGTGTTAACTTCACAATTACATTATGCCTTTCGATTTAAGGGATTTTCTCGAAAACCAATTTTCTATTGATTCCCCAATACATGTACAGAGGTATCGACCTACCCGCCCACCCATACAAGTACAGAGGTATCGATCTACCCGCCCACCCATACATGTACAGAGGTATCAACCTACCCACCCACCCATACATGTACAGAGGTATCGACCTACCCACCCACCCATACATGTACAGAGGTATCGACCTACCCACCCACCCATTCATGTACAGAGGTATCGACCCACCCACCCACCCATACATTTACAGAGGTATTGACCCACCCGCTCACCCATACATGTACAGTGGTATTGACCCACCCGCCTACCCAGACACGCACTGAACTATTGACCCACCCGCCCACCCATACACGCACTGAACTATTGACCCACCCACCCACCCATACACGCACTGTGGTATTGACCTTAGAAGACAAGTTCACGAACACCAGAGTTGTAGTAACATACATAAAAGAAACACAAAATCACACAAATTTTCTGTGCCACTGGCTATATTAATGGTGTTACTGACCCACCCGCCCACCCATACAGCACGGTGTTACTGACAAACGAGACAAATGCCACCGTATGTGTATGGGTCGGCGGGGGGGTCAATGCCACCGTATGTGTATGGGTCGGCGGGGGGGTCAATGCCACCGTATGTGTATGGGTCGGCGGGTGGGTCAATGCCACCGTATGTGTATGGGTCGGCGGGTGGGTCAATGCCACCGTATGTGTATGGGTCGGCGGGGGGGTCAATGCCACCGTATGTGTATGGGTGGGCGGGTGGGTCAATACCACCGTATGTGTATGGGTGGGTGGGTGGGTCAATGCCACCGTATGTGTATGGGTGGGCGGGTATGGTTAGTGAGGAGTGTGGTTGTTACTTCAGTCATTATATTGTGTCGTGAACTCTTGGACTGTGCTTCAATCCTCAGACCTTGCCAGTACTAATGGTCATAGCATTGGGGAAATACAGTCAGTTAAATGGTTATGTAGCTTGGTAAATGGTCAATACCACTGTACGTTTATAGGTGGGTGGGTGGGTCTATACCACTGTACGTGTGTGGGTGGGTGGGTCAATACCACTGTACGTGTATGGGTCTTTACTTAAAGATAAAGTACACTCTCTTTACTTAAAGATGCGCCTCTCAAGTCCCCTTTTTATATTGGCTCTTCCTACTATCTTCGTTAGATTGCAATCATTTCATTTCATTAAGAGTTAGTCGTCCAACATCTTGGGAACCAGTGAACTCATATTTTTACACATATTTCGATGTTTTGGACCAATATAAGAATTGTGCAGTTATATATAAGATGTTTTATATCAAGTATATCAAGTATTTTTCTAGTTTCAACCCTTCATTGAAGTAGAAAATTTAGCCTGTAAATGTGCTTCGATGTGTTTCTCAATTCGTCTTCTCTTTTTTACTATCTCCCGATGGCCACAAGAATATCACTGTCACAAAATACCTATGAAGTAAAAATTGATATAAATTATAAAGTAGACCTACTTCTACTCTATAATCCATTTCGGGCTTTCCCAAGATAATTTAACAATTTTTGTTGTCCACATTTCCTACTAAACCAATTTAACTCCTACAAAACAATTAACTATAATTAGACCATTCTCATATGATTTATGAATAATGTAACTCACAATTGGTTGACCAACGAAGCCATCAATTAAGTTGTAGTGCTTTTTACATTAAGGAGTCGATGTCGGGTCTCAGGAAAACTTTTAAATCCTGCTTCATGAAAACTAACCCCAATTCTACTGCTTCGTGTAATGAGTGACCAGAAGTGATTCTACCCAACTCACTTAGGTTATGGGATCAATCAGGATCAATCAACTTTACTAAGTAACAAAGACTACACACACTCAACACACAAGTTCGCTACTCATATCTTGACAATCGGAGCCTTTAAAATAAATAGATAATTGAAGTTTCATGTTACAATTATTTGAATTTTAATTAGTATTGTAACAGGTCCACCAAATTGATAAATAAATTAATTAAATAAAATAAATATTAAATTGTTTTATTGAGAAAAGGAATATATTTAATTAAAATAATTAATGAATGTTCAAATTATATTCGAGAATCGTTGTAAGTAAATAACCAGCCAGATAGAAAAGCAAGCAGAAATATCTATCCCAAATAGACGCTTGAGGCCATGAATACATTCCTTTCTTTGTTATCAACTCAGACATGGGCTGGGCTATTCCAGGAAAATATCGCAGTAAACAAGTGTTCGACGGGTCTAGGAGGCACCGGTTGACAACACAATATACGACTTAAAATAATACGTTTAGTGCAGAAAAGACTAAATGAGAGCAGCACTTGACGGTGAGGCAGATGATTTTTTTTGAACTCTAAAACCCAAAACCTATAGTTGTACCGGAAGAGAGAGCAAGAGAGGGGGGACTCGAGCTCAACGTTTAGAGGTTTGCCTCGCCCCATTTGAAAAGGCCGTAGAACGATTGGCACACATTTTTGGCCGATTTGGAATTGCACGACTGGCACAGTCATTAGAGGGGATTAAGAAGGGTCAACCTGTAAGTTTCAGAAAGGCACGATTGGCACACACCGCCCGGCCAGGTAGTAGCAGCCAGGTGGCCAGAATGCGGGAAAATGGGAACTACATGAAACCTAACCTAACCTAACCTAACCTAACCTAACCTAACCTAACCTAACCTAACCTAACCTAACCTAACCTAACCTAACCTATCCTAACCTAACCTAACCTAACCTAACCTATATCACGGGCAAATGACTGCCACGCAGAGTTGACGGGAATAATAAAATTCCCGTTTTCCCTCGTTCGATGGCGTCTACCTGGTCGAGCGACTGTGCCAATCCTGCCTTTCCCAAGCAGGCGAGTTGACCCTACTTATTCCGCTCTAATGATTGTGCCAATACTGCCATGGGCAGAAGGTCCAAAAATGTGTGCCAGTCGTCCCGTCCCCTTTGAAAAACTCTACTCCAGAGAAGAGGGTCGAGTAGGATGTCGCCATCGACGGAACACCTGACGCCACCGGCATAGGGCCACGTTGACTTGTAAACTTGTTGCAATATTAGTGCATTTTGGTGTTTTAAATAAAAGTTGTTAGTAAAGATATAATGTACGTATAGTGTTAAATATTTGTATTTTCGAGGAATCGACAGAAACTGAGACGCATCTGATTTTCACCTATAACGAGATATAATTCAGATAAGTTCTAGTAATAAGTTATGTATCAAACTATAGTTTCCAGGATAAATTTGTAAATTAATTTCAAAATGAATTCAAATTTTTATTGTCACATTATTTAAATGAAATAGAGAAAGTAAATTTTAAAAGAATCATGTTAATAAAATAACTTTGTAAAAACAGTCTTGTTTTATTGTATTATACAGCTCCACCAATTTACCCACTAATACGACCCTGAGACCATTCAAGAGTAATGATTTTAATTTAATAAATTTTTATCAAATTAACTAAATAATTCAAATTAATGTAACCACAAAAAGGCGGTAGGTTACAGATTGGCGCCCAACCACGTGGAGCTGTAGAATACGTTTCAAGTATATTGAATTAAATATATTTAAATATGAATTTATTAGAAAATTATTAATCCATGTGAATTTCATTTAATTAAACTGAGTACCGTAATTGAATATAGGAATTAAAAATTTTGTAGATTATATTTTTGAACTTATTAAATTCCAAAAGACAATCATGTCGGAAGTAGATATTATACCAAGTACTGAAAATGACTCGGATGATTCCGACACATCCTTAAACATAATTAGGGAAATTAACATAAACAAGAACAAACCCGATATAGATAGGTCGAAGTCAGATATGGATAATTCATTATCCAACATAATGAACATGCTGACCAAAATGAATGAAAATATGAATACTAAATTTGATAAGATTGATATTGACATAGTAAACATAAACACTAAATATGATAACTTTGAAATTAAACTCAATAACATAAATGATAAACAAGATAATTTTGAGACTAAACTCAATAAAATAAATGATAAACAAGATAATTTTGAGACTAAACTCAATAAAATAAATGATAATTTTGAAACTAAACTCAAGGAAATGAATAATGAGCTTAGGAAAGGTGTCAATGAGAGAATAAATCAACTTGAAGACAAACTTATAAATAAACTAAAAGATGTAAAAGTAGATTTTAGTAAAGATAGTGAAGTAAAGGAAGATAATGTTGTAAATGAAATAAATGATGAAGATAGGGAACAAACTATCAAAATAAATAATGATGAGGACAGATTACTGTCAAATAAAATAGGTTTGCTGCTAGACATGAATAATAGCATTAATACCAAACTTGATAAGATCAATGTTAGGCTAGGTGGGACGGGTACTAAGATGAAAGAAATAAACAATAATAAAATAAAGCTAAATGATGAAACCAATATGAGAGTAGATTTGCTGTTAAACATAACTAATGACATAAATACTAAACTTGATGAAATCAATGTTAGGCTAGGCAGAACAAGTGTTGAAATGAAAGAAGTAAGTGATGATGTAATGAAGTTAAATAATGAAAATAATATGAAAGCTAATGAGCCCATAAAAAATGTTAATGATATGATGAACCAGACTAAAGAAACTTTTGTCAATAAAACAGAAAGAGTAAAAGTAGACTTTGATGTAGAAAGTGAATTGAAAGAAAATAGTAGCAATAAAGTAAATAATCAAGATAGGAAACAAACTATCAAGATAACTGATGTCAAGGATAGACTAGATGAAATAAATAAAACCTTGCTAACTAAATACATAAAAGTAAACATAACAACAACTGAAGTAGGCTATGAGCTAAATAATCAAATGAGTAGGCCTAGAGTAAACAATGAAGTAGAAGAACAGACAGGGCATCTAAATACTATAATCAATAATAAAATAGAAAAAATAGAGAAAGCTTTGACAGTTTGTAACACTAACCTTGAAGGTGAAATAAATGATTTTAAATGTAATGAATATGAAAAACTAAAAACAAATAGAAATAGGCTAGATGAATTGAATGACTTCTTTGAGTCTGAAATGAATTTTATAAGCAAATACTGGGGAATAAATAAACAAAGGGAATTTGAGACTAGATTGATGGGGGGTGAAAACTGTGATGTGGACATGGATGACTTTGTTAATTATGTGATGAGGTATTATAATATATCATGCTTCTCAAACTACAAATATAAAAAGAAATATAAACCAGTGTTCTCGGATAATTCCATTTGCACAGAAAACTAAATTGTAAAATTAGCTGCTCAAAGAAAAATACCTAAAGATGAAATAATAATAAATAAATAATAGTTGAAACAAAGTAACTTAAATAATGATAGGAGAGTTGTATAAAAATAAATAAATAAAGTATGGAGATGATTATTAAATGAAAAGATACAGATGTCACAATAATAAATACATGGTAGTTAAAAGAAAGTAACATTAATAATAATGTGAGAATTATTTAAAAAAAAAAATAATAAACTGTAAGAGTAAATGTTTAAATGAAAAAATACTTAAAGATGTCATATAACAATAAACAAATGGTAGTTAAAGAATTGTAATATTGACAATAATATGAGATTTGTGATTGAGTAAGAGATTTAAATGTAACATTGAAATAATAAGACATGTATGTTAAACCAAAATGATGTCATAAGAATAATGGTAATAATTTGTTACTACTGAATAATAACAATGATAATAATATGTACTGTATGTGATACTGATAATAATATGAAATATATTTTAAACCAAGATGATGTAAAGAAAATAATGTTAATAATTTGTTACTACTGACTGTAACACTGATAATAATATGCAATGAATACAACATTAATAATAATATGATGTTTATGTGAGACTAAAATGATGAAAGAATATTTTGTACAATACTGTGTTATTGTAGTTTGTTTATACTTATATTGATATGACTCAATGAATATAACACTAATGATGATAGGATATTGATGTGAGAATAAAATGATTTAAGGAGATTTTGATGATATTTGGTAATTATAACTTGTTTATGTCCATATTTTGAATATGACAGTGGTAGTAATGTGACATGTATATGAGACCAATATGATTTAAGGAGATTTTTGAGAAATATTTTGTTGCAATAACTTATTTATGTTCATATTGAATATAATCAGATAAATATGACTCTAATATTGAATGTAATGATTGATTTAAACTGTGATGATGTAGAAGAGATGTATGACAGATGATTATTACAATTTGTGTATGATGATTTTGATGTAACTCAATAATGTACATTGTGTGTACTTTGATAAATTTATATGATTTTTAATCATTTTAAGAATTTTATGAAGGGAGAATAGCCAGTGATTAATATTAGTACGATTCTATCCTAATTACAACTAGCCATCTTCCAAATTCAAAATTATTTAACGCCAAGTACTCTGTCAATCACACAATGGCACAGTTTTTCAGTTTTAGGTGTTAGTCAACCTTGGCAATAGGGCCTAAAGACAAAAGCTTACAGTGATCTGTAGCATGGCTAACATCATTACTAGAGTCATGTTGCAGACACCAATAGATCAATAATTTAGAACATAACATTGTAGGACGATGATGGAATATGATAAATATATGATTGTAGATTTTGATAAAAAAAAAATAATTGCACTTTTTGATAGTAATTTTTGTAATTGTCAGTGATGCAAAAAATAGTGATAAAAATCACAAATTGATGAGTAAAATATAATTGAAAACATGATTCATTATTTTTATATCAATAATGAACAACCAGTAATGATTTATTGAAAACTTTGTAAACATAATAATGATAATTAACTTTACATATGTCAACTTGAAATATGCAAAAGCAACATTAGTAAATGTATAAATAAATTAATACTCTGTGCATAAATAAGATGTGTGTGTACACAAATAAAGATAGGGAAGATAAAAGATGATTGAACATGAGTATGTTTAAATGTTTTGTAAACAATTTTTCACTTCAGTTAATTGCATATGGAACTAAAACTATTGTTATAATTAACAGCATATAATTTAATTATGTCATATGTATTATTTAATAGGAAAGGTAATCAAAGTGATTATGTTCAGATAAAAGGATCTTGCACTGAAACAAACTTTCAGTGAAACTAGTTGAGACTGTGTGGACACTAGAAACAATGGGAAACGACCATAAAGTAAGATGAGCTTGCATCAAAGCAAAAGAAAGTGACACCAAGGGACAATCAACAACACAAATTATAGTGTTAACATTCAAGGAGGTGACAACAAAAGCAACAATAAGGTAACAAATAAATAAACTGTTTCATTAATATGAACTACTACAAGAGTGAATGCGGAGTTAGTTATTTTATGCCTTGTCATAAAAAGTGTTTGTGTGATAGACTGAGTGATGTATAGCAGTGATCACTTGACTGTTTGGACTTAGTTGATAGGACATTGGAAGTGTGATCAGGAATAAATAAATTCTCTGACTTTTAACTATTTTTGAATTGATTGTTGCCAGCAATACATGTTTTTATGTGAAACAATTTTTAATTGAATAACTTTGTATATCACCAGTGATGAGTGGACAATGTGCATATACATTCTGTCAAGTCATGGCCAAGAATGACAAAATAAGTTAAATAACTTTAACATTGAAAAGCTTTGATGTAAATAAAACAAAGCAGGTAATATTTTACAATTACTTGTCAGAGTAATGACAGTACTGGATGAGGATGTTGAATAATGTTTTTAATCTTGTGAATATTTTAGACTGCATTTAAATGAAATCTTTTAAAGTCAAGAAATATTGAAATATGTTTCAAAATGTATTTAAATAAAATACCATGTTTATATATTTTAAAATGTTGTTGTAATAATTAAGTAAATTGTACTTCACAAATAATGAAATAAGGGTATGAGCAACTGTAAAATTTCATCCATTGATGATATAAGGCTGCAATCGCACTTAACTACAATTCTTTTATATTCTTCACCAGTATGTAACATATGAATAATAATTCAAATAATAATTTAACTTTCTTGAAATTATTGAAATATTTTTATGATTGACTACAAGATGATTAATAATAATGATAACTTGCATCAATGACAAAGAATCATGTAGTATGTTTATTGTTGATTAATAATATATATTTCAAATCATTCTTTTATTGATTTTTGATTGATTTAATGATTCAAATCATTCTTTTATTGAATTGTGTATGATTTAATGACTTATTGATTTTTGATTATTGATTTTTGTTTTAATAACTTAAGGATTAATGACTTGCTAACTTGATGATTGATGATTTATTTAAGGATTGATGATTGTATGAAAATTTGATGATTCATTAACTTAATGATTAATAATTTTAATTTAAGATTGATGAGTTATGTAGGGATTTTATGATTTATTAATTTAAGGATTGATTATTGTTTAATGATAGATAATGTATGTAAGAATTTGATAATTTGTCGATTCAATGATTAGTGTAAGAATTTGATGATGTATTAACTTAATGAGTGATGGTTTATTATGATTTGATGATTTATTGATGTTTGAGTTCGGATCTGTATGATTTTTGATTGACAATTTATATGATGTATGGTTTATTGATTATGATTAATAATTAATTGTATATGACTCGGTGATGTATTGATTTTTGATGATTGTATACGAGTTGATGATTTATTAATTTTTGATTTATGACTTATCGATTGTTGATTTGTATTTTATTGATTTTGATCTATAACCTGTGTGTTTTTGATTGATGATTGTATATTATGCAATGATTTGTTGATTTTGATTAGTGACTTGTATGATTTTTGATGATGTATTGATTCTTTGATTTATGAATTATTAAATTTTTATGAATGATTGTACATGAATTAGTGATTTATTGACTCTTATTGATGGTTAAATGACTTTTTAATGAGTTATTGATGTTTTAGCAGCTAAGAAAAAATTATGATTTGTCATTTACATTGTATATCAAATGTAATTTAATATAGTATTACATACTAATTGATAGATTTAATTCATTCTAGATATAGTAAACATTGTAAAGCTAAAACTTATCTAAGGAAAAACCGACAATTTGGCGAAAAGTGTTGAGATCTAGATTTTTTGACTCGCGCTAACCGCACATCGCAAAAAATCTGGGGGTACTGTAACAGGTCCACCAAATTGATAAATAAATTAATTAAATAAAATAAATATTAAATTGTTTTATTGAGAAAAGGAATATATTTAATTAAAATAATTAATGAATGTTCAAATTATATTCGAGAATCGTTGTAAGTAAATAACCAGCCAGATAGAAAAACAAGCAGAAATATCTATCCCAAATAGACGCTTGAAGCCATGAATACATTCCTTTCTTTGTTATCAACTCAGACATGGGCTGGGCTATTCCAGGAAAATATCGCAGTAAACAAGTGTTCGACGGGTCTAGGAGGCACCGGTTGACAACACAATATACGACTTAAAATAATACGTTTAGTGCAGAAAAGACTAAATGAGAGCAGCACTTGACGGTGAGGCAGATGATTTTTTTTGAACTCTAAAACCCAAAACCTATAGTTGTACCGGAAGAGAGAGCAAGAGAGGGGGGACTCGAGCTCAACGGTTTAGAGGTTTGCCTCGCCCCATTTGAAAAACTCTACTCCAGAGAAGAGGGTCAAGTAGGATGTCGCCATCGACGGAACACCTGACGCCACCGGCATAGGGCCACGTTGACTTGTAAACTTGTTGCAATATTAGTGCATTTTGGTGTTTTAAATAAAAGTTGTTAGTAAAGATATAATGTACGTATAGTGTTAAATATTTGTATTTTCGAGGAATCGACAGAAACTGAGACGCATCTGATTTTCACCTATAACGAGATATAATTCAGATAAGTTCTAGCAATAAGTTATGTATCAAACTATAGTTTCCAGGATAAATTTGTAAATTAATTTCAAAATGAATTCAAATTTTTATTGTCACATTATTTAAATGAAATAGAGAAAGTAAATTTTAAAAGAATCATGTTAATAAAATAACTTTGTAAAAACAGTCTTGTTTTATTGTATTATACAGCTCCACCAATTTACCCACTAATACGACCCTGAGACCATTCAAGAGTAATGATTTTAATTTAATAAATTTTTATCAAATTAACTAAATAATTCAAATTAATGTAACCACAAAAAGGTGGTAGGTTACAGTATGTGCAGACAATATAATTCATTAATTTATTTTTAAGGACTGAGAACACAAAATAACAAGTGATGTTATGTATATGATACTGAACGTAGACCAGGCTGGACTGTGGGTTGCACCATCGTTCCAATTACTGATAATAAATAAAATATCCATACACCGATTAAGGAACAACGTTTTTAAAAACCACCCTGTTAATTTAATTTATGTGTGAGTGTTAGCCTACATTTAAAATTACATTAAATCCAGCACACTTTTAAATTTCATCTAGAGTGGCTAAATTTAGAATAAGTTCTTAATAATTAGGCAGTTAAGACAGCTGAGGCCTTTGATGGCTGTGGGAATAATATGCACAAATTACCATAACTAAGTAGACTCTACGTGTTTTCACATTTCATAAAACATCATTAAAATAATGTACATTAGAATTGGTAAAAAGTAAATTTACAAATTCAAATGGTTAGTTTAAAAACAGTTTGTATTTATTTATTTATTCTTAAGACACCGATCGTCAACATATGGGTGAATATGTATTTCGAATTAGTGTGATGAGAGTATATGAAGAAGTCAGGGGAAAATGTACTTTGTCCATTTTTTACATTATTGAGCTAGCAGCAAATATTTATTCTTTGAATTGTGTATTTTAACTGTGTTTAAATCACCAGGGGAAAAACGTACTCTGTCCACCAATTACTGCAGGTTTTAATTTTGGTGGTCAGGGGAAGAATGTACTTTGTCCAAACAGCTGGGGAACAATGTGCTCTGTCCAGCTGTTTTACCGCCAGTTCCAGTTGTTTGTTCCAATGAAGTAGTGGCATTGAGGTTATGTTTAGTTTTATTCAGTACTAAGAGTGTAATGTTGTGTTTACTGTGAATTAGTGTTGGTGTTTAATAACAATTGGCCTACAGCCATGGATGCTGGTACTGTAGGTGAAGTTTACCTACATGAATCAGGTAACCCTAAGAAAAGGAAGTTTTATGGTAGAATGAAAGATGCTGCTAAGCGACTTCGAGCTCAGTCTTTCGAACTAGGTGAAAAATGCATGTGCAAACGATTTAAATGTTTTGATATTATATCAGAAAAAGAGCAAAGACACCTTTTAAGCAATTTCAATGAAATTGGTGCAACAAGCAAAGAACCATGGAATGCTCAGGCCTCCTATCTATCAGGCCTAATAACTGTTTTGCCAGTAGTTAGGCGTAGATCGAGAGCTGGTGACGATAATCCACGCTCCCACGACTGTAGTTTTTCTTATAGAGTTAGAATAACTTCTGATTCAGGTACAACTGATGTACAAGTATGTAAGAAAGCTTTTATAGCGTTGCATGGGTTAACAAAAAGACAATAAGGTTAACAAAAAGATACAATTCAAAAGTCACTCAAAATTTATGGAGTCTCGCCTAGAGATACCCGAGGCAAGCACACAAATCGTCCTCATAAGCTTAAGCCTTATCAGGTCGAAAGTGTCTGTAACCATATAAAATCATTCAAAGGAAGATTAAGCCATTATAGTATTGAAAAGACTAAAAAGGTTTACCTGCCTGAGAAGCTTAGTTAGTATTAAAAAATGCACAGGATGTACAATACACAATGTAAGGAAAATAACAATTTAAGAGCTATGGTATCCAATGAAAGTTATAGGACTATTCTGAACACCAGATTTAATGTATTGTTTGGTTATCCAAGATCTGACACCTGCTCAACTTGCGATATTTACAAAACAAAAACAAAATAACTTGAAACTAACATAAATAGTTTACCAAGCACGGCAGAAAAAGATTCAGCGTTGACAGAACTGAACAAAGTTCAAGTTCAACAAAAATTTCATTTAAAAAAGGCTGAAACGTTTTACACAAGGAAACGTAATGCTCGTAAGTTTTGCACAAATTTATCCAACTTTACTGAAGCCATATGCATGGATGGACTTTCAACGCAATTTAAATGTGCCAAATATAACCACAAATGATGCTCAATATAGAAGAAAACTTGCCTTTTATATGTTTAATATTCACTCCCTACCAACAAGAGACTCTCTGTTTTACTGCTACACAGAGGTGATTGGAGGAAAAGGATCTAATGAGGTTGTATCCTCCTTAGAGAAAAAGGTTTGACAATGTGCAAGTAACCTTTCCTGTAAGGGGGCACTCCTACATGGAGTCAGATAGGAACATGGGAATTATAAAAACCAAAACTCCAGCTGAAATACCACAGGACTGGATAGAAGTGGTTGAAGTATCAAGGACTTCACCAGCCCCATTCAAAACCATAGAGGTCGATCAGGGACTTACCGGTATTCGTAATTGGGTAAATTTTTTAGGCAGCAGTAATTTTGTCAAGAAATGCCCATTCAAAACTATGCCAATAAGAGAACTGATACGTATAATGGAGTTTGGACTTCTTCTACTGTCACATACCAGGATCAGGGCTGAAATACAACAGCCCTTTCCACAAGGACCAAATGAGTTTATACTGCCTCCACGAGCATATGAAAGTAAGTATTTTTATTTATTTATTCATAAGACGCCGATCGTCAAGATATGGGCGAATATGGATTTCGAATGAGTGTGATGAGTGTAGATGAGCGAATGTAGTCATTGTTACAAATTAAGGCCGACTATTCCTTAGAAAGTGTCATTAATTAATAGCCCAATGACAAATGAACAGCCGGTGGTTATCAGCTGATCCTTCTCAAAATGTATTGACTCTGATTGGGATCGAACTGAGAACCTTTAGCACATGAAGCTGGGATTGAACCAACAACGCTACCGACCAACTTAAAGTAAAGTTTAGTTTTACTAAAAATCCATTTTGCAGCATTTTTACATTATTACTATCTAGGAAATCAAAATTAAGAAAACTTTATTGAAGTGATTGCAAGGTTAATTTAAAAAATGTAATTGCCCTATTATAAATCAAATACTTCAAAATATTTCGAAGGTTGATTCATTTTGTTACTACAGGTTTGCTGCCCATAACAGAAGAAAAATACAAAGATGTAAACCACTTAAAACAGTTCTGTATGAACGCAAGAGCCAAAGATTATTTCTCAAGTCTTCCACATGGAAAAAGGCCTAAGAAGAAATAAGACTGGAAAAATTAGAATGATTTTTATTTTCATTAATATATTTTTCAGTTATTGTACTCATAATGTACAATAACATATATATAAATATGTTATTGTAAACATATTTAAAGCTAATGTTAGTCTTTACAAACACTATTAAACTCACGTTCTACTGTAATATGGTGCGGTTTCATTTAATAGCATAGGTTAATCTTACTATAAATTAAGGGACAAAGAACAATTTTCCCCTGTAAAATTGATAAGTATCAATTGTTGATAAGTATAGGTTGATAAGTATAGGTTGTTGAAAAATCCTACTTTACAAAGCAACACTTTTACTTAAAGTATATTATATTCTATATTTATGTGACCTATTAGTTTACCTTGCTCAATATGAAAATTGGTTTGAGTTCCTAACAATTGTTTATAACATAGTTTCTAACATAGGATTTATAGTGTTTTCGAATTTAAAATTGTTGTCCTGCAAAATTGAAAAAAGTGGACAAAGTACATTTTTCCCCTGACCTCTTCATATGAACGAGTGTAGTCATTGTTACTCAGATGTTCGACTTAGCTCAGAAAGGACTATTTATTAATAACCCAATAGCCAAGGAAACTATGGGACTAACAGCTTTACGTGGAATCCGAACCAAGTAGTGTTGGTCTGATTTTCAGCTAACTGACAAGTCTGCCACTCAGTTTTCTTCCCTACACATCATCTGAACCTTGACTACCATCCAACATGGACACTCCAGACTTCTCTAGTAATGTCCACGTCGATGGCAACCATTGAGCGGACGCCATGAATTAATTATGTGCAAGTCATACTAACAGATTGTTCTGAGATGACGAGGTTGAAGACAGTCTTTGGGTTATGAAGAACTAGGAGTAAAAAGCTATCCTAGCAACATATTAAAGTATACCAATCTTTGTGAATTAATGTTGATGTCATATAAATAATTCAAAAGACTCAATATTTTTATGAAATCACGACAACTTAAGCCACAATCTTACTACATCCGTGATCCAGAGAACAGGTTGTAGTATTTCATGGGTTTTTGATGAGTCTTAAGGTTAAACTAATATATAGTGAACCCACCCACCCTCATACACGTACTGTGGTGTTGACCCACCCACCCACCCATAAACTACGGTAGTATTGACCCACCCACCCACTCATACACGTACGGTGGTGTTGACCCACCCACATACTCATACACGTACGGTGGTGTTGACCCACCCCACCAACCCATACACGTAAGTTGGTATTTTGTAGGCCAATGTATAATGTAGGCCTACAAAATACCCTTCCACATAAAAAACACAAACACTTTCAAACATTCACTTACACACGCACGCACACACTTAGGGCGGCTGCACACTACCGACAATCACATGTGGTGCCTACTGACTAAACCGGATGCAACACTTTCTCACTGTGTGGTTCACAAAGACGACCGTCACCGACTTCCTTACTAGCCTCAGTCCAGAAATATATCCCGAGGGACAATGGAATTGGAATAGGCATTTCAGTGCACAGCGTGCATATTCTATAGGATTGCCTTAGGCGAATGACAACTAGAAGATAGTTTTGGTATTCCTGAACAGCTGTACAATACTAGTAACATCTAAGTGGGGTACACCATGAGCTACATTCAACATTCTAAGATCTCCCAGAGAAGTTTCTGAGTACAATTTAAAGTTACAGTAAACCCTCGATTTAACGGACCCTGATCTAACTCATTCTATATATAACGGAATGAAGGTTATTAAGGAATTTTTATAGAAAAATTGTAATTTATAAAATGTCTAGGTTAATCACCTTTATACAATATTTATTTCTATATTTTATTAATCTTTCAGTTAACAATTAGCTGGCAGCGTCACAGTTTTGATTAAGGTGAGGCAATCTCATAACAGCTTGAGGTGAGTGCACCCTGATTTACCGGACAATCAGCTTTAACGGACTAGAGCCTGTCCCATATAGTCCGTTAAATCGAGGGTTTACTGTAGAATGTCCATTCAATAAACTGTTTAGCTTGTTAAAACAAGATATCACCAAGAAAATTCCTCTTACAAGATCGGCCAAATGTTCCTTGTTATATACATGTCAGAAGGCGACACTGACCGTTTTATTAGTGAAATTGAATCAGCACAATGGATTTTACAATTGCCTGATTATTCGACCAAACGTAATAAATACAATTCACAATTTATTTTTATACATGAATATACATATTGTTTTTTATTTATCATACAGTATTATATAAGTGTAAGTGTGTTGCTGTACATAATTATAAATATGTTATATGTATACGTTAATGAATATTTAAACATTTATGATTGATTGAATTTTTTATCTATAAAACTAATATTCATAGATTTGTAGAGTAGTCTATCTATTAAACAGAGTGGCAATTAAGTATGACTATAAAATGTAAGTGGTGTAGGCCTAATTAACGAGTTACGAGTATTCTTGGTAATAGTCAGTTCTAGTAAATATCTAAATAATATATTAATATAATAATAAATAAATACATATTTTTGTATTTACTAAATACATTGTATAAATACAGTACATATTGTTTTATTTACTAAATAATTGAATGCTATTAAAATGTAAATTAATATATCATAACATATTATACTACGCAGCTACAAATGCATGACTCTTCAATATCAGGATATTACATAGTTATCACTTCAATGGACACTTCACCTGATGTTGATGCTCAGTCCAACTTCTAGGGTGATGGCTAAACCTAGAAGAGTAATTTTCTTGGCGATGTCATATTTTTATAAGGTAAACAGTTCATTGAATAGACGTTTTAACATAAAATTAAACTAAAACAACTTCTCTGTAACATCTTGGACTTCCTGGTAAGACTTACCTTACCTTACCTAACAGGCCACTCAAACCTCAGAAAGTTTTTGGCCTCACCAACAATGCCCCACCATCTCTCTCGGTTTTGCATCCAGACAGAATATATCTCAATACCTCTCATGTCTTTCTCAATTTGGTCTTTCCAGCGTAGACGTGGCCGGGTAACCTGTAAATCGCGCCCTCTGTAAATCGCGCCCTGTGAAAATCGCGCCCCATGCGTCGTCACGTCAACCCTCGTCAACGTCAATTAGCACAATATTAACCCTTCGCACTTTATCCATTCATAAGACAAATATATGTGTTTATTCCATATTAACACGTTTTAAACTGATTCCCATCACACTTTGTCCAGGCTTTGGACTGGCTAAATGACAAGTGCTAAGTTACTGTCATTTAGGCGTGTTTAAAATCAGATTAACGCTTCGTCATTCTTTCAATTTTATTCATTTTTTTTGCTTTTTTAATTTTAATAGTTTTTTATTTTATTAGCTATTCAAGTAAAGTAACTGTTATTTACACTATATACATTTTCCATGGCCGTGAAGTTATTGTTAGTCCAATCAGTCAAGCTTTTGTAGGTACGATAGTGTTTTCAAAAATTTGACAATGTCCCCATCTTCTTCGTACTTCTTGGTTATTTTCCCCAACCTTTCGTCTAGTTGCATATAAGTTGTTTTTCTTCTTTTTCCAGCCATACTTAACTCTATCCTCATCAACGAGCATGCTGAATTTCCTGCCTCTTTCTTCATACAATGGATCACATCTCTGATTTTAGGATGTGGCTTGCCAAGCATGTTATTAATTTTATTGTGCCAACCCTCAACGGCGTTAGTCGTACGATGGCGGCGTCTGTAGCAATTCCAAAGGCTAATCGGCATTTCATCGTTTTGCATCCATCTCTCTACAAAATAGTAGAAAAATTCGGACAGCTTTGTGCCATTAGGTACTTGTGAATGTATTTTGAGCCATCCATCAATCACATCTTCAGGCCGAAGAAACGCTAGCGCAGCACACATTCGAATCTGCATTCTTATTTCCTCATTTTCCTTGTATTCACGAGCCAGTCCCAATTCTTGCACTTTTCGCCATAGACACTTTTTCATGTGGAAATTGCACCCGTGTACTTTAGCAGATGGAAACACAACTTCCAGTGCAGAAATCGCTGCCGCTTCAAAATCCACAGTTACGTTCTTTGGACTCCATTCTGGAACGTGTTTTAGTATATTACGGAACAGCCGAATATATGTCTCCTCTTTCTTGTTTGGTAAAAATGCGAAGACTACTGGATATATATTTGTTTCGGTCTCTGAACTTCCATAGTCTGCGTGGATTGTATACACTTGAGAAAATTGTTTACTACAACTTTTAAAAGTGCCGTCCATAAAAAAGTTTTCTTTACTATTCAAAACTTCCTTTCCCGCTTTCCCACTGAAAACTATTATTCTTTCTCCCGAAACATTGTCGTCACTTAGAAGAAAACTGCTACCGTCATTCATAGTTAGTACTTCGGGTGGAAGATCAATTTCTTGTGATGTTTTCGGTTCGTTTTGATTTCCTTTAGACTTGTTCCGTTGATTATATAAAGTCCTCTTGGTCAAGTGATGCTCTGGCATTTCTGTCACAAACTATATCCTCGATTATGGAGGTCAACAATTTCTTCTAAATATATTCTAGAAATGGGAGTGTCTTCTTCTCGTGCCCTCTTCTTCGCGACACTCAGATTCTTCTGAACTTCCAAGCGAGCGTCGTCCGGTGGTCCACATTGATGGTCGCTCGAACTCAGCACAGCGCCGTCCTTGGTCTTGATGACTCCTCGGCAACGAGTTGACCTCTGCTTCAAGCAGCGCCACACAATCGCTCCATCTTGCAACGTCTTCTTGAGATTAAATGAATATCCTTCGTAATGAGCACATGGCTTACCATGACTGGTGGTTGTCACTTCCATAGCTCCCAAGCCGCAGGAACTATAGACACAACAGAGAACACACACGACCGCACGACGTATGACCACTTCAAAAATTGGAACACGAATGAAGGAGGGCCAGGGTGCTAAAGACTAAAGAAAAAGCTACCAGGGATAAACCGGGAGGTGGGCCATTCCCGGTCATTCCCCTTATGAAACAGCTGTCAAGTGACTCTCGCGGCCCGTGACTCAGAGGTTCAGGCAGACAGGGCGCGATTTACCCAGATTTTTGATGGGGCGCGATTTACACAGGGCGCGATTTTCATGCATTCCGTGGCCGTCCCAAAGGTCGCTTTCCTCTTGGTAGACCATCTAATACTGCTTTTATCATTGTGTCCTTTTCTTGTCATGACTAACTATGTCCAAGACTAACTATGAAACCTGCCCATCGTAGTCTTCTACTTTTGATCTGTGCTATTATGTCTGGGTTTTTCGAACACAAATGCTGTTGTTGTGTTAAATGTTGTTTTCGAACACATCAGTTTTTTTAAGCCTCCTTTGAGACTACCAACACTTCTAAACCATACAAGACAACTGGTTGTATTATGGTTTTGTAAACCCGTACTTTGTCTTTTTTGATAATATTTTACTTTTTAAAAACCCTTGTAAAGCCCAGTAAAATCGGTTGGCATTTTATATTCTAGTGTTTACTTCAGTTTCCTCTTAATTTGCTTGGTCAATATTTATCCCCACATGTTTAAACTCGGTTACTCTTTCGAAAGTAAAATTTTCCACTGGTAGA
Source organism: Stictocephala bisonia (assembly GCA_035578905.1). Lineage (NCBI taxonomy): Eukaryota > Metazoa > Arthropoda > Insecta > Hemiptera > Membracidae > Stictocephala > Stictocephala bisonia. The sequence continues at coordinate 9,588,697 of JAQJVL010000003.1, forward strand.
TTGTTCCTCATATTGAACAGTTTGAACTACCCACTTAAAATCCTTTTCCTCTACAGTACTTATGTACCGTAGACTACTTAGGGGTGAAATACTGTTACAGTACTTATGTACCGTAGACTACTTAGGGGTGAAATACTGTTACAGTACTTATGTACCGTAGACTACTTAGGGGTGAAATACTGTTACAGTACTTATGTACCGTAGACTACTTAGGGGTGAAATACTGTTACAGTACTTATGTACCGTAGACTACTTAGGGGTGAAATACTGTTACAGTACTTATGTACCGTAGACTACTTAGGGGTGAAATACTGTTACAGTACTTATGTACCGTAGACTACTTAGGGGTGAAATACTGTTACAGTACTTATGTACCGTAGACTACTTAGGGGTGAAATACTGTTACAGTACTTATGTACTGTAGACTACTTAGGGGTGAAATACTGTTACAGTACTTATGTACCGTAGACTACTTAGGGGTGAAATACTGTTACAGTACTTTGGATATGGCCAGAACTATCTTCCAGTTTTATTCACTTACGGACAACCCGTCCACATAATATCGGGCTTATTCTTGATAATATTCACTATATGCCCTGAATTTTCTAATCCACTTTCATAGTCAACATATTTACTGGATTTGGTATATATTTACTGCCTATAACCGGACTGAGACTAGTAAGGAAGTCGGAGACTGTCGTCTAGTGTACCACACAGTGAGAACTTGGTGGTGCGATTGTTACATCCGGCACAGTCGGTAGGCTCCACATGCCACACGCGATAGTCGGTAGTGTGCGTCCGGCCTTACTTTCAGTTGCTTCATAAATACAATGTAAAACACTTTCTTATTATTCTTTTCAAATTCTTTTGTTAATAAACTATTGAATATAATTAATTCTTGTCTTAACATGTTTTATTTTGTATACAGGATGTTTAAAAAAGTATGACTCGATTTTAAACAGCTATATTTATTAGAAGCTTTACCCAAACATATTGGCCATTAAAATGCCTACAAAAGGACGAATTTTACAAAAAAGTATCATAAATGTCCAATATGTCCTCCAGTTGCATGACGAATGACATTTAGTCAATAGCTGAATTTCTGATAGACACCTTATGCATAGTTTGGGACGAATTCAGCTATCGACTAGATGTCATTCGTGCTGCATATGGAGGGAATATTGAACATTTATGATACATTTCCGTAAACGTTAACCTTTTGTGGGTATTTTAATGTCCAATATGTTTGGGTAAAGCGCTTATTTGTAGTAAAAAAAGCTATTTAAAAATGGGCCATTCTTTTTAACACCCTGTATTATGATGATATTAAATGTTTTTGTACTATAAATAATTGTTTTCGTGCATATTTTTACTCACGTATGACATTCTAAAGTATTCTAAGTTTGTTTCTTACGCGGTTTGATTATTGAAGAGCCAAATAGTATTCACTAGTTTTTTTCTGTATAAATTGGTTAGTCCATTAGGAATGAAGTAAATGAGTAAATAAATAAACAATAACTCATTTTTTAAATTAACTAGCGAATATGATTTACTAGAATTTGTGATAAGTTTTTAAAAAGAAAATAAATAATTGCAGTGGATATGAAAAAAAAAAAAAAAAAACTAAAATGCGTTGATTTTATAAGCTATGGTGGAGCTTCACAGTTAAAAATCATGAATAAAGTATTATTTAAATACATAACAATAAAATCAAGCCACTAGCTGAACGATAAGCCACTAGCTGTACGATAAGCCACTAGCTGTACGATAGCCCCCAGCTGAACGATTTTTACCCTGAATAAATATAAAAATAAACAATTAATACTTATAGTGTAACTGAAAAAGTTTGACCAATAAAGAAGATTGTTAAATTGTATGGTTTCCCAAAAAATATACTTATACTCTACTTACCATACATTTATTAAAACAGTGTAATCTAAATTGGCTCTTTGTTAAATACTGAATATATATATATATATATATATATATATATATATATATATATATATATATATATATAGTTGAATCTCTTTGTCCTGTCCGAATTTACAGCAACTGGAGAACTTTGAAGAGATATAGATTTTCAACTGGCAAAATTTTAAATGACCTATTTCTTTTTTACATAAGTCGGCATCTGTTTTGTTTTGAATTGAATGACTATTTCTAGAATTCCTCATTGTATGAACAGCTGTTATGTACAAAGCATCCCGACATATAACCTTATATGTCAGGGGGAATGAACTAGACAAACAATTGCTATACAATATAATTTATATCACTGTCTATATTTAATACAAAAATTCAACAATACAGTATGTTCTTATGCTATATTTTTAATATGAGATAAGATATGTTATTGCAAGTCTTTTTTTAACGTGAACAATCTTAAGTTTTAGAAATATTTAAACTCTTTTGATTCGTATACATATACATGGTACCATTTATGAAAAATGTTTCATATGGTACATAACAGAAAATCTAAACTAATGTCTATCCGGTAATATGAAGCTAATTCCGCCTTGGAAAACGTTACTATCTTATTAATTCCACACAAACTTTGTGAACATAAGAATGTTAAGATAATATTCTTGCTGCTCAATAAAGATCTTAAACAACGGATTAACATTTGTCGTAATGGTGCAGAATCATCCACAAAGGGACCTATTTGGCCTTTGAAATGTTCATTAAGCAATTCATTGGTGAAAATTGCAACGCATTGCTGATAAGGCAGATCCCTGGGGTAAGCCTATTCTGACAGGGAAAATTGGCTGATGTAATTTTCGATTTTAACACTCTGTGCTCTACCAATTAAAAATCTCCTTGACCAATCCAAGGCCACAACTGTGTAATACTTGGTTCTTTCATCTTATTTGAACATTTTACGAGTTACTGAATTGATCGCTTTTGAATTCAACAAATGACCCAGTTGTTTTATTAATTGATTTCATTGTTTGGCATAGATATTACAAACAAATCTTCATAAGATTTATTTATTAGTGAATCTTCATGACTCGTCCTCCTTAGATTTATCTATAACTCAGTTAATTAAGAACTGTGCTGTTCACGGGTTAGTATACATTTCGTACTATTTTAGAAAATATTGATAAAAGACATATGGGTCGATAATAAACAACGTCCAAACAAATGTGGCTTTTTAAACTTTAGAACAGCTATTCTAATCGAGGCAGGAGGTAAAATAACATTTCTGAAATTTTCATTCAACATGTGCTAATATGAGATGTATACGACCTAGAAGTTTATACGATCGTCATCAGAGAAAAAATAAACAGAGGTCGGTTTTATATGGTGGCAGCGAACTCATCAGTGGCTAATATATAAAGACTACAACTAATGCATATCTTTATACATATATTTTAATAATTATAACGTAATAATAATTAATAAGTAATAATTATGCTTAAGGCAAACTGGAGAAATAACTGCTCAACATAGATTTAGGGGACTATTGGAGGCGACCTCTGGTTAATTCTTCTGTATGAAACATCACAATCATATTAAGTAGCCGATATTTGGATTATATGTACGTTGAAATAATACTTTTAACTCGTAATGAACTATTTTAATAGTGTAAACTATACTACATTAGTTCAAATTACGTTTTTGATGTACGAATGTGTGGATAATGCAGAGGAACTAAACCAACTAATACTGTGGCATAGTGGTGTAATCCAGCTACTGGGGGCTAAGTATTGAGGAGATTGTCGGCTTTGTCCTATAATCCTACAGTATTCTTAATTAATTATGTTATACTATTCATTCAATGGTTAGCTTATAAAAGTGAATATTACTAGTGAAGTCTGAAGTGCCCGTGAACGACGGTTGCCTGGGTTTGGGTGCAGTATAGGGAAGATAATTGATCGAATGGAAAAGGGCTTGTCAGTTTGTCGAAAATAAGACCAATACTAACTAGTTCGGACCCCGTAGTGTAAACTGTAGGTCTCTTATTTGACCTCGTAGTGTAAACTGTAGGTCTCTTATTTGACCTATCAGTCAACTTGAAAAAACACCTTAATAAAAGGTGTTTTTTCAAGTTGACTTTACTTAGTAACAATGACCACACCCGTTCGTCTACACTCGTCCCAAACTTTTGCCACCTATCTACGAACATTAGTCGAACTTAGTAACCAGTCATTATAGATTATTCATCCTTACTCTCGTTATACTCGTGGACTCATTCTCCTTAAAATACAGTACGTATAAGCCAAAAATAAGATATAACTGAAATCTGAATAAATGATTTTAAAAAACTCAAATTTGCTTATATCTTAATAATCAGCGTCTTAATAACAAGTAATGAATAAACATTTAAAACAAAAGTAAAACTCACCACTACAGACAAATTTAAATTTAGTAAGTATTCGTTGTTAGATTTCTTTAGAATGAGCTAATGTATAGAATCATCACATATTAAAAAAAGAAAAAATAAACTCCACTTGCCAAATTTCATGAACCAGCAGGTCTGTGCGTGAACTTTATTCAACAAATGAAGTACCAACCATTAGCTCAGTTGGAGATTAGAACCTTAGATAAGAGAGAATATATGTGTAAGAGAGAACACTTTGTACTCGTAAGTTCGCCACTTGTTATATTATTTTTGTAACAACAAAAACATTGTTTATTATAAATACAAAATATATTTTTTAAAGTAGACCTCGACCAAAGAGAAAATTAAACAGAGGTCACATTCAAAAGTGCTCTAAATAATTGTAGAATTGTGTGTCGAGTAGTCATGACATGCGATGGTGTGGCCAGCATCTTGTCAGTCCCTCCCTTATTCCCCCAAATCCACAAGGTTAAATGCAGCAATTATTATTACAGATATATTAAGATATACATTAGTTGTACTATCTATATAACTTCCATTGAGGTTTTCACTGTGGCTTTAAAAAGATACCTCTATTTCTTTCTTCTCTGTGATACAACTTAAATTAAGAAAAATATTAATAGTGACCTCAAAAAAAACTCCACCTCAAAGTTGACCTGCGGTGTCCTTGTTTTGCCAAAACAGCTCAACATTTGCACTCGTCGCGAGTACAAATTGGCAACAATGGGGGATAAAATGGGGCCAAACACCTGTGATTCCGTCGCAGTTGAGAAGCTCTGGAACAGTCTGACCTACAAACAGCTGTTACAGTGGTGGAGGCCTTCATTCATCCATCATTCTGTGACGGAGTGACGCCCTTATCAATCAATACTCTGTTATCACGACACACTCTTCAGATAGTGTGCGGTGGGTGTGAGTATAGCCGCAGCGGGCACTGCTGTCGTAGCTGGTTATAACCGCCGAAGGGGTGCCGGGCGACTGCGCGCCGCTCTACCAGTCCCTCTGCCCAGTGCCTACCTCTGTAGTGAGTGTGGTGCCCGCGCTTCTGTGCACTCTTGGATTACCTTTATTTTTTGGTAAGCACACTTCAGTTTTAGTTCTAAAGTAGATAAGTAATTTAGAAGTTGATAGGTAAGTTTTTTTATTTATTTTAACTATTCTATACAAGTAGTTTGTTATAAATTTAAAAGTTTTATCAAAATAAAAAAATAACATTCATTAATTTACCTTTTGAAACACTTTTACTACTTAAATTAACATTCAATCAACAATAAAAATGAAGAAAACAAATGTTGTCAATGTTTACTCAGTATATCCACAATCCACAAAACTTTTAATAACCATTTTAGTTTTACAGTATTTTTAAATACATATTAGTTTTATTTAAATTGTCATACTTCAATATGGTTTTTATTGTTATTGATATCTCAAATTTTTTTAGAATTAGTTACAATATTTCTACAACTTATTAAATTAGTTTCTTCTTTTTACATTTAATTCAGTAAATATTTTAATGAAATCGTACAAACAACTTTTCGCTTTATTTTACAATTAAAAATACATAAATATCTCCCGAAAATTCGCATAAATGTTGTACATTTCATGATTTACCTCTGATTATTGTGTAAAAATATTTTATTAAGAAGTTTAGAGAGCGTATTGAGTTCAATCTGAAGTTAACTCTCTGCCCAGATTATTGTTATGTAAGTAAATCACAATAACATCTAAGGACAAGTAACTAGGCTCTTTCATTTGATCAGTTATACTATCGGTCTAGTATTAGCCATCCTATTTCTAATCTAGCAAATACTCCATAAAAATAACATGCAATACGATTTGTTTAGTATAAAAATGATTACTTTTTAACGAGTTGAGGATTACATTTTATTAGCGTTACTTTCTATTATTTTGAGGTAAGTTGCCAAGATTTGCTAATCAATCACATATAAAATTGATGATTTTTATATTTGTTTTACATTAATTCTACAATTAAGTAAGTTATAAAGGTTATAAAATATATTAAGGTTATAAAAATACAAGTATTTTTATAACCTTAATATACAACTGAAGATGGTCTTACGAGACCGAAATAGATCTTAATAAACATAAAAAAGATTTCTAAGTGTTGTATATATACATATTATTAATTATTCGTTATGTACTAAGACCCAGATTGTAGAGATATGGCGATCGTGGTTTAAAGGAACGGGTTAGCACAAGAATAGAATTGAAGTACCAGGGTTAAAATATTATACGTTTGGAGTTCATAAATAACGTGAGTTGATATACAGATGCCAAAGAATAGTAATGATATTATTTATAAACAGTTATATCTGTTAACATTAAATCTCTTAACCAACTCAAGTAAGTTCTCATCTTGAACATGAATATGCTACCGGACAAACCCGATTTTAGGACAAACTAGTTTGGACTAGGTTAGGTTAGGTTAGGTTAGGTTAGGAAACTAGTTTGTCCTAAAATCGAGGGTGGTCAGGAAAAACTAGATCATTCTAGTCCAAACTAGTTTGTCCTAAAATCGGGTTTGTCCGGTAACAAATATAAGTTTCCAAGTTTGAACGTGAATTTAAATGTTCACGTTTAACATGAATTTAAGTTCCCACATTCGAACACGGATTTAAATTCTAATTTCTTAACACAAATTTAAAAGTTCCCATGTTTTTAACATGAAATAAGTTCTCGTGTTTGGACATGAATATAAGTTCTGAAGTTCAGAAATAAATTTAAGATTTCAGATTTGAACATTAAATTAAGTTCTCTGTTTGAACAAGAATTTAAGTTCACATGCTTGAACATGAATCTAATGAACATTTATTATGTATTCATTTCAACTTACATCATATGACTGCCTTAAAATGAGAATCGATAGATAACATTATACAATTAAAAAGTTTTACGTAGCACATGATGAACGTAGGTAAAAACATAAAAAACACAAACAAATCTTCAGTTATAATCAGGAAATGTAACTTGAATAATGGATTTTCCAAGAGAAGTTTATATTTTTAAACAGGTAATTGTCAATCAATTACTTCATTTGTGTAATCTATGGTGAATTCTTGTTATGTTAATAGTTATGTAACGCACATGGCCGGTATTTGCCAAATCTGGCATCAGTTAGGGGAGGATCGGTCAGTTCGCACTAGTTACCTCCGGACCCAGGGCAGCCCTACATCTATATCAACTTAGCTCCACCCCAATCACAACACACACTAGTCTAGGACAGGTGAAAGAAAATAAATCATTGATTGGCTGTTCCTGCAAAAGTTATTATTTGGAGGTTATTCTTTTTAATGGTGTGAAGTAGAGAAGAATTAACGAGTCTTTGAGAAATGGTAACATTTTTAGACATGGGATACTTAAAAAAATAAATAAATAAATAAAATAAAAATAGATAAATAAAAGTAAATTAATGACTCTAATATAAGAACTATATTCTTTAATTCCAATTGTAACATAGTAAAATTTTATGTTCATTTAGTTTGATAAGTGAATTAATCTTAAGTTTAGCCTATTTAAAATCTAATTTCATACTGTTTTAAAATTAAATTAAGAAAATATAAGACTTACGTTATATTTATGATTATTTTTACTACATGTAATTTTTAATATCTGATTTTTTGAAATCACTTTTGATAGTTTTACTTTTACAATTTTGTAACATGAAACCTCTAACAAGCTTAGCTGTTAGGTGGTTATTTTTGTCAAATTTATGAGATAAGTATAAATTTTAATTTAAAACTATATAGGTGCATTATTCTGTCGTTATTTGTAATATGTGCTGTATAGTGCTGTGTTCTTGAAAATAAATTCTATTCTGATTAAAATATTCTATTTAAGATTATGAAAAATAGCTGAAGTAGCCTAATTTTTTAGATTTTTAGACTTACAAAACACATAAAATTTGTTTGGATTAAAAAATTAAATATATTTTAAAATATTTATTTTAAACAAGGAAAATTGTCTTTTAATTTGAAACCACGACTAATCAAGGGTTCTAACTTAACTTAGGTATTTAGGTCATATACATACCTAGATTTACTGATACCACTCAGTCAATATCATCATTTCTAATGTAATAAACTAAGAAGATGCTAAAGGTGTTGCAATGTTTCTGTTCAATTTTCAAATAATTGTTGATTATTAGTCTGCCTAAAAATCAATTTATTTTCTTAACATTCAAAATTACGAAAATTTACGATAACAAACAATGTATAATTGGTTTGTTATTGTACGAAAATGTTATTGTAAAAAATGCTTGTACTAAAATAAGACCACAAAGTAAAACTTTAATTAAATATTGTTGACATTTTAAAAATATTAAATAGTTATTGAAAATCTTTCCGACACACCCAAACAGAATTGAACTCTGATGCGAATAGTTAACGAATCAGATAATTTTATTTAGTGCTTTTATTACTGAAGTTTCAAAATCGGCCGTAATTGTTATAGTTAGCATTGAAATATTATGACCATTGATTTATGACGACCACTACATAGAAAAAAAGAATAAACCTTCAACTGCAATGACCTTTTTCTCATAACGACCTTTTTACATCGCAAAGACCATTGTCTCATAATTACCTTTACCTTGAAATGGTCGTCGCCTCGTAACGGCAGTTGCCTCGTATCAACCGTCGCCCCGTAACTACCGTTACCTTGTAACGACAACTGCCTCGTGACGTCATTTGCCTAATAATGGCCGTCGCCTCGTAACGGCAGTTGCCTCGTAACGACCGTAACCTTGTAAAGGCAACTGCTTAGTGACGATATTTGTCTAATAATGGCCGTCGCCTCGTAACGGCAGTTGCTTCGTATCAACCATTGCTTCGTATCAACTGTTGCCTCGTAACGACCGTCAACTTGTAACGACAACTGCCTCGTGACGTCATTTGCCTAATAATGGCCGTTGCCTCGTAACGGCAGTTGCCTCGTAACGACAACTGCCTCGTGACGTCAATTGCCTAATAATGGCCTTCGCCTCGTAACGGCAGTTGCCTCGTATCAACCGTTGCCTCGTAACGACCGTCACCTTCTAACGACAAATGCCTTGTGACGTCAGTTGCCTAATAATGGCCTTCGCCTCGTAACGGCAGTTGCCTCGTATCAACCGTTGTCTCGTAACGACCGTCACCTTCTAACGACAAATGCCTTGTGACGTCAGTTGCCTAATAATGGCCTTCGCCTCGTAACGGCAGTTGCCTCGTATCAACCGTTGTCTCGTAACGACCGTCACCTTCTAACGACAAATGCCTTGTGACGTCAGTTGCCTAATAATGGCCTTCGCCTCGTAACGGCAGTTGCCTCGTATCAACCATTGTCTCGTAACGACCGTCACCTTCTAACGACAAATGCCTTGTGACGTCAGTTGCCTAATAATGGCCGTCTCATCGTAACGGCAGTTGCCTCGGAATACCCTCATAACGACTGTTACTTTGACATAACACTACTGTTTCAAATCCCACGCAGACTCTTACTTGGTAACGACTTAAAGAGAGGCGTAGGCTGTTGCTACTATCTAACGCCTTTGCTATTTGACGACATAACGTCCAAATACAATTATAACCAGTTGATCCATGTAATTTGAAAATGTGACATTACAATATTTCAAGACATATCAATATACAAAGAACATTCTAATTTTATATAATTCTTGCAGACACTTTAAGTTTACATAACTTCCTTACATCGAGTGTTAAATGGATGTCGTACATATTGAGACGGGAGGTTGTATTGTAATGTACAGTAGTACTCGACTCAAAGACAATGTCAAGTAGGCTCTTGAAAGGTTTGATTGCTCACTTAGATGACACTTAGATTGGTTTATACAACGGCTGTGATTTGTTTTGCGAATTTACTATCTAAAATACGGCGTTCTGATAAGGTACCGATGTAAATAAAACAAACATGTTCTGAGAAAGGTTGTCAGTATCTTAACTGGGTTGCAGTCATAATGTAATTTACACTAAACGAGTGTTCATTTCGGTTCAAATTTAAAAAAAGCCATTTTAGTCGTTTTTTCAACGTACAGGTGATTAGATATAAACCGTCATTACTAAGATGAAGTACCCCACGTAAATTCTTGCCACTGGCTTCGTCATCAACTTGAAGAGTTGAGTGAGTTGGTGATGCATCACGTGACTGCCGACATACTTTAAGGACGTGGCATATGATTCATTCAACTTTTCTAAAGTTTGATTAACTTTTATATTCATTATTCCAGTTATTCTAGTAAGCTATGTGAGTCAATATAATAAACATTTTATTCAATGTTTAACGTGAAACCAAGAGGAAATTTACCATTTACTGTTATACGTTTTAGGTACTACTTAAAACTACAAAGGAGTTGTCTTATATGTAACTCTTCTTAAATAAATTGTTCTTATTTAAGTTAAAAGCCTAATCAACAGAACGAAAAGCACGGTATGGAAATACGATTGTAATGTATTTCCAAAGCCTAACCCCTTTCAATTAGGCCTAAGTTCGTATTTAGTGACTTTTCTTTTAAATAAAAAAAAAACATGCTATTTTCATGTTTACTCTTTTAAATGACATAAAAAGACAAACATATTTATTCATCAAACTAAAAAAAATGATTTGTTTTCTTTTTAAATTGTTCAGTATTGAGAAGATAGCTATTATACATTTTTAGATATCACTATTTCCTTTTCAAGAGATAACTCACGTGCGACATTAAGACCCTGACATTCTGGAATCTAATTAAGTTACTACGGCCAATGAGAGTCCTCCCTACCCAAAGGCATACACGCGAATGATGCCCAAAACCAATATAAAATTCGAGTCTAAAATGTCCATAAACAAATATTTCGTACACAAGCCGGTAAACCATCCAACTCTTGGCAGGGGTGTCTCTTCAAGTACAGATGCATTTTGTGATGTCATAACCATCCAAGATATACAAACAAGCACAACTGAAATTGGACATTGGTTTTAGAATTTATTTGTTAGAAAACTTCTCAAAATCACCTTAATACTATTTGTAACATTCTGTCCAATACCATTCTTTGTATATTACCTAATAAATGAAATGAATTACCCATTTCAACCATTACCCAGAACCATTCAGCCATGCCACAAAATTGTGGTGCTGGCTTTGTGGTAAATTCAATAAAGGTATGCTCATGTTAAAAACTTCAAATAACGCAAACTACACATGAATAAAACTAAAAATTGTTTTCTTCCATATTCTGTAATGGAAAGCTGGAAAAATTGAATGCCCTGAGCTTTTCCTGGTTACTTTTAGATATTTGTTTGTAAAAGAGTGAATCCACATTTTATGATCCCTCGATTCATCAACAAGAACTCTGTTTCTAGCAGCGCCAACCTAGATGGAAATGAAGGCTGTTAGGAGCTTGTTCTTGGGTATATTATTTGCTTTTACTTTAAATAATCTTCATTTTGAGTTATTTCCTGGATGTTATTAATAGATAATATGAATAGGTACGTTTGGATACAAGTAATTTAGCCCACAAACGGAAGAAAATAACAATTCTTCGTTTAATAACTAGAAATAATTTAAGCTAATATTTCTATGTATTGATGTTAAGTGTATATGTCTAATCGAGAGAAAACTAGTAGTAATATGAGTCATTTCTCTGACCTTAAAGTTGTGTTAACCAGAATCCATTGTACAGTCCTTCGGTTACCAACAAAACCGAACTGCATTAAACATTTGAGTATAGAGTAACTGCAAGACTAGTAAACCACAATCACGGGAGACAAGTGATAAATATTCATTTTAACTTTAACTGCCGTGTAAAAAACAACTGTCAGGTGAGACAATGTTTGATCGTAATGGAGATAAAGTTTCCACTTACTCACGCAATGATACTAAATTCTAAGTTATATTTGATAAGCTAGTAACTTGACATTTTGACGTGTAGATGATGAATATATGATATATTATATGAAGAACACAATTTATTTATAAAGGTCTTTCATTCTTCACCATATGAAGAAATTGAAGACTACCTAAGCCAATTTGCTCACAGTTATGAAGATTATAATCAAAGTCAACACCACACATATTGACTTTCAGTTATTGTCCATTCACCACATCAACTAAAATCTAATCTTCAATATTGAATTTCGATAAATAATCCTAACATTACAAAACATTTAAAATATTTGATCAAAATTCAGTTTGATCGTATTAAAAAACTGTAGTAATGAATTTTCTAAGTGAATAAATCCAAAAACATTTAATATACTCTAGTAACAAAGAAATGAATAAAACAATCTAAATAAGAAAATTAATGAGAAATAAGAGGTTTCTTTAATAGGAAAAACTGCTTTTCAGATTAGAAAGTAGGTTACGATTTGATAAGTGTTTTGTTACAAACCTTATCAGTAACAAGTTTTCGTTTACAAAAATGTACCTTACACATTATGTTCTTAAAATTATGCACACACGGTGGTAAAATAAACTCTTTTTGTGCGATGACAGTTTTGAATTTGGAGTTTGGATATAACCCGCTCACTACAGACCTACTGATCCACTCACCCAGTCCTGGCCACAAATTCATTATTAACATATACATGCTAACGTTAATTATTTTGCATCCTCACTTCTGTAATGGCTCCAGTTAATATGCTTCCATTGCTTAGTTTGGAAATTACACAGTCAGATTAAAACAACGAAAATTTAAAAATTATAGACGTAATGCAATATTAGCATATGAAAGTTTTAGGTAGAAGTCGGAGCTCCACTGTATTACGTGAATCCCCAGGGGTCAGTCTTGGGACCTCTCCTTTTTCACTCTACATTATTGACATAACTTCTGTTATACATACACTATCACTTATCCGCTGACGACTTACAAGTATATAAAGATTTTTCTGTATGGACACGTAAATAAAGTGCTTAGAAAATTCAATGCAAACTCAATTAAATGCTAAGTGACGTTATGAAATGTTTGACATCCGAAATTACTCCCGACATAACCTAACCTAACTATAACAAATAAAAATGATGATATTAATTTTCAGACAAAACTACTTTTGTAAAACATTGTATAAAGTGCCATTTTTTCTTACAAGGATTTCCGATACCTAAAGTTTCAAACTTGAGGTGTCGGAAATCTTTGTCAAATGTCCACGTGCATTTTACAACACTTGGAGCTAAGCTGCACGAAGAGTTGGAGAGGGCCACAGGGGCTACTACTGTTTGGTTTGGGACGTGTGCTTGGAGTTCTATTTTCGGACCGGGCCAGGGCCGTCTGACAGACCAACTTCATTGGTCTACCGAAATTCTCAAGAATAATCGTAGCTAGGACTTTACAATGACGAACCTGTAACACAGTTTACTTCAGATATCTTTGAATAACTGGATTTTGCACATACAATTACGTAGGAACTGAATTTTAGGAGGGTGTTAGACTAGTCTAAAATTTATCTGCCCTTCAGTCTCGTTTCCAGCCAGCATGAATATATTCTCCGAAATACGAATATTTTACCATCTTAAATCAAACAAACATATCTCAAATTTTGGTCTTTATTATTCCTTAGTAAGAAGCCGGTCGTCATGGACGAATATGGGTGGCGAGTGAGTGTGATTAGTGTAGATGAACGTGTATAGTCATTGTTACTAAGGCTGAATTTTCTCTTCCCTACATAATACCTGAACCTTAACCACAATGCAACATGGAAACCCCAGACTTCTCTGGTAGTGTCTACGTCGATGGCAACCATTGAGTGGACACAGTGTAAGTATTAAGAATACCGAGCATAGTACCTTCGCCTACAATGTCCTTAACATTATGTCTTCAAGTAGCTGGGTACATCACTGCACCACTAGTACTAACATGTCTTTCAAAGCGTTTGTTCATGAGCTGATCTTAACGGTTTGAATTTCGACGATTTTAAGTCTTGAATAAATGTTTAGTATTGGGTTCTGTTTGGTTTTCCAAATTAGAGCAGTATTTTAATATTGGTGTAATAACTACTACTAATTAGAAGAAGAAAAAAACGCTAAGCAATCAGCATTCTTCATTAAAATGCCTATAAAATGACAGATCAAACATAATTTTATTTTTAAAATACCTATAATATCTGCTTCACTTTTTAGTATTCCCTGCTTCGGTCAATGAAGAATAAATCAAAGATGACCAACCCCTCCTTGATTGAATTTCGTTTGGACAGCGTTTACAAAAATTTCGAATTTAAACCCAAAAGTTAAATCTGTTAACCTTTTATGAAACAATTCTGCTATTAAGGTTAACCTTTTAGGGAACAATTCTGTTAACCTCGATAGTGGAATATCAGATAACAGCGTAAATCCGGAATTTCATCACGTTGTCTAGTTTTAGTAGATAAGAATTTTTAAATCATTTCCTGTGATGGTGTGGTTATTTTTGATATTGGTTTTAATTGGCCTGATTTTCTGTGATAAAATTATCTATCCTTCAAAAGTCGATTCTCATAATCAAAGGGCCGGCCATCTTTGTTCGAGTTCCTTTGGTTTGGGCTGTGCCTTGAGCACTCTGTCCGCCCAATCGAATGATGATTGAGAATTAAGATTTATTAGAATTAGAGAATTAGGTTCATTGATTATTAATACTTCCCAAATTTATTCTAAAACATTCAATTCTACAAATATATCGAACTAAAAGGCTTTTTTTAATACTGTTTTAGCCATTGGCTTTGGTCCAAAATTCTTCTTACCTGTGAATACGTGATATTTGCGAGTTTGTCTTGGATCTGTGGGGTTTTATATTTTTACTTATATAGCTAAATACTTATCTTCAGAATCGAGACAAAATACCTTTAATTTTATGCCACATTTCAATGCTTTATAATTTTCATATTTTGTGTCATTAGAAACAACACATTCAGTTAAATAATAACTGGTGATTATTGTTTTTGGGATAGTGTGGCTCAAATAATTGTTTTCTAAACGCAATAAAATATTAAGTTCAGTTTAATAATACTCTTGATTTATTTATTTAAATAATTGTAAATTCAAACTATGCATATACAGAGTAAAGAACTGTTATTCCAGCTCAGAGCTTATTGGGGGAAACTCTTAGTGGCATTGGTACATTTTGATGTCTTCTATGTATTAATAATATGGTAATTGGCCAATTTGACAAGGCATAACTATAGTTTTCACACAGTTGTATATAGTATTAAAAAAATAAATTTGAATGGAATAAATAAATATTGACACTGACTTTCATGTCCCATACTTATTTTGGGTGTGTTGAGTCAACATAAAATATTTTTGTGGTTCTTTTTGGTTTATGAAAAACTGAATATTAAAAGAACTTTCTTCACGAAAGAAAGGACAAAAATCATTAATATGGGCCAACCCCATATGTGTAAATAATGTATGTAAAACAGTTTACCCACTACCATATTTATGTCATTAGCAACATCTTGTTCTTATGTTAAATCACTATAAAATGATCCTACAGTACATTATAGTAGGTAGTACATTATAGTAGAAATAATTATTTTGGCCGGTTGTAAAAGAAAATATTTGCTTAAGCTTTTAAAAATTGTATACAACAATTTTCACAAATGTTTAGATCGACCTACTTTTATGGAATTCAACTAAATTAATAGAAAAATGCGTTTTTCCTCTAAAATGCAAGTAGTATACTAAAATTAAGTGGATACAAAATTATAGTAAAGCCATTTTGAATTTTAGCGCGTTTTATGGCCCATGGTCTAACTAGACAGTTCATATGAGCTTGCAGCCTGAGTGAAGTACCGACCATTGGTCAGTTCGAACTTTCCCTCCCTAGTCCGAAGTTTACATTGCTAGCTCAGTGGTTAGCACTTCTGTTTCATATGGGCTTGCAGCCTGAGTGAAGTACCGACCATTGGTCAGTTCGAACTTTCCCTCCCTAGTCCGAAGTTTACATTGCTAGCTCAGTGGTTAGCACTTCTGTTTCATATGGGCTTGCAGCCTGAGTGAAGTACCGACCATTGGTCAGTTCAAACTGTCCCTCCCTAGTCCGAAGTTTACATTGCTAGCTCAGTGGTTAGCTCAGTTCGAACTTTCCCTCCCTAGTCCGAAGTTTACATTGCTAGCTCAGTGGTTAGCACTTCTGTTTCATATGCAGAGGGTCGCGGGTTCAAATCCCGAGAGGTCCACTAAAAGTTTACTTGATATTTTTGGACCGTTATCCTACAACAACGTATGTAAATGAGTATAAAATGCCACTGAAGTAGACATAAAAAAGTCTAAGAACCTAAGCCACTACTTCGACAAAATATATGTCCATATATTATTTCTGTATACTCCTGATGTGTGCATACTGAATATACGATTAAAGTTACATAGCCAATTTCGTATTTTGCTTTATAAAAAATATTGAACAAGATTTTGTAGTAAAAGTAGCTAGTTCAGCTCTTTATATAAAGATTTATTAACACCTCAAGTTGTAGAGTTAATCCTATATAGATTAGGTTAGGTTAGGGTAAACGAAAATCAATTTGACGATTAAATCTATTTCTAGATTTAAGGTTAAACTAAATGTAAACAAAGTCTCAAGATGACAAGTGCGATTTTAGTGAAGTGGGTTTCCCAAGTGGTTTTTTTTATAAACTATGCTTGGTTAAATGTCCAACCTTTCTAGTTAATCTAGAAGAGGATGATCACATAATCAGCCAATCGGTGAAGAGTTTTCTTTTATTATAGCTTTTTTTTGGAAAAGTTCATCACGTCTCTCATACGTCATAAAAATTTGCTCTTATAATCAGAATTTTTTTGGTCAAACATAAATTGTACTTCATTCATTTATAGTTATTATAACACAAATTGAACCTTACATTTTTGGTTTGATTTTATACTTATATCAGGACTATAACTGGGAAAGTCTCCTTTAGTTAGGTTAAATCACACACCTCAAAAATATTTTCAAACTGTTCTAGCTCGGGTCTAAAATTATTAAGTTTTAATTACATGTGACTGGTTCTGAAGAACGTTTCTTCAGCCACGTTTTCCCCTCTGCTGATTCAGATTTGAAAATAAGAGCTTTAGTGACTGAATCCAAACGAAAATACAGGTCTACCAGTATACGTAAATACAGTCAAAACAAGCAATAAATTCCTCATTTTATTTGTAATATTAGATTTGAAACACTTAGAAAGTCTCTCAAGACCATTACGAAGATTTTGCAACTTTATCATGCCACCACGAAGAACGAAGATAATTTTAAGTAACACTATAGCAAGTATCTCAAGACCATTACGAAGGCTTTACAACTCTATCATGCCACCACGAAGATCGAAGATCATTTTAAGTAACACTGTAGCAAGTCTCTCATGATCATTATGAAGGATTTTACAAGACTATCATGCCACCACGAAGAACGAAGATCATTTTAAGTAACGCTATAGCAAGTCTCTCAAGACCATTACGGAGGACTTTACAAGTCTATCATGCCGCCACCAAGAACGAAGATCATTTTAAGGAACACTATAGCAAGTCTCTCAAGACCATTACCAAGGACTTTTGCATCTCTGAAGACCATTACGAAGGACTTTTGCAAATATTTCATGACACTGATGGAAGACGAAGATCGAGGATCGTTAGACGTATTATTGTAGCAAATTTCTTTTGTCTATCTCGTAGGATGAAGACCACTAACGCAGCACTTTATCAAGTCTTTAATGGCCATTACGAAGGAATTTGACTAGTTTTTCATGACCAACACAAAGGACGACTATCATTTGACGTAAAATACCTTTTTTACTATCCCGGAGGGTAAAGGAAATTTGGCGTAGTATTGTATCAAATCTCCCACGACCATCTCGTAGGACGGGGGCAATTTCAAATATTCTTTAAAGATGCTTTCATGACCCTAGTAGTACAAATGTCCTCAGACATTGCTTGAATGTTTAGAAAGATTCGCAGCATGACTGTTGAACGACTAGTTCCTTTTGACGTAATACTTTAAAAACATCTTAATGCTTTTCTCGTATATTGAAGAATAAGTATGTCACGTGACTGTCCATTGGCAAGCCTTTACTCATATAACTATCACATGTGCCTTTGACTTAATGCCCTAAACAAATATTCATCACATAAGAGCCAAGTATTCACATCTCTTGAAGTAACACATCAGCAGAACTACCTCCACTATCGCATAGAATGTCGATGACCACGTGCCACATTATTTTATTAAAATGTTAAAAGACTTTCTTTTCATCAGAAAGCCGCGCGGTCAATACATTTAATAATCAAAATCGTCTTAACAAATATTAGAGTGAACCACGTGTACCTTGGCGTAACACCAAACACGTCTCTCAACATAGATCACTTTGAAAGGTACTAATTTTCAAAAACGTTTTAAGATGTTTGGTAAGAATTAGGTTGTAGCTTTGAGACGTTGTTGAGAGATAGGGATGAAAAATATGTCAATAGAAAGACCAGTCTCGTTAGACATGAAGTACTAGTTTGACTATAACCACTTTGTAATTGGACGAGGCCGTGCGTCATTTAACTTTATGCACTGGCTAAATTTACGATTACTTTAAAGGACAAAGACTAAGTGAACTTGTTAGTAAATATTTCTACTATTTTCATACTAAAAAGCCTGTCCGTATAATTTATACTGAGACCTTGCAACACAGGCTCTTTAAATTGTTCGTTTTAAATTCCTGGCAATGTGAATTTCAGTTACAACTTACTACCGTATGTTTTGAGTGTATATGACCGTCATTAAAGTGTTTTAAAGTAAAGACTGAACAATCTACAAAACTAACTACACCAGTTATACCCCTACTCATCCAACACGGGAGTAGATTTCAAATGTCAGGTATATAATTGTAAAATAATTAAAACAACTGTGGGAGTCAAAGAGTAGTAAGTTTTATTACTGACTAAGCCTATTTTTGATATGTGTAAAAATTTACTATTTAATTACATAGCACATGGTACATTGACATATTATTATTAAAATAAGTAAATTAAACATTATTAATATACATAAATAAATCTACAGGAACCCGAAACTAAAAGGGGGAATAGTTGGATTATCACATTATCCTTCTAACTCCTGAACCCTGGTTAACAATCTCATGGCGAAGAGTGACGTGGCACCCTCCTGCCATTCTACCACTTTCGCTAACATTATATAACTCAAAGAAAGAACTTTGCTTGTGATGGCCGGAAAGCTGCAGTCAGGTTTCGTAGTATCTTTACTTGTCGAATGAGGCAGTGGTTACATAATGTCTAACTAAGACTTCGAACTAAAATACTAAAAATTAACTAAAAACGTACACAGTCTTCTTAGATTTTATAGAATATACAATAAGAATATTGTCTGAAAAGGTATTTCTTTTCCTTATATTAGCCTACTTAACTAATTAAAAGATATATCATTGTTAGTTTAGAAACTAGTATTCAATTCTTATATTATTTTCGAGTGTTATAATCAAACTGTTACACTTTCGTCCTTCAACGTAGCGAACTTTGCTGAAGTACATTGTGGGTATTTGCCCTTATTGACGGCTCTGTTTGCTCAAGTCTTGTTATCGTGGATCCATAGTATTCACTAACAATGCGTCAAAAGAACAGTGATGGAGTATTCTTCCTATAAGTTACCTCTATTTCTTGTTTGTATGATTGTTTATGATTATTCACTTAATTTGGGAATAGTTATTGAAATACCACTGTACGTGTGTGGGTGGGTGGGTGGGTGAATACAACTGTACGTGTATGGGTCGGTGGGTGAGTCAGTACCACTGTACGTGTATGGGTGGGTGGGTGACTCAATACCACTGTACGTATTCATTTAGAGAATCCCATCTACCTACCTATACACAGATTGTGGTGATAAAATGTGCATGGACAGTGGTGATGATCTACCCTCTTAAGTAGAGTAATTTATGACCCTCCCTCTCACCCATACAAGTGCAGTGAACAAGATTCAAAATCTTTATTTGTACATGTAAAAATACAAATTTACATTACACGTCAAGTACCTAAATCTAGATTTTAATTTAAAACAATAGTAGCATTTGCCAAGAAAGCACAATTTTAATTTCTTTTTGAATAAACGTAAATTATGTTCATGTTTTATTTCCTTTGGCTGCTTATTGAAAACTTTCGTACAGAAATTGTATGGTCCGCTCTCAAATGTACGTTGTTCAAAATACGGTGTTATGTCCAGACACAGATATAAGCTCTGTAGATCTTGTTTGATAATCATGAAAATTCCCATTGTTAATAATATGCGGGTTAAAAAAACATTATTCGTATCCCACCAGACCAGCCAGAGTAAGGATTTAAAATTCATTAAAAGGGGCTTACAGGACTCGAACATCCTCCTTTTTGCAATCATCCATAGACACAACTTTTGGAGGACCCTATTAAAACTAAATGCGCTGGATGGACCCCAGAACACTGACCCATATCTCAAAATGTATTTTACGCGAGAAAAATATAGCATTAGTAGAATATCTTGGCTACAGACTGTAGTAAGGCGGTTGAGAGTGAATCCCAGTTCGAAGCCTTTTACAAACGTAATCCACGTTTCATCATAGAACTGCGACATTTGGCTTATTTTATATGCCATTCAATCAGAAAATATAAATATGTTACTTATGAAGAGTCCAGTTAAGCGATTGTAGTTAGCAGAATTTTCATGAGAACTATATAGGGTGTAACTAGGTGCTCAGTACTTCTTTGACCAGGATGAAGACAAATAATTAATCTTCATATTGTATGATGCTTTTATTTAGTCCGTTCACTAAACTATTAGATTTTTCGTGTTCTAAATCTTGTAGAGTTTGCAATCCATAATATAAAATACCTCAATGGCAATAAAATATTCATACAATATATTTGCAAATTAAAATAAATTGATTTCAATTTCTTACACGCTGCACAGAATTTAAAACGAACAGTAAAGATCCTGTGTGTTGCGAGAAGTGTGGCTCGTAAAGTGTATAAACTGTACGGAAAGGCTATTTAGTATGAAAATTGTACAAATAAATACTGTCATAGTAAATTTAGATAGTGCGTAAATTTAAGTGACTCATGGCCTCGTCCAATTACAAAGTAAATTTAAGTGACTCATGGCCTCGTCCAATTACAAAGTAAATTTAAGTGACTCATGGCCTCGTCCAATTACAAAGTCGATAGATTCTTATTAGTATTCATAAGACGTTATCTCTTTCTATTGAGATATAGTCTCATCCTTCACTCTAGGCATGCCACTTTACTAAAAAAAACTTAAGATCCTTTAAAGAACTGCTTCCTCCCTTTATAATTGCTACTAATGCCATTTTTTAAATATCCCCGTTTCAGTCAAGAGGTTGTGAACGCTGGTAAATCAAGTATGTCTAAAAACTTATTTTCCGACTACAGCTCAAACTCGACGAAAACACCTTTTGGAAAAAGTTCATTAGCATTCCAAACATTTTCCGGCTTTTTCCGTACAAAATCAACAGGCATTAAAATCTGTACAGTTTTGGGTTTCTGATTATTTTAAAATACTTTTGACAGCGTAACATTGGAACTGAATCGAATTTAGAATGGTATTTATTGTTATTTATAGACCTATGTACAAAATCTGCATTGTTTGAAAATAAATTTATTTACTAATTTTTAGGCGAAAGGTTCGTGAATGTTTTAATATTGTAGAGAATATTTGTCAGTCAGTGTAACTAAATTCTTCGGACTTTTTTATAATATATTTACATTCATCAAATTTTTCGCTGAACATTCCATTTAAGACAAAAAGTGAGCAAAATCACGACCAAGTTTTTTAATGGTGACCAAGTTGAGATGAGTGAACATTTCAAAATAGACCAGAACTGCATATTTCCTATTTAGGTCGTAAAATACTAACTTGTTAACCATCTATTACAATAGCTGAATATCAATAGGTAGTAAGAATATTCAGATTCAATATTCTTCTTTATAGAAAAATCAAACATTGGTCTTTTTCTACCTGGGCAGGGTTTTCACACGTATACGGTCTAATATTACGAGAAGAGGTAGCATTTTTGTATATCACACAGACTTGCTAAAAGGAAAAATCCTAAAAAGTATCTTCAAAATGCGTTTTGATAAATTACCTGATTATTTTTATATAATATTGGAATTGAAATCTTCAAAAAGAAATAATAATGTTGGATCAAAAGTCAAAATTGAGGATTTTTTTAAAACAAATTAATATAGAATTCTTATTGATTTAAATCTACTTATTTAATGTGCAATTCTGATTTATTGATTTAAATGTCTTGTTTCAGTGTCCTAGACGTAGCAAATAATTTTGTGATGTCATTAATGTCAAATATTTGTGGATTATTTTAAAACCATGTATATATTGAGAGTCTTATTTGTAAATCATGAATAAGATAACATTTTGGTTTTTTTCTAAATTCGATGAAATTGAAAGAACGTCTGTGGTAATTAATTGATTTATCAAATCTTTCCCCATATTACATCTGAACAAAACGCTCCAACCTCGTTGGAGTGAAGTACAAGGGGTTCACCTCAAACCAGCAAAAATTGTGAAGGAAGCCGTTTATTGGGGAACGCCGCGTGCCAACTGGCAGACGCTGAGGACGAAAATAGCGTGCAGTAGGCTTGCGTTGTGCTCAGTATTATCTGACCTGTACTATTTCGGGGGTCCAAGGTACCCGACAACTTGATATTTGGTACTTTTCTGACAAGTATAACGTCACTCTAAAAGTACGTCACAGCGAGAAAAGACTCGAAAGTCAAGTTTGATGGTTGGATGACTTTGACAGGTTCGACAGGTTTGTATACTTTATTATCATGGCACACAGGCATAGTGGCAAGAAACCGTCTAGCAAAAAATAAGTATATATTGAATAGTGTTTGGATTTGTTAACGTGATGAGAGAATGTACGAAAGAACTGAAGAAAAAATGTAAGTGGAACCCGATACGCATGGGAAGAGGAAACATAGCAACAACACTAAAAAGCACAACGAACTTGGTAATACAAACGCAAAAAGACCTTCCAAAAGCTAACATTAAACAAGAAGAAATCCTAGAGAGATTCAAAAACAAAATACACACATGAAAAGTTGAACCAGAGCCAGAAAAACCGAAGCAATGCAGGCCCAAATGTCTGATGAAAGAAAGCAAGAGTTTAGTTGGATAATGAAGTAATTCTCAAGAGAAAGAAAGAACAAAAAATGAGTTAATGTTGCTTAGCGTCTTCCTTATTGGGAGTTTCACCGTTTAAATTAATAGTGTTAGAAAATGCTACAGAAAAGCAGGAACCAAACACATTGTAACATTATAACAATTTCAGTTAAATAAATAGAAAACTAAAAATTAATAAACTATAATAAATAATAATAATAAAAACAATAGTAAATTGAAATTAGAAATGTAATATAGAGACATTATAATAATAGTACAAAAACAATCAAAATTGATTAAAAAATAAGAATTTAAGAAAATAGACATAAAATCATACAACAATTAATGTAAAAAAAATAAATAAATAAATAAAACTAACTAACAGAAGCCGAGCAACCAATAATAACGGTCTATTGTGTCTAAATGTGCAGTGGTTTATTATCATCCATCAACACTTACTCCCCAAGTACAATCCGAAGTCTGGAGAAAACATACAAGCCACAAATCATCTGGTTGTAGACATTCATTAGTCAATAAAGACAATGAGAGCTTTTTAGGTGTAATGAACAAATAAAAGCGTGTGTGTACAAACAAATCACTCCTATAACAGGAAACACATTTTTGTAAAATGTACCGAGTGAAGAAAAGTAACAATGCATATCTTAAAAATGAGAGCAATTCATAAAACTCGTCTAAGAAGCTTTACATTATTATGTGTGTAATATAATGCAACTAATAAACATGAGCAAGGCAAATATTTGGCATCACATGAATAACCCTGAGATGTCATTAAACTGGTTTTAATATAAAGCAAAACATCATCATGTGATTGTTATGAAATTATCAAATCATATGATTATAACAAATAAATGCTACTTATGGAATATAGGGGTCATTCCCAATTTTCACGATTTTTTTAAACTCAACTTATTTATTTATTTATTCATAAGACGCCAATCGTCAAGATATGGGCGAATATGGATTTCGAATAAGTGTGATGAGTGTAGATGAGCGAATGTAGTCATTGTTATAAACTAAGGCCGACTATTCCTTAGAAAGTATCATTAATTAATAGCCCAATGACAAATGAACAGCCGGTGGTTATCAGCTGATCCTTCTCAAAATGTATTGACTCTGATTGGGATCGAACTGAGAACCTTTAGCACATGAAGCTGGGGGATCCTCCATCCCCTGCCATTTCAATGTATCCACCAAGACTTCTCACATCCGGTTCCACTTGGTCATCCCATCTTATTCTTGGTCATCCTAGAGGTCGCTTTCCTGCTTGTTCCCCATCCATACCCTTCTTATCATTTTTTCTTCTTCCCTTCCCCTCACATGACCAAGCCATCTTATTCTTCTACTTCTAACCACCACCACAATATCAGGTCTCTTTTACAGTTCTCGGAGCTCTCTGTTCTTTTTCATTCTCCACACTCCTGATTCATAGGTAGGTCCATATATTCTTCTTAAAATTTTGTTTTCGAATGTAATCGATTTGTTATACATTGTCAGGGTCCACACCTCAGATCCATACAATAAAACAGGTTGTACAATAGCTATATACATTCTTATTTTTGTGGGTCTTGACAGTAGTTTACTTTTGATTAGCTTTAGGAGAATCCAGTAGCATCTATTTGCTGCATTAATTCTGACTTGTATTTCCTCTTCCATTTTATTTTGGCTAGTCAAAGTAACTCCCAGATACTTGAACTCTTCAGTGGCTAAACATTTGTAATACATTACGTCCAGTGTTAAGTTGATTGGCTCTGCCTGTCTCCCTATCTTCATATATTTAGTTTTTTTTCATTCACTTGAAGACCTACTTTGTTGGATTCGTTTAACAGGACACCTGCTAGCGTTTTTAGACCACTTTTATTATCAGCTTTTAAAGGGTGTCTCAACCTAAGTTGAGGCAAGCTACCTGACCGGAGGGGTAGACCAGGATAATGGCCGGCCCGGCCCGGCGAGTAAATCCCATTAGTCACGCGTCGCCGAATGCACCACCTAAACACGGAAATGTAAGGGATAAATTTGAAAATGTAATAAATGCGTTTTCTTATAAAAAGCGTTATACTGTATTTTTAGTCATCAAAAAACAAACAATTGTGTGTTTGTCCCATGTTAATCGGCCGACTTTCAGTGTTAAAGCTAATGATATATTTTTTCAATACATCATCGTTAAAAATTATATGTTTTATTTTTAAAATGTAAATGTATCTATGTGGCTTTATATGATGGTAATAGATAGTGTATTGATATGATGGTAATAGATAGTGTGTGACAAACTTTCTCTCTGCGTTTCGGAACTTAAGTGATTAAGATCGTTTTGCAGGCTTGAGACTGCCAGAGGCCGCATTAAAAGTTTTGGTCAATAAGAGCTTCGTCACATTTTTATTTTATTTTAAAATTTTATTTTTTTTTTTTATTTTATAGTATTTGTTTATTTTTATTTATTTTTTATTTTGTTTACTGTACACTGCTGTCTTCATTATTTTACTCTGGAGGAAGGCATTCGGCCAGGATTTCCTCTTCTTCCAGTTCGCTGTTGCTCTCTGTTTCGGAATTACTAGAGTTGCCGAGGTTCACAATAATGCGGTTTTCATCTGTAAAACTATCTACAAGGTTGTCCACTTGCCACAGTGCATCTTCCAGTTTCCTCACATGCTCCACAAACTTCTTCCATGTTTCGGGTGACATGTTTTATATGTTATTGTTCAACATTTCTTCAACATCATGAATGTTATAAGAAACATTATGCAGTGCGACGTTGTTCTTCACTTGTGCCCATGCCAGTTCAATAGGATTCAAATCACAGTGGTAAGGAGGCAACCTTAACACCGTGTGTCCAGTTTCAGCAGCCATCTGGTCAACAACATATCTTTTAGCTGACATTCGAAAAGGTTTCGCCAACTGTAAAAGTTCAGCTTTATCGGCGTTTCCACTGGAAGAAGAGGAAATCATGGCGGAAGATTCAGACAACTTATGTAGCGTTATAAATATTTAATGCAACTGCATTCATCAACTACATATTAACTGTTATAAATTTAACCATTGTACATGTGTAAAACTATAATGGAAAACTTTAAATATTTGAGAAGAAACAATGGGATTAAAAATAGGTGACGAAGATATAATAGACCAAAAATTAAAATATAGCCTACAGTTAAATATACAGTTTAATTTCTACAGTTTATTTATATACATTATTATACATTTATATTTATTATATTATAATATATATTTGTTGTATTTATTATATTTTATTTATATACAGTACATTTATATACATTTTAAATTAGCCAAATTTAAATTTTAAAAATAAAACATGTAATTTTTAGCTTTAACACTGAAAGTCAGCCGATTAACATGGGACAAACACACAATTGTTTGTTTTTTGATGACTAAAAATACAGTATAACGCTTTTTATAAGAAAACGCATTTATTACATTTTCAAATTTATCCCTTACATTTCCGTGTTTAGGTGGTGCATTCGGCGACGCGTGACTAATGGGATTTACTCGCTGGGCCGGCCATTATACTGGTCTACCTCCGGTCAGGTAGCTTGCCTCAACTTAGGTTGAGACACCGTTTAAAACACTAATTATACCTTCAATGTTTGCGCCTATTTGTACCGTTGTCACTTTCAATATTTCTTCAAGAGCGAGGCTGAACAACAATGGTGACAACGCATCGCTTTGTCTTAACCCTGTTTTGACGTCAAAAGTGTCTGTAAATTCTCCTTCTATTTTTTCTTACCCTCTTGAGCCTTCAACACACATTTTTTTAGTCTAATTATCTGGTTTTTTTTTGTCTAAGATATGACCACAGTTTTGATCTCACAATGCTATCATGTCTTACAAAGCCTTTCTAAAGTCAATGAATAATATATATATAGATTTTTGTTATATTCCCAGTATTTGAGGCCAGCTCTTTTATAATAAATATTTTTAAAGCTCAAGTTAGTAGTAATTAACCCTATCAACAAGAATCCATAACAATTTTTCGATGAATTGGAAAAAAAAGAAAATAACTGTTCTTTGCCTTAAGAAATGTATATACCATTAATATTATGTAGTTTTCTCTCATAAATATGAAAATGACATCAATATCTTTATATGAAAAAAAAAAACTGAGATATTCAACAAAACAGGTTATATTAGGTTAGCGATATGTATTTACGGTCATCATATACTAACATAACCTAACCTAATTTAACCTAACCAAACCTAAATTTATAGTTAAATATCTCAGTTATAACTGACCATATAAATAATTCTATGTCAATTTCATTTTCAGGAGAAAAGTTACATAAGACTAATGTAATATACATAGTCATGTTTTTGGTATAAAATAGTTTTTTTTTTTTCAAATTTTGTTAAAAATCGGTATATTCGATGTAAAATCTCTATAGATTCGTGTTGTGAGTTTATTATTGACTAGTGAAAAAAGAATAAAAACTTTTTTAGAAAAAGGAACCCCTATATTCCATATTTACTTAATAAAGTCAAAACTAGTCAGTAAGAATGAGGAACATATGAAATAATGTCGTTATGATTGATACAACCATTTTTAAACCGGTTCACAGGGGCGAAGAGTTTATGACATCTCATAAACATTACAAATAACAAATAAAAATGTTCGTAAAGGGAGAAGCAATAATGAATGAGAATCTGTTTACTATTATTTTGAACGATGTCATAAAAACGATCGACAGGGATGGGGGAAACATTGACCCACTTGGATCAACATTGGGTTGGTCTTACTAACTAATATCACATAGGTAATTAATATAAGTGACGTAATAATAAATATCACTTGATTAGCAAAACTGCATAAAACACCTCAATATAAACTAGGTAAATAAAACTTCACTTTAATACAGAAAGATGTCGACGTATTGGTATTATTAAAAAAACTTGTTTTACGCTTAAGAATCGATATTTTTTGTACTATAAAAGGAACTTTTGGCCAGTCACATTCCTTCGTAATACGTAACTTAAACTTACATGAATATGGGCCTCTGGCACATAACAGATTAAGAAGAGATAATCTGTTCTTATTATCTCTAACATATGTCAGTATATCTAACATAGGTTATATAAGTATGATTAAAAAAGCAATATTTGTAAAATAGATTCTAATTCGATAAAAAAGGTCTAGGCTTACATAAATATCCATGAGCCTCCTGCACAAGATTTACATGTATTTAGAAAACATTGTTTTTATACGATAAAAAGATCAGGCTTCCTTATTAATCTACACGGTCTTGTCGAGGTTTACATATGCTTAGCAAAAATTGCAAGATACAAACACTATTTTTGTAGATACTCTAATATCCCTATACAGGGTGGACAAAAATATGGAAACGCTATCACAACTTGTCTATGACTTCACTGGTAAAAGTGAAATCTTGTACATCATCATGGTTACAAAGAACACACTTGTTGACGCCATTAGTGACATTTCATCTTTTCATGGGGACGTCCCACGTCGAGTTGAACGAAAATCTTCAACGTAAGCCTAGGTCAAGTTTGGTATCAAATGAAAGGTCTATTCAATAGAAATTAACTGTCGCAAACTGGACTTCGAAAGATCTATCCTTCCTAGAGTAGCGGTAATTTGAAATTCAAAATAACTAATTTAAACAATATGATCTCTCCGCTATTTAACGATTTTAAGCAAATTATTCTGATCAACAGTTATACTTTATGGATCACAATAACTAAACAAAATGAAATCATCTAATTATCTATGGAAAAAAATAAAGTTGTTGTGAAAGCGTTTTCATATTTTCTACGCTTTCACAACAGTTTTTTTATTTTTTTCCATAGAGAAATTGATAGTTTCATTTTTTTTAGTTTTTTGTTCTATAAAGTATAACTTTTGATCAAAATAATTTATTTAAACTCGTTAAATAGCGGAGAAATAATAATGTTCAAATTAAGTACTTTTAAATTCAAATTACCGCTATTCTAGAAAGGATAGACCTTCGAAGTCCGGTTTGCGGCAGTTAATTTCTATTGAATAGACCTTTAATGTGACATCAAACTTGACCCTAGTCTTACATTAAAGATTTTCGTTCAACTCCACGTGGGTCGTCCCCCCTGAAAAGATGAAATGTCACTAATGGTGTCAAGTGTGTTCTTTGTAACCATGAGATGTACAAGATTTCACTTTTACCAGTGAAGTTATAGAAGAGTTGTGAAAGCGTTTCCATATTTTTTTCCATCCTGGATATCATTTACGGTCTTTGTCGAGGTTTACGTATAGTTAGAAAACATTGTTTGCAAGATACCCCGTATGGTAAAAAACGTTAGGCTTGATTAAATACCCATATGTATTGTCAAAAAACCCGTAATGTATTTCCGAAGATTTATATTGAAGATAATATTCAAAACCTACATCACCTAGAGGCTTGACACTTCATTCCTCGGTTGACCTTTAACACTGACATCTCCAGTGACCTTTAACAAACTAAGTGTTGGTATTTTCCATCCTCTTATCGATCCCTCACATTCTACCAGGACAATGACACAGTATACTTAATTAATAAAACTCAGTTAGTGAGTTACTTAAAGAAAAATAAGTTTTAATTATGCAAATCTTTACATAACTCCTTAACGTCAAGTTACCTAGATTTTTAAACTTAATATACATTTTGTGAATTGTATAGCTTAAACAAGACAAATGATAACATGTGTGCCTTCAAAAGTGAATGGTATAAGAAAGAATTCCTGTATATTCGGGGGGGGGGGGGGGATAGTTTAAGGAGTAGCTCAGGAAAAAAAAGACAGGTCGCTTTATAATAGCCGCAGCGAAAGCCTATAATTGTCAGCGTTAGTGGCGCAATGCTGTAATCCAGCTTCTTGGAGACAAAGGTTTAAGGATATTGTAGGCGATAGGTTCTATGCTCAGTCCTATTTATACCAACACGGCTTCCGCTCAATGGTTACCATCGACGTGGACAGTAATAGAGAAGTATGGGGTGTCCATGTTAGATGTCAGTTAAAGATCAGCTGTTAAGTAGGGAAGAAAACTGAGTGCCCGGTTTGTCAGTTAGTTAAAAACCAGACCAACACTAAGTGGTTCGGATTCCAGGTAAAACTGTAGGTCCCTTTGTTGCCCTGGCAATTGAGCTATTAATAAATATACCTTTCTAAATAACAGTCGACCTTAATTAGTAACAATGACTACACTCCTTTACCTAAACTCACGAAACTCATTCGCCCCTCATATTCACCCATATCTTGACGATCGGCGTCTTACTAATGAATAATAATAATTTGATACACACAACTAACGTGGATCTTTATAAGCCTCGACTATACTTTATTTAATGAACGACCTGACTTAACGTGAGTGCTTGGTAAAATTTGACTAAAGTTCTGACGGGTGGTGTTGCCAGCTGCACTGTGTTTGACTACAGTTCTGACGGGCGGTGTTGCCAGCTGCACTGTGTTTGACTAAAGTTCTGACGGGTGGTGTTGCCAGCTGCACTGTGTTTGACTAAAGTTCTGACGGGCGGTGTTGCCAGCTGCACTGTGTTTGAGATACGACAGATAATAATAACTTGCTAAAGTATAATTACGCAAGAAAAAGTATTTGTAATTGGTTAAACAAATTATAGAATATAACTATTTATAAATAATGTAATAAGATCAATATAAGTTCAAGATCATATTATTTTTACTTACACGAAAATTCACAATATGAAACGAGTGGGTTATAAAGCAGGTGCATTCCAAAAACGAAATGTGGCAATAATGCAAGTCATAAAGGTGATGTTATGATAGGAGCTGGCTTACATCGTCACGCTATTGGTCCCTGGCAGGTAGTTCTAGCATTTTCTGTAAGAGCACTCTAAACTCAAGGCGAGACATTCATAAATAAAGAATAATAAGTAGGATTTGAAGAGGGTTTGAAGAGGAATAAGGGGAGGGGCTGACAACAGTACTGGCCAAGTGTAAGCACTAAATTATGATCGAGGATAGGATGATTTTGGATACAGCTTTTCCAACCAAACTTTTCAAAATTTGATCCCACATTATAAATAATTATAAATATTACTATGCATATCATTAAGTAATTGAAAGATATAATTTCTATTGGTTTTAAAAATGGGCACATAAAGTGATTTTTGAAAGGAAATTATTTATTTTTGGTGTTTGAAAGAATGTATTTTGTTTAACAAACACAACAGAAGTAATTTTATTGATAAAAGTATATTACAATAGTTGTATAGTGACGGTACAAGAACTGCTCTCCCCACCTCTTCTACGCACAATTTAACTATTAATTAAACCATTCGTGCACACAATCCCCTCTACATAATATATCTAAAGTTGTTAAAAAATGGTTTCCCCACTATAAGTTAATAAACAAATGGCCTACCATGAAGCTAAGATGAGAAAGTATCTCCAGCAGCAATATGTATTACATATCATATTCACAACTTAATTGTATCGGATTGACATGTCAGGATTAACAGGTCGTCTATTATACGACTAACTGTTCATAATATATAAATATAGTAAATTTAAAATGCAACGCAGCCTCTACTTCCAACAAACTTCAGAAAAAAAAAAACTGCACCGACTACGGTTATGTTTACTGTTCAACACTGTGACCCCTATGAATATCTGTAAGATACAAATTCAACTTTTACCTCCAGCCTACGAGGAGCTGACAGATACTCAGTATAGGAATTTATATTTCGCTGGGCCCAGACATATCCAACAGTGTGTTACAAATAATGCTAGCCGAGTATCTGAGAGTAACATAGATATTTAAACAGACTCTTACATGAGCATACTACCAATACTCACGGACTGTGTAATGCTTAGACGTGTATTTAATAGATATACATGGGGTAAACGGAAAGTTAATGTAAAATGAGCGTAGGGTGAGTGGAAGTTTCTGCTATGGAAGGCCTAAGGGTGAAAGTGTGGTTAGTGGTAAGAGAGTGCTCAATAGCTCTAACTTAACTATTGTAAATTTTTTTGTGATTCTTACTAAAGAAATTTCTATTTTATTTATTTCATTAAAATTTGAGCTCATAAACTGTAATTAGTAATCGATTTTTCTCTCTATTTTTTTCAATTGGAATACGTTTCAATTTTTAGTTCTCATAAGTTACTACGTTTTTGTTAGTTCATGATAAAATATTTATCGTATAAATATTTTATCATGAATTACATATTTTTGATCTTAAATTGTAAGAATTTCCTAAGTACTTTTTTGAAATTACATTTTTGTATTAAAATAAAACATATTTTATTGAATGTTGACGTGGAGAATTCATCTTGTTAAAACGTCTTTTTCACTAAAATTACTTTCATAGTAATATAAAGAGAAAATCTTAAAGCGTTTCAAGAACGTTATAGTAAATTGACGACGTCGGGCCCGACATGTAAGCATTTACCCCTGAGTGAAATGCAGCGTAATATGCATGGCTCTTGTGGTCCATCGTGGATTATTGTAAGTGGAAATAAATATAAATAAATACAAATTTTCCTAATTAATAATAACAGTTATTGCAGGAATACTACAGAAACTAGTGCCAATATAGATAGAATTATAAATTGCTAATTTATGGAAAAAGAATGATGTCCAAACAACTCAGGATCGTAGAAATTAGTGTGTGTAAATATTAAAGATAAAAATAAAAAAAAAGGATGTGGGTGTACCCACCTACCCACTCATACACGTATAGTGTTATCGACACCCACACACTCTCATCCATACACACAAAACATGGTATTGAATCTCCTACCCATCCATACACGTACAGTGGTGATGACTCATAACCACTTCACCTGCATCAGAACTGTGTACTGTGCATGACGTGTACTCCAGTCATCAGAACTGTGTACTGTGCATGACGTGTACTCCAGTCATCAGAACTGTGTATTGGTAGGTGATGGGTGTTCATCACCAGTGTGCGTGTGCGGGTGGGTGGAAGGGTTATTATCACCGTAAGTATATGGGTTGATGGTAATATCCACTGTAAGTGTATGGGTGGGTTGGGTTGGTCACTTCCACCTGACGTGTACAGGTGGGCAGATGGGTCACTACGAGTATAGGTGGATGGATGGGTCAATATTTCTGTGCGTGTATGGGTGGTCGGGTGAAAAAAGTAAAAAATTAAACATAATCTGCTAACAAGTCTATGGCTATGAGCCTTGTTGATAACTATGATGGGTGACTTACGTAACGATAGGATATCTAGGTTAGTGGAATGTGGAGATGACAGACCATGTACGAGAGTAAGGGTTGGCATGTTTTGATCTCTTGACAAAGATTGCGTCAGGCGAGTAAGCATCGAGACAGGGCCAGCCCGCCCCCGCAGTCTCTGGCCAAGCTAAAAGCAGCCTCTGCCTCCAGCGGGCTGCTGCCAACTACGATGATTCGGACCGACTCCCACATTCCACAATTACTCTCATTTGTGATTTATCATCATCATAATTCTTGTTCGTTTTTCACAACCGATTATATTGATAAAAGCGTTTAATAACTCTTTCTACAGGTTGATTTTGTATTTGTTTGGATGCCTAAATATAGAGAAATCAAACAGTGGATTGTCTTGGTCGTATTAAACTCCCGGTGAGATTCTTCATACGATTTCCTCTATGTCACTACAGTGGATTGAAGGTGATGTTACGTCATTAGATCTCAAGTTGCTAGATATGAGACATAACTACTTTGTTCTAACTGTATATGATAAGGCATTCTTTTATTTACGTTAAATAGAATATTACACACTCATGCATTGCTTTTCCAAAATTACCTGATAAATACTAACTTAAGTTTACCGAATTGAAATCATTGTTTACTTTACGTCTCAGGGGTTTGTTCACTCCCATCAATTGTTTTATTTGTAACATGGATTGCTTACCTCTAACTTTTCCTGCTAAAATTAATTCTTTAGTCATATCAGTGATTGTAATATCACTGGTATTATACAGAGAGAGGTAAATTACTTATCCAATGCTACATTTTACGTCTCCACATCATGTACATCAGCAGGGGGGGGGGGCTTGAATAGTCCTATGTAAATATACTTTAAATTACAAGTAAAGACACATTGCACTTAACAATCAAATTGCACTTAATAATATATATTTTCTGTAATATACAATCAAGGATTTTACGAACTTATTAATTGTTTTTATAGCTATTGTGGAGTATTTAAAACATTTAGGATGTTATTTTACACATACAAATATACGAACAAATGTACAGGGTGTTTATTTTGAACGCCATGATTTGAAATGTGTTGCATTTATACACAATACCGTACAAACAATCAACACTACATAAAGTTAATACAATGGGTTCACAATACTGTACTCCAGAATAAACACTCTCCGGTTTTTGTCTCAAAACTATGTTTCTAACCTCAACGTAATGACATTGTACGAAACTCAAATAAAGTGATCAACAATGCAACAATGTAAATCAGCTGATAGTGAACGAAGAACCAGGTCTACCAAGCAATGTACTTGTAATTATCTTACACCTTCATTTTCTGTACTTGTAAATAGGGTTGCGTTTTAAAAGAAACACTCTGTACTTTAATATATGTTCTAAAACAGTTTTTCATGTACTTGTCTATATATGTTTATTAAATAAAAACTTTTAACTTGAGAACCATGTATTGTAAAGTTATGAAACATGTCGATTGTACCTTTTATAACATAAAATATTTAAAAACTATCCTTACTCGTTTCAAAATGGTGAACGTTCAAATTATTCCAACCAAAATATCTCTAAATTGACTAGAATTTTTGACGAAAAAACAAGCGAGAACATTTTTATTTGGAAACGTTCAACAGTGTTTGTTTCAAAAAGATCAGATACAAACAAGTCAGCAATGCTACCACATATAACATCATGTTCTACAAATTACTCAGTAGTAAGTAGCTTCATAGAGTAATCTTAGAACTGAAGTAGTAAAATATTTATTAATTTTTTTCTTCATTAACATAAAACTTTATAAAAATTAAGTATAACATGAAGTAATACTCAACAAATTTTAGAATATCGGCTGAATTCGTTCAAAACTGCTTTAAAGAAGTTACCATTTATTTAAGTTTTATGGTAACAACTAAAAGAGATTCCTGAAACGTTTGATTAAACAAATGTTTAGTATAACATTTTCTAGTTTAATAATTACCATGTTTAGTCGCACGTTAAATTTGTCTAATAAAAAACGTTTGATTTATGTTTGAACAAAACACAATACTGAATGTAACAGCACAAACTAAGTTAACAGGAATCATATGTCATAAATTCATTATCATTGCTACTAAGTACAGTTTTAACAGACAACGAAAATTGCCAATATCAATTTAAATACTGCGGTTTAATTGCTGTATTGTTAGGTGCTTTCATTGTTATCGATCAGTCATATGCGATGTGCAGAAGACATAATTGCAGTTTATGCATGCTAATAGCTAACAGGTGAGTTAGATCCAATCACCTGCCCTAAAACTCCTACACCCCATATTTGATTTAAAATATCAAATTCTTCATTAAAATTAAAAATATTTGTATATACCCATATACAGGAGTGTTGGTAACGATTAATGAGGCATTTATTTAATGTAATTTTAATCAAAATTTAGTAGTCAGCCACTTTGGAATGGTTTTACTTAGAGATTTATATTCAGGGGCATCCTTTCACCCCCCTTTAGTTATACTAAAGGTTTGTTTTTACCTCTAGTATAACTAACTATCATTCAATGGGGGTTCCAACTTTTAAAGTTCACTCGCTCTTCTCTTATTTGAATAGCATATAGATCACGTTTCAGTGATTTAAAACAAGATATAATTATTTGTAAAATGAATAAATGAAGCTATACCATGATAACTATCAAGGATATAATTAAGTAAAAGAAATCTACATGTGTATTTATGTGTGAACGTTTCACGAACTTCATTTGAAGAAACTATCCTTTTTCACGATGAAACAACATGAAGAGTTTGTTTATAAAAACTAACATTTTACGGTGCATTTTATATTTAAAATTTAAAAATATCTATGAAGAACTTCTAGGATTATCATGATTTAAATAGCTTTACCCCAAACATAAAAAATATGTTAATGTTAGTTTTTTAATCGTCTTTACTGGGAATGAACATTAATTTGTCTCTATAGTTATCAGTATTGAGCATAAAGAAGGAGTGGCCTCCATAGTGTCTCTTGGCATCGTTTATAAAGGTTGAAACTACCATTGAATGAAATAATGAGTTGCTTTGCTTGTTTCTTTGATATATCTATTACTCACTATTAATTAAAGACACAGTTTGAGCCGTGATGTAAACCAAGTGATAACTTATTCATCCCTAGAAGGAACAACTTGATACACTTAAACAATGACGGGTTCAATGTCTTTTGTCATTCCATGTCTTGTAGTTGTGGTGCTGCCAAGTTCTTACCATACTACCTAGCAACTTGCCAAACCAATAACAATTGTCATCACTGCCAACTATTACATACATACGCAATACGGGTCGGATTCCCTAGTAAACTGCAGCACATGAACTGTCATACACAATAGCTATACCTAAATGAGTTGTCTGAGTCATATCTCAGTTGGAAAGAGGTAAATACATCATCCTAACTTCTCTGTCTATCATATTATCCCCATATCATCCTAACATATCTGTCTATCATGTTATCCCCATATCATCCTAACTCCTCTATCTATCATGTTATCCCCAAATAATCCTAACTCCTCTGTCTATCATGTTATCCCCAAATCATCCTAACACCTCTATCTATCATGTTGTTCCCGTATCATCCTAACTCCTCTATCTATGATGTTATCCCAACATCATCCTAACTCCTCTTTCTATCATGCTATCCCCATATCATCCTAACTCCTCTATCTATCATGTTATCCCCATATCATCCTAACTCCTCTATCTATCATGTTATCCCCATATCATCCTAACTAGTCTGTCTATCATGTTATCCCCATATCATCCCAACTCCTCTATCTATCATGTTATTCCCATATCATCCTAACTTCTCTGTCTATTATGTTATCCCCATATCATCCCAACTCCTCTATCTATCATCTTATTCCCATATCATCCTAACTCCTCTGTCTTATTATGTTATCCCCATATTCCTAACTCCTCTATCTATCATGTTATCCCCATATCATCCTAACTCCTCTATCTATCATGTTATCCCCATATCATCCTAACTAGTCTGTCTATTATGTTATCCCCATATTCCTAACTCCTCTATCTATCATGTTATCCCCATATCATCCTAACTCCTCTATCTATCATGTTATCCCCAAATCATCCTAACACCTCTATCTATCATGTTATTCCCATATCATCCTAACTCCTCTGTCTATTATGTTATCCCCATATTCCTAACTCCTCTATCTATCATGTTATCCCCATATCATCTTAACTCATCTTTCTATCATGCTATCCCCATATCATCCTAACTCCTCTATCTATCATGTTATCCCCATATCATCCTAACTAGTCTGTCTATCATGTTATCCCCATATCATCCCAACTCCTCTATCTATCATGTTATTCCCATATCATCCTAACTCCTCTGTCTATTATGTTATCCCCATATTCCTAACTCCTCTATCTATCATGTTATCCCCATATCATCCTACCTCCTCAATCTATCATGTTATCCCCATATCATCCTAACTAGTCTATCTATCATGTTATCCCCATATCATCCCAACTCCTCTATCTATCATGTTATTCCCATATCATCCTAACTCCTCTGTCTATTATGTTATCCCCATATTCCTAACTCCTCTATCTATCATGTTATTCCCATATCATCCTAACTCCTCTATCTATCATGTTATCCCTATTTCATCCTAACTAGTCTGTCTATCATGTTATCCCCATATCATCCCAACTCCTCTATCTATCATGTTATTCCCATATCATCCTAACTCGTCTGTCTATTATGTTATCCCCATATTCCTAACTCCTCTATCTATCATGTTATCCCCATATCATCCTAACTCCTCTGTCTATTATGTTATCCCCATATTCCTAACTCCTCTGTCTATCATGTTAATCCCATATCATCCTAACTCCTCTGTCTATTATGTTATCCCCATATTCCTAACTCCTCTATCTATCATGTTATCCCCATATTATCCTAACTCATTATTTTATCCTCATATCATCCTAACTCCTCTGTCTATCATGTTATCCTCATATCATCCTAACTACTCTGTTTATCATGTTATTCCCATATCATCCTAACACCTCTATCTATCATGTTATTCCCATATAATTCTAACACCTCTATCTATCTTGTTATTCCCATACCATCCTAACACCTATATCTATCATGTTATTCCCATATCATCCTAACTCCTCTATCTATCTTGTTATCCCAAATGATCCTAATTTATCTGTCTA
Organism: Stictocephala bisonia; assembly: GCA_035578905.1. Classification (NCBI taxonomy): domain Eukaryota; kingdom Metazoa; phylum Arthropoda; class Insecta; order Hemiptera; family Membracidae; genus Stictocephala; species Stictocephala bisonia. Next base: position 9,627,587 of record JAQJVL010000003.1, read on the forward strand.
TCATGTTACCTCCATATCATCCTAACTCATCTATCTATCATGTTATTCCCATATCATCAATACTCTTTTGTTTTGTTGTTTTTATGCAAAATGTTGATTATATAATGTGTGATTTAAACAATTAAGCACAACTTGTATAAAAGATAGTCGCAGTAGCATGTAAAACACTTTCATTAAAAAAATTCAACGAATCTTTGAGGAGACAAAAGAGCACAAAGTGGACCACGGCACAGTATTAGCTACCCAAAGTGGACCACGGCACAGTATTAGCTACCCAAAGTGGACCACGGCACAGTATTAGCTACCCAAAGCGGACCACGGCACAGTGTTAGGTACCCAAAGAGTAGCCAGTAATAAAGCTCCCATAAGGCGGTAATTTAAGGAGAAAGTAGTCAAAAGACCCTAAATGTATATAAGGGAAACCATTTCGGCAACAATGCTACTCCCTTTAGACGCTTAGTACTACCAGTAGTAAGTACATAATAAACTGTGATAAGTAATAAGTACCGAGATTGGTTGACAATAAGGTCCTAAATGGGGGCTGGTAAATAACTTCTTAAGGTCAGACTGACATAAAAATGCATCATGGATGGACGGTGATGAGAAATAAAATGGCCCAAAGAGGGGCCTCTAAAAGTGAGCTGAAGTGGGATAAATTACTCCCTGATTCTTTGAAAATCGAGTTTATTGGAAATGTCCTATGTGTATGGTTTGTGATCACAAAAAATTTTCGTATTTACTAAATGTTAGGTATTTATCTTATTGGGACGACTAAGGTGTGTGTATTTAGCTGCCACCCTTGAACTCTATGGCCTCTTGTCAACATCCACTTGCAGTTTCTATTGTATGAAGTTATTTTGTATATTTAATCGTAAATAAGAACCCCCCCCCCGGGGTTCATTAAGGGTTATGACGTAAAAAACCTAATTAATTACTTTTCACAGTGTGTCTCTGAACTCTCAGACAATAGATTGTAGATGCCATCTGTAGTCTTTTACACATGGTTTGTGAAAATTGTATGAGCTACTCCAACAATATACAATCCGTAACCTTTTAGTCCCAGTGAGGGTCGTGGCACATGTTAGTTTCAATTCCCCTCTATGTAAGAAAGTCTCATCGTGATAGCTACAACAATGTTTTTTATGTGTATCAAAAGGATCCGAGCTTTTTGGAACTCTTGAAGGAGGATATATTTCTTAGCCATCCTGATCAACAATGATAGGGAACTAAATGACGACTTAACGGCTAGTTTACTATAGATATAGCCTCACCTTAAAATGAGCTATTCAATATGTAGGCACTAAACATTCTTACTATGAGAGTGACAAATTAATGTTTCTGTACCCAGTGAAGGTAATCAAAATGTTATAAATCAGACTATACTTTTCTGTATATTTAATCATAAATGAGAAACCCCCCCCCCCCGGGGTTCATTAAGGATTATGACGTAAAAACCTAATTAATTAATTTTTACATGGTGTCTCTCAACTCTCTGATTAGCTTTTTTTGGCTATTGTTTATGGTTCTTTTAGATTCACAAATATCATGTTTAAAGTGTTCAAAACCCTCGGGTTATCCTTGCAAAGGCCACTGTGTTTTTTTTACTTCTACATTTAGGTCTATATATAAAAATAAATTAGTGTGGTAAGCTGCATTTTTTTGCGATCTTTCATAACGTAAACCTCCATTTTGAGAAAAATTGTAGGTTTTCCTGTATTGGCGGATTTTTTCAAAATTGTGGCCATTTACATTTTTTTATCAAATCATTTATGTGACAGTATGTACAATGCAATATGCCAGCGCAATGTGTAACACACGTCTAACAGCTGATATTAATATAGTAATTTGTAATAATAAACATCTGATTTAAGACTATCACAAATTACTGTATTAATATCAGCTGTTACATGTGTGTTACACATGTACTGGCATATTGCATTACACATACTGTCACATAAGTGATATTTACTTTGTTATATAAGATATAAGTGATGAAGGTTATATAAGAAACATTATGTATGCTTTATTTGGAGGCCTACTACTACCCATGCTCGTAATTATCGAATTCCTGATAGGGTGTCCAACTCATTCTACGAGTACCCAAGAGATCGACCCTCCTAACTCACCCTCGTGTACGGGACTAGAAACCTAAAACCTAAAGGCGTATTTGTGCTTGGTACGATATCCAAAGTCAGTTTTATACGATAGGGTAATTCTATAGATTCTTAGACGGTAATGTAACACTAAGGGAAATTGGAGAAGCCACGTGGTCTTGTCATTATCAAAACCTTAATTTACTGTGATATTCTGACATTATTATTTATTAAAACTGAACGAAATACAATAGCTTCTGTAAAACAGTCTTATAAATCCAATTGACAGTGTCATAATAATCAATAAATAAAATAAAGTAATTTACTGCCTTAGATAAACTAAAAAGTACTAATTCCCAAATAAATTTGTCACAAACCTTTACGAACGAATACCAAGTACGTAAGATTGTAAAGGATGTTGTCCCTGACCTTACTATCGAACATCCGTATATCGTAGAGTAAAGGAAATTTACATACGATCAGCTGACGACGTGACGTCACGAGGGTCTACCAGCTGTTTCCTGGACCACAGACCGGCCCGCCTCGCCTGTCCGAGAATAGACGCAGTCCGCACTGTGAAGCCCCATTCACAGCATCTCTGCTCACAGACCGAAAATAACATACAAGCGTGTCCCATGTTCATAGTTGGTTCTGAACACTCATCTCCTTCAGTAAAACTTTGTATTTAGTTTATGACGGTTTGAATTTGGAAAGTACATCTTAACCAATAAAAGTAATAGATCAGTTACTTACATTAAGCATATATGCAGTAATTAAATTAGTATTTCTATGCATCAATCCACTCTGGTTTCAATATTGAAAGTTGGACTTAATCATTATACTATTCGTATCGATAATATTGACTGAGAAAGTGTTGGTATTTGTCTTTTAAAAGGTAATAACACTAAAAAAAAACTCTTACGAACAAAAAAAAACCTAAAAAAACAACAAAAAACTTATTGAATTTATAATATACACTACTATATGAATTTACGTTTTCTCCATCTAAAATATGTACACGAAATTCACAAAACATTCATCACTCAGAGACTAAACTCTCTTTGAGAATAGTGTAAAAGGCTGTTAATATCAAAGTAATTTGAATTCACAACTATAGACCAACCACCAGTTAAAAAACCCGCGCAGAACCAATATCGGGAGTGGTTGGCCACGAATATACCATGTGCCAAAACTTGCGGGAAACGAGCGGTCGCCCATAGTAGCTTCATAGATAGGGATGGCAAATATCTTCAACAAATAGACATATCAAACTATCGATATATCGAAAACCAAATATCAGAAAGAAAAATATCAATATATTGGATAATAACCGATATATCGAATTGTAAATAATTTATCAGTTTCAAATTATCGACTAACTCTTATATCATGACCAAAAATACACTCATTTTAGCTGCCTCTAATTATAATAGCCTGCTGAAAGTAAAACCTCATACATTTATCTACACGAAACAAGTTGTGACCTGTGGAGTTTAATAAAAAAATCTAAATAAGAATAATAATACCTTTAATTATTATGTTAACTATAAAAGAATAATGTAATAATGGGTTTGTAAGGCGACTGGCTCGGCATCTTAGCGATTGTCAACACACACACAACTTTATTTATCCGTTCAACCCACTGGTCTACAGTAAACTACATTGTAGTGCGTTAACTTCACTAAAACTAAAAAAAACACTTAATGAGTACTTTTTTACGTCAGAGAATGTTTTATACGCACAAGAGGCAATTTAAATGTGTTTTTTCGAATCGTGATAGTTTTGAGTAGAGAGAGTAACTTCAATTGAGTGAAATGGTATATCGGATTAAAATATCGATATGGCCGATACTATCGAAAGGAAATATCGATACTTATATGTTAATTTGGGCGAGCCGGTGGTCGATTGGTCTAAGGCGTCAGGACTTTGAGCTTGGGTTAGAACCTCTCGTAGGGAGTGGACATTCTTGAATCGGTCCCGAACTGGCAAGTATTCTAAGTTTAAATGGGGATTGACACTAGATCGGTCATATTATTGTGGGGAGTATCCAAACAATGTATCACATAGTTACAGAGTGCCCCTTGCGGCCTTTTACAGAGGGATTAGTTAGCATACACAGAATCAGTGAGGCAGGTGTTAGATGGATTGGACTTAGCTTTGTGACAGGAGATCACTTTACATTTTATAATCAATGAATATATAATCATGACTTTTGGATATTTATCCAAATATACATCGCATCTTTATAATTAACAAATGGTAGGTGACAACAAACCATACGATATATATTATGTGGCGAGGCGACACCGACGTTATGATAGATCGAGGTATTTGAGGAACTTTCTGTTGAGTTAAAAACGTAAAATACTTATATATCTATACCTGAAAACCAAAGAAAAAGTCTTAAAACATTCGTATAACGTATAATGAAAAACATCTGTTCTAGCCCTGGAAGTCAGTAAGTTTAGGTAGTGTCTAGTGTCACAGGGAGTTGTAAGTGTCTTGTATACATATGTGAGATTCTCTTTATGGCTTGAGTAAGCCCTATGAAAGTGTTCAATATGAGCTCAGCAAGATCGTCTAGGTCTAGATGAGATGAATGCAGTTTTGAGCATGGAGGAAGCCACGTGTCGTTCTACATCAGCATTGTGGCAATGCCAACAAAGATGGCGGTGGTGTCGTGGACAGCCGGATTAACCTAACCTTACTTAACATAACCTAAACTGCCAGTGATACGCTGATTAAAACCACACCTATTCAGACGTGAATTTGTCCTTTTAGCAGATTCTGGCTGGAAACTGCTTCCAAAATAAATATTAGTACAAAAAGAGCAAGTTTAATGGGTTTTATTAGTTAATCATAATGATTGTTTAGTAAGTTTTTGAAAATGTTGTCGTCATTAGTGGTGCAGTGCTGTAAACCATCAACTTGGGAACAAAGTGTTGTTGAGATTGTGGACGATAAGTTCCACGCGCGGTCTTCTTAATACCGAGATAGCATCCGCTTAATGGTTGCAATCGACGTGAACACTACTAGAGAGGTCTGGGGTGTCCATGTTGGGTGGTAGTTAGGACCCGGATGATGTGTGAAGAAGAGAACTAAGTAGTAGGCTTATCAGTTATCTGAAAGTCAGACCAGTACTATGTGGTTCGGATTCAACATAAAGCTTAGATGCTCTGGCTATTTGGCTATCTGGGATACAATCCTTCTTAGTTAGTTAAACAAAGACTTCAATAGTTCATTATTTACATTCAACACGTCCATTCGTCCTTCATATTCGCCCAAATCTCTACGATTGGCGTCTCAAAGACGAATAATGAATAATAATAATGCTTTAGAACTGCCTAGAGGATTGTAAACGGTGAATCTATCCTTTGATAAGGTTCCTTGATTAGGAAAGAGCATAGAGGAGGTCATGATTGGAGTTACCCGCGAAGTTTGTCATAGAAGTGATACTGCATCAAAGGCAAATTGGTGACAGAATGATTTATTTATACTTTAAAAAAATCAGGGATCCGCGCTTGAACTTGCTATAAATTACTAAACTATACCGAAATATTTTTGGAGTATTTAAGTTATTAAATAGTACATCATTATTTATATACTAGATTAATGGCCTATGTGTATCTCTGTTTTATTTTATATATTTATTTCAGTGAATAATAATATTACACAAGAAAATTAAATTATTTTAGTACGGTACATATTTTATTTTTATTTTAAAAGACTTTCCTGAGATTGAAATATTTTATCTTTACTTATACAGAAGTAATGAAAATATTGTATTTTATGAACCTAACAAAACATAGGCTATAAGCTATAGAAAAGTAATTAAAGTATTGCATTATTGTGTTTTTTCTTAACGTAGTTTCAAAAGTCAAATTAACTGCTGAAAAGTTTGTGTAAATATTTATATACAAATTTACGAAGTTATTTTATTTTTGTTAGTATTTGTCTTAAATATTAAAAGTAATAATTAAAATTTAAGAGTTATCGTTTTCATTATTTTATTTACTTTTTACATATTACGATTGGCTACAAATGTTATTATTTATCACTCAACTAAATCATGAAACTAAATCATTTCTAGTTGTGAGCGATTCATTTTACTATTAAAATTGGGACTGTAAACAAGGAACAAATGTAAACTGATGAGTTATAATCAGAATCATCAGTGTTTTACAGATAAAAAAATCAAGTAATTATATTTTTATAATTGTATTTTTGCAGTGTTTTTAAAACTTAAGTATTATACGAGATACCAATGCTATCGCCGAAGAAAAACATAATTTTTATATTACAAGTAAATCTTACGTAATTTCATTGTTCATTCCACAATATTTGCAATAAGTGTAAACATAGATAACGAGAACAACATTAACGTCTAGAATGTTTGTGGGGCGCCATGTTTGTCGTTTTCAACGCCCATGATTACGGCTTCAACAAATCATATTTCTTTTTGTTTTTTGGTCGTTGTTGAGCATTGTTAAAGTCTGCATTTGTTATGCTACATATTCATAAACTTGATATAGTATGGAATATTGATATTTAGTTTCACATTAACTTTTAAAAACTCGATTTTGATACATCGATGCTTTAAACATGCATCCGATATGAAAGTATCGATTCCGACATTACGTTATGTAACCACTGCTTGACGGTATGTACAATTATTGTAAATGTTAAACTATTATTAGTAGGGAATACGTGTTAGTTAGGTTACGCTTTTGGATAACAAAAGTTAATGTCAGCAGAAGTGATTTTAGTTTGCAGATAAGGAGTACCATAGCCGACATCCGCTACAGCAACCCGCCGCTGGAATTATTATTAAAGCACAGACTATAGTAATTGTTTATTATATTTTTTATACTGTGCTAGCCATCATAACTTGTAAAGATGGCTAGAAATTCCAAATTGATTTTTGTAAAATTTAATTGTGTATTGTATGAGAGTGGAATAAATTTATTCTTATTCTTACAATGTGCATGTAATATGTACAAATATTAATATCCATTCAGAGTAGGCTGTGACAAAAAGAGTGGATCTATAAAATAATATAATGATTTACTAAGCTCTTTTAAGAGTCGATAACATTTCTCAGTAAGCAAAGTCGGTTTTTGTTTGCTTATGTTATCTTAGATAAAGATAACATAAGCGGAAGCGAAAGTTATCTTTATCTAAGATCTCGTGAAGTAAAGATTTTAAAAATAAAATGAAATATAACATATTTTTTATGGATGTATTTTAGAGAGACTTTTTTAGTTCGTGTTAAAATGTTTTTTGTAACAGAGAAATGTTCAAAATGTAGCTTGAGTTTTCTCACGCGGTGCGTGAGAGAGATAGAGAGAGTATTCTTGTTTTCGTAAGATATAGCACTTATATAATATATTATAACATACTGCACATTATTGTAAATTTAAGACGCCCCTGACTATAGAATTAGTCTGTTATGCTTTTGATTTTTATCGTTTTTACACTGTATTTCTCGACCCTAAGACCCATTTGAACCTACCGAATATTGTAAAACATCCAGATTTGAGACGACGATGCAACTTGTGCGTTCTTTAAGACAAATGTAAATGAGTAAATGAGGGAAGGATGAGTATGGATGAGCTGTGTAGGCTGGTTACAAACAAATTCTGACTTATACTCAGAAAAAGCCCATTCTTAGTATAAAAATAGACCAACAAGGAGACCTATAGCTTATCGTAGAATCCGAACCAGGCAATGTTGGTCATATTAGCAGCTACTGACAGCCTAATAATTGAAACCTTTGCTGAAAAATAGTATTCGAACCAGGGCCACCTTACAATATGGATTCCCCAGACTTCGATACTGATGGTAACCATTAGGGTAGGTGCCAAGTTAGTTTTAAGAAAACTGAGGACACCTATGTATGACCTCCACCACACTTTTTCTCAAAGTAGCTGGACTGCAGTGATGACAGTTGGTCGGTGGAACAGTAGTTGCTGGCGTGTTGGCTCTGTTAAGGCTTCGAACTGCGGAGGGCAAGTAAGGTCCAAGGTTCGAATCCCCAATGAGCCAGCGGTCAGTGCTTCACTCGTTGAATAAATATCACGCGAGTAAAGTTTCAAATTAAACAAGAAAAAAGTTAACTATTCTCGGTGAACCCATTGAAACAGTTTAGAGGTTCCTCATTTATATGTTTCGTAAGAGATTGAGTTGGTCTGATGATGGATGGGTATGGGGGTCTAGCCCGAACTGGGTCGGTCCCCAGGAGCGTCGCGGACCCAATCGATACCCTGGCGTCACAGACGCCGCCAACGCGACGCCTCCAGACTGCCATCTCTTGTGCCCTTCAATTGTTATACCTTTTAGGGGTCCTCCATTGTAACCTAGTTTGTGTGTTTGTTCTGTTTATACCGGAGACTGCACCACCAGTGGTGTAACAACTGGGCGCCAGTTAAACACATTCTAACCTTGTATCAACAGTAATGCATGCTGAACGCAAAGGCTCATAAAATATAATTGCTTCCTCAATCGATACAGTTTTCTCATTTTATTAAGAGCCATTATCAAGATGGATACAGTATAGGCCTACTTATTCTCTCTTCAAAAGATTATGTTTTTATAATTTAATAAAAATATTAAAAACACAGAACTAAAAAATATTTCTTATGAAAGTTTAAAAAAAGTTCTTATGAAAACGATTTAATATTAATAGTATTGAATAGAATATTAGATTCATATTTTTATCTGATTTGTAAATTTTAAAATCTTCCAAAATGAATGAGTTCTTCTTAATCAGGGCCTATTCCTACAGTCGAGTATATTTTATGAATTAAACTTAATGATTTTTGTATCTTTAAAATTATTTTTGTGCAATAGTAATAGTGGACACTGGTGGCGCAGTGCTGTAACCCAGCTACTTGGGGACAAAGTGTTTGGGAGATTGTAGGCGATAGGTTCCATGCTCGGTTCTCTTAATACCGACGCGGCGTTCGCTGAATGATTGTCATCAACATAGACACTACTAGAGAAATCTGGAGTGTCCGTGTTGAATGGTAGTCAAGGTTCAGATATTGTGTAGGGAAGAGAACTGTGTGTCAGACTTGTCAGCTGAAAATAAGACCAAAACTACGTGGTTCGGATTCCACGTAAATCTATAGGTTCCATAGTTGCCCTGGCTATTGGGCTATTAATAAATAGTCATTTCTGAGGTAATACTAACTCAGATAGTAACAATGACTACACTCGTTCATCTACACTCATCACACTCACTCACTCCTCATATTCGCCCATATCTGAACGATCGGCGTCTTTGATATGAATAATGAATGATGAATGAATTAATAGTACATTTTTGTTTTTCCAATTTAGGATAATGGTAAAGTTCTTTGCACTTGGTTAGGTCCTGCCTTCCTGCCTGTTCTATACAAGAACGTACAATGTTGTATACAACGGTAGTTGGACATTTATTTCCTTATTTTTTTTTGTCTGTTTCCATATAATTTTGAATTCCATTGGAGGTAAGGAGTGCTAGTTCTTTGTTGTGACATTTTAATTATTTTTTTAAAAACAATGTTAAACTGAATGTTACAATCCATGAATTTACAACATTCGTTTTCTTCTGTATAACTAGCATAATTTATCTTTTTTTGTGCGTTTTTGTTTCGTTTTTATAGGTTTAGATCATACTGTCTATTACCTTTGTTTCTTTTGTAATAATATTAAAGATTTACCCTAAAATTTGAGGTGGATAATTTATCCTTGTATGTTTAATTTATGTAGTCTTAAACATTTGTACACACGTTTTCTTGTACTTATTTATATTTAACAGTTTTGGAACTTGATAAATATATGTTCTTGTTACAGTAAAAAAAAAACACCTGGCCTAATTTTTTAGATTTAAAATTAGCTAAATATAACAATATTTGTTAAAATACATTATTTTACTCCGATTGTGGCAATTTTCAAATTATTATTAAATATCTTGTAGGCCCGTACTGATTTGTAACTATTTTCATTAAACAAAGTGGACATTATTTACTTGTATACATAGAACACATTTTGAATTGTCTATGGTTTTGAATATTTAGTTTATTTTTTTGTTATGGTGTAGTAATACAAATTAAATATTGATTTTACGCTCAATATATCCTTAAATAATATTTGCGTTCGATTTACTACTTTGGATAAACACTTTGAAAATCTATATTTAAATGGGTAACTCTTTATTGGCGTTGTGATTCGGAATCGAATAAGGGACCAACCGGATGTTAAGCTATTAATTGGCCATTAATTCATAGCACAATAGCCAAAGCAACAAAGGGGCCTACATATTTACGTGGAATTCGAACCACGTATTAATTTATGATTTTCAGCTAATTGACAAGTCGGATAGCCCCTGTACAAAATCCTGACACTACCCTCCAACATGAACATCCAGACTTCTCTAGTAGTGTCCACGCTTATAGCAACCATTGAGCGGATGCTATGTTGGTAACAATAAGACTGAACAAAGGACTTATTGCCTAAAGTCTTATCACCACTTAGTCCCCAAGTAGCTTGATTACAACACTGCACCACTAGTGCCGACTTTTGGCTGAAGTCAAAACAACAAACAAAACATAAGACACTTCGAAAGGTTGAGTCAAAATAGAAACCTCGCTAAGTTAGGTCTAAAGAGGCCAGTTTAAAAAGAACAAAACTCATTGTTATGAATGACTAGGGGGACACCCCTGCACGCTTCACATTGCAACCCCGTCCCTTGCTTCGCTTGTGACGCCTCGGCCGTCGGCCTTGGCATGTTACATTTGACATAAAATATTAGTAATTAAACTGTATTTAAGTAAAATCATATTAATTAAATTCATTTACAGTAGCTCACTCACTGAACTTGATTTACACTCTATTTATATTAAAATAATTATAAACATCCAATGTTATTTCAAATGTTTTAATTTAATTTAACAGCTGATGATAACATACACACAGACAGATATGTATTCGCTCTGTTTTACTGTTCTACTCTCTATCTTTCACCTAACAAATTATTTAGACCATTTATCATTTGTATATGCTACCAGCTGGTCAATTAAAGTCTCCATAAGAATAATATTGCAAATTTGACGCCGTGTAGGAGAAAAACCCATGAGAATTAAAAAAACATCTAGATCCGTTATGACTTAGAAATCGTAATTATCTTTTGAATAACAAAAATTTCATCAAAATCGGTCAAGTAGGCTAATAAGATCAGAAAGTGAAAGAACTAAATGACCCAATTGTTTTAATATATAGGATTCCATTAATTGTTTGTGAGGGCACGTTAAATTTAACGAACAATGACGTCTGTACATAAGGCATGCATGAACTTAGTACTACAGCAGTGTGTCACTGTTAACGAACATTGACGTCTGTACATAAGGCATGCATGAACTTATTACTACAGCAGTGTGTCACTGTTAACGAACATTGACGTCTGTACATAAGGCATGCATGAACTTAGTACTACAGCAGTTTATTACAGTTAACGAACATTGACGTCTGTACATAAGGCATGCATGAACTTATTACTACAGCAGTGTGTCACTGTTAACGAACATTGACGTCTGTACATAAGGCATGCATGAACTTAGTACTACAGCAGTGTGTCACTGTTAACGAACATTGACGTCTGTACATAAGGCATGCATGAACTTAGTACTACAGCAGTGTGTCACTGTTAACGAACATTGACGTCTGTACATAAGGCATGCATGAACTTAGTACTACAGCAGTGTGTCACTGTTAACGAACATTGACGTCTGTACATAAGGCATGCATGAACTTATTACTACAGCAGTGTGTCACTGTTAACGAACATTGACGTCTGTACATAAGGCATGCATGAACTTAGTACTACAGCAGTATATCACTGTTAACGAACATTGACGTCTGTACATAAGGCATGCATGAACTTAGTACTACAGCAGTGTATTACAGTTAATGAACATTGACGTCTGTACATAAGGCATGCATGAACTTAGTACTACAGCAGTGTATTACAGTTAACGAACATTGACGTCTGTACATGGGGCATGCATGAACTTAGTACTACAGCAGTATATCACTGTTAACGAACATTGACGTCTGTACATAAGGCATGCATGAACTTAGTACTACAGCAGTGTATTACAGTTAACGAACATTGACGTCTGTACATAAGGTATGCATGAACTTAGTACTACAGCAGTGTATTACAGTTAACGAACATTGACGTCTGTACATAAGGCATGCATGAACTTAGTACTAGAGCAGTGTATCACAGTTAACGAACACTGACGTCTGTACATAAGGCATGCATGAACTTAGTACTACAGCAGTGTATTACAGTTAACGAACATTGACGTCTGTACATAAGGCATGCATGAACTTAGTACTAGAGCAGTGTATCACAGTTAACGAACATTGACGTCTGTACATAAGGCATGCATGAACTTAGTACTACAGCAGTGTATTACAGTTAACGAACATTGACGTCTGTACATAAGGCATGCATGAACTTAGTACTACAGCAGTGTGTCACTGTTAACGAACATTGACGTCTGTACATAAGGCATGCATGAACTTAGTACTACAGCAGTGTGTCACTGTTAACGAACATTGACGTCTGTACATAAGGCATGCATGAACTTAGTACTACAGCAGTGTGTCACTGTTAACGAACATTGACGTCTGTACATAAGGCATGCATGAACTTAGTACTACAGCAGTGTGTCACTGTTAACGAACATTGACGTCTGTACATAAGGCATGCATGAACTTAGTACTACAGCAGTGTGTCACTGTTAACGAACATTGACGTCTGTACATAAGGCATGCATGAACTTAGTACTACAGCAGTGTGTCACTGTTAACGAACATTGACGTCTGTACATAAGGCATGCATGAACTTAGTACTACAGCAGTGTATTACAGTTAACGAACACTGACGTCTGTACATGGGGCATGCATGAACTTAGTACTACAGCAGTATATCACTGTTAACGAACATTGACGTCTGTACATAAGGCATGCATGAACTTAGTACTACAGCAGTGTATTACAGTTAACGAACATTGACGTCTGTACATAAGGCATGCATGAACTTAGTACTACAGCAGTGTATTACAGTTAAAATATGCCCTTAAAACTTTAATAATAGCCAATATGTAGCCCCTCCACCAAATATACATGATTATTGACACAGATTAGTCATATATTGCATTATCCATGACTATGTATATACACATTTTACTGGTTTTACTAGTTACTATAATCATATGTTGGACTGTGCAGATGGACAGCCGTTCCAGCTGTCAGCACTTTATTATCCTAATTAAAATGTTACTGATTTGTCAATAAAAAACAAACAAGCGAATAAAACCCTTTTTTCAAATTTTACTTAAAAAATCGTTTTTAAATGGGCCTACAGCCAGTGCGTGAACTTATTCATTGAAAAAAATCATCTCTTAGCTCAGTTACGAGTTCAAACCTTGGATCTTCGACGGCGCAGTCCTACCCCTAAACTACCACGCCGGCAGACTGGTTATTATTGAATGCACATATTTTTACTTTTCTAACATGGTTAAATAGTATTTACTGTTAGAAACAATTAAAATAGTACCATAGTTACACACTATTTGGATCCAATAAATTTAAAAATGTTTTAAAAGCTATCAAAAATAAAAAGGCAGTGAATTATTTCAGTTCTCAGTGATGGTTCGACGAACTTTAACAGATCTATGAGTAGACGTAAGTATAAAGTAACTCAGTGTAGAGTTGTCATTACTAATAAGAAATCTTTTACAGTGGTTTATTTAATCACAAAACAAATGAACGGATTTTAATTCAGTACAAGTAAACGTCACACAACACAAATTTATTACAGTATAAGCACAAAATGCACAAATATACCACAAGATTCTTTTGTGAATCCCTCTGGTCTGAGGAAGGTGAGCGTGGTTCACCGAAATCGATCACCATAATATTTGTGCATTTTGTGCTTGTATTGTAGTATATTTGTGCATTTTGTGCTTATATTGTAATAAATTTGTGTTGTTTGACGTTTACTTGTACTGTATATGTACCAACACGTTTTATGCCAATTAAAAAACTATTTGGATTTTAATTGTAAAATCACTACTTTAGCTGAACTATTATGCACTTATTCTGGTCAGGTTTTAGGCATTGGCTGGATGTTGTCCGGATTTGATTACTTGATTCGTAAATCTAATTTAGTAATATTATAATTTATACACAAATAGATTTCCCATACAATGTTAAGTTTTGAGTTTCAAATTATCAGCTGTTTTGAGGTCCATCGTGCCAACTGTGGTTGTGGGCTTCTTTAACTAACAAAATTACAGGCACAAATATTCCTTTTAGATGGAATATTTATTGTAGATGCATAATTAATATACACCCAGTAACTCATTAGACATATTGATGTTACATAGATGTTTTAATTATAAGATCCGTCCAGAACCAGTATTACTTGGCGTTATCCTGGCTTCATCCTGTTTACCGAACACTGGGCACCGTGTCAAATAGGCATAATATAAAATGTATGTCAACTTGTTATGCCTGATTAAAATTACTCAAACTTGCTTTAGTAAGAGTAAAATTAAAAAAAAAAAAAAACATAGCAGTTATTAATTGGAGACTCTCAAAATTAATATTTTTTGTCTCGACTGGTCAAGTTTTTACGTTAGATAAAAAAAACCATAATTGGATCTTATTTTTATCTCACAAAGAAGAATGTGTTATAAGATTTATTAGTAAATCGTGAATTCAGATTATTTCAGATTAGTGCTGCTATCTGTTAGCGTCTTTATAATACACTACGGACTAAAGGTAACAGAAGGGGAAATTTATCCAATACATGATTGTAAATTATTGAACAGAGAGGTTTAGCTTTTACTTTAAGTATGTACTAAAAATACATTTCAAACGTTCACATGTTTGAACTTACGCTTAGAAAATAACATTTATTAAGAAGGAACTTTTACTTTTTGAAAAATTTTAAATCACTGCAAAAGAAGAATATAATTTACGCAGTAAAATTTATTGCCTGGTGTATACTAAGTGTACAACAGATATTACTGTAGTAATTATTTTACACTAGCTGTACCCGGCTGCATCACCGGTCATAATATTGAGAATCGAAATGTTCAGAAAGCTTTCAGTTTACACTGTATCCAATTTAGAACAGCTGATTTTATGTATAATTTACTATTGTACTACATTATTTTTAATTTTGAATGTTTAGACTACCACAATTTTATTCATTTTGTTTTCATTTACAGCTGTTAATGAAATAAATAAATCAATTAATATAGCTTCATAAGAATACCATGGAGCTATATTTTCCTAGTGAGCCTCTAGGGGGGCCAAGATAAACCATGTGCAACATTTAAAATCAATTTGAAATGTATTTTAGGAAAAAAGTGATGAGTGGTAAGTGGCTTATATATATTGTAGATGTTGTTTACTGAGATACCGAATGAAGTCCCGTATAGATTTCACTCACTTAGTTTCATCGACTCCAGAACTAAACGTTCCACCGTGAGCCTGCCAGTTCATGGTCTCTATTCCTTCAGCCAGTGAGGCAGGCCTACCTGCCAGCTGTCTTGAATAAGCCCACAGCTTTACGTGGAATCTGAACCACGTATTGTTGGTTTGATTTTCAGCTACCTGACAAGTCTGACATTCAGTTGTCTTCCCAACACAATATCTGAAAATTGACTACCATCCAAAATGGACACCCCCGACTTCTCTAGTAGTATCCACGTTGATGGCAACTATTGAGCGGACGTCGTGACGGTATTAATAAGAGGACCGAGCATGGAGCCTATCTCCTACATCTCCTCAACACTTTGTCCCCAAGTAGCTGGGTTGGGTTACAGCACTGCCCTACTAGTGCCGACAAATAGCTATCAATGATCTTAGAACTTAGGCTTAAACGGCCGGTGTTCTCAGAGTTTCAGAGAAACCTCTGAGGATGCCACATCACAGTATGGGCAAAACGTCTGGTTATCTTGTAAATATTGTAGATAGTACTTGACGCGGTTGTAGATTCTAGCTATCAATGATTATTAAAGGATACAAGGCGCTTTGTAGGCAATTCACATACACGGGGGGAGGAGTCCTGTACCCAGATTGTCTATACAGCGCCGTCACATCTTAAAGGGAAGAAGTGACTAAAAGAACATTTTGATTTTGTTCTATCACGATGGATTCGGATAACGTTAATGATTTCACTCATGCAAGATTTTTTTGTTTTTAAGAGTATTTTAATCTGTTATCCTTTTGAATGATAGGCCAGGGCACACCCCTACATGATTAACGTGCCAATACCGTCACTCGCTGCGTCCGTGACGCCTCGGCATGTAAATTTTGATTTCACATATTAGTTATTAAACAGTATTAAGTAAAATCATATTATTTAAATTCATGTACAGTAGCTCACTCACTGAACTTTATTTGCACTCTACTTATAGTATAATAATTGTAAACAACCAATGTTATTACTAAGCTTATTTTGAATATTTTCATTTTATTTAACGACTGATGATAACATACACGCAGACAGACATGTATTCGCTCTTTTATAACTAGCTTGATATTTTACTGTACTGCTCTCTTTGTTCAACCTAACAACTAATTTGGACCAAGATTTGTTCATGTCACCAGCTGGTAAATTAAAATTACTCTCCATAAGAATAACATTGCAACTTTGACGCGGTGCGGGACAAAAACCTATGGGAATTTTAAAAATCTAGCTCTGTAACGACTTAGAAAACAAAATTATCTTTAGAATAAAAACAATTTCATCGAAGTCTGTCAGGTAGGCTAAAAAGTTCTGAAAGTGAGTGAACTATATAGTCCGATTGTTTTAATATAAAGGATGAACGAATAAGCGTATAAGAGTGTTTAGCCTTTTTTACAAACCAAAGTCGACTGATTATTAGGAGGTGCCATTTAGCTCAAAGATTGTAAGCAACGAAGGGACACACAGCGTACTAGGTAGTCCGTAGTACACGCGTTAGGTTGGTTTTCGGCTAATTGACTAAGGTGTTAATTTCTTTATTTGGAACTTGGTGGAATTTCGATGGATTTAAATTAAACATTTTTAGTTATTTCACAATTTTTAATTTTTATTAATACATTTTCGCCTGTTATGGCATCTTCAGATCATAATAACCAAATTGTACAAAATATATTTTTTAATTGTTAGTAAAAAAAATTGGAATTACTAAAATTGTTTAATTTAAGGTGTTAATCTCCGTCAAACAACATCTGAACCTACCTCCCAACTGTGACATTTCACTTCTTTAAGACAGTTTACGCCGAGTACAAACATTGTACGGACACCGTTAGAGTAAGCCTATTAATGGGACTGAGAACATAAACTAGCCTATAATCTCCCAACACTTTCCCCCGGAATAGGCTAAAGCATTACACCCTATTGACAGCAAGTTAATTATTACTGCATTGGCCTTGTATGAATTTACAATATTTATGTTGAAATGTGCAAATAAATACCTATCTTAATTTTTAGATTTAAGGTTATATTTTATAAGGCCTATTGGATTTCTGTCAGTATTTTGAAACTTTTATAAATTCTATTAATCTAGGCTATATTTTTAGTTCTTTATTCATACATAACGTTTTCTAAAAGGAAAATAAATTTATAAGTGTAGCAAGTGGAAATTCAGTTGTAGTTGAGCTATGGAAACATTCTCGTAATGACAGTAACAACGATGTAAACAATAAGTCCAACCTTCACCCAAATCCTAATTCCAACTGACACGAAAAACGAGCTTTCGTGGCCAAATTTCGTGGACTTAATCTCATAAGCGGATTTTGTGCGTAGGTTATACAAAGTGAAGCCATATTCTCTCCCTTTAGTACGTCCAGCGATATTCTGTACTATGTTGGCCTACTCTGTTGAGGTAAACAAACCACTGGATTGACGAACGTTTCACGTTCACCTTATATGTATCAGTTTGGATTAGTGCGCATAAATCTGTGTAAATAGTTTGTCAATTATTTTAAGGCGTTTCCTTAATTGTCACTAGTTTATCACAATAAAATAACATATTGTATATCAGGGAGTGTCATTAAAGTGTCCGTCATTGTGGTTTAGTCTATTGTAACAATCGCAAGTACTTGTCCGTGAATGCTGATATGACCTTAATGTTTGAAAATTTTATGTTGCTATATGGTTTATTTTTCGTTATTTATATTTAAGAAATATGATAACTAATTGTTGTAATTCATATGTAGTCTATTAATTGTTGATCATTTTACTGTTCTTTTTATTTAATTTATAAGGAATAGCTTTTTAATCTAATATATTGATTATTTGTATTTGAGATATAGATAAGAGTTTGGATTGAGTTGTGTATAGATAAGATATATAGATAAGATTACAGTTGTGAGTAGTTTTCATAGTTAAATTGTTTCGTGTGTGATGGAAAAATTAAAAAAGTATCATATTTTATCAGTAAAAAAGCATACTAAGAATAGATGTTTTTAGTATAAACGCTTAAATATTTGAAATTGATATTAAAACTTATAATAATTAAAGTTTCACAAGTTTATAGTATCTAAATATTTTATCACGTCTAGACATTCTGCTATGTATCCATAGCTTAAAAACGTTTATATTAGATAATTGCAAAATAATGAGGTCCAAGGTGGATAAAAAAATGTACCGTATAACCATTTTCTCCCATTTTGAGGTTATTAACTAATTGGCATAGCCTTAAAATCAGCTGATGTTTTGAGGTCGTGTTAACAAAAATAACATCAGCTACAGTAAAACACGCTTGAATGGGCCAAGAGCTATTAGGGCCACGCCTAGCCCGGATCGATACGTTTTACTAAAGGGAATTGGGAAGATGTCATCCAGGCCTGCTGTAGAAAACATCGTATCATTGTTTCAGCTTCCTTCGTGTCACTTACGCCAGTCCATTAGTAACATACGATGGTAGCTTCACCAACAGATTAAACATTTAATTGCTATGGCTTATCATAATTTTATGTGTGTGGTACAACACATCCTATAAGACTACAATCGCCTATTACAAATGTATGTGTGTAAGCGCATTTGCTCACAATGTGCACTCGCTCTTGGAAAATCCTGCAATATCGAAAAAAAATTAAATTTAAACTTTCATGTCTAAAAGAAGTTCATTGAGGGGTTATTGTCTTTCAGCCATTAAACTTATTGCTCACCCTCTACTTGCTTTACCTTATGTACCACCCAATCCTTGTACTCCATTATTGACGATGCCCTTTAGACAACGGGGTATTTAACAGTCTGCAGAGGCTGTCAGCCATGTTGGTTTTATTCTCATGACAACAATTTTATTTGCGAATCAATATTTTGTCGATATTTATTGACCAAAAATTGTGTATGAGGTGTCATTTTAAATGTTATCATATTGCGCATTGGGTTTGCTTTTGATATTTTGAATACGCCTGGTTTTAAAAATATGTACAAATAAAAACTTCAAACTAACTATTTTAAATATATTTTTCTGTAAAACTGTATTTGAAAATCGCAAATAAACTCCAACGCGCAATTTCGCCTTTCATCAAATGCAATTTGTTTAGGACAAATATGTTTGAAAATAACTGTTTGGTTTCAATAAGCGTGATCGTGTGTTCAGTTCGAAAATAATATTGTTCTTATTGGATCTAAACCAACGTGGCTGACAGCCTCTGCAGACTGTTAAGAACTTTCTGGAAGCTTCAGAAATTTTTAAATTTTCTCCTCAAGTAAGTACCAGGTCTATTTTTCAGAAAACATAGGTGTTAATCAGAAGCAAACTAGTTTTTTATTAAAGAAAGCGTATAATACACTTTGTAACAAATTTTATTTGACATTATGTCTCCAATATTTAGCATAGTTTCTGCATATTTTATATTGTTAAGTGTTTTTTGCGATTAATATGGATTTTTATCTAAATTTCTTTACGATAATATCTCGAGATATCACGTAAAATCATGCATAGCTTTACTTAAACTTGATGATAATAAAGCGACCGGAAAACCCCAAGATAAGAGTTTGCATAGATATTTGCCGAAGGGATGGATGGCTGTCAGTCCATCTTGGAAGCCAGGCATCTGACTTTAACGCTAGTTACGAATTTGTTGTGGGTGTGTTTGGCATTAGGACGAGTCAGGTTATTAAGGTTCCTTTTCTAGATGAAAAATTTATGTCATTGCAGAACCAATTATATTCATGTTCTGCATAAAAAACAAGTCAAATAAAAATTTTATGAAAAAAACCAATTTTCATAAAGCTGGTTTTTATTATTATTCGAAAACAATCTATTTTACTATCGGTATAGATAGATTTCCACGGTTCAAAACAACCTCTCATATAAATATAAAATTAAAGTTAATGCTACTTTTTTTAACAACAACATAGCTTCAGAAATGTCTGAATAAGCGTCCTAACCGACAGCGTTAGTCTGTACAACTATAATCTATTGACGATATGCTAATATAGGAAAAAGAATTGAACCGATATTCTCTCTAGCTCACTCAAAATATGTAAGTATTATAAGATATTTTTACAATAACACACTACGATTGTACATTACAATAAACACAAAATGTATGTAGGCCTACATTATCCCACTTTGTAGTAGTTGCAAGGGAATTCCAGCTGTATTTCATTCATAAAGTTCAGCCTACATTAGTTATAGCCATATGCTGATTCATAAAACACGTGCAACTGCAGATTGCACATTCTACCCACAAGTGGATCAGCAAGTATGAATCTGCCTCAGCACAGACAGATTTACAGAGAGATTTGCTTAGTGTGTACACGAGGCGTTAATGACGGAAGTTATAACCACTGAAATATGGTTTTAGGTTAGAAAGGGAATTATTTCTAGAAAAATATTGTTGCGAATGCATAAAGAAGATCTATCATCTATCATAATAGACAGGTTGTCTTTGTTAAATGGGCCACCATTGTGATCTTGGAACCATAAGTCTGAAAAAAAACCCATTAAATTAGGAACCTTACCTAGGTTTTAGAGACGATTAAACATATATATTTCAAAATTAAAAAAGAACTGCCTCCATTTTCCAATATGGTGGTCAACTTTTGTTTTACTTATGGAACACCCTGTATTTTATGATTGTTTTAGATAGGAATAGTCATTTTAAGACTTTTTTGCTTAACAACTTAGATATGAGAGCTCAAAATACTCAGATTGCTTATGGAGCTTACCATAAACAGCTGATAATGGTAAAAGTGCTGCCAACATCAATATATCTGTGACAAAATAGAACATATTTTTTCAATTTATGTATTATAATTTAATACACAATGCGTTAAATCGTGAAAAAAGAATAGTTAAGCATACGTTTTCCAAATGTATGTTATAATGTTTGCAGAATTTTTTATGCATATTAGAAAAATTTTTATCTCAATGGTAAGCTCCGTAAGGATATCGAATATTTTGAGCTCTCATATCTACGTTATTACGCAAAATATGAAAACCTGTCTAGAATAAAAAGTCTTAAAATTACTGTTCCTATCTAAAACAATAATAAAATATAGGGTGTTCCATGAGTAAAACAAATGTTGACCGCCATATTGGAAAATTGCAGTAGTTTTTTCAAAATTTGAAATATGTATTTTTAATCATCTCTAAAAACAAGGTAGAGTTCCCCATTTAAAAGTTATTTTGTCAGACTTATGGTTTCCAAGATCACAATGATGGTCCATTATATATGACACTCTGGATATGAACGGTATGAGACACCTGTATTGCATCAAGAAGAGGTATCAGAACCATTTATTTTTATTTTTAAAAAGAGCTGTCAGAACTATTTTAAAATTAAACGTCAGAGAGTCGTGTCGAGAAGCGTTTAGGGAGCTTAGATTATTGGCCCTACCCTGCCTCTATCTATACTGTATATCGGAGGTCGCCCTGTACTGCAAGTCAAAGTGCACTTTGACGCGCGGCAGGGATGTTCCCTCTTATGAAACTAGAGGGAGGAATAATTACAGAACGCAGAGGCATAGAAGGGCAGCTTTCAAGCTTCTGCCATCACAAGTGGGTGTAAACATAATCAATTTGCTCCCTGAACAAATTAAAAATCAAAACCTGAATTTGTTCAAAAGACGTTTAAAATACCTTTTGGTGGAAAGTGCTTTTTATTCAGTTGAAGAATTCTTTCAAAGCCGCTGGGACAATCAGTAAAAACCCTATCATGCAATTATGGTGTCAAGTGTGTGAATGTTTGATGCATGCGCAATATGTATGTATGAATGTGTCCGATTGTGTGTGTGTTTAGGCTAAACTAAATTTTGTCTTTTGCAACACAGTGTTAACTGTATTATGCAATAAAGAATTTATTTATTTATTTATCAGAAGCATATAGAATTAAGTTAAGTCTGAGTGATCTTTTGTACATACAATATACAGAGGATTTGTTTAACAATGTATATACAGAGTGCCCCGTAAGTAGCCAGTCAAACTTCTGGAGGTAATTCCTTGGGTTAAAATAAACAACAAATATTATGTGTACAAATAGTCATCTCACACCACTATTCGTCTGTCTGTATGTGATTTTGACAAAAAGCATAATGTTTCTGAAATTATTTGAAATACATTCATGAAATTTGATATGGCTTTTTATCTTTATAGAGTTTATATACAATTTAAATTGTATTTTTATAAATAAATCCTTTTTAAACTGGTAGCAGTTTTTAATTTTTAAAGCTACGTATGTAAATAAGCTTAAATTTTAATAAAAACTTGTACTTTAGAAAAAAGTTGAAAAGTTTCTAAATAAACAAATCTTTATCTTCGACAAATATTAATTGAGAACGTATTGAAATTTTTGTCAAATTATAACGCAATTCTTCAGCCAAAAACTCTTTTTTATTCGATAACAATTTCAATGTCTCAGTTAATAGTTATTCGATTTTAAAACGTTGTATATCATTATTTCTAAAAATATATTTTTCAACTTTTTTGTAACGTACAAATTCTAATTAAAATGTGAGTTTATTAAAATATTTAGCTTTAAACATTTTAAATTTCTGCCAATTTGAAAAATTGTATTGTAAAAAAATGAAATTTAAATTGTGTATTGACACTATTTAGATAAACAATCATACCAATTTTGATGGTTTTATTTCAATCGAATTCAGAGATACTAAGCTTTTTGTAAAAATCACATACGTACAGACATACGGATAACGATGTGAGTTAGACGATTTTTTTTTAACCCAAGGAATTACCTTAAGAATTTGGCTGGCTACTTACGTTACACTCTGTATATCATAGGAGGAAGGACTTGTCGTCATGTGTACGAACAATATACAGAGAATATGTGTAAAATCACTTGGACATGTATTAGGTAAAAGGGTGTACCAATGTTTGTAAATCTATTATACGAACAATCAGTCTAACATCACGTATGTATAATAGGAGAAATGGCCTATCTATCACCACTGAACGAACGTGGGTGGGTGGGTCATTGATATTCAATGTGACTCTTTGTATATATGATATACAGATGTTATCTTTGTCATAACACGCGTGTATAAGTTATAGTAAAATTTATGTCCTATCATCAATGTACATACAATATACAGACGGTCTGTGTAATATCACATCTGTATGTACAGTGACGAGAAGGCCCTGTTGTTGTAATATTTACATACAATTTACAAGTGCTCTGTGTGGCATCACATATACATACAAAAGGGGAAGCGTATTATTTTGTAGGTACCCACATTTTGCAGATATTTGTCTAACATCATGCACACATTTTTCGGGGGGGGGGGGGACTTGTCGTAGTATGTACGGTCATAAAAAAAAGAAAACAGATAGGGAGTCTTTATAACAACACATGTACTAACATAGACTAGGAGGGAGGTCTTTGTCTAACGTAACAACATATAAAGTTAACAGAATTGCCTGTTGTAAAAGTTCCACACAATACGTACGCATAGTGTCTGTCTCACTATTTTGTAAAAAGGGAGGAATGCGTAATGTAATATTATTTGTAAATACTATTAACGTAGAACATGTTTAAAAGATCTACTTACTATCATCTGTTTATAGTGTAGGAGTGAGGGCTGGTTGTTAAATGTATGTACAGTATGAGAAAAAGTATGTTTAAAATCACATACTGTGGTAACAGTAGTTGTTTTGATACTTACGTAGAATATACGAGAGGGTCGGCTAATTAGCATTGTATGTAGTATGGAAGTGAAGGGTTGTTGTTATATGTTTGTAGACTGTGAGGGAGGGTTTGTTCTAATGTATTTCATAACTCGGAAATTACGTAGGCCAATGGTACAGGCACGCCCCAATTGGCGTGATATTCCAGTTTGTGTAGCAGTGCGATATAGTCATTAAAGTAGCTTTAGATAAGTCGAGGAAAACCTGGATCTATAGCCTAGATCTATGAGATCTCAATTAATTCATGTACAACCACAAGACTCAGACTTAAAACTGCTTCAGCCCTGCCTGAAATGAAACTGGTCTATAGAGATATAGTTGTGTTCATTCAAAATCATTGTATGCTTGTTTTAAAAAAAATTGGGAAAAATTGTCAGGACTGAAACAGGCCTGTAGTTGTTGATTGACGATGTTTTGTCCTTTTTTTCAATTGGAGTTATTGGTTATTTATTTTATGCTTTTTGCAACTTTTTGTTTGTTTATTAATTTTATGTTACGTATGTAAAACTAATCATTTTAAATTTACCGTGATCAGTTATATATTCAGTTTAGTAGGGAATATAAACGTTATAACATTACACTTTAAAGCTGCATCATAATAAATATTTTAAGTCCTCCATATTTTGTGTTGCAGGACGGTGCCAAGAGCCGGTGTGCGATGCTGGGCCGTCACTCGCTTCGGATCTTCAGGCTGCCGGTGATCTGACCCAAGCCTCATCCATCTTCTAATCAACCCAGTCTTTCTCCATCCTCCAGAAAAACTGATCAGCTCAACTGTGATAGTGATCCATTGACTGTTCAAGTTCACGAAGTATTATTCTATTCCACGTACTAAATAGCATTTCTTTTCCTTATATATATAAATTATTTTTGCAAAAAAACTCTATAATGACTGATGAAAACGGTCCAGCTAAATTATACAAAGTAGCGTTACTTTGATCATTTTTCCCCCATAGAACTGTTAATATAACACTTCCAAAATGAATAAGATGGTATCAACGCTATCTCTTGCAATTCACCCGGAAAGCAAGGAGGACAACCGGGCGAAAAAGTTAGACAATTTAAAACAAGAAATAGACATAGAGGACCATAAAATACCCATGAACGAATTCTACAGAAAATATCAAACACACCCTGAAAAAGGTTTATCAACGCAGCAGGCTAAATCATTCTTGGCACGGGACGGTCCCAATGCCTTGACGCCAGAAAAAAGGACTCCCGGGTGGATTATTCTCCTAAAACATTTATTTCAAGGGTTTTCAATATTATTGTGGATTGGAGCAGTGTTGTGTTTTATCGCTTATTTCATAGAGTGTCAAGTCTCTGAGGACGCCCCCAGGGATAATTTGTGGTTAGGTATAGTGCTGTGTTTAGTTTGTACGATCACTGGTATATTTTCTTACTCACAGGAAGCTAAGAGCTCAAGAATAATGGACTCCTTTAAAAATATGGTTCCTACATACGCTAACGTAATCAGAGATGGACAGAAAAAGACGGTGGTAACTCAAGAACTTGTGGTAGGTGATGTGGTTTTGGTAAAGTTTGGAGATCGTGTACCGGCAGATATAAGATTAATAGAATGTCAAGGCTTCAAGGTTGATAATTCTTCTTTGACAGGCGAATCTGAGCCTCAAACTAGATCCAATGAGTGCACCAATGACATAGCTCTGGAGACAAAAAATCTGGCGTTCTTCTCGACAAATGCTGTTGAAGGAACAGCAAAAGGAGTTGTTATCCTGACTGGGGACCGAACTGTCATGGGAAGGATTGCTGGTCTTACCTCTGGCCTCCACACCGGGGACACACCTATTGCGAAAGAAATTCATCACTTCATGCATCTCATCTCCTGCTGGGCCATGTTCCTTGGATTCACATTCTTCCTACTGTCATTTGCATTGGGCTACCATTGGTTAGACGCTGTAATATTTTTGATAGGCATAATCGTAGCTAATGTCCCAGAAGGTTTGTGTGCTACAGTGACAGTATGTTTGTCTCTGACAGCCAAAAGAATGGCTTCTAAAAATTGCGTTGTGAAACATCTAGAGGCTGTGGAAACCTTAGGATCTACCTCAACAATATGCTCCGATAAAACTGGCACCTTAACACAAAATCGTATGACAGTCACCCATATAAGTTATAACTTGGACATATTTGACGTGGACTACTGCTTATACGACAGTGGACTGGCTGATAGGAATTGTAGCGAATACAAAGAGCTATATCGTGCTGGATGTTTGTGTAGTAGAGCAGAGTATCTTCCAAGCCAGGACGATGTACCAATATTAAAGAGAGAAGTAATGGGAGACGCCTCTGAAGCTGCGATATTGAAATTTTCCACTTTAGCCGAAGGAGATATTATGGAATTTAGAAAACGTCACAGAAAAGTATGTGAAATCCCTTTCAACTCTACCGACAAATTTCAAGTTTCAATACATGTTCTTCCAGATACAAACAAACATCTTTTAGTAATGAAAGGAGCGCCAGAAAGAATATTTGAAAGGTGTTCAAAAATAAGGATTGATGACACGGAAGTTCCAATTGATGACAGAATTAGAGAAGAATTTGAAATTATAATTGATCAGCTTGGTAATTTTGGTGAACGTGTTCTTGGTTTTTGTCAGCTTTATTTAGGGAATGATTATCCTTTAGGATATAAGTTTAGCAGTGAAAAACCTAATTTCCCCCTAAATGGACTTAGCTTCCTTGGATTGATGTCGATGTTGGATCCACCAAGACCAGCGGTCCCAGATGCTGTGGCCAAGTGTAGAACTGCAGGAATTCGAGTAGTGATGGTCACGGGAGACCACCCTGTAACCGCTAAGGCTATTGCGAAATCTGTGGGTATCATATCTGAAGGTTCAGAAACCCTGGAAGATATGGCCAAGCGGTTGAATGTACCAGTCAGCTCCTTAGATCCTAGTGAATCTACAACCATTGTAGTTCAAGGATCAAAACTAAGAGACATGTCTTCCGAACAGCTGCAACATATTTTACGAACACACAAGGAAATTGTGTTTGCTCGGACCTCACCCACTCAGAAACTTCACATTGTTGAGGGATTTCAAGAGTTAGGAGCCATTGTAGCTGTCACTGGGGATGGCGTTAACGACTCTCCGGCACTGAAGAAAGCTGACATAGGAATCGCCATGGGAATAACAGGTTCTGACGTATCGAAGCAAACTGCAGATATGATTCTGCTTGACGACAACTTTGCCTCCATTGTAACTGGCGTGGAAGAGGGGAGATTAATTTTTGACAATTTGAAGAAATCTATCGCTTATACTTTAGCTTCAAACGTACCTGAAATAACTCCATTCCTTATGTTTATAGTTAGTGGCATCCCCCTTCCCCTTGGAGTGGTCGCAATATTGTGCATTGACTTGGGAACAGACATGTGGCCAGCTATCTCCCTGGCCTACGAAACTCCAGAGTCAGACATCATGCGTCGTCGGCCCAGGAATCCGTCAAAGGACAAACTCGTCAACAGCAAACTGATATTTCTAGCATATGGTCAGATTGGAGTCATCGAGGCCGTAGCTGGATTCTTCTCATATTATGTGATTATGGCCCAGAACGGATGGTGGCCGTTGAAGCTCTTCGGTATCCGAAAGTATTGGGATGCTGTCGGTATCAATGACCTAGAGGACTCGTACGGTCAGGAGTGGACTTACGCTAACAGGAAAGTCCTTGAGTTCACATGTCACACTGCATTCTTCATCGCCATCGTTGTTGTCCAGTGGGCGGACCTTATCATCTGCAAGACTCGCTACAACTCCATCATCCACCAAGGCATGAACAACTGGGTGCTGAACTCAGGAATGGTGTTCGAGACGCTGTGTGCCTGCTTCGTGTCTTACTGCCCCGGGATGAGCGAGGTCCTCAGGACGTACCCGGTCCGCTGGGAGTGGTGGCTGCCTGCGGTCCCCTTTGCCATCGTTATCTTCATTTACGACGAGACTCGTCGCTTCTACATGCGTCGCTACCGAGGAGGTTGGATAGAACGGGAAATGTACTACTAAACATTTGTGTTCACTAAATTGTTAGCAAAGACAAACATATTTGACAGACTTGTTCGTTCAAGTTTTTGTAAATATTGTAGAGCAAGTTTAAAGTCTAATTAATAAGTTTTGTTATGTACGATCAAGTTCTTTGTTGATGACTCGTCGTGTTCTGTATCGAGACCTCAAATTGTTACGATGACAACAGACCGAGTCCCTAGAAGAATTGTCCACAAGCTGCCTAAGGTACGATATACGCTAATATAAAACACGAGCTCTATTAATAGGTTACATTCGTAGTTAAGCCAATTCTGATCTATTTACTGTTACAGTTAGTGATATAATAGCTAGGTTTATTAAATAAACATATTATTCGTCATCAATATTCAGGTCTGTTTGGATATTCCATCGGATGAATACATTAAGGAATTTCGCCAGTGAAACATATAAAATACATTGTTGAAATAAACATGTGTGAATTACGTTAACTAATTTACGTAATCTATAAATAGATATGACAATGTACCAACTAAGAATGTTTAGGTAATCGATTAAAATTGTCAAAATCTCTATTAGTGCTATGTTTAGTGTCCTAGCTTTTATTTTGTAAACTTAAAAGCAATCGATTAATTGGAATTAATTATTGAAAATATTCTTAATATTTAAAATTTAAAGCTAAAGATTGATTTTTTTGAAAAATTGATAGTTTTAAGCTTGTAATAAAATTTAATATAATCCAAATAAATGAGAAACTCAAGTCAGTTGTTGGGCGCTACACATGTTCATGTATACTAGGCTAATGTGAGATTTTAGAATAGTTAGGACTAGCAGGTCCTTGTCATTGTATTGTCATTTAGTAGTCTAGGCCTACACTGTATGTATCACCTGCCTTCGACTGAGTAAAATGATTCTGTGCCGTTCTTTTGATAAACATTATTGTTTGCTTACCTACCCAATCACCTACGAAGAGATGAATTTTAACATAAAAAAGTTGTATAATGCAACTAAACGATCTAAAATACAACTATACAAAATAGTTGTTAGTCATTAGCAGTAAAATGTTCAATAGTAGGTACTTTTGTTACTTTTATGTGAAAATTGGTTTAATGGCTGATAAAAAAAATAATAATTTTGAACCCAAGTTCATAAATTTGCTACGGGAAATTTGGGTGAAGTGTGATCAGAATGAGTTTGTTTTAATTTTAATGACTATTTTAAAAACGTTACTGAAGACGATATTGAAAATATTGTGCTTAATTTGTTTAAATTCGAAATATTGTTGCGTCAGTTTTCCTAATCATATAATTATACGACAGCTGAATGTGAATTATTTCGCATTTTTCTAAAATAGACACTTGATTTAAGCATAAATTTCACCATACAAAAAATTATTTTTAGCCAAATAATGATTGCTAATAATTATCATGCTAATAAACAAAATGTAACCTAAAAACAATTTAATTACATAATATATACTTTGCAAGACACTAAAAGTGTCATTTAAAACATTATAAAGATCCATTATGTAATTTTGAGTCTGAACATTTATATTAACTAACTTTACTACTTTGAGCCTGAGTTGCAAACAGTCTCACAAGAAATAAAGGAACAAATAAGTCCAAAAACATATCAAAAGGTTAAATGTAATCATATTCGTAATCTTGTAATGTATATATGTATAAAAGACTTATAAGCAAGTTTTCTAATATTATGTATAACATTAAGTTCTGAAACGGTTCAACCCAAGCTATTTAAGTAATTAATATTAACAAATATGTAGGCAATGGTACAGTTGGGAACTATGTACAAATACGCTAGATAATCTTAAGAGACATCACAACTTTTATAGACATCAATGGCGTCTGGAAGAAGTTAAATCTAACTAGAAGAGGTTCTAGTAAATTACACTTGTAAAACCCTTGAGATTTCTCACCGATTACAAAGACATTACTTACGGAAATGTTCAATAAAAAGTGAACAGTCAAAGACTTTGAATTACCACGAAGAAATACAAAACTATACAGGAACAAAAACTGTAGCAGGAAGACACAAGACTCCCCACAAACCCACATTACGTGGAGGAAACCACCTACCCTACCTTAAAGGAAAATACCTTATTTTCCATCCTCCCCCTTATAAGGAAGAGAATTGACTGTCCACCCACCTACCTTCCATGGAGTACACTTGACTGTCCACTTTCCATGGACAAGCCTTTAATTTCCACCTACCTAGACAATGGAAGATACTTGATTGTCTACCCACCTACCTCCAATGGAATAGGCTCGATTGTTCACCCACCTACCTTCCATGGACAAGACTTTATTGTCCACCTACCTTCAATGGACAAGACTTTATTGTCCACCCACCTACCTTTAATGTAAGAGACTCGATTATCCACCCATCTACTATCCAGAGAGTAGACTTGACTGCCCACCCACCTACCATCCATGGAGTACACTTGACTGTCCACTTTCCATGGACAAGCCTTTAATTTCCACCTACCTATCTTCAATGGAAGATACTTGATGGTCCACCCACCTACCTCCAATGAAATAGGCTCGATTGTTTACCCACTTACCTTCCATGGACAAGACTTTATTGTCCACCCACCTACCTTCAATGGAAGAGATTCGATTATCCATCCATCCCCCTCCAAGGAAGAGACGACTGTCCACCCACTTACCTTCCAATGACAAGACTTGATTGTTCACCCATTTAACTTCCATGGAATTTACCTGATTGTCCAACCACCTACCTGCCATGGAAGACACTTCACTGTTCACCCACCTAACTTCTATGGACAAGACGATTGTTCACCCACCTACCTGCAATGGAATAGATTTTATTATCCACCCACTCCCCTTCTATGGAAGATGCTCGATTGCCCACCCAAACTCCCTCCATCGAAAATGCTAAGTTGAACTCATGGAAGATACGTGATTGTCCTACCTTCCATAGAAAAAAACCTAACTATCCACCCATTCACCTTCCAAGAAAGAGGCTTGATTGCCCCCCTCCCGTCCCACCTAGAAAATGCTTAGTAGAATTCATGGAAAAGACTTGATTGTCCACCCACCTCCCTCCAAAGGAAGATACTTCTTAGCACACACACCCACCCGGATGGGATGGAAGAGAATTGATTTTCGTACGAGCAAATCGTAAAAGTGTTGTACACTTCAAAACCACATTGTTTTGTCTTGTTTAGAAACGTTTGCATATTTTAAAATGTTGACTAACATTCAAATAGACATGGAGTGAAACGCAATAGTAACTAAGGAGTGGGCTGCCACTGCACTTGCGGATTGTAACCTTATTATTAATCCCACATGATGGCATTCCTTACACATATTTGAACAGCTGTTTTTGTCAGTCGGTTATAGGAGACGGGGGAAGTGACGGTCCACCAGGCACAGGCCGGAACACGTCTCAATCCTATACCATTTACATTCACTGCAGTAAAACACAGCTATTGTTGCACTTGGGTTATTGTTAACAATAGTCTCACACAAGTAACAAACTCTTCCCCTTGCAGCATGAGGTAAGATTGTCTGGAGTCTGGACCTCGAAGTGTCCAGCTGCTTGTAGGCGGAAGGAAGAAGGATCAGGTCTTAGCCTGTTGCAACCTGTAAACAATAACTTACTGGTTACAGAGTCATCAAGGACCTTAATATTGCCCTATTCTCAATTTGTACTCGCTTGATTTCAAAACTTTATAAATACAAGTTTAGCTGATACAATTACCATCTTTAACTGACTTACGCTCATGAATATTTTGATATATTTTGCAATACTTTTTTGCAAAACTATGATTTTATTTTCTATCTTATTGAAAAAAATTAAGATATTGTTTTCTGATATTTTTCTCTTGGGATTTATGACTTGGATCCATAAAACCTTTTATAACCATAAGAACATTTGGAACGAAGGATCAAATCCTGACATACATATTCAGAAACATCCCAATATTATATTAACTGCGTATCTTTAAACAAATTCAATAAAAAACTCCAAATAAATTTTATTTCTAAGATACGTTTCAACTGTTATCAGCCAATAACAACAGTTTCCGGAGGTTGGTGAAGTGGAAGCTCGTGCAGAACTGAATGTATCAACCTTATTAGCTTGTCGAGCTGTGAGTGACATGCAATTCTTTTACAGAGTGCTTCATGGCCACGCTGGCTCAGTTGAGACTATTTGTCTAAGAGTCCAGGATAGACCTTTCGATGAAGAGATCCATTTGTTGGATCATACTTTGGAGTGTGTGATCCAGTGATCAGATGTGCTAACATTGCAAACAGGCCTCAACTAGATTTTTTCATCGGCAATAATGGCCGGTTCTTAATGATGCTAAAAGTAGCATGACTGTGTGACTAAACTCACACTTTGCCAGTAAACCCAATTTCTCAAGTGTTGCATGTTTGGGCCTGAAGGCTGTTTTGGACACTTGACATTTCAACTGGCCGGTCTCATGGCCAGTGGGTATTTATATGTATATTAAAATTATTATTTCTGTTGAAACATATTTGCACATAGCCAACACATGATAAATACGAAATTGCTCACTTTTGAACAAGGCTGAAATAACAATGCTACATTTATGTCAGTCATAAAATGAGATGGAACATAACATGCAAGAAAAATGTCCTGTTAAAACTATTGTAAATATTATACACGATATATTATTTGAACCTTATTTTTGACATTGGAGTTCATAATTGGTAAATATTTGTTGGAGATATCCCTCCAAGTGTGTGATATATTCAGGTGTTAATAAATACCTAAAACATATAATAAAAAGTAGCTACAGATATATGTAACAGATATGAGTATATTTTATTTAGCTAAGTAACTTATCCTAGATTTAGAAATGTATTTGTCCCTTTAAATTACCCCTTATCTATGTTTTAAATGTAGAATAAAGAAGTTGGTTAAAAAAATACTAATATCTGTTACTAATAGTGGTAACTAACTTTATATTATATTTTTTATGTAGTTCTTAACACCTGAAGATATCAGTGTATTTTCATAGCTGTCGAACCATTGTGTTTGTTTGTTTGTTTTTTTGAACACTTGGAGTGATATCTCCAACAAACATATACCATTGATTAACATCATATGACCTAATTAACTATAAAAAACTATGTAAATGATGCATAACAGTGACACATGTAATATGTCAATATATAGACGAGGAAATGGCAAAAACAGACACAACATCTTTATGAATAAAGGAGATTGGCCGAAGCACAAGAGAGTAGCGAAAGCAATTAAGAGTCTGCAGAGGCTATCAGCCATTGGTTTTAATCCCATAAGAATTAAATTATTTATTTATTATTATTATTTATTAAATTAGTTATTTCCAAATTCGTATTGTTTCATTATTTATTGACAAAGATTTGTGTATGAGTTGTCATTTTAAACGTTATCATATTGTTCATTGGATTTGCTTTTGATATTTTGAATACATAAGGTTAGTTTTGAAAAATAAGTGAAAATAAATATTCAAACTAAGTTTTTATTATATTTTTCTATAAAATTAATTAGAAATTCGCAAAACAATTTCAAAACGCAATTTCATTCTTGATCGAATGTAATTTGTTTGGAAAAAATCCGCTTAAAAACAACTGTTTGATTTGGATACGCGTGATCGTATGTTCAGTTGGTAAATAACATTATTCATATGAGATTAAAACCAACATGGGTGATAGCCTCTGCATACTCTTAATGACAATATTATGAATTTACAGTTTGGTCAACTACCTTGTAGAATCTACATAGCAACATTACATAACAATGTAATGTGCTATGTATAAAGCTGTAACGTTTAAAATTGTTGATTCAGAAATAAATAAAGTAGTTTATAAGTCCATATAAGTATAAATAAATAAAGTCCATAAATAAGTACTTTAGGTTGTAAACTTCAACTTTAAACAGGGAAGGCAATAGCCTCTGGGTATATCGGCATTGGATTTTATTTCTTTATTTTAAATTTAATTTATTAATAATATTGTTAGTTAAAAAAATATTAATTATAAATAATACTAATTGAAATATACAATGAAAAAAATTACAGAAAGATTTATTTGTAATTTGTAGAAACATTGAGTTTCAGCAACGAAGAGATATTGGCATATACAGTGATATTGGCCAACCAGACCACCCATTTACGTACAGTGGTACTGACCCAACCACCACCCATTCTTGTACAGTGGTACTGACTCACCCACCAACCAATTCACGTACAATGGTACTGACCCACCCACCCATTCACGTACAGTGGTAGTGACCCACCTACCTATATGTGGCCGACGGGGATTTATATTTCAATTATTTAGTGCATTTTTTAAAAATCTCTATATATAGTGTCAATTTATTTTTACAATGCTACAAAACTGAATATTTCAAATTAAATTGCAACATAACAATAGAAAATAAAATAAACATTCTACAACACATACACCATTGTAAATGTATGAATTACGAGAATAATATATGGTATAAACGTAAAGTTTTAACACAACATTGATCAAAAAACGAAATAAAGTAATGAATTTAAAAATGTAAATACAATAAAATTAATATTATTAACAAGTTTAAGAAATATTAATTAATAATAACATAAATAATTAAGACATACACTTTGGTATCTGAATATAAAAATGTAACAATGACATAAAATAGTAAAGAATTTATATAAACATAGATATCGAGAGAGTTATTATTGATTTTGGCAATTAATATAATATTATATTTCTTTACAGGTATATAAAATAGTTTACAAATAATTTAATATGGGTAGTGATTACTTTTGCTTTGTTTGTGCTATATATTTACATTTCCCAATTTTATATTAACTCTTATTCTTAACTCATAAACTTTGGATATAGTTGCAAAGAAAATGTCAAAAGTACACAATATTAAAAACAAAAATAAATAAAATCTAAAATATTTATTGAACAAATTATTTTAATATCAATACACATAAACTGTTTTAATTAAAAAAATCATGCATACGAACATAAAAACTTCACAGCAAAATTATAATTAGCAAACAATGAAATACAACGTGTACTTATAATATTTTGGAGGAGGAAGTTTACATTGAAGGCTGGTTGGACAACTGGAGCAAACTTCCTAGGGTGATCATCTACTGGAGCCTGGAGCTGGAGATATAAAGGCGTTCCAAGGTCGTGGCGGTCAGTCAGTCCCGTTACACCATGGCGAGAACAGCAGCGGTCCTAGTGTTGGCTCTTGTGGCACTCCTTACAGCCGGTAACTCAATTATTCTACTGATAACATAGTTTAGGTTTGATAACAGTGTGTCCGCACACATCATTCAGTTGACACTTCTGCCATTAGAAGGTCATGCATGCATTACACAAAACATAATTAATAAAATGAGTATCAAATCATGATAACGTTATTGTCCATTTATAAACATTGATTATTTCATACATTTAGAATAAATAATCAAAATGTTCTACAGTGTAAAGATTATAAAATTGAAAAACAATATTTATTTTGTGAACATGATAATGGATGGAAATGCTCAAAGTAATATTTGTAAACATTTCTACTACATACATGGTTAATACGTTTTCAGATTATATATTATATAACACTTCCTATTCATTTTCCCCTGTAATTCCTAGAACACCGGAGTTGATGTTGTACTTCACGGGAATCCCACATACCGTTTGATTTAGAAAGGGTTCTATGGCCTTGGTTATCCAGCTCGTGATTACACCTCTCCAGACTTTCACAAACCCGAGAGCTATCCTTCCCCAAAGTTGCGATACTGAACTTTGGAGACAGAACTACAGATAGTTTGAACTTTTACAATATTGAAAACAAAAATTGTTTAGACTTACAAAGCTTATTGATTTTAGAACAATGTTAAGTTTTTTTTCAATCAATTTGTTAGGCTAACAATGTTTTTAGAAGGTCTATAAACAAGTAAAACTTATTATTAAAAAACAGTCAATTCACATTTGATTACACTTAAAAAACACCCTACTAATATTAACACAATAAATGTTAGTGAAAAAAATAATTTCGTTATATTGAGGGGTTAGGACTTTTATTTTAAATGACAACCACTCATTATTATTACAAACAGAAACATATTAACATCCAGGAAGGTTCAACAAAAATGTTCCAGAGAAATTTGAACGTTACTTTCAAAAGCATTAAAATTATATATTAAAAATTCCACAGGTGTTGAAAGAAAACATAAAAAGATAAATGATATTGCAATTAATTGAGTGATGTATGTGGAAAGAGACGAATGAATGTTGTTTACTTAAGAGAGATAATTAGTTACGAAGTTTAAAACCTTTATTTTAACTAAATAATTTGTATAATTTATATATTTTGTATTTGATGTATACAATATTTGTATGAAGATAGACTTCTATATGAGTCTCTAAACTTTATGGCTCATCACTATTTTTAATAACCATACTAGGATATCCTACAGTGTCGTACCACTATTATTATCAATGTAAAAAATGCGATCTTAGGATGTTTGAATGTTTTTTTATTCATTCAAAATGGATTTGTATGGAATTTGGAACATAAATAGTCAGATTTAAAATGTAGAATAATTTTTATTCTATTAACAGCTTTGATGAACTCTGAAAAGATAAATTTATAACAGAATTTAGAATTAAATATTCTTCACAAATTCGCTGTTGATTGCTCATCAATTTTTATTTGCTGTTGTTTAAAAGAGTTTTATTTTATTTTAGAATGTAAGATGATTTTATTTACTTTCCATCTGTTGTTTTCACAATGCGATCGAAACAAGCCTTGATCAGAACAACGCGGATCTAGTGGCGATACCACAGTCGATATACGAAGGACGAATGAAGTGAGCACAGAGAAATATGAGTGTTAGAATCCAAGGGTGGAGTCTCATGGGTTGCTAGTTTTAAATATTTTAAAAATATTTGAAGTTCTTTGTGTAAGGTCATATCTCACTAAAAGTTAAATCTTGATAGTATATAGTTGCGAAAAATCAGAGAATCTTCAATATATTTTTCAGTAAAAAAATCATCATCACCAAGGGAGTTCTGCCCTTAGGCAGGTCTTGCTGCAGCTGCCCACCAAACATCTGTTTTCAGCAAGTATTTTGTTTTCATACTTCTCTCGGATCCTTACACTGTTCACCATTTTCTTCGTCCCTTTCCTCTTTTTCCTCCAACTTTTCCTTCTGTAGCTGTTCTAAATAGGCTTCCTCCTCTCACCACGTGTCTTAATTATCTGACTTTTCTTCTTGTAATAGTTTTCGGCATTTCCCTCTCGGTACCCAGTCTCCCCAGTACTACTTCATTTCATATTATATCTTCTAAATGTATTTTTTCTCTCCTTCTCCAAATCCACAGCTCCATTGCTTCCAGTCTCTTCTGATCTACTTTGCTAAAAGTCTATGGTTCCACTCCATAAAGCAAAAGAATCCAAATAAATCAATTCACAAACCTTTTACCCAGTTTCTTATCCATCATGGGTTAATTAGGCAATACGTAATACGTTAGGTTTAGCATGACAATCAGATTCGATGCACATTGGAGACACACCCCGTAATCATGCAGCCACTCTATCACTGGTTTTTGTGTAAATATTTTACGCCGAGACGTGATGAAACCTGTATGAAAGAGGTTACAAACCAGATGAGTGACAGACAGTGTTGCACAGCTGATCTA
This sequence comes from Stictocephala bisonia, assembly GCA_035578905.1. Taxonomy (NCBI): domain Eukaryota; kingdom Metazoa; phylum Arthropoda; class Insecta; order Hemiptera; family Membracidae; genus Stictocephala; species Stictocephala bisonia. The sequence continues at coordinate 9,665,596 of JAQJVL010000003.1, forward strand.
CCGGTGGGAAGTGTTCCAACCAATAGACCAACTGATGGTCTACGGTCAGTTGTCCCAGTAATGACTAGCTCTTGTACTGTCGGCAAGCTTTCCCTCCAGGTGACATAGCGACATCTAACTTGTAAATTGGTTGTTTGTTTGGGTGTGTTTTTATAAACTCGTAGCTAAACCCAGCTACACTTTGATAAGACTTATTTAAATCCTGATTGAAAGTTTTTTTGATTTTGATTATTAGATAAAAAAAGGCTGACTGTTTACTTTGTTTTATCTGAAACAAAGCAATTTACAGTTGTTTTCATATATGACAAATCATCCAGTCACAGCGCACTAAACTTACAGATTATGGGTTGGAAACATGCACGTAAATCAGTTGGTCACACTAGAACTTATTCTGCACACATTTATATTAATTTGTAAAACGTTGGTAGGTCGGGAAGTACTTGAAATGCCACGATTCCGTTTAAAAATGTAGCAACTTAATATATAAAAACACTCTTGTAAATGTTGAATAAAATTAACATTTTATTCAACAATTATGCGCACTTGAGTCTCGCAGTGTTGAATAAAAATGTAACCTGAACCCCTTCACTTAGTGTACACAAACATAAAGATTTTTCATTGGACACTCAAGTACGAGCCCCGTAACTCGCTACGCTCTAAGGGGAATTTCGGCCTGTGGCCTCATCTGAGAATTCTTTTATCATCCTTAATGGCAGAACTCGGCCTGCGACCTCGTGGAGGGTGGGAGTTCGGCCTACAACCTCACCTAGACACTCTTCTGCAACCCTATTTGTGGAACTTGGCCTGCGGCCACGTGGGGAAGCACGGCCTATGGCCTCGCTAATATACTCTGCTACAATCCCTTTGTGGATCTCATATACATACATAACTCGACTTAAAATAAACCAACGGAAAATGTCTCCATATTTGCACACCATTTGAATGTGACTGTACCTCAAACACTTATTGTCTTAAAGGTGTGTTAAAGTATCATACCACAGAACGTGGGTGGGACGGTGATTCATTTTTAACGCACAGATCGGTCCATGGCTTGCAAATCGAGTGGAGAAATGTGAACAAGGGAATATAGCCTTGTTACATATAACCTTTTTTTGGAAAGGACAGTTAAAGAAAATAGCCTAGTGAAAATGAACTTTCGAGAGTAACAGCTGCTGTCTATGTTGAGTTATTAATAATAAAAACACAAAGCAAAATACTTCATAAAAACAGGCTGCAACCGGGAAAATTTGCAAGGGAATGTCGGAAAATTAATTTCTGACGGAAAATCAACAATAGGAAGCAAACCAACAAGATTACTCTTTTTAAGTATTTTGGGTCTGATAAAAAAAAGAACAGAAATAATACTTTAGTAAACCTTTAACACAATAAGTGTTTGAGGTACATTCACAAATGGTGTGCAAATATGGAGACGTTTTCCGTTGGTTTATTTTTAGCCAGGTTATGTATGTATATGAGTGATGTTTTTGAACAAGTTATGTGTGTAAATAAAGATAAATTTGGAAAAGTTATTGGTGAGTACGGTGATATTTTTGAACAAATTATGCATTTTTATTGGGTTGGTTAAGCCGATTATTTGTTTACATTGGTATGTTTTGGCACACTATATGTCATTATATTGGCATGTTATGGTACAAGTTACGTATTTACATGTTTTTTGTTTTTTTTACCCGTTATGTGTTCATATGGAGGTGTTTTTGAAAAAGTCCTTTGTGCAATTGCTAAATTATATGACTGAATGGAATGTTTTGCACCAACCAAAACGTCCAAACTCACGTTATTATAGAGTCCTTACATATTGGCACACCATTGAAAGGGATAAAAGAGCAATAAAACGACAATCTCTTGTACATAAAAACTTATTCAGGCATCAAATATATGTTGTGTTACGAGAAGATCAAAATATCACTACTCTACATACGAAAGAGGGTGGGAGGAACATCATTACTGTACTTGTACGGGAGAGCCATAACCACTGTACGTGTAAGTAAGGGCCATCACAACTGTACGTGTTTGGGAAGGTAAGTGAGTCATCACCTCTGTACGTGTATTGGAGGGCCATCATCACTGTACGTGTATGAGAGGGTCATCACCATTATACGTGTATGGGAGGGTAAGTGGGTCATCACTACGTTACTAGTATGGGAGGTTTATCATACCACTGTACATGTATGAGAGAGTCATCATAATTGTACGTGTATAGGAGCGTCATCAACTATATGTTTAAGGGAGGGTCATATCCAATGTACGTGTATGGGAGGGCGGGTGGGTCATCATCACTCCACTTTACATTAAGTTAGTACATGTTGTGTATGTAACTAGTTTGAGGATACTGTCTGAACCTTGTATGGATGGGGGTGGGTCATCATCACTCCACTTTACATTAAGTTAGTACATGTTGTGTATGTAACTAGTTTGAGGATACTGTCTGAACCTTGTATGGGATGGCGGGTGGGTCATCATCACTCCACTTTAAATTAAGTTAGTACATGTTGTGTATGTAACTAGTTTGAGGATACTGTCTGAACCTTGTATGGGATGGCGGGTGGGTCATCATCACTCCACTTTACATTAAGTTAGTACATGTTGTGTATGTAACTAGTTTGAGAATACTGTCTGAACCTTGTGTTTTAAAACCATCCATTCTCTGGTTTTTGGATCACTCTACTTTAGGATCACCTTCATAGACGTCACTATACTATTATCAAACTGGGAATACGGCTGGACGACAAGTAGGTTCACTTACACACACGCAGGGGATTGGACCGATCCGACCCACTCAGGACCGGCCTCACTTCCGCTCGATAGGAAATCACTTAGTTGAACTTTCCAATCAATCGGTATTTTTTTTTTATTTCGCCATTTTATCTCGAAATGGTTAATAAATATGAAGTCTACTCACAATTACAAGAAATCTGATACCAAACAATATATTATTTACTTAAGTTTATCTTACGAAAATTGTTCACAGTAATTTTTAATTCATTCAATATTTTTCAATGCTGTAACTTATTCACTTAAGATTCATTACAGCAAATCACAGATTGTTTGGTATCATTTTCTTTCTAATTTTGAGTAGATTTCAAATTTATTAACCATTTTGAGATAAAATGGCAAAATAAAAAAAATACTGATTGATTGGAAAGGTCAACTAAGTGACTTCCTATTGAGTGGAAGTGAGGCCGGTCCAATCCCCTGCGTGTGTGTAAGTGAACCTACTTGTCGTCCAGCCGCACTCCCTGTTTGATAATAGTATAGAATAACCTAACCCATACTAACCCATTCACTGGTTTTTGGATCACTCTAATTTAGGGTCATATTTATAGATCTCATTGAATAGCCTGACCCATCCACTCGCTGGGCTTTGGATCACTCTACTTTAGGATCACATTCCTAGATAGCACTAGAATAAACCTGATACATCCATTCCCTGGTCTTTGGATCACTCAACTTTAGGATCACCTTCCTAGATCTCACTTGACACCCTGACCCATCTATTCGCTTGGATCACTCAACTTTAGGATCACCTTCAAAGATCTCACTTGATAACCTGACCCATCCATTACCTGGTCTTTGGATCACTCAACTTTAGGATCACCTTCTAGATCTCACTTGATAACCTGACCCATCCATTCGCTGGTCTTTGGATCACTCAACTTTAGGGTCACCTTCCTAGATATCACTAGAATAACCTGACACATCCATTCGCTGGTCTTAAGATCTCTTAACTTTATGATAACCTTCCTAGATCACACTAGAATCGTTAAGGTATTGCATTTATATCGCTTTCACCATGAGCTCATAGTTAATTAAATAACCATAACTATTTTGTTAAGTCCACTCATAACATATTGAAAACAACATTTTCTAGTTGAGACATTACCGTTGTTGATCCTATTTAAATATCGATGATCGATCATGTTTTTATTTATTTGTTTTTTACGTGTACGATTATTTAAAACAATTATATTCAGGGTGTTCATAAAAAATACATTCAAGAAATGACTTCGGCATATGATTACTTACATGAAATGTAATAAAAAGGTTCCTTTAAACATGTGTGGTAGCACGCTTAGTTTTCCATCTGTCTGTCTGAGTGTGTTTTTATATATATTCTTGTACATAATTAAAGGTATTAACCTGAACATATAACCTTTAATCCCGTATATGTATGAGAAATAATAATACACAATTCAATATAGAGTATCAAGTTCCTTCTCTGTACCATTTTAAAATGGTGGCTATTTTTAATTTTTCAAAGCTTAAATCTGAAAATGTTTAAATTAAAATAAACTGCTAGACAAAAAAATATCAAGTTTTGATTTCCTAAAATACGATAAAAAGATTTATAAATTCGGATCATTAATTACTGATTAGTTATAATTTTTGTAATACAGCACATGCTCATAATGTGGCAATTTTATCCGACTATAAAAAAAAAATGCCAATTATCCAAGCTATTACTGATCCGATCATAATAATTTATGTACCATGTGTTAAAAAATTAAATTTAACATTTTTGTGTATTGAGGAGTTTTTTATACTCTCTCAGATATTAGGTTTTAAAACTAAAAAACCTGCCATTTTAGTAGATATAAAGTAGGAAATTGATACTCTATACTGAATCAGGTCTTATTACTGCACATACATTTTCCAGTTTTGAGTATAATATCTTCAGAGGTTATAAAGAGGTGATAACGTAACCATATCCCGAAGTCTTCTTGTACCATAACACCTTGTACCCTTCTATACGTACGGAAGTAGTTACTTGTGATGTATTTAACTTGGAGGTAGAGGAAGATTGAGAGAGCACAAGCTGTCATGGCCACAGAGTCCCTACATGGCACTTGGCCTCAACATTACCTTTAGCAAGCTCTATACTAAACAAATCCTCTAGATTAAATGCTGATTTTCATTGCCTCCATCAAATCAGATGTAGGCATTATATTTATTCAAACCTCTTTGCTTTCCTATTTTGACACTATATTATTTCTGTGAGTGTCAATATGGAAGGAAATTGAGGGTTAATTAGGTGCATTTGAATTTCTAATCAATATATAAGCGTGGTTGTAGTCTTTGTTAAAAACTAAAGCCGAGTATTTCCCCAATAAAAAATGAACTATCGATGATATATATTTAAGTTCCTCTTACATCTTTTACAGATGCTCTTAATATGTTTTGTTTATATGCTATTTTACCTTACTCCTTTTAATACCTAATTACTTATCTATTACTACCAACATGTTGACAAAATATAATTAAAAATTAACCATAAAGACGATAAAAATATACGAAAAGTATTAAACTATTATAAATATTGGAAGTCATGTGATGAAATAATATTTGTGTCATCTAGATTGAGCATTTTAATATAAACCAACCAACCTAGGGCAATATCGTATGAATAGCGCAGTAATACCACTATTTTATAATATCCGGAAGGAAATCGACATATCACTCACACAATAGCAAGTCACTGCGGTTGTGTACATTTTTTGCCAAGTGCTGAACTAACCGACGTGGGAGATTGGTCTGGCGAGAGCGGAGAGCAGGAGGCAGTGAATTAAATCAGTATACGAGTATACTAATAAAAAAGTTATGCTTACTATCTTGCTGGATATATACTTATGGTAGAATACTTTTTTATTAGTTCAGTTTTAGAAAATACTATATATTTATTGACAACATTATACATACGAGTGTCATTACTAAAAGTAACAGGAATCTACGGTAAACTAGAAAACTATTTAATTATTTTCCATTTTATAACACATCAATTCTATCTGAAATACATATAAAATACAAGTTGTAAATAGGCGAGCCCACAATACGTACGTTGGCAGGTGGGTTACACTGTAAGATGTACGTGTGTAGATGTGCGTGCGTAGATGTAAGTGTGTAGACGTACGTGTGTAGATGTGCGTGCGTAGATGTACGTGTGTAGATGTACGCGTGTAGATGTACTTGTTTAGATGTATGTGCGTAGATGTTCGTGTGTAGATGAGGGGCCGGCAAGTCATAAGATGAATGAATAGTAAGCCCCATTCAGACATACTCTTAATTGAGTAAGAGGGACTTTTAAGGCCTGAAGAAGGTTTGATTACTCGTATAGGTCCTTAGTAATCTTGCTGGTAATCCAAAAATTCCCATATCCATGGGGAGGGCGAGTGGGTTCCCAGAGGTATGTTTTAGATATGTATTTTTTAAGTTAATTAAAAACATTAAATACGTCCATTAACAGACGTGTTTTAGGGTTTAAATGAAAACATATTTTCTTTGAGCACTCGCCTTTGTATGATAGAGAACTGAGTGTCAGGCTTGTCAGTTAGCTGAAAATCAGACCAATACTACGTGGTTTGGATTATACGTAAAGCTGTAGGTCTCCTACTTGCCCTGCTGTTACTAAAAGATAGCTCTTTCTGAGGACCAGACGACCTTAGTTAGTAACAATGACTACACTCATCACACTCATTCTCCCTTCATATTCGCCCATATCTTGACGATCGGTACCTTAATAATGAATGAATAGTAATAATCACAGTATGGTCTGTGAAATAATTACAATAATTTATTAGAATGCTTGTAAATAGTGTTTTCCATAAACACTTTTCGTGATCCTAAAATAGAAATATTTGATTTTGAAATAATTAATCGTGCGGCGTGCCAAGCTCAATATGGAGACAAATATTGACTTGACCGACTGAGTAAATTAAGCCTTCTTTCTTGATTGACCTTGGCCATGTTGAAAATTATTTCTTATAAATAAACGTAAATACAGAATTCAATATTACTCAACTTTTAATTTTTTATAAACATCTGATTGACGCAGTCCAGATGGACATGACATACACGAACGTTCTGTAGTTTTTATAAACATCTGATTGACGCAGTGCCAGATGGACATGACATACACGAACGTTCTGTAGTTTTTATAAACATCTGATTGACGCAGTGCCAGATGGACATGACATACACGAACGTTCTGTAGTTTTTATAAACATCTGATTGACGCAATGCCAGATGGACATGACATACACGAACGTTCTGTAGTTTTTATAAACATCTGATTGACGCAGTGCCAGATGGACATGACATACACGAACGTTCTGTAGTTTTTATAAACATCTGATTGACGCAGTGCCAGATGGACATGACATACACGAACGTTCTGTAGTTTTTATAAACATCTGATTGACGCAATGCCAGATGGACATGACATACACGAACGTTCTGTAGTTTTTATAAACATCTGATTGACGCAGTGCCAGATGGACATGACATACACGAACGTTCTGTAGTTTTTATAAACATCTGATTGACGCAGTGCCAGATGGACATGACATACACGAACGTTCTGTAGTTTTTATAAACATCTGATTGACGCAGTGCCAGATGGACATGACATACACGAACGTTCTGTAGTTTTTATAAACATCTGATTGACGCAGTGCCAGATGGACATGACATACACGAACGTTCTGTAGTTTTTATAAACATCTGATTGACGCAGTGCCAGATGGACATGACATACACGAACGTTCTGTAGTTTTTATAAACATCTGATTGACGCAATGCCAGATGGACATGACATACACGAACGTTCTGTAGTTTTGTGATCACATAATCACTATATTGAATTAACAGTGTAAATGATTTTAACATTGTTGGTTAGTTGTGATGAAATATTGGGTGGTAAATTTCATTTGAGCAATATAATTTCATTTGATTTTATATATGGAATAGTCAAGGGAAGAACAATATGGTACTCTTTTAAATGCTAGCTACTCTTTTTAGCTATCTGAAGTGAAATGGAAAAATTAATAAATGTAATTCATCACCACCTCGTGAACGTAATCTAGTTTCCTAGTGATTATTTTGGATTACTCCTATAATGATTAGAAGGATTGTTAAATATATTGATTTATATTTTTCTGTCGACTCTCAAATATGAGTCGACAGAAAAATAAACGAAAAGAGTCGAGACGTTATAAAAGTACTTTTTATGTTGGAAATAAAAACTCCTGCCACTACTAAGTTTGAAAGTAAAACTATTCTGTTAAAGGTTTCCAATAAAATTGACAAGTTAGCTGCCATAGGGCTCAATTACTCATGCATTCAGTAAATAATAGAGTAATTTACAACTGATAAATTAAATCATACAATTATATTATTTTAAATGTAAAAAATGTAGGAATAGGTAAAATATCTAGACATTTTTGAAGATGTATAGTTGCAACTTAGAATATATATCACCTACAATAGATAACTCATGTAAAAGGAATATTTGTGCCAGTAATTCGGTTAGTTGGTGAGGTTTGCCATTATAACTACTTTAAACTACAATTCATTTACACAGGACTAAACTAGTACTCCAATATTGGATTGAAAAACAGCTGTTAATTTGAGATACATTGTGTAAAATAAGTCTACTAGCGTCAATACCGTAGCACGTGTTGGTGGGCGGATCAATACCATAACACGTGTTGGTGGGTGGTTCAATACCATAGCACTTGTTGGTGGGCGGGTCAATACCATAGCACGTGTTGGTGGGTGGGTCAATACCATAGCACGTGTTGGTGGGTGGGTCAATACCATAGTACGTGTTGGTGGTTGGTTCAATACCATAGCACGTGTTGGTGGTTGGTTCAATACCATAGCACTTGTTGGTGGGCGGGTCAATACCATAGCACGTGTTGGTGGGCGGGTCAATAACACCATATGGTGTTACTTTGTACAGAAAAAAATACCTATTTCTGAGGAACAGTAGACTTTAGTTTGTAACAATGACTACACTCGTTCATCTACACTCATCACACTCACTCGCCACTCATAATCGTCCATTATGATCGGCGTATACTAATGGATAAATAATAATGCATAAACACTTTTAAAGAATGTGTTTTTTTCAAGAGATATTTTTAAACATGTATGTTATAAACACGTTTATATTCAACTATTTTAAAAAAAATTTGTGAGTATGTTATCAAAGTCCAAAAACTTAAAGAAAATCGGAAACCGGGTTAAGTAGTATAGTATGTAATTGTAGTAAAGTTGTTATAATGGCTTGTACGATTCTAGGCCGGAACTAGCAGAGCAGTGAATCAAACAGCTGTGCACGGCGTCAATACACGGGGCGCCTACGCGGGTTATTTCTGACAGCGCCGCGCCAGGTCGACCTCTGAGCCACCTCTAAACCAGTCGCGAAATTATTTTACTCTAATATCCATATAAGTCTAAACTAACAACTTTAAACGGAGCGGGAATGATCCACGATCTTAAATTTTCCGTAAGACTAGTTTTAAGTGGTTAAACAGATAATTCACGCATTTGTCTGCTATAGCCTATTTATGTTGCAAATTTTGTCGGTATTTTATTGAAGAATGTTTGCACTGCATTGGTATTATGTACTACTTAGCATATTTTATTTTTACATTAAAATTTTTGATGAAGGTACTTAACATTGTTATATTTTCAAAAATTACTTGAATTGAAAACACTACCAAATTGGGACGAAAAAGCTAACGGTCGAGAGCTACGTTTTAGCTTGATTTTAGTAAATTTAACGTAAAATAAATACGAACTGGCCAGAAAGAAGACTAGCATATCTTATCACTTCAGTAACCCCCCTCCCACAATACATTTTGTATGTGACTCAATACGTTGTGGTTTAAGATAAATTGAGGCAAATTCAATTTAACTTAAATTTCTATACGACGAGAAACAAGAAGAAATGAATTTACCGAATAGTAGATAGAACTAATAAATGAGCGATGTGTCTTTTGGCTTTAACTATCTGGAATTGATGTTTGTAAATAACTATGAAGAGGAAGGAAATTTTACTGACAAATTTTTGAAAACTAGAAAATTCGAAATTAAAACTAGAGTAATAATTTATAAAAGAGAACAGTCTGTGAAGGGTTCTTTATATACTGTTCTGGCAAAATTCGTGTTGTTTTAAGAAGCTTCAGTAGTTTCATATCATAGGGCATACTACAAAATTTTCATATAAAGAAATAAAACAATAAAGTGAGAGAGTTTTCTTCAGTAAAATAAACATCATAAAAAACAGCCCACAACTTAATATCACAAAACACACTAATTTCTTTTATTATTCTTCAGCTTACAATTATATTTTCTTTGCGTTGAAGATTAATTACTAATTTGTAATTAGTTAACATAAAACTAGTTTGAATGCTATCAGATGTAACCTATTTGGATAATTTATTTGTTTATAATTAGTATACATAATTAATTACATCATTTTTTTTAAACAAAAATCTACGAAAGAACTTAACGATTCCACCCTAGTTGTAGAATTGCGTTCAGTTGATGATTTTAAACATCAGTGATTAAAATGATGAAATTGACAAGCATATATATAAAATAATGAATTATTCAAAGAGTCCTGAATAAATCAAAGGAAATTTAATCAAGTGATTTTGATTCTCGGATTCTTATTAAATTATTGCTACAATTTACAGATATATAAGACACATTTCAACGCTGGTAAAAGACTCTACAAAATATACTCCTCTTACAATTTTATTGCTCAAACAGTAAAAACAAAACATCAGGTTCAGTACATAAATTTTAATTTTGAATTTATCTTTAGTAGAATAATAAAAATTAACACAGCACATTGCCTCGCAGAACGCCTGGTTGGTGCGGGCTCCGAGCCAAGTCTAGTCCGACTCACGCAAAAATTGTTCCACAACGACTGAAGCCCATTGAACCACGTCTGGAGATGTTAGATCAAAAACTAACGAAACTAGTAGCGTAAATATCAACAGAACCACTTTGGTTGTTTTCTGATAAGAAAAAAGAAAATTTTTCAATGTAATGCATTTCTAAATTTGCATTAAGTTAGCAATTGAAAATGTTATGTAAGCTACCAATGACTCGTTTGAGAGGCTTGAGCAATCACTAGGCCGAGTAGCTTTACGGCTTGTTTTTTTTTTTTTTTTTTTTTTTTATAAATAGCTCAAACAGATTTTTGATATTTAGTAGGATATTGTCACTCACTCTATATTTATATCAGGACTTTATATTTACATTCTATATTAACACAAAGTATATCAATTTAGATGGCCAAATTAGACGGCAACCCTCTAAAACAAGGTACTTTTTATGTATTTATTTGGCCATATCCACGTAAAATAAGACTGATTTAATTAGAACAGCAACCTATAAACACAAGATAATAATTTAAATGAACATTTTTATGAACTCTGTGTTATAAAAATTTGTATAGGCATTCCTATCCTATTCAATATCATCACATACGATTGTGATGGTAACTTTTTAACTAAGACACTGGATCAAATAGCCTTGCAGGTTAGTTGTTACAAGCTTCTTTCATATACCATTATGTACATATATGGGCAGGTGGTGGGACATTATCACTCTGTATATATGTGTAGGAAGGTCGGCCAATACCACTGTACGTGTATGTACTTGTATGGAGGGTGGGAGAGTCATCGCTGTATGTGTTTGTGTATTAGTGGGCAAGAGGGTCATCACCATTCTACTTAGTACGAAATTTATTCAAAGCAAGTTTACTATTCTGGCAATAATTGAGGATTTCCTAACGTATTATGCCCGTTTGTGTGATAACCATATTGAATTTGATTATTAATTTGGTCAAATTTAAAACAACATCTTCGTGCAATTTCTTGTCATTTAATTTAGTCGTATATGTTTTTAAAAAAATTATCTTATGAAAATCCAAATTTTTAATAAAAATATTCTTCCAATTTTTGTTCATTCAGAACCTTTAGTAAATCTTTATCTGTATAATATATTTTTATGGTACTAATTTCCAATTAAATAGTAGACAGTTACAAAGAATACTTATTTAACCAAGTGATGAAAGTTAAATTCTCGATTTAGAGGTGAGGTCTTCACAAAATGAATGCGAAGAATGTATATATGCAATAAACATGTTAAAGCGTTTCTGATAAATGTTACATTTTGAACATTTATGTATGTGTAAGTTTGAAGGTTGCTGTTTGGTAACATATTCTATTTATACATATTCTCTATATATTAATTAATTTTTTGTTGATCAAAAGTTACAAACCATGCTAAATACATAACACACCTCAAAAGATGTGTAAAACTCGATATGTATATTCTATCTTTGAAGACAGCTAATGATGGTAACTCCGCCTTCTTTTATTTCGACAAACAAATGTCTGCCTGAAACGTGTATTAGGTTGAAAACATGCCTCTTGTACATGCATTAATTAATTAGTTATGCAAGTCAAGTGTCCTATGAGAGATGTGCCGAAGAGAGTCTCAGACTCTTACTTTCCATTGCTTTCCATATTGTGAATGAGCCAGCTAACTTTCGCTAGAGGTCGACGTAAACATTCTCGCGTGGCCCGTGTAGTCTCTACTGATTGTAGCACGATAACATGGATTGAAAAATGTCAGCGGGGATTTCTCATCTCTCACCACAAACAATTTTTGTTTGGTCACAATTATTAATAAATAAAAACGAGATAACTATAATGTAACCCGCTATCAGTGAACATTTTTATATCTTCACCATATTTATGGGTTAGGAAAACTCTAAGCAGATATCGAGCCATGAACTCTGCCAGATACTGTAGTGTATTTGTTTGTCATGTTTTTGTTTCATTTTCAGATTTTAATATCGTTAAAATGTCAACCATATACAGTATATATGATGTCACAAAAAAGAGGTGCCCTCGCTGTTAACTTTTGGATTCTGCACAACTCAGAGAAGAAGAATGAATGATAATACTTTTTCGAATTTCGCTCAGTTTAGAGTCTACCTATTTTTTTTTTTGTTTGTATTTTTACAAAAACCTTAATAACTCAAGAACATTTTGACCGATAGACATTAAGTTAAATCATGCTTCTCTAAGTTAGCATAATTTAGCAGAAAAAAGTAATCCTTTTTTAAGTTGTGATGATTTAAAATGTTCAAACGATTTTTGGTGCATAAGATATTTGGAGTTAACATTTTGGATTGCTAATACTTTGGAATGGATAAACATAACTCAATGATTGTTTTATTAATGCTTATGTAAATACACGTGCAAAATTTAAAACTAGTTGGTGAAATAGTTCTTTATTTACTAATTATTTTGTAAAAATCACAAAATTACAGGTATACTCTAAACCACGCGGAATTAAAAAATGTATCCTTCAATTCTTGCTCTAAATCAGGTGTAGAATAATAAAACATTGTACTAACTTCTGGCCTTGTTTCTTGCCATCAGAAATCTATTGTCCTTAATATTAAAGTTACACTACCTCAAATCATACACAAACATAACCTCACATTAGTCCTTGTTAGCATTTTTTATTACATGATTTTTAACACTTAATTTGGCTAAATTCTTTATAAAACGCTTGAAATTTATTGCTTATAGGTTTGTCCGATTTGCTAGTGTTTATTTTTCTACTAATCTTCAGAATTATACAGTATTACAACTATTAAAAAAAATAATAATATTAATAAATATAAATAAATAAATGAATAAAATGTCGGTTTGTCAATTTAACACTGATCTCATTGAGAACCTATCTAAAGTGATCAAACACTCCAGTCCCCCCTTCCCCCACAGCAACAGAACGATACGCAATTAATTTGTGCAGGCCATTTCACTGGACTAACTGAAGTTTGATTAAACCAATACATAACCCAAGCTCGTATGTTAGATAACTCCTCGTTAGATACGGCAGGGCCCTGCGGAAATGCCAGACACAATACTTTCTACTACAGACTGACAAACATTCGACGACCTTGGCAAGGCCCAGACCGGTCCTGCTCCTTGACTGAGGCCATGAAACCACCGTTACTCGAATAACCACTTAACACATCTATAGTGTGAGATTGAAGCTTAAACTATCTCTAGTTTATGGCACATATAGGCCTAAGTAAGAAACACAGGAAAAACACACAGGCATCCAGTTGTTGCAGAAATGTACCAAGACTACATCTTTCTTAACCACTTCCAAAATTTTTCTGTGGTAAACTACAGCCTCTATTAGCCACTTCCCAAAGGTTTTGTGATGTCCTGCAAGCCTAGAGCCTCCCTTAACTACTTCCAAAATGTATGTGTGGTAACCTACAGCCTCTATAGCCACTTCCCAAAGGCTTTGTGATGTCCTGCAAGCCTAGAGCCTCCTTTAACTACTTCCAAAATGTGTCTGTGGTAACCCACAGCCTCTATAGCCACTTCCCAAAGGCTTTGTGGTGTCCTGCAAGCCTGAAGCCTCCTTTAACTACTTCCAAAATGTGTCTGTGGTAACCCACAGCCTCTATAGCCACTTCCCAAAGGCTTTGTGATGTCCTGCAAGCCTAGAGCCTCCTTTAACTACTTCCAAAATGTGTCTGTGGTAACCTACAGCCTCTATAGCCACTTCCCAAAGGCTTTGTGATGTCCTGCAAGCCTAGAGCCTCCTTTAACTACTTCCAAAATGTGTCTGTGGTAACCTACAGGTCTCCAGCCTCTATTAGCCACTTCTAAAATGTGTCTATGGTAACCTACAGCCTCTATTAGCCACTTACAAAAGGTTTTGTGATGTCCTGCAAGCCTAGAGCCTCCTTTAACTACTTCCAAAATGTGTCTGTGGTAACCCACAGCCTCTATAGCCACTTCCCAAAGGCTTTGTGATGTCCTACAAGCCTAGAGCCTCCTTTAACTACTTCCAAAATGTGTCTGTGGTAACCTACAGCCTCTATAGCCACTTCCCAAAGGCTTTGTGATGTCCTGCAAGCCTAGAGCCTCTTTTAACTACTTCCAAAATGTGTCTGTGATAACCCACAGCCTCTATAGCCACTTCCCAAAGGCTTTGTGGTGTCCTGCAAGCCTGAAGCCTCCTTTAACTACTTCCAAAATGTGTCTGTGGTAACCCACAGCCTCTATAGCCACTTCCCAAAGGCTTTGTGATGTCCTGCAAGCCTAGAGCCTCCTTTAACTACTTCCAAAATGTGACTGTGGTAACCTACAGCCTCTATAGCCACTTCCCAAAGGCTTTGTGATGTCCTGCAAGCCTAGAGCCTCCTTTAACTACTTCCAAAATGTGTCTGTGGTAACCTACAGGTCTCCAGCCTCTATTAGCCACTTCTAAAATGTGTCTATGGTAACCTACAGCCTCTATTAGCCACTTACAAAAGGTTTTGTGATGTCCTGCAAGCCTAGAGCCTCCTTTAACTACTTCCAAAATGTGTCTGTGGTAACCTACAGCCTCTATTAGCCACTTCCCAAAGGCTTTGTGGTGTCCTGCAAGCCTGAAGCCTCCTTTAACTACTTCCAAAATGTGTCTGTGGTAACCCACAGCCTCTATAGCCACTTCCCAAAGGCTTTGTGATGTCCTGCAAGCCTAGAGCCTCCTTTAACTACTTCCAAAATGTGTCTGTGGTAACCTACAGCCTCTATAGCCACTTCCCAAAGGCTTTGTGATGTCCTGCAAGCCTAGAGCCTCCTTTAACTACTTCCAAAATGTGTCTGTGGTAACCTACAGGTCTCCAGCCTCTATTAGCCACTTCTAAAATGTGTCTATGGTAACCTACAGCCTCTATTAGCCACTTACAAAAGGTTTTGTGATGTCCTGCAAGCCTAGAGCCTCCTTTAACTACTTCCAAAATGTGTCTGTGGTAACCCACAGCCTCTATAGCCACTTCCCAAAGGCTTTGTGATGTCCTGCAAGCCTAGAGCCTCCTTTAACTACTTCCAAAATGTGTCTGTGATAACCCACAGCCTCTATAGCCACTTCCCAAAGGCTTTGTGGTGTCCTGCAAGCCTGAAGCCTCCTTTAACTACTTCCAAAATGTGTCTGTGGTAACCCACAGCCTCTATAGCCACTTCCCAAAGGCTTTGTGATGTCCTGCAAGCCTAGAGCCTCCTTTAACTACTTCCAAAATGTGACTGTGGTAACCTACAGCCTCTATAGCCACTTCCCAAAGGCTTTGTGATGTCCTGAAAGCCTAGAGCCTCCTTTAACTACTTCCAAAATGTGTCTGTGGTAACCTACAGGTCTCCAGCCTCTATTAGCCACTTCTAAAATGTGTCTATGGTAACCTACAGCCTCTATTAGCCACTTACAAAAGGTTTTGTGATGTCCTGCAAGCCTAGAGCCTCCTTTAACTACTTCCAAAATGTGTCTGTGGTAACCTACAGCCTCTATTAGCCACTTCCCAAAGGCTTTGTGGTGTCCTGCAAGCCTGAAGCCTCCTTTAACTACTTCCAAAATGTGTCTGTGGTAACCCACAGCCTCTATAGCCACTTCCCAAAGGCTTTGTGATGTCCTGCAAGCCTAGAGCCTCCTTTAACTACTTCCAAAATGTGTCTGTGGTAACCTACAGCCTCTATAGCCACTTCCCAAAGGCTTTGTGATGTTCTGCAAGCCTAGAGCCTCCTTTAACTACTTCCAAAATGTGTCTGTGGTAACCTACAGGTCTCCAGCCTCTATTAGCCACTTCTAAAATGTGTCTATGGTAACTTACAGCCTCTATTAGCCACTTACAAAAGGTTTTGTGATGTCCTGCAAGCCTAGAGCCTCCTCTAACAACTTCCAAAATGTGTCTGGGGTAACTTACAGACTTACAGCCCCTTCCCGAAGGTACTGTGGTGTCCTAGAGGCCTAGAGCCTCCTTTAACTACTTCCAAAATGTGTCTGTACTAACCTAAAGACCTACAGCAACTATTAACCACTTCCCAAAGGTATTGTGGTGTCCTACAGATCTAGAACCTCCATTAACTTCTAGCCTAGAACCCACCTGTCCTAGAACCTCCATCTACTTCTAAAATGTGTTTGATTTAACTTATATGCTTGTAGGCTTGTTTCGTCACTTAAATATGTCTGCGGCCAGTTCAGCCACTTTTCACACGTTTTGTGGTAACATACCAAGCTTGCAGCTTCATTTAACTACGCCTAAAATCAATTTGTGTTAACGTACAGGAGAATCAAGCCTTTATTTTCTTTAGAAATTGTCATACATATTGTAGTAGTCGGATAAAACATTACATTGTAGACAGTTTACCGATAGTTCTCTGTATAACAAAAGTTTTTATTTATATCTAATAGGATCTAAATAACTTATATAACATTTATAAGAACAATCCTATGTGTTGAGGAATTAAAATTAACTAGGTACTGAACATAAACATTGCAGCTTGACCAGCTTGGAAACTTATATTTTTAGTTAAGTTTGAAGCTCAGTATTGGGATTGTAACCAAAAAGATGTTATAAATTGTAAAATTAAGATAAAAAAATTAAATGTAATAAATACACATTGAAAATAAAGATACACAATCAAATTAGACTTCAGACAATGTTTCCACATTATGCTTTCATAATTCTCTCAATTCTACTGAATTAAAAACTGCAATACTTTTTCTTTGTAATAGTAATTTCCCTTTTTATTCTTGGGGATACATTGTTTTTACATCGAACATAAGTATAAAATAATTGGAGTAAAGTCTTGTTCTAACATACAGGCCTGCAAACTGCTTTAGTCACTTCCTTTGTGGTAACGCAGGTTCTTTTAGCCACTTCCTACATATTTTTGTGGTACCCTACATTAAAATATTGGTACTGTCCCTTAAAAGTACAATGGTACTGACCCACCCATATAATTATAGTTTTCCTCCCTCCCACCCATATTGGTATGACTGTGTGGTCAGTACATATGTTCAACAATAAATATTGGTCACACTGATTAATAATAAATCATGTGTTAGAGAAAGAGGTAAAAATGACTGCTATGTTTTCCTTGATTTATTTCTCTCACTGAAAAAAAGGGAATTGAAAAGGAAACGATGGCAACACTGATTCCATTAACAAATGACAGTTAAGGAAAGTAAGCCAGCATTTTTCACAAAGGTTACATTCATATCTACAATTCTCAACCCAAAGGGCTCTGATAAACTTAGGAAAATAATTATGTAAAGAAAATTTTAAACCCCTTTTACCTTCAGGTTTAAACGGTTAAATGTAAAGTGATTTTTTAACGTTATATTCTCTGAAAATAACCATTTTTATACATTCACGCTACGTATAGAGATAAATATCCAGTGTAAACTGCTTAAGTAAACCAATCTTTTACTAAGCAAATTCCCGAGTAACAAATATTTAAAGTGTTATAAAAAACCTAAATATTTACAATAGTAATAGTTTGTTGACATTTATCTCTAAAATATGTAAGGTTTATTTTATCTTTTATAAATAAACAAAGATGTCCATCGATAAGAACTAAATAAAATATATAAAATAATATGCTTTCATACAGCTACTATGTGATAGATACTTGACACAACATATCCTTTGACAACAACCATATATTTAAAATGGTAATTAAAAGGCGTGGAATAGTTTTTATCTTTTCTGATAATGCACACAACGATTTTTAAATGGCACTAGGGGAGACACCAGCAAGCTTAATGTGCCTACCTAACTCTCACTGTATCTATCATAGTTTACAGTTACTCCTGTTTTCTTATTCGCTCTTATGTCAGAACGAGTTTATACGATATATAACACCCACTCAAGGAGAATTTTACAAAACAATATTTTTCTTGTTGTTCCTAATTCAGTTTAGTTCATAATTTTGACTTTTATTAGACAGAACATAATGTTGGGATTTAGAAAATGAACATTTAATTGATACAAACATTTCGGTTGATAAAAGTGTTTAGGTCAATTTTAACTTTTAGAACTACAGAAGTAAGATTTAAGTCTTATGCCACCTTGCAGTATTTTTGGGGCATTAAGCACTCAAATTAATTGATCAGTTTGGTTTTAGGTTAGTTAAAGAAAAGTGGACAGCATAAACACATTCTTCATGAGATTCACTAAGGATTATTTGACGGTTATAAAGAAAGATTAGGCCAAAACTCGGTTTTAAACCCAGGCATGTTAACAGTATTCGGGGTGTATATTTTCAAACAGTTAATATGGTATATGGGTGTCTCACTTTTTTCATACAGTCAATATTAACCCCATATTCACGAATCCATAGATATTTTAAAAAGGAAAACACATTCTGACTCAAAAAAGATGTATTATATTAATTATGATGTAATATTAAAATTATGATAAATTAATATTAAATAGTTTCCCTCCTAAACACAACTATGACATCAATTTCTTCCTACCACAAATAAAATATGAGATACTTTAAACTCAGGTTAGGTTAGGTGATGTTCGGTTAGATTAGATTATATTTCAACATAACCTAATTATTTGTTCAATATCTCAGTTGTTGTTCCCCGTATAAATAATGTGGTGTCATATTCGTGTCCAGAAGAAAAATACCACGTAAGATTAACATTAACAAGATTAATAAAAAGGTTTTTTCAGTTTTTTTTATTTTTTAGTGTGTCAATAGCGCTAGAAACCAATTGACTAGTTAGAAAAGTCATGAAATTTGAGTCTGATGACCATATTTAAAAAAAAAACTACCTTTGTAAAAAGCACATACCTGAATTAATATATTATAAGGTAATTACTGTTATAGAGGAACTCGAAGGCATAACCTAGAGATTAGAAAGAAACAAAAATGTAACCAGGATAAGATTTGTATTAATGTTTCCAAACAAAGGCTAACTTATGCAATAAATAGCAACGCTTAAATTAAAGCTTGAAAGTATAACACTGAAATCTCTCTTTACTCAGTTGCTCAGAATAATTTAACAAGTAACTCACAGAGAAAAAAGAAACAGAAGTTGCTTTCTTTTTGGTCTCAACGAACGCCTCAGTGGCAGTTATAAATATATTACAACTGATGTACATCTTTATACATCTGTAGTAATAACTATTACGTTTATCCTTGAGGATTTGTGGGTGTAAGGGAGAGACTGACAAGGTGCTGGCCCTGCCATCCCCATAGCAAACTGGTGAGATAACTACGAGTACAAGACATACCAACTAAAAACACATTTAGCACACTGTTGAATACGACCTTTGTTTCTTTCTTCTCTGTGATGAAACTACAATTAATTAATTAAATGTAATCTCTGAGCGAGTAATGAATATTAAAATAATGGTTAGTAATGCTTATACGATTTTTTGGTGTATGTATATGTACAAACAAAATTATATTCTGAAAAAAATAAATTAAAAAATATTTACAGTAATCAGTCCAGCAATGTCGAAGTGCAACATTGGTTCTGACATCCACTTATACATGTTTAAGTTCGTAAAGGCCTCCACGATGACAGAGAAATCACGCGGAAAATTCGTTATCAACAGAATGACCTGGAGTGGCTCGTAGAACTATTTTAGTACTTAGTTTGTTTATTTCAAGTCACACGTACACATCCGCTGGTGCCTTGACGCTTTCTAGGAGGTTTTTGATCGTAAACCCGCTGCAGAATGTTTAACCAAAGATCACAACAGTTTATTTTACTTGTGTAAATTACCAATAGTGTTTAGAATACGACTCTACTGAAATGCTTACTTTACACACAAAAGTTCACAATCAAAGACATCAAAATTTGGGAAACGATCAAACAGTGAACTGAATTGATCACTGAACTAACAAGTAATGCTAGTGCCTATGTGCAATATTTGTGTACAGTTGAATTTACACGCACCGTTTTTATACGGACAATTAAACATTCTTTTTAACTTGGTGATGGTAGAGCTGAAGATTTTTCTTCACCATCTCTTATTATTTTTAACTGTATTAAAAATATAAAAAATAATAATATTTTAATGCTGAACTTTCTATAAAATGTCTCTATCTAAATTAAATGTTAATCAAGACTATTTCCAAGAGAATTTGTTTTTCAAGTTCAGGAATAATTAGACAGATCATTCTTAAATGGTTCTTGTACTAATAATGCTGAAAATTTTCGTTGACGTGTTTCTAAATAAGCACGTAATTTAAAACGAACTACTTGGAGTGGGTGGGGTAATGCAGCCATTAAAAAAAATGAATTACTAATATTCCCCAAAAAATACGTTATATTTTGGTAAAATCTACAGCAGCACACATTACGATAGTTGAATAAATAGTATATAAATATATATATATATATTATTTATTCAACTTATTATTTATTTATTCTTTTCAATTATTTATTAATATTATTTATATATATTAACTGATTACATCATGGAAAAGTGTTCTTGTATATAACTTATAAAAACTTATAAAATGATATAATTTTTATAAGTTTTTAGTTATTTTAGTTAAATATTAAATAATTTTATTTTAAAAGCATCAGTATTCCAAATTTAGACTTTAAGCTGTAAATAATTAACAATCTGTTTTGAGTTATTATGTTTTTATGACCAATTGACGTTATATAAAACTAGCTGTATCCGCACGCTTCGCCGGTTATAATATTGAGTTTCGATTGTATAATTGAAATGTGCAGCAACCTTTCAGTTTACTCAGTATCCAATTTAGAACAGCTCATGTCATGTATAGTTTACTACTGTACTCAATTATTTTTAATTTTAAAAGTTTACAATTTTATTTAATTTTTTTATTCAACAGCTGTTAATCAAATAAATGAATCAATAAATACCTCCATAAGATTACCATGGAGATTTTGAAGGCCAGTGGGACGGAGTCCTGAGGTCCGACAAGAAATCCTCTCTTAGTGAGTCTCTAGGGGCCAAGATAAACCTATGTAACAATTGTCAAGTCAGTTGTACGTATAGTTTTGATGAAATATTGATAAGTGGTAAATATACATATTAGTGTAATTGACTCTGAATCAGTGAAATATCAGGTTTCTCGCATATTCAGCCATATCCTGTGAACTGGCTATGCATTTGGTCAAATTAAATTGTAAAATTTCCAATTAAAATCGGTTTGTTCTCTTAGATAAAAAAGTGTCAAAGTCTAGATAAATCTGTAAGTCTACTTTCAGAGGGCACAAAGTACGGTAATTGACTCTGAATCAGTGAAATATTGTGTTTCTAGCCATGTCCTATGACCTGGATATACATGTGTTCAGATTAAATTGTATATTTTCCCATTGAATACAGTATGTGCTCCTAGATAACAAAGTTTCACAGTCTAGAAAAATCTGTAAGTCTACTCTTAGAGACCGTAAATTAACCAATTTGATTTACACGCACAAATTGAAAATCTACATAAGGATGAAGGAGGTGAGACAGAGCAAAAAGTCAGAGGGCCAAATTTGTAGATCGTCTCAAATCAGGGTCAGAAATGGTGTTAGTTTTGCTGTAGTATCGTTCATTTAGCCGCTACAGTCCAATTATAGAAACGCTGTTTTTGGCATTTAAAATTGTTGGCACTAAAAAGGCTGCCATCTTCGATTTAGTAAGAATTGTTCAAAATTCCATCTTATTGCAGATATACAACATAAGACCTTTGACTCTTTGTGCAACATATGGGCGTACTGATCCAACTTTTTCAAATTGTTAAAAAATTTACTTAAATATTCCAAAACTTAGCAGCATTTGGTATTTGTAATTGTTTGAATTTGAATAGATAGGGAGTGCGTACTAGTCGTATATATTTGAATAGATAGGGAGTGCTTACTAGTCGTATATATTTGAATAGATAGGGAGTGCTTACTAGTCGTATATATTTGAATAGATAGGGAGTGCTCACTAGTCGTATATATTTGAATAGATAGGGAGTGCTTACTAGTCGTATATATTTGAATAGATAGGGAGTGCTTACTAGTCGTATATATTTGAATAGATAGGGAGTGCTTACTAGTCATATATATTTGAATAGATAGGGAGTGCTCACTAGTCGTATATATTTGAATAGATAGGGAGTGCTTACTAGTCGTATATATTTGAATAGATAGGGAGTGCTTACTAGTCGTATATATTTGAATAGATAGGGAGTGCTCACTAGTCGTATATATTTGAATAGATAGGGAGTGCGTACTAGTCGTATATATTTGAATAGATAGGGAGTGCTCACTATTCGTATATATTTGAATAGATAGGGAGTGCTCACTAGTCGTATATATTTGAATAGATAGGGAGTGCTTACTAGTCGTATATATTTGAATAGATAGGGAGTGCGTACTAGTCGTATATATTTGAATAGATAGGGAGTGCTCACTATTCGTATATATTTGAATAGATAGGGAGTGCTCACTAGTCGTATATATTTGAATAGATAGGGAGTGCTTACTAGTCGTATATATTTGAATAGATAGGGAGTGCTTACTAGTCGTATATATTTGAATAGATAGGGAGTGCTTACTAGTTGTATATATTTGAATAGATAGGGAGTGCTCACTTGTCGTATATATTTGAATAGATAGGGAGTGCTTACTAGTCGTATATATTTGAATAGATAGGGAGTGCTTACTAGTCGTATATATTTGAATAGATAGGGCTTGCTCACTAGTCGTATATATTTGAATAGATAGGGAGTGCGTACTAGTCGTATATATTTGAATAGATAGGGAGTGCGTACTAGTCGTATATATTTGAATAGATAGGGAGTGCGTACTAGTCGTATATATTTGAATAGATAGGGAGTGCTCACTATTCGTATATATTTGAATAGATATGGAGTGCTTACTAGTCGTATATATTTGAATAGATAGGGAGTGCTCACTAGTCGTATATATTTGAATAGATAGGGAGTGCTTACTAGTCGTATATATTTGAATATATAGGGAGTGCTTACTAGTCGTATATATTTGAATAGATAGGGAGTGCTTACTAGTCGTATATATTTGAATAAATAGGGTGTGCTTACTAGTCGTATATATTTGAATAGATAGGGGAGTGCTTACTATTCGAATATATTTGAATAGATATGGAGTGCGTACTAGTCGTATATATTTGAATAGATAGGGAGTGCGTACTAGTCGTATATATTTGAATAGATAGGGAGTGCGTACTAGTCGTATATATTTGAATAGATAGGGAGTGCTCACTAGTCGTATATATTTGAGTAGATAGGGAGTGCTTACTAGTCGTATATATTTCCTTTTCAATGTTGACGTTTTAAATATTCAAATAAAACTTAATTTGGCTTACTACAGTGTCAATACAAGACATATTGTTACTTTTTCTCACTTGCACTAATAAATTATACAAATATAGAGAAAATAAACGAGTTTAATTTATAATTTATAAGTAATTAGTGAAAACTATTTTGACATACAGCAAGGATAGTCAGGAAATTTTAAAGATGTTGAAATACCAACAGCGTGGTATAAGACGAAAGTGTAACGAAATTCAAGATTAAATAACAATGAAATCAAATTAAAGATTTACGTCAGTATAAATTTCTTTAGTCTTATATTATAATACAAAAATAAAACATAACCTTATCAAGTGTAAAAATTTACAGTCAACGTCCACGTATATTCATATAATGTCCCATTTATATGAGGAAAGTTAATTTTTAGCCCCATAAGTAGATATATACTGCTTGGATGAACTAATTCACGATTTTGAACTATATGTGAAATACTAAAAATGTCAATAATTGTATTAAGTAGAAGGTTGTTAGAAGTATCATAGGAGCTGAAATTAAATATATATTACAGGTGGTATGTATAAAAAACGTTTAACGTTTTACAGTTAACTCACGTAACGCCAAAATATATATTAATTTAATTTTATGAAGATATCTATTTTGGCTACAGAAAAATATTAGCACTATATAAGTTTTATTTGATGAATCAGACACATATATGAACACATAAAATTCTTCTCAAGTACTGTATAAGATGCCTCAAGTACTGTATAAAATGCCTCAAGTGTCTTGTACGTAGTGCCTTTGTAAGAAAGACAAAACTGTAATTTTACTATTATTAGTACAAGTTAACCGTTGACACGTTGCTAAAACATGAATATATTACCAGATTTTTTTATAAAGCCCTGTGCACTAATCACTTTATAAGCAACAGACAGAATGTTCCATCAGAGGCTTGTAATGCCAATGCCAAAGGCAACAATCTTAGGGCGTGTCTCGGATGTAGAGGCCATAAAGGTACTGGCTGGCCAACTTCCAGGAAATGAGAGGATACTAAATTCCCAATTTTTTCTCTGAAAAAGTAATTGGTAATTAAAGTAGGATAATAAAAAAATGTATTCTAAGTATTTTATTGAGAAAGGAGCTGTTCACAATATGAGGCTAATACTATGTGAAAGTAGCGGCGATTTCTACCAACAGAAGAACACTTATAGTATGCAGTATTAGTCAAATAATATATATACATAACTTAATATAGACACAAATAGATTTATTTTCCGATGAAAACTGTCCTGTCACTAATTATCAGCTTTTTTGAGGTCCGGTTGAGGAGCCATAGACAAATGTAATAAAATTTTAAACGAACTGTAGTCACAGATTTTACTAACTTGTAAAATTTCTGGCACATATAGGGTTGGGCAAAAGTCTGGAATATATTTATTAATTTCAAAACCATTGAAATAAATGTAATTAAACTTTGCAGTTATGTACATTTCCCTATACCAAATATTTATACATATTTTACTTGTTTTTTGTACATCCAGGGGATGGCCCAAGAAGGAAGTCTCAAACATTTAAAATGTAAGCCTACCTCGAGTTTTATCTCTTTA
Organism: Stictocephala bisonia; assembly: GCA_035578905.1. Lineage (NCBI taxonomy): Eukaryota > Metazoa > Arthropoda > Insecta > Hemiptera > Membracidae > Stictocephala > Stictocephala bisonia. Next base: position 9,691,142 of record JAQJVL010000003.1, read on the forward strand.
AAGGTCTTTGTACAATACAAAAGTGCAAACCTAAGGTCAGAAGGATAACCCACTCACAAAATACAGCGATGCAGAGAAGTTAATGTCATACTACTAATTATTCTCAGTTATACGGCTGTTTATTTAACAGTTTCAGGTCCCTGTTGCTGAGTATGTTTTTTATTGTTAAAAATCACAACAAACGACTGTATTATAAAAATAGCCAAGCTATTTAACTTAGATAAAAATAATAAAAATTTATTAAACAATTTGAAAGTAGGTTTACCTAAAATAGTCTAAGAATATTATTATAATAATTAGTTACTTATTTTTTGTGAAATTTAATTTCTCATATTCAGTTAGATAAATTATAGCTTTTCGCAGCAATAGATAATAACTATCTTGCCTTTGTCTTAAGAAGTGTTAGTTATATGACATTAAATTTTTTGAGAAGCTATATTTTCTGACTGGGTCATCTTTTGACCTCTGGTTTGCACTCATGTGTATAAAAAAAAGGCCTTTAAAATGAGGTATAATTCGAGGTAGGCTTACATTTTAAATGTTTAAGACTTAATAGGCCATCCCCTGGATATACATATGTTTCGTATATGGACATATACATAACTACAAAGTGTCATTACTTTTCTTTCAATTATTTAGAAATTAATAAATATATTCCAGACTTTTGCCCACCCTGTATATTCCAGTTACATGAGAAATCACAACGTAAGTAATAATATAATCAAGAACAGTTTGGTGACATATATTGATTGGCATCGATCCTGGAGAGTTATTCTGTATTAATATGAGGGTTTTTTGAGACACATGACAGAGTCATAAAGTGTCATTGTCATTACTTGGAAACTTTTAATGGAGATACTGGTGAGTGGCATAGTAGTGTAAGGCATATCTTAAATAAACTGTATGGGGGGTTGTATTTGACGGGATCAGTGTTTCTACAAGACTGTAGTTGCTCGAAACTAGCCTGTTTTGTCACTGTTTACTGACAATAAGAATAGATACACATTTTAATATTGTTTTAAAACTAGGTGCATTTTTCATTCAGTTAGACCTTAAAATGAAGAATCAAAAGAAATGGGTGTATTCCAAATGCATGAAAAAACACGAAAATTAGACAGTGACTATACAAATTTGGTATGTATAAAAATGATATACACTACGAAGAGTTAATTCACCCACACTTATGACATTTCTTTCATAATCAGTTCTAAATACTTCTTAGTAATTGATGTTTTAATGAATGACTGACAAACTACTTTTCGAACATACATACTAGCTAGAATATAAAACTATGCATATACTGAATTAGGCTGCAAAATAAGGTGTCTATCAAATTTTCTCTAAATTACTAAAAATGTATTTTTCGTTTGCTAAACACATCAAACTGGTAACTAACTTAGTGAAGGAATAAATTATACAAAAAATTTAAAAGTTTCATATTATATCCAATTCTTAATATGTATGAAGGCAAACTGAAAATACGCGAATAAAAACAAACGCTACAGGATTAGCAGTTGTGTACTGAAGTTGGGTACACATTATTATTCTTGAAAAAAAGATAACTCCCGCTGTCTAGAATTTACCTAGAGTTAGTGAGGTGGCCGTCATTTCTAGGTAATTGTACGGACGGCAACGCGTAGCTACAGATAAATTGTTCATTAATTTGTGTTTGTTTATTGTTTAGTGTGTTAATACACGAAAACGTCTGTTTATAGTCAAGGCCTTACAACATCGGTGAAATCTCAAATTGAAATTTGAGTCAATGTAAGGTAACTTTTCTTTATTCGTGATGTGAAACAATTCGGTGCTGCAGAAGCCCAATCGAACTCTTGGAGAGAAATGTCGCAATTGACAAGTACGGTAATAAGAAACGGCAGATTGACAGTTTCCTATGCTTATTAGTTGAGTAACGCAGCTCAATGGCGGTTATGCCACAGTTCCGCACTTCGGAACAGTGAAACGGAACAAAGCCGTTTTACACAACTGTTGTGATTTATTCATTCCTTGGGTCTACCCACAGATCTAGATTTTCCAGTCCAGTAATACCTGCCTGTACAGACATTTACAACAATATAGCGAATTGATCCATTAACCTGATCACCAGACCGCTAAACGAATGTGATTCAATTACAGTAACTTTCAATTTGTGTAACAATCAGCAAATATTTGAAGAAATTACCAGAACATTATCTATCACAAAAAATATGAGGTTTACTACTTAAATTTTAGGTTATGCTTGTAGAGTGCAATACACGAGTTTGACGGAAATTTCCATGGCATTGATCGTATGAGCCAGTTAGAATTGACCAATGTTGATTAATAATCAATCCCTCCATTACCTACAACACTTAACATCCTACCCATTTTATGACTAATATATAAACTTTGAAGAAACACTTAGTTGTAGTGTTGCTTAAGTGCCTAAGTTACTTAACTAGAAATGTTCAAAAGGTAGAAGGGTGTGTCACTGTTAGGAGAAGTACTCGTTAGGTGGAAGGATTAGCCACAGTAAGTCGATGTGTTTGTAAGGTGGTAGGGTGTGTCAATATTAAGAGAAGTACTCGTTAGGTGGAAGGGTTAGCCACAGTCAGTCGTTGTGTTTTTAAGGTGGGAGGGCGTGTCAATGTCAGGAGAAGTACTCGTTAGGTGTAAGGGTTAGTCGATGTGTTTATAAGGTGGTAGGGCGTGTCACAGTAAAGAGAAAAATTCGTTAGATGAGAGGACAAGCCACAGTCAGCCGATGTGTTTGTACGGTTGAAGGGTGTATCACCTTTAGGTGAAGTACTCGTTAAGTGGGAGGGTTAACCACAGTCAGTCGATGTGTTTTTAATAAGAGAGGCGTGTTACTATCAGGTGTACGATAGGTGGGTGTGGTTGGCCATTGACAGTCGATGTGTTTGTAAGGTGTGAGGGCGTGTCACCGTCAGGAGAATTATTTGTTAGGTGGGAGGGTTGGCCACTGTCACTCAGTGTTGTTTGTAAGTTGGGAGGGCTTATCACTGTAAGAAGAAGTACTCGTTAGATAGGTAAGTTAGCCACTGTCACTCAATATGTTTGTAAGGTGGGAGTGCGTGTCACCGTCAACAGAAATATTTGTTAGGTGGAAGGGTTGGCTACTGTCATTCGATGTGTCTGTAACATGAGTCTAGTAGAGACTGGCCCATTGTTGATATAATGTTCTATAAATGTATAATCATGCTCCAGTTGAGGTACAGTGTTGGTGACGTGGTGGATCTTTTGCGTCATTCATTAGACTCGGTCTTCTCTGGCTAAATATACCGAGGAACTCAATCATGTAGTTGCTGTTCGTTTTCCATCTCATATTGCCAATAACGATGTATGATCATGCGTCGGTTGAGGTTGTGTTGGTGACGTAGTGGATATTGTGCGTCATTAGTCCCAGTCCTCGCTGGCTAAATATACCATGGCACTGAGGCAGCCCAACACATACTCACCTCTTTGCTGTCCATTTCTCTTTGTTATCCAATTTATAACAATGTATAGTCATTCATCGGTTGAGATAATGTTGGTGACGTGGTGAATCTTGTGCGTCTTCAGTCAAAGTTCTCGCTGGATAAATACACCTTGACACTAAGACAGTGTGGCACGCAATGACAATTTTGCTGTCTGTTTTTTTTTTTTTTACGCTATAACAATGTATGATCATGTATTGGGTGAGGTACAGTACAGGTGACGTGGTGGATCTTGTGCATCATCAGACCCAGGCGTCCCTGGATAAATATACAGTGACACTAAGATATTATTGCACGTACCCACAATTTTGTTGTATTTTTTTTTTTTTTTTTTTTTTTTTTTTTTTTTTGTGCTATGGCAATGTATTATCATACATAGGTTGAAATAGTGTTGGTGACGTGGTAGATTTTGTGCCTCATCAGTCTCAGTCCCCGCTGGCTGAATGTACCTTGAAACTAAGACAGCCTCGCACGTACTCACCATTTTACTGTCTATTTAAAAAAATTTTTAAATAATTGTTGTCACGCTATAACAATGTATCGGGAGAGGTACAGTACTGGTGACGTGGTGGATCTTGTGCGTCATCAGACCCAGGCCTCCCTGGCTAAATATACATTGACACTAAGACAGCAACGCACGTACTCACTATTTTGCTGTTCATTTCTCAATGTAACAATCATAAATAACTAAAAAATTGTGTTTTAACCTCCTAAATTCAGAATACCTAATATTAGACGCTATCAAACTTAGTACTAGAGTCTGGTATTTTTTTAATTTTTTTTAACAGTTTGTCTAAATTTAACTTGTAATATCCACATTATTGGATGTTTTGTAAAGGGACAATTAACTGCCGTTTTACATCTCTTACGTGTAAAATCAAGACACAATGGAAGATTTACTGATAAAAAGAATGCGATATTTTATACTAGCCAGTTTATTAAACGAACATTTAAATAATAATAACCATCAACAAAGACTTCCCTACAATTCTTTATTTTATGTTCCTTCCAATTTATACTTTGCCAAGAAGCTGTGTCGTGTAAGTTTGCGTGTGTAGTTTCGTTCTGAGGCTGAGACATATGGCGTTGATCGAGTTATGAACCTTTTTGTCTGCATGGCTAATAATAAAGCCTCGTTAAAGGTCACAAAGAAGGCTCTTTGGCTGTCGTATATAATTGTTGAAGCCAACAGCCCTTCCTTGGCGTGTGCTTGTTTTTACAATGTATCAACATTATATGTTATAACGCCATTAGTTTTGAATAGTATTATAAATATGAATTATGTATTTGTTTATTTATATATTTATAAAACATGAACTAATATAGATTTTTAACGTGCCTGATAAGTGTGCATGAGAAAATGTAGACTTTATAACAAACTATGGCCTTCTATTCCTTAGAACGTGTCAAATGATCAGCCGGTCATTTTTCGATTATCCTTTTAAAAATTTGTTTCAAATGATTTGGATGGAAATAAGAACCTCTTATACATATTAAAAAAAACTTTTATAATGGTAAAGTAAAAAAAATATTTGTACTCACTCAGTACAGTTATATGTATATTTATATAGTCATGTATGTTTAATGAAATGTAGACAAATACTACAGTATGAATACATATTCTTAATACTTTGCATTAATACTGTTTTTAATTTTGTTTTCATTTATATATCAAAAAACCTAAGTATAGTTATTTTTACTCTTAATCATTATTGATCTATCCTAGGGACTGTGCTGAGCCAGCGACCTGGCAACCGAAAGGCCGCCTCCAGACCGACTCCAGCCCCCTCACCAGCTGCTGACGACGAACTGACGGACGAGTGTCCTGAGCCCAACGGCTACTTCGCCGACGGCTACCAGTGTGACAAGTACTACGAGTGTATAGACGGTGCCATCACGGAGAAACTGTGCCCCGACGGCATGGTGTTCAATGACTACAACACCCAGGTGGAGAAGTGCGACCTTCCCTTCAACATCGATTGCTCCACCAGGCCTGAGCTACGTAAGTTAACGTCTTGGCGTAACGAGGCAAAGTACGTTTAATGAAAGGTTCTGGACAAAGAAAGGTTGTTTAATATCAAACTACATCTGCGGATAACGCACATAAGCACAGGGTTCTATTTGAACGATTCGGTCGATAATAATAATCGTATCACAAAAAGTGTTTTGTGATAATCATTTTTAGCTTATCCAAATTTAAATTTAGATTTCCCATCCAATTTTAAATTTGGAGTTTCAAATTATCAGCTGTTATTGTGGTCCAGTATGGAGCGCTAGTTGTCCCATGTAAATGTAATGCAGTTTAAACCAGCTGTGGTGGCAGACTCACTAACTAACCAAATTAGAGGCTTAACTATTCCTATTAGACGGAATATATATTGTAGGTGTATATAATATATATTGTAGGTGTATATAATATATATTGTAGGTGTATATAATATATATTGTAGGTGTATATAATATATATTGTAGGTGTATATAATATATATTGTAGGTGTATATAATATATATTGTAGGTGTATATAATATATATTGTAGGTGTATATAATCAAGGATATAACTCATTATAATAATAAACACGAATCGTACAGTTGAAATAGAAAAGTATGTTTTGGCCCGCTGGCGGTAAAATTGCACTGTTACGCTAATACAAGTAGGGCTGTACAAGTAGGGGGGGGGGTGGATGGGTCATTACCACTGTACGTGTAGGGGTAGTTGAGTGGGGCTTGGCAGTTTGGGAAACGGCCACTTAAACTGCTCATATTGACCTCTTGAATGTAAAATTTCTTGAAATTTTAGTGTACGTCAGACCCCGTTAGATCTGTTTGTATAGTATCAATCAACCTTCAATGTGTCTCTCAATCAACCGGACTTCATTGGATTCATAGAGATGTTTTTTAAAAATAACTTTTATCACAGCGTAAAGGGAAACAGGGGTTGCCTGTTTATGGTCGTAGTTCTCATATATTTCTAACACCATAGTGACAATTAGAAATAGATTCCAACTAATGTCCATCTTTATATATAAGCAGTAAAATTACTACGTTTATCGTTGGGAATTGGGAAATTAAAATGATGAACTGACAAGGTGCTGGCCCTGCAATTCGCATGGAAAACTGGAAAAATAGCTACTCGACACACATTCAGCGCACTGTGGACCTCTGTTTCTTTCTTCTATTTGCCTTTATATAAATAACACAGCCAGTGATCTCTTATACTGTATTTCATTTTATGTCTTTACAGACTTATCATGACAAGTAAATCTCTATTCCTTTGTCGCTTTGTATCATTGTATTTTCATCCTCTAATAATGTCTTTCATATCTCACCCTATAGTTAAATATTTGTAATAAATCCATGTATTTTAACTTATTGCATTATCTATAATACATTATTAATTTTGAGAATTATTATTTGATCAATCCATATATTAACGTTCTCTTATGTTATTTTGGAAGAGTTTATTTTGCATTTCCCTGTTTTATATATTAAGCATTACGATAAAACTGATTTCATGTTTAGTTTCAGCCGTAATAATATTATGAAAGATCTGCCTTTTGGGGACGTATTATTCATAAGTATCTAAAGTGTTATTATATATCAGAATAATAAAATTTAATAAGTAGGTTTTAGTAAGTAGATTATACGAATATTATAAAATGTTACAGTTTACTAAGGGCTATGATATTTATTAAATTATTTCACTGATTAATTTAAAACTTAGGCCTATTTTGTTGAACTAATATTCTAAGCTTTTTTCTGGTTTTTCTCCAGTAAAAAAAAATTATTTATACTACAGAGAAATCCTAAGTAGTATTTTCATATAATTTTACTATCTCCTCGTTGTATTTTACTTTTATACTTTACACGAACATAATTCCATACCACTCATTCTACACTTTGTCTTTCAATGTACAGAGAAACCTCAGCCCACTCTGCACTGTCCTCGTCTGCATGGCTATTTCGCCCACGAAGAGCCCAACGTGTGTGACAAGTTCTACTTCTGCGTGGACGGCAAGTTTAACATGATCACCTGTCCTGATGGCTTGGTGTACAATGAGAGGACGGGCATCTGTACCTGGCCCGACGAGGCCAAGAAGAAGGGTTGCTCGTCCCAAGGTTAGTTAAGTCTTGTCAGCTTGGGTAACGAGGTATACACTTGCAAATGTACAAACTATATTTTGCTTTACTTAAAGTCAGGTTCAATCTTTAAAAGTCTACTAATAAAAAAATTAAAACTGTCGGAGAGAAAAAAATATCGTAGCTAATCATATTTTTAAATAGTTGTTTCAGTAACCCGTTAAGTTCAGTAACGTGGTAAAGTGGAAGAAAGGACTATATAGTCCTAACTTCGCCACTAAAATAAAGGCTTTTTCATTCATTCATTCATTCTACATTAAATATATGTCACCCGTAGTGTAAAGTTACCAAATCAGTGCATATAATAATCGTAACCTTGTAATACATTAGATATTATACTCATAATAGCCTAAATTTATGCAATTTTAAGGTCAATAGTTTAATCGAGAAGTTACATAATTCACATGTAGTAAAAAATTTTATTGAAAGTGAAATTATTTTCGATTAAGGAAGAAAATTAAAAAACTGAAATGTTATGTTTGCCAAGCTTTCTTTTGATAAACAAGATTAATGACTCATGTTTATTTCAAACTTTTATTCACGTCTCCTTTTCCAATTGTGACTTGACGTTCTTAATGCTTAGACTGCGAAAATCTCAGAGAATAATAGAGGAAATCTTGAATTACGTCAGTTAAAAGTGCCCCCCCCCCCAAAATAATCTGAACTGGCAATCATTCGTACGTCATACACAAACAAATTTCATGGTGAACAGTCTAATGTTGAATTTGACATTACTGTAAATATTCTTAAGGCAACATATAGGAGATGTTTATGTTGAAAAAGTCCTAAATAACCTAAAAATTAGTTACAAAACATTAATAAGTACTGTTATTTTAACACTCTTATTTTTTTAACTATAGAGTCCACCATTGAAAAATACACTAACAAGTAGTACTGTAGAAAAGGTGTTAAAGAATCTCTTGTAAACTACAGGCCCATATCATTGGTCCCCACATGGTCCAAAGTTATTGAAAAACTCTTTTCCCTATATTTAATATTAAGGTGGTGTTCATAACAGGGTATTAAAGTTATGATCGTTTAAAAGCAATATACATAATTATAAACCCGACTGTCAGTGCATTTACAATACTATTTATAGATACCGACCACTAAAAAATATATGTCACTGTTTAGCCTATTCGTGTCTAAAAGTACATGAAACAGGTATTGTTACTTAATAACAAAAGAATGATACTTATCAAGTTTTGTTTAAATTACGTATTTAACAAAAAATAGAAAACAAAAAATTAAAATATTTCCAAAAAGTTATTATTTAATCAAACGCATTAGTGAATACTGCATTTTGTTTTATATTATTCAGCAAATACAATGACTTGGCCGTTATACAAGTATACTATCACAATTAAAATTCCAAAAACCAAAAGAAATGGATTCCACCGTATTTCCAGTGAAATACCGCATTGATCGCTTCCTACTCTTGAGCCTTGGCTATTACCAGAAAACCGAAGGCTGGTGTCCACGACCCTGACCCGAGGGCGTGGCCGCCACCCGAGTTACAACACCACCCCCGTGACATTTACCGGCTGTCTCTGGGCCGAGCACTCGTCAAACGCAGGACATAACTACGTAAATGAACTACGTACGATCTCGAGCTGAACACAACCTGGATATGTATGGAAACAGTTATTCGATGGTGTTACATTATCTATCTAGTAACTATCGTATTAAATAGATAAAATCAGATAGTGAGATAGGATAGTATAACATTAGTAAAATAATATTGCAAAATTATAAGATAATGAGATATCTTATATTATTGTCTTATAACAGTTATTTTTTGTTTGATTTAGATATTAAGTTTTTCAAGATTCGAAAACACCATTGTGCATCAACTTCCAAATTGGAAAACTTGACCCTTTGACAAAACGTACAGTCAGTTGCAAAATTCCCGTATCTATATAGACTAACATTTAAAAAAAATATTCGTATTGCATTTTATTTCACTTTAAATAATATTGCTAAAATAAATATAGAATTTAGTTAAGTATAATAGGCACATAACTCTAGATGCTGTCACATAAGTACATTATTTATGAGTTACTCATAAAGCACATTTTAAGCATATTCAGTATTAAAATCACATTTTTTTTTTAATTTCATTATGTATATATTACAGTAGTTATGTTACATAAGGTATGTTTTCCATCAGGCCTATTATAGATTCTTAATAATAGATAAATACGCATTTGTAAAAGTTCAAGTACCGGTAATGTAAATTTTACTAATTTTCAATAGTGCCTGGTAGATTGTTTTGTAAAATGCATATCACAAAGCATTTATTCACGTAATTTAGGAGGCTATTCCAATTATGCTGTACAAATTTGTATTTTGTATACAAGCAATGCAAGGCTAACTATGTTGATGTAATCTTTTTTAGTTTGAAAAAAAGTGTTTTAGATTTTATTACTATAATTACTAATAGCTGAAAATATACTGTATAGTTTTATATACATTTTTTGGGTGAAGGTAATGATTTGTTTAGTGTCAAAGCGTAATAATGTAATGTACATTAATTAACGGTATGTAAAGTGAAGTATAATGAATTGCTTCAATTTGTAACGCTTGTAAATTTGTATTGTAAAATTTACTGTAGTCAAATTAATATTGCTTAACATACACTCACATACTTCAAGTGTTGTTATAATTAATTGTAGCTGCTAACATTATCTCACTCCTCATCCACTGTAAATCTTGTCTGATCTTATTATTTGAATCATAATCACGATGGGAAAAGTACAAATGTTGTGTATACGAAGAAAATATTATTGTTTATGAGTTATTGTAGATCTAAACATTAAGGCTGTTTGATAATAGTTCTGTAATATATTTGCAAACATTCTTACAAAACTAGTTTCTTGTTATGGTTAAAACCATGAGGAATATGCAATTTTTGCATATTGATTCAATGTTCTGTTTTTAGTAGTTTTCCATAGATTAATTGAACTTAAGTAGTAACTAAACATGTCTCTCAACACATAGAATGTAAATTAAAACTCCAATATGTACATAACACTGCTTAATTGTTGTATTTAGCGTATGCTTCCGAGTAGATAGTTCGAAGTGAACAGTAGAGGCTTCCGACTGTAAATAGAAGAACCATCATGTGATATGAACCAAAATGATGGCGTCCTCAGGTGGTCGAGGGAACGAGATGAGGAACGTGCCAGAGCATCCAGCAGCCGGTGGACAGGCGGAGGATAAGAACCAGACGTGGCAACTAGTGATGTCTAGAGGCAAGAGGTACACTGTGCATGAGTACAACACAGAGGACGAGGAGCCGAGTGAGGAGGACGAGAACTTCCAATTCAAGGACCAAGCCGAGCTGGAGAAGATTACAGAAGAAGGATATGGCCAGGATTACGAAGACGGTTTATGGGAAGACCCTAACGCCAGATCCAGCACTGAATCGACCTCTGAGATCCCAGAGGACTACGACTCAGCAGACTACGAAGACAAGCGTGCTGAGGAGGACTCAGGAAGTGCAGACACGAGTGGCAGCGTAGAGCACAGCGAAGAGGCGACCTCCGACTATGGCGACTACGACGATGCAGGCTCTAACGAGTCCTCCGGCGTGAAGACAAGCGTAGGAAGCATCTCAGGAGATCGAATGAAGCTGGACCCGTTTGGATTCCCTGTTTTTGAAAAATACGAAGATGTTGATGTAGATCTGAGGAGGTGGACAAAGAGGGACACTCTACTTGCTCAAGGGCCAGACTATGACTACGGGAACTACGCAGAGGACGAGGTGACTACAAGTCCTCCCAAACCTACCCTGACGACCACAGAAGCTCCTCCTGAGGCCCCTAGAACTGACGAGGAGAGCACAACATAGCCAAAAGACCATGTCGGAGGTATCCTTAATCCATTTATACTGTAGAAATTGCAACTTTTTGAGGCTCTTCAAATGAGTTCTCATGACATTGATTTAGCTCAGTAAACAAAAACCTTACATTATATAGAATCATCCAGTTAAGAATGCTTGAGGTGCCACCACGAGTGTGCCACATCATGTTATCATCGATCGATGGAACAATATAGGGTCTGATAACCTCCAGTGTCCTCTGAGCTAAAAATAACCGTGATAATATTCTGTTCCTTTCCCTTTGAAGCAAAATTTACAATTTTTTTTGAGTAATTTGTTTTACATGTCATTGAAAAAGAAGTAAACATTTGTCTATATAAAATATAAGAATTTTGACAAACTTTTTAGAAAATCAAATTTAAATTTTAATAATGCCAACAAGGTATTGATAAATATTTAATAAAACGAAAAAATGTATTAAAAACGTCATTTTTAAATGTTTAATACGTAGTTAATTTTTATTAAGTATAATTATTTATTTTATATATTTGAAATTTAAAAAAAATCAATTTATTCATCGTCACAGTTAATCACAGAACTTGAATGTTACCTTTATTGATACATGTGCCATTTAATAATAAATAAATCAAAATATAAGAGAAATAAATGAACTAATCCTAGTAATATATAAAAAATAAGAACGTATATGAAGTTATGGTTAAATAAAACTATCAAGGGCATAAGTAAAAAGTACCATAATTCAAAATAATTTTAACTGTTGAAATGCCATTTCTTTTTTTCTTCTTTCTCTGAGATTTTATTTCATGTCTCTGTTATTCAGGCCAAGTGGAGATAGTATCAACAACACTATTCATTATTCTGCCTGCTTCATTCTTCCACATTCTTTAATCAATTAATTCAATATCTTCTTTTTATCTGTTATCTCTTAAATTACACATTTTTATTTAATACTCAGTTACTATACACAAGACATAATTTATCTATGAAGTAATTCATCTTAGAATTTTACATGCACTAACAAATAAAACATTTTCTTTGTTTACATTTTCACATCCAACCACAAACATCTATGTAATATTAGTCCTTAGTAATTTATTATTTTTTTTTTAAATGTAAACCTAACTTTTTATAACTCTTGTGCAGTATACATTACTGATAGTTTTATATTTTTTTTATTTTTATTCTTTCGAATACATTATACTTGAAATTTTGATTTCGTTAAATGTTAAAGATTGTATTTTGTTTTGGGGTTTACTTAAATAAGCTGTTATAACATTTATAAAATGTTCTTAAATGTTGTAGTCGGACAAACTTTTCAAGTCTACGACACACTAAAAAAGTGTTAAAAAGCAGTATTGATGGAGGGAGATTTTTTCCTCTTGTTTGTTCTAAAATTTTAACATTGTTTGTACTGAAATTATTTTTCAAATCTGCTTTAACGAATATGTGAGAATAATATACTCCGTATTGGGACGAAAAATACTCCCTTCAACTTACATTAGTGTTTTGAGATGATTTACAAACTTGTATGATTTACAAAATAATGAATAAAATTAAAATAAACAAAATTAAGGAAACTGTTGAAATATAAATGAAACTAACAGAAATAAAATTATCTTTACTCAATAATACTTTTTGGACTCTCTAAAAATTGGCTTGAGTTTCAAATTATAGAAATAGATTTCGTAAAGATAATACTGCTTGGAAGAACATGAAGAAAAGAGATAGCAATAAGTGTACGATAGTAATTTGAACAGGACAAGTGAACGTCACATTACAGAGATATTTTACAATTTAAGCACAAAAATACTACATTACTAGAACAAGATTCACAAATATACTACATTAAAAGTACAAAATGCACAAATATAAGTACAAAATGCACAAATACGATGGTGGCCGATTCCGGCAAACCACATTCATTTTTCTCGGATCAGAGGGATTCACAGAAGAATCATTAGTACATTTTGTACTTTCAATGTAGTATATATGTAAAATTTGTACTCATATTGTAGTATATTTGCGTATTTTGTTCTTTTAATATAGTATATTTGTGAATGTTGTGCTTATTTCTATGAATATTCTAACATATTTGGATTGTGTGACGTTCACTTTTATTGTATATGTATCAACAAGTATTATGCTGGTTGAAAAACTATTATTAATGTGAACCGAGTAAACCCTGATATTGTTTACCCACAAAAAGGTAATGTAGAAGGGTTGTTTAGCAACACTACCTATTGGAAGTGATTAAGTAAAATAATTCTGAGTATCTATAGGATTTCTTAATTTCCAATTCTTCCTGAGTTCTTAGTACTCTGATCATGTTTCCCTCCCCCTGTCCAGAAGTGTTCAAGTTTTCTTGCCCCGAGGTGAGCGCCTCTGAGGCCCAGCAGCATCCTCGGTTCCCAGACCCTGAGGACTGCCAGTTCTTCTACGTCTGTATTGATGGCAAAGTCCCTCGCCGGAACGGCTGCAAGAAGGGTCAGGTCTTCAACGAGGTCACCAAGAACTGTGACTGGCCCAGGAATGTCGCTGAATGGTTAGTGACAATAAAAACTAGCTATAGCACCATATTGGATATAAATGTCATAAGAGCAATGTTAAATGAGTTACATCACTGAACGATTTGTCTGGAAATTAAAATCTTTACACAGTTCAAAAGAGTGTAAAATTTAGTAATAAATCCAATTTTACAGCATTTTCATGATTTTTTATTTGCATTTTTATGATAATCGTAAATTCTAAAACTAAAAATTGCTATTTTTATTTAATAAAAATTAAAATTTTTGAAAATTAAACAAGTAGATTCACTAATAACTTTTACACTTTTTCAACCGATGTAAAAATTATATTTTTGCACAAAACGTTGTACCACATTTAAAATTATTCTTATGGGTTATAAACCAAAACAGCGACTATAACATTGCACACTTTTAAGGAAAATAATTTGAACACTTTGTATACTTAATCTAAATATAAATATTTCAAACAGTAAAATAAAATTTAATAAATTGTTACTTCAATATAAAATAATAACAGTAATCAAATCGTATAAAAATATTAGTACCCTTTAAAAAATACTTTAAGGTTTTTCATAAAATTATATTTTCCCATGTGTACTGTGTTTGAGATGATTTGTATTATTGGAACGTCCCCATCAATGGTTACTATAATTTTCACTCCTAATTAAATTCAGGCATATTGAAAAATAAAACAATGTTATAATATTATTCTTGTAGAAGTTACTACAAAATAAATTATTATGTAAAAATGACTGAATTACAAATTTTACTAAAATACGTTGTCGATTAAATACTAAGTGGAAATTATAAAACTTATATTTTTGGCAAGTTATTAGTATAAAAAATATGTTCTCTGTCAGCTTACATCATAAAAACACTAGTGGTAACTAATCTAAAGTTTGTAAATTTCTAAACATAAAATACTGGTAATTTTTTTTTTTTTTTTAATTTCTATAAACTGTAGAACAAATAAGTTTGAGTTTTCGTAGTTGGATTTCAGCTTTAATTTCATACACTAAACAGTTTTATGCCTAACATATAACGTATTGCTATAAATACAAGACAAATGGAAATCAGACAAAATAAATTTGTTACAATAAGTCCAAGAATGTTCAGATGGTGACTGATTTTGGTGAACAAAGTTTATAATTTTTATACTTATAATAAGAATTGTGTTGTGACAGTAACTTTTTTTTGTACATACTAATTGTTTTAATGTATGGGTTAATCCCATTTTTGAATAATTATAGATTTTCCTCAAATTTCTTACACCCAGCAAATAACAAAAAAAAAAAAAAAAAAAAAAAACAACTCCGCTAAAATAATTAATTAAATTTGTTACATATGTTTATAATGATATCATATAGTTTAAATGTCCCCAATAATTAATAAAAATAATCAATAATTATTTCTTTTTCTAAAAAAATTTCATTCAGTAGGTTATGTATGAAAACTACCTAAAATTAAAATCAATAATAAGCAGAAAACTGTGGAAGGAAATGATGTGAGGTTATCTTATCCTGGTCTGGTTTAGACAGGTCGTCAAAGCTTTATTGTAATTGTGTGCAATATTACACCGTCATTTTAATGCATCTGTTGGGGCGAACTACTCGTTTTATGATGAACCAGAATAACACAGATAATACTTAAATATCTTTTTGGATGTTGGAATGACTATTTAAAATTCTCCTACAAACACCCCCAAAGAATGTATTTGCTAATTTAATGTAAATTCACGTTGTACACCCCTAATTTTCAGTACACACTGATTACACAAGTATACACTAAATGGTATAGACCTAGTATAAAACTAAGTAAAAAAAAAAGAAATATGTATATATATATATAAATTTGTATAATGTGGGATTTTGAACTAAAAGTAGTATTTCAAACATTCTTAGTCTCCTACTTTCAAAGACTTTGAGGGCTCAAGGAATAATCTAGTTTTCTTTTAGACAGTTCAATGAAAGACATTTTAAGAATAAGCATTTCTTTAGCAAACAACTAGAAAACGAGAATAATTATTTCTGCCGACAGCAAGGACTGGTACAAGGGTATCCTGACCGACGCAGAGCTGGAGGCTTTGGAGTTCCCCAAACCCAAGAACAGGACGACCGAGTACCGTGAACAGGCTACGCGCAGGAAGGGTCCAGGAAGTCGCCCTCAGGCGTTCCAACTAGAGGACTGAGCGTCGCCAAACACCCCTCGGGGCCTTCGTCGACTGAACACTTCAACGACAAGTGGACTGAACTAACTTCACAATCAAATCTAGTTCCTGCTCAACAATTAATTTGAATAAAATATGATACGTTACAAGAAGCAATAACCTGACGCCAACAAAAAAAACACACAAATTTCTTGTTCTCAAATTTACATCCTTCTTTTACGCAATTACTAAACAATATTTTTACCTTATTATCCACATAAATGGTCTAAGGATTATAATGTTTTAAGTCAGGTTAAATTGAATTTGTATCAATTAAATTTAAATTCCTGTAATTCCTTATCAATTTAACAATGTTCAATGTATCAGTATTTTAGCTATAAACATTACACGCTTTATGCTTTTTGTTTTATACATTTGTTAAATGGACTCTGTAAAATGTTATTTAATGTTCATATATTTATAATAAAATTTGTACAGAGAAAATAAATTTATGTACCAGTTTGAAATGTGATCTACCTCATTGCTTACTTAATATGTTGAAGCTACTCCAAAAAGGTATCGTATGTTTTGTATGATACTTATTAAAAATAAACCTCACTAATAACTGGATTGTATTAACTTTTTAAAAGCAATATGATCCCCTGCACATTATCAATAATTTAGCAAATCAAGAGTGTTGTTTATTTTCGAACTAAAGTGTTAGTTACTATTACATTTTTTTAACATAAAGTGAATTGGGAAAGCATAGTTTGTCCAAGTGATGAATCTACATAACAACAATAATAATGATATTTATTCTGCAGGAAACAAAGTTATTGATTATATTGTTAAAGTGAATAGTATAGGAGCTCTTGGATTGAGGTTTTATTGGAAACAAATATTGACATAGTCGTTATTATATACAGCACTGTATTAAAATACTGGGTAAAATTAGTTGTAAGATGTGACATTTGTATGAACAAATTACAAACACTTATTGTGCTAATGACGACTTATTTTGTTCATAATAACATTTATGACCTTAGACACAAATATTTATCACACTCATAACCAATAAAACTTGGATTCAACTGAAAAATATTTTTATTTTTGTTTACTGAAATAATATTGTTATATACTAATATTATTAGCTTTTGGTACGTAATTCACATCACCTAAACGTTTATTAAATTACACCTATGACTCAATCTACATCTTATCATGCCAAACAAATGTTAGTTTTCTCAATACAAATTTGAGACGTTCTATCCTACTTAGAGAAACAAAACCCTTTTGAACTCAAGGCCTATCTTCCCTCTATCTCAATCCTACCTGACATTTAATCACCTGTTCAATTAACCTCCAAAAACACGCGTCAATGTTTAAAATCTCCTGTCCTCCTTTCAACCACATACTGCCACTAAAGTGATGGTTCTCCCTCCCACTAAGAGCCCATCTTTCTCCAAAGAAACAAAAATAGTTAATTGATGCTCCACCTTTATCCAAAGACACAAAACTGGACAACTGATGGTCCACCTCTCTCCAAAGACACAATACTAAGTAGTTGATAGTCCACCTTTGGCTAAAGACAACAAAATAGCCAGTTTATGGTCCACATATCTTAAAAGATACAAAACTAGGAAATTTATGGTTCACCTTTCTCGAAATACACGACACTAGGAAATTAACGTTCCACCTTTCTCCAAAATCACGACATTTTTCAATTGATGACGCACATTTTTTCAAATCATATTAAAAATCATATTTAATTAAGGCTACAAAACCTCTTCAAACATACAAATCGTCCTTTGATGGTACATAATTAAATATACGACTATGTAAATTCAACTTACAAACAATTCATTAGCGTTCACAATTACCCAGTTGAATAATTTATATATCTTGGATCTTGGATAAACAAGACTGGTGAGACTACCAAAGACTCGGTCTTACAGGTAATACAAATTATAATGAAACATGATAACAATGAAGTTAAACTACTACATTACAGCAGAATAACAGTAATATTTGTTAATGTTGCTAAACAATTACAGCAGTTATATAATAAAAATTAATACTTAAATCAATATCATTGTTGTAAAATTGTATTTCTCGCGACCTTTTAGTACGAAACTTATTCATATTATGGTACTCATATTACCTTATGGTACCTTTAATAACAACAATTATTCCTTTTTTTTAGATGTAAAGGTCAGAATGAATTGTTCTATATCTTAAACTAAGAATAGTGTTCTTAATAACTTACTTATATTAAGATATTATGTATATAGTACATCATCGACATTATAGTGGCTAATTTGAAGAACAAAAGTACTTTAAATAATTAAATAATCTAACAAGACTAATTTTGATTCCAGTAATAATTTGAAATATATAAATCTGTTAGTACATGGTATCAATAATAGGATAGGAACTGAACTAAAACTATACTATATCATTATTATGTTATTAAATATTATATGTGGAGGACAATTTTGAGTATATATAAACACTTAACATTTTAAAGACTTTAATTGATTGGTAAGTAAATAATGGTTTTACGCCATAAAATTACTGAAATATTTTTCCATGCAAAATAAATATTAATTTATATAACATTCCTCCTTTTACATACATGACCACTGATATAGCCTTAAAGCTACATTACATAAGATATCCGGTACAAGCCACTGATAAACCCCTAAAGCTACATTATGTATGCTATCCAGTACAAGATCACTGATATGCCCCTAAAGCTACATTATGTATGATAGCCTGTACATGACCACTGATGTAGCCTTAAAGCTACATTACATAAGATATCCGGTACAAGCCACTGATAAACCCCTAAAGCTACATTATGTATGCTATCCAGTACAAGATCACTGATATGCCCCTAAAGCTACATTATGTATGATAGCCTGTACATGACCACTGCTGTAGCCTTAAAGTTACATTACATAAGATATCCGGTACAAGCCACTGATAAACCCCTAAAGCTACATTATGTATGCTATCCAGTACAAGATCACTGATATGCCCCTAAAGCTACATTATGTATGATAGCCTGTACATGACCACTGATGTAGCCTCAAAGCTACATTACAAAAGATATCCGGTACAAGCCATTGATAAACCCCTAAAGCTACATTATGTATGCTATCCAGTATAAGATCACTGATATGCCCCTAAAGCTACATTATGTATGCTATCCAGTACCTGACCACTGATATACTCTTAAAGGTAAATTACATGAGCTATCCGATACATGACCACTGATAAACTACTAAAGCTACACTATGTATATTATCCAGTACATGACTACAGATATACCCTTAAAGGCATCTTACTTAAGCTATCTGGTACTTGACCACTGACAAACCCCTAAAGCTAAATATACTATTAAGTACATGACTACAGATATACCCTTAGACACCTTACTTAAGCTATCCGGTACTTGACCACTGACAAACCCCTAAAGCTAAATATACTATTAAGTACATGACTACAGATATACCCTTAGACACCTTACTTAAGCTATCCGGTACTTGACCACTGACAAACCCCTAAAGCTAAATATACTATTAAGTACATGACTACAGATATACCCTTAGACACCTTACTTAAGCTATCCGGTACTTGACCACTGACAAACCCCTAAAGCTAAATATACTATTAAGTAAATGACTACAGATATACCCTTAGACACCTTACTTAAGCTATCCGGTACTTGACCACTGACAAACCCCTAAAGCTAAATATACTATTAAGTACATGACTACAGATATACCCTTAGACACCTTACTTAAGCTATCCGGTACTTGACCACTGACAAACCCCTAAAACTAAATATACTATTAAGTACATGACTACAGATATACCCTTAGACACCTTACTTAAGCTATCCGGTACTTGACCACTGACAAACCGCTAAAGCTAAATATACTATTAAGTAAATGACTACAGATATACCCTTAGACACCTTACTTAAGCTATCCGGTACTTGACCACTGACAAACCCCTAAAGCTAAATATACTATTAAGTACATGACTACAGATATACCCTTAGACACCTTACTTAAGCTATCCGGTACTTGACCACTGACAAACCCCTAAAGCTAAATATACTATTAAGTACATGACTACAGATATACCCTTAGACACCTTACTTAAGCTATCCGGTACTTGACCACTGACAAACCCCTAAAGCTAAATATACTATTAAGTACATGACTATAGATATACCCTTAGACACCTTACTTAAGCTATCCGGTACTTGACCACTGACAAACCCCTAAAGCTAAATATACTATTAAGTAAATGACTACAGATATACCCTTAGACACCTTACTTAAGCTATCCGGTACTTGACCACTGACAAACCCCTAAAGCTAAATATACTATTAAGTACATGACTACAGATATACCCTTAGACACCTTACTTAAGCTATCCGGTACTTGACCACTGACAAACCCCTAAAACTAAATATACTATTAAGTACATGACTACAGATATACCCTTAGACACCTTACTTAAGCTATCCGGTACTTGACCACTGACAAACCCCTAAAGCTAAATATACTATTAAGTAAATGACTACAGATATACCCTTAGACACCTTACTTAAGCTATCCGGTACTTGACCACTGACAAACCCCTAAAGCTAAATATACTATTAAGTACATGACTACAGATATACCCTTAGACACCTTACTTAAGCTATCCGGTACTTGACCACTGACAAACCCCTAAAGCTAAATATACTATTAAGTACATGACTACAGATATACCCTTAGACACCTTACTTAAGCTATCCGGTACTTGACCACTGACAAACCCCTAAAGCTAAATATACTATTAAGTACATGACTACAGATATACCCTTAGACACCTTACTTAAGCTATCCGGTACTTGACCACTGACAAACCCCTAAAGCTAAATATACTATTAAGTACATGACTACAGATATACCCTTAGACACCTTACTTAAGCTATCCGGTACTTGACCACTGACAAACCCCTAAAGCTAAATATACTATTAAGTACATGACTACAGATATACCCTTAGACACCTTACTTAAGCTATCCGGTACTTGACCACTGACAAACCCCTAAAGCTAAATATACTATTAAGTACATGACTACAGATATACCCTTAGACACCTTACTTAAGCTATCCGGTACTTTACCACTGACAAACCCCTAAAACTAAATATAGTATCCAGTACATTACTACAGTTTCTGAGATCCTTTAAAAAAGAAAAAGGAACGTAAAAAATAATTGGTTATCAAATTTACTATATATACTCTTAGAAAATATTTCTGAAAAGAAATAAAATTGCTATATACGTCATATAATTTTTATTTTTTTAATGATAAGTAATAGTGTACAGAAAATTATACGAATTAAACTGAAAATTCTCTGTCTATTTTGAGAACAAATATTTTGAAACAACTGTAAATTAATGGAATCACTTTACAATACATTATTTCACAAGTTATCTATTCTCTATCCAATCATAGAACTTTAGTGATTAGTTGTGATTTAATATCATAAATATTGTTTTAAAACATAACAATCATTTCGACACCTAAATAAAGAAATAGATTGATGCTGGTCATTACTGTGGCAAGTTTAGTATCATATTTTACGAAGGAACTCCCTTTTCAGAATTGTTTCCAGTATTATGCTTACTCGGTTAGTTACTTATATTTTACATTTTTTTCTTGCAACACGATTTTTTGTGACTTTTCATTTACTGAAATATCCAAAATTACTCTACAAGTCACGTATATACACATTTTGAAGTCTTTAATTTCACCTAGACAAAGTACCCAACTTTAAATAAGAAAAACCAAAATATAGCAAAACGTTAAGATTTAGTAAGTCAGGTAGGGGAAGGACTAAAAGTAAATATTTGCACGTATTTTTCAGCTAAATTTCGATGTTTCTACTTCTTTTTTATCGTTACTAAGAATATTGCTGCATTAAGAATAGCAAAATAAGGTAAAAGGAATTTGAAAATAGAATCATATTTAATATCTACTAATTATATTGAAAACACAATCTATTTACTATAAATAATAAACATAATAGAACCACCATAGCTAAAACGTGTTGTGGTATTTGTCAGTAAATACTAACCAACCAAACTTAGTAAACTAACCAAAACTCTTTCACCCTGTATCTTATATACCTTTTTAATTTATTATAAACCACTCATTTTAACCGTAAAGTGTCTTGATGACAAATTCATACTAACTAAACAATAGGTGTAAGTTACTGAAAATATGGCCTACCTCACTCCAATTTTATTTATATTTTCAGTAGTCTTCAACTTTCGCTTCAAGCTGGACCAAGGTCTAGTGTGACGTAGAGTGGTATAGATAAGATATTTGGAAAGAACACTTCTGCAATCTTTTTTTGTCCTAGTTGATTTTTTCGTTGAGTTCATCTCTATATGGAAGAATAAATTTAATGTATGTTCCTCCTTCGGGAGTTCTTGGAATATTCGTTTGCGTAAATATCTTTAGGATTTTTAACAACATGTATCGACATTTCAGTACAAATTGTAAGATCAATGTTTATTCAATCTAAATACAATAAGGGAAAATAACTCCTAAAATGCATAGTTATTTCCTACATGTATGAAGTATTCAGTTTTTCACCGAATACTTTTCGGCCGCACTTTTCTAAACCAAGTAAGTTAAACATATTCTTTCGAAGAACAAAATAATAATCAATATTTTACCTTGAACTCTACAAACTTTTAAAACTTAACACCATTATGTCTAAATGTGCTTTCATTTTAAAGATGTCTTAAATTTATTTTATATAACACAATTTCACTTCAATCTTTTATTAAAATGTAGACCTGCATAAAGAATCACTTTTACTGTATTTTTCCTAAAATTTCTCCACAAAAATAAAGAACAAAAACAAAGTTCAACGAAATATGTAACAACATTGAAGTGGAAAACTCAAAATGCTTGGTGTGCAAGTAATTAAGCTTGTTACAAGTTATATTCACAGGAATTTTGTCTTATTGTAATTTAGTTAATTTTCTTAATTTTAAAACTACATATTTATTTTTCGTACATTTGTTGCTGAATGAAAGTTTCGTATGCATTGTTTTAAGAGTCTAAACACAGAGTTACCATGAATAGTAAGGAAGTGCTGATTTTATTTAGAAATATATTAGTGATAAGTGGTAATCTTCAAACAAGTTTCTATCCATTTCATTATTGGCTTGCACTAAAATGACCAATCATCCAATTAAATTAGTGAAACATAATTACAAAACACATAAAAGTGCAGTAGTGAGGAATGAGAAGAAAAGTAATTAATAAAATAAATACAATACAGGAAAAGTAATATAAAGTTAAAAATTAGGGCTACTTACGTATTTTTAGGATGTAATAAAATTAAAAACTAAGTACCCTTCATTTTTTTTTTTTATTAAAATTGATTAACACAGCATGTTTCGACTTTATTGTCATTTTCAAGTGTAAAATAAATAATTAAGTTAAGTATAATTATACTTAATTAAATAATTATAATTATATAATAATTTAATAAGTATAATTATACTTATAATAAGTATAATAAGTATAATTATACTAGAATAAAATAATTATATAATTAAATAATTATACTTAACTTAATTATTTATTTTACACTTGAAAATGACAATAAAGTCGAAACATGTTGTGTTAATCAATTTTAGTAAAAAATATAAAGGGTAATCAGTTTTTAATTTTATTACATCCTAAAAATAAAGTAAAAATACGCAAACACATCAAGAAGTGATAAACATTTCCAACATTTGATTACAATTATCACTCCCAATTGATCACGCCTTCTTTGGGCATTTATTTTCCCCGAGTTCTAAATATATGATAAATCAGAAAAAGAGAGTTAGTGGTAAAACATGGTTAACCGTGTCCTGAACGACCCTCCATAGAATTGTTAATTTTATAATGTTAAAATCCGTCAAAATACACTTTGAAAATTTTAGTAATTTAAAGTAGGAGATGGAGATTATTTGAAATATATCTTAAAAGAGAACATTTGAACATTTTAAACAATTTATTTAGAGTTAATTTTGTTCTAAGGTTCACGTAACATTTATTAGAAGATGTACTGTCTAAAGATACAAAGAACAGATGATTGGTGTGTCGAAGACGTGTGTGAGAAGGTCGAACGTCAAGGCGTCTACTTGTATCATATGTGACCTTCAAACTTGCCTACTGGCTACCATCCCAAGGTCCAATTTCTGCAACTTGTACCAAGGCTATTGTTCCAGCTCAACTCTATGAAGACTTAAAATAGAATGATAATGTTTGTTACGTTCTTTGAAATGTTGCTAAATCCCGTAACATTGCCCTGAAGTAATTTATTACAACATTTTCTTTCAACAGTTGTAAGTACTACGATCTATTGTCTAATGTAAATGATCAACACATATAGAATATATTAGCATAGATTGAATTTTTATATTTTGTTAAAACATACGTGTTAGTCATGCACAGTTTAAGGAAAATGTCACTACAACAGATCTACAACCAACAAGTTTTTTATTTTTAATTATATTTTTAGTGAAATTTAAATTATCTGCTTCTTTTCTTTAATCAATAATACTGGAAGGTCTGATATTCAGTTTATATTCTACATATAAATCTATTAATGAGTACATCATCGATATTTAAAACAGCATTAGTGCAAATGACAGTCAATAAAGAGGGTTTAGGATATATCGTTTGCATTACGATATCACTCCTTAATGAAGAAGACAACATTATCACTTTCAAAAGTTACGTCCCCTCTCAGATCTCAGGTAAATCATATTTGATATTTTTATGAAGTTGAAAATAATATATTTATGGATTCTTAGTATATTACCCATAAAACATATTGTCTTCTTGAAAAATGCTCACTTATTTAGAATCAATTTAAGCGTTTAAGAAGAAAACATATTTCATTAAAATGTTTATTAATGAAACTTTAAAAAAAATATTGAATTATGTATTTAAAGTTAAATGTAATGTTTATTTTACTCTGTGATAGAGGATAAGTTAATCAAATTTTTATGAAGATGTTTCTTAATTTTTATGCCATACACTAAAATAATTAGAATACTAAAATAAAAAATAAACCATCACCATACCCCAAGAGGAGAGGAAGTAAATGATCGTCCTAAATGTGCAATCACCTCCTGAGAAACATTTTAAAATGCTTTACAATCGGAGAAGTTATGAACGTGACAGTAAAATTGAAGAAGGATAGTTAAAACTTTTAGTAAGAGACAGATAGGAGTTTATTTTAAAAATGAAGTTTTAGTTGTTTTTAAATATAATATATCAGATAATCATTTACAGATGATAATAGGCCAATCTTTATTTTAAATGTCTCTCCAACCATATAGCATATGGAGAAATAAAAATGTTAAATAAAATATCTTCCTTTTACAGTTTAAACAAATATGAAATGATGATTTTTGAAAATTTGTATTAATGTTTATTATTACAAAAAAAGAAAAACAGTATGTTTTGCTATTTAAATCTAATAATATCTGTATTTGTTTATTTTATTTCAAAAACATTAGAGTAAAAGTGTGTTTACTCTATATCTGGAGGTGTAAGTCAGTAGATGTGTGCCACAATTACCTGAGAGAGGAAATACCAGCCATTTATAGCATTCACCTTTGAAATGCCATTTGATACATTCACAGCATCCACTGAAGAGGTGTGTACCTCACACACCTGAGAGAGGTAGTTCTATCCTTTTATAACATCTTGTACAGGAAACAAGAGTTCACCAATTACAGCAATTGGCGAATTCTAGTTTCCTGTACAAGATGTTATAAAAGGGTAGAACTAGATTTTTACAGCAATGCATATTTTTTACAAGTGAATCATTGATTTCTAAATGTATCTAAAGGAATTTATACTTTTGTTATTATCTGTTTAGGCCCAGGGTTTGCAATCTCTGTTATTAATATAATAACAAAAAGCAAAAAGTATTCAAATTCAAATTCAATTTCTTTATTCATAATTTTTTGTACACATATACAAAGAATAGCGTCTTAATACTTAAATGCTTAAACTAAAATAAAACTACGAGATACATGACTATAAAAAATAAAACAAATAATAACAATAATGGGACTTATTAAATTTATTGGAAGACCAGGCTCTCAGTACTCAAGAACAAAAATATTCATTAATTGAATAGAGTGCTTTTTCAGTTAGATATCTTTTTATTTTGATTTCAAAACTTTTCGCATTATTTTCAAGCTTAATATCAGTTGGTAACTGCATAAAGAAATGTTTTCCAATGTAGCTTGTTTTCTTTTTATAGAATTCCAAGCTGTGTCGATCTAAGGATATTTTATTACGTGTGTCATAATTGTGTTGGGATTGTATTAGAGATTCACTGCAGTTTGACTTAAAAAATTTAATGCATTCAATAATGTATAGGCTGTATACTGTCGGTATGTTTTGTTCGGAAAAAATGTGCTTTACATGATCTATTATATTCAGTTTGAACATTATTCTGAGTGCCTTTTTTTGTAATATCAAGATTTTATCTAAATTCTGTTTAGTTGTTGCGCCATATATACTAATACCGTAAGATATATGGGAATGTATAAAAGCATAGTATATCATTCTCATAGTTTCTGTATTGCACAATTTTGACATTCGTCGTAAGGCATAGATTCCAGAAGAAAGTTTGCGAGTAATGTTGTCCACATGGATATCCCACGATAAATGTTCATCTATAGTCAAACCTAGAAAACTAGAAGTTCAAGTAAAAAAGTAAATGTCAAATTTCATCGCACTTTATACTTAACTTGTACAGTTAATAGTTCTGATGGACGAGTGTACGCGTAATCAGTTTTATATCAGTTTAAGGTTTCTTGGCTAGATTTTGTCACCAGCCCATTGAGAATGTTTCTTCTTTCGAATGACAATCGTTTAATCAACTACGTGCGTTAAGAACTTTAGCAATATAGACATATTCGATAAAAATGTATTGAATATTATTTTGTATAATTTGTTTAAATTTTAGTATTTAATGGTAGCTTTGTAAAACTGGCTACTAACCTACTTTACACGCAGTTTATTTACAAAATAGTGTATAAAATATTTTGCTAAATAATTATTCCTAGAAGAGAGATGATGTCTTATATTTCAAATTCCTAACTATCTTGTGTGTATAACTAAACATTTTAATAAACCTAGTAACCCTAGACTTTCAAGTTAAACTTATGGGCTGATTTTAAAGTTCAAAGAAAAATGTAATATACTTACTACGCTTAAATTCCAGTTTTATTGGATCTCTTAATGTCATTTCACATGTATAAACATGGAATGGGTTTTTATTTACATTAAATGTGTTTCATATATGGAAAGCATGGTACTTGGTTTGAATACATGTTCAAACATCCATAAAAGGCAAAGGCCTTGATTTAATGGTCTGAAGTTGTATGAACCTTAATAGAAATATCACGTATAAGGTTAGAAAATATATAACAATATCCATTCCTTTTAACTGGGATCCCATGGAGATGGGTTGAATTATAGTGAGGAAAATAATAATATGATATACAAGGATTAGAGATGGTTTTGTTTCTTAAATGTTATAGACAGTTACGTTCGTGTGTGAGTGGATGATACTGTCTTCAACGTCATTACTCTCTGGGTGGATGGGAGGGTTATCAACGCCGTACGTATGTAGGTTGGTGAGGGTGTCTTCAACGTCATTACTCTGTGGGTAGATGAAAGGGTTATCAACGCCGTACGTATGTAGGTTGGTGAGGGTGTCTTCAACGTCATTACTCTGTGGGTAGATGAAAGGGTTATCAACGCCGTACGTATGTAGGTTGGTGAGGGTGTCTTCAACGTCATTAGTGTGTGGGTGGATGGGAGGGTTATCAACGCCGTACGTATATAGGTTGGTGAGGGTGTCTTCAACGTCATTAATCTGTGGGTGGATGGGAAGGTTATCAATGCCGTACGAATGTAGGTTGGTGAGGGTGTCTTCAACGTCATTACTCTGTGGGTGGATGGGAGGGTTATCAACGCCGTACGTATATAGGTTGGTGAGGGTGTCTTCAACGTCATTACTCTGTGGGTGGATGGGAGGGTTATCAACGCCGTACGTATGTAGGTTGGTGAGGGTGTCTTCAACGTCATTACTCTGTGGGTGGATG
Source organism: Stictocephala bisonia (assembly GCA_035578905.1). Lineage (NCBI taxonomy): Eukaryota > Metazoa > Arthropoda > Insecta > Hemiptera > Membracidae > Stictocephala > Stictocephala bisonia. The sequence goes on from JAQJVL010000003.1 coordinate 9,719,486, forward strand.
GGAGGGTTATCAACGCCGTACGTATGTAGGTTGGTGAGAGTGTCTTCAACGTCATTACTGTGTGGGTGGATGGGAGGGTTATCAACGCCGTACGTATGTAGGTTGGTGAGGGTGTCTTCAACGTCATTACTCTGTGGGTAGATGGAAGGGTTATCAACGCCGTACGTATATAGGTTGGTGAGGGTGTCTTCAACGTCATTACTCTGTGGGTAGATGGAAGGGTTATCAACGCCGTACGTATGTAGGTTGGTGAGGGTGTCTTCAACGTCATTACTCTGTGGGTAGATGAAAGGGTTATCAACGCCGTACGTATGTAGGTTGGTGAGGGTGTCTTCAACGTCATTAGTGTGTGGGTAGATGGGAAGGTTAGCAATGCCGTTTGCATGTGGGTGGGTGGGGGTATCTTCAACGTCATTAGTGTGCATTTTTTAAGATAAGTTTATTTTCTTTGCACTATTATCTGAACTGAGAAAAGATATTTGAAGTCATGTTATGTGAATTAAGATACGGTACATAAGTTATGCACAAGAAATCGTACATTGAAATGTTAATTGCTGATATTATCTTGTACAGTACATGAATTCTGAATCGTCAATATCTGTTTACTGAACTGTTGCACGTGGCGATGCACTCTTTGAAACGATAATGTCGACATTGCTATTGAGTGGCATGTGGAATTCGCTTCACTCAGGCGACCCTTTGGCAGTAATTATTCATACCCTGGTGTCGTCATCCCTCCCTCACAAAAGTTCGCCAATCACGGAAGCCCGCTCTGATATAGACATTGTGACCGACAGGACCTTACATCATGACGTGGTTACATCACGAAATTTACAAAACTGCAACTGCTCTTCATAAACACCGCTCTGTTACTATGGGAAAGTTAAAGGTGAAAGTAAGGTGGCTAGCTACAGTCTGTTCGCTGTAGGATGGCCTTTGGCCATGCAGAATACAACTGAAAGGCCGACTGTTTAACGTGGTACCAGTCCTTGGTTCGAAGTCATCTCGAGTATACCTCTGTTATTTGGAAAATTACAGTGAACACAGATGGAATAGTTGAGATAGTCCAGAGTAAATTCCTCTCATGGAAGGGTTGGACTTTTTCAGAGCTAGGCGAAGGAAGGACGTGTGAAACTTTATTAACCTTGTTAGCTCGTCGTACTTTGCCTGTACAAAGTGCTATGAACATGCTGGGATCAGTGTAGATTGAAAGTGTAAGAACTTCAAGATGTATTTGTTTACTTTGGAGTATATGATCCTATTATCAGATATTACAAATATTAATAAACATATCTTTTTTGACAAATATATTTGAACTTACTATAAATATACCTAAGTATATTTATAGTTTTAGTTTTTTTTTATTATTTATCATTTAAAAGTTTGAGGACTTTCTAACGTAATACCTATAATGTTCCTCACGAAGAACAAACCTCTAAATGGCAATGACTGTAAGAAGCAAGGTATATCCGTGATACATAAACGGGAAAGTGGTCAAACTGTTAGACGACCTTAGACTGGTAAATGAGCTAGTCTGGAGAAAAAACTGGACTGGAAGAATTGTCTTTGAAAAATGTAAATTGAAGTCATTCAAGGAGCAGCAAAATTAAGCGGATATTTTCAAGTGTGATTCGTCCAAGGTTTCTTCAGCTGAGAAGACAGCTGGTTGTCGAAAGTCCAAAAAATTGAAGGGTGATAAAAACCTTCTGATGGTGGGTGAACAATGACTCATAAATATGGGAAAAAGTACAAAATATGTTTTAACTTAAACACATTTTTATAGAAATGACTCTTTAAAGCCTCTTCATTTCTAACGGGTGCTTTGAACTATTGATCTCTTATATTGATGAATAGTTAAAGAAATATATATATATATATATATATATATATATATATATATAATAATACATTAAATAAAATAATAATAAAAACAAACACAAATCACTACTGCACTAACTAAATATCGAACGTGTATGTGTATTTTATAAATATAAACGGCATTGTAACTTTAGATCTTAGGCTTTAGCAATGCATCTAAAACTTTAGCAATTTTGGGCATTGTAACTTTAGCAAACGGTGTTATAATTAGAATATATATTTTCCGGTGACAACTGCGTCAATAAAAAGTAACCAGACGTTTCGCTCGTTACGACTACTGAGGATGCCACATCTCAGCATGGCGAATCGTCTGGTTATCTTGTAAATAGTGTAGATTTCACCTTGACGTGGTTGTACTGGAAACTAAATATTCTAGGGATTGTACCTTGATAAAAAAAACAAAAAAAAAACAGCCGCATATTTATGTAAAACAGGTCTCCTCTTTCATCACGCTAAGTAACCAGAAATATTACACCGAAAATTACATTTTTACTAATTAAAGGAAAAAATCTATAACAACCTTTTAGAACAAAATGTGTTCTAATTTTTCCTAGTTGTTATTTATTTATATTGAAAACACCAATTAATTAAAAACAAGGGTTGGACGTAGGGTTTGAATGGTAGTGAAAGGTATATATGATTAGCAAGTGTAGTGCTTTTTACTAACCAAGACTGACTGGTAATTAGATAGGACCATTTACTAACCAAGACTGACTGGTAATTAGATAGGACCATTTACTAACCAAGACTGACTGGTAATTAGATAGGACCATTTACTAACCAAGACTGACTAGTAATTAGATAGGACCATTTACTAACCAAGACTGACTGGTAATTAGATAGGACCATTTATTAATAGCCCAATAAGTTAAGGCAACTGAGGAACGAACAACTTTTACACATTTACCATTGGTCGGATTTTCGACAAACATAATCCTAACACTCCGTTACTCACCCCAGACATCATACCTTCTACCCCACTATAACAACGTATAACTCACCAAAATTCTCTACGTCCAGACGAAAAGTAAAAATTGAGCAGACGTCGTGACGATGTTAAGTAGAACGAGAATAGAACTTGTCGTCTACAATATAAACAACACTGGTAATTCTAATCCTACAAAGATAAAGCCAACAATGTCGAGTCAGAAAGCAAGTGTGTGACTTCTTAAAAACACAAACCCTTCTTAATGGTAAACAATTTGCTGTCTACGTTGTTTTTTATTCTGAATTGAGATCAATCTTTGACGATAAATTTTTTAACTTCTAAATTTGTGAAAAGTCTTTAAAGTGTTTATTCTTGGTTGTTTTTTGTGATGTTTTGACTTTAGTGCTTTGTTTAGTGAATGAAGTTGCGTGTATTCACTGTCCAGTGTTAATGAAGTTTATGGTTTCTATTGTGTTTATAATTTTAATTAATGATATTTCGAACCAGTCAGTTAATATTAATTCATTAGTTCATTAGAACTCGACTCATGAATACAGCAGATCTGGGACGCCTGGTCAACGCTCCTAAATGACCGCAGAGGCCGGCCAGCGGTCGCCTTGAAAGTACCGCTAAGAACGGATGGTAACCATTGTGAGTTTACAAAGGTATATTATAGTCTACGAGTCACGAGAAGTGCTCTGAACTTCATGCCTCTGCTATTTTGAAGGCGCTTATTTCCATTGAAACAGCACAAGTCATGTAGTTTACATGTCGTAATTACTGATTATTATGATATGTACTCTACACTACTTGAGCTGTTTCAATGGAAATCAGCGCCTTCAATATCACAGAGGCATGAAGTTCAGAGGACTTCTCGTACTCGCCGACAGCATCAGTGGAACACAAACGATATTTACAACGATGTATGCAGATTAAGAAACTACGCGGTTACCCAGAGTCATAAAACACCGTGCTGCCTCGCAATCACATCGTATTTTTTGCTCCATTTAATTTTACTATTTCTATTGTATGTGAAAGTCACCTAGTCACAAAGTATATTAATTGGTCGGTAGCGGAGTTGGTTCAATCCCAGCTTCATGTGCTAAAGGTTCTCAGTTCGATCCCAATCAGAGTCAATACATTTTGAGAAGGATCAGCTGTTAACCACCGGCTGTTCATTTGTCATTGGGCTATTAATTAATGACACTTTCTAAGAAATAGTCGGCCTTAGTTTGTAACAATGACTACATTTGCTCGTCTACACTCATCACACTCATTCGAAATCCACATTCGCCCATATCTTGACGATCGGCGTCTAATGAATAAATAAAAATAAAAAAAAATAAAAATTTTATTTATAATTTGGTATTTATTATCTGCTGAAAGATGTTGTACTTAATTGGAAATCAAAAACTCTGGATCGATGATAGTAAAAGGTAAAAGCACAGGGAACAGTTCATTTCCCTGTTTTATTTGGGAAAAATATTTTATTTTTATTTTGCTTTTGTTTTGTTTATATATTTTACCTAGTTTGATATTTTTTAAAGACACGTACACTAAACAAATTTCTACATTACACTACGTTTTATATTGCAGTTTAACGTAAGATTCTCAAATTGATTCTCAAACAGAAGTGTGTTGTATAAAAAGGAATTTTTTTCTTTTAACTTTATCTACACAGTTTATCTGAATTCCAAACTATGTGGTATACACAAAATGTAACAAACCATTGTTATCTATGAACGAATTTGTAGTAAAATGTTCCCCCGTATAAAATAAAGAATTTCACTTATTATGAAAGAAGTGAATTACCATTGGTCGGATTTTCGACAAACACAAGCCTAACACTCCGTTACTCACCCCAGTCATCATACATATCTTCTCCCCACTCACCAACATTCTCTACGTCCACACGAAAAGTAAAAATTATTATTACAATATTTCATACTAAAACGCACCAACAAGCTACAACAAAATCAGATGGTAATTTTAAATATTTACTTTTCTATTTTAGTAACTAATTGTTGCTCTAATAATTTTCCAATTAACACTTACTTAGACGTTAAAGGTCTGTTTAGTTTTATTTAATTAAATTGTGAATCAGTTAATTGTTAAGTTACTCACGCACGTAATCCAGTTCTTGGCATTGTAAAAGATTCCAGAACAGAGTTCCTGTTCCGACCACAATGTTACACTTTCACGGTTTCGACAAGGTCACTGGACAGTGCTGGAGGGAAGATCCCATCAGACTACGAACTGGAACTTAATTATGGGAATGCTCTCAACAACAAGATCAACGGTGAAATTTAACTCATCACTAAACAATTGAATTAATCTCCCAATTCAAACACTAGAATAAAATATTGTAATTAAATTAGAAACTAAGAAATGCACTACATAAAAATGAAAAATTTGAGAAATTAGAGATTAAAATACCATACAAATATTTAAAAGATTCATTATTATTTATTGTCAAGACGCTAATCGTACGAGGCGAATATGAGGGGAGAATGAGTGTGTTGAATGTAGATCAATGAGTGTAGACTTTATTACTAAGGTCTACTGTTATTTAGAAAGAGCATTTTCTAATCCAATAACTAGAATAACTAAAGGATCAAGAGCGTTATGTGGAATCCGAACCAGTTAGTTATGGTTTGATATTCAGCTAATGACAAGCTAGATATTCAGTTCAGTTCCCTACACTGAATAAGATAAATTTCTCAAGACTGGAAACATAATTTGGTTAATTGGTCATTAAAATAAATAATTTATTAGTATTATATGAAAACTAATGGCTAATCCTATTTGAAAAATACACTCATTACTCTTAAGGGTTGTCCGAATGAGTTTGTTTGAACAACAGTAAAATTACTCAATTTGTATATCATGACATTTGCAGCTTGATCAAAGTAATTTAAACAAATTAAAATTACATCAAACAATGCTTGTGAAGTGTAGATAATTGGTAATATTTTAATTCAAAAACTGTTTATTTAGCCCCTGAACTGTTTTAAGATTATATAAAAATAAAAATAAATTACCTCTGTCAACAGTTCAAATATGTTATAATTTGTATGACGATCGTTTCAACATTATAATGTCATCTTCATAATGTTGAATAATGATTTCAAAACAAATAATAAGACCCTCAATCAATTAAATAACACCAAAAAGAATATTGAAAAAGGTGACAAATCAGGTGTATATAAAATTAAATGTGCTAGTTGTCCAAGCATTTATATTGGAAAAACAGGGCGTTCATTCAAAGCAAGATATAAAGAACATCATCCTAATCCAAAAACAGACAAACAAAAATCAACATTCGCCCAGCATCTGGTTGACAAAAACCATGATATTAGTGATCTAAATACAGGCCTACAACTACATACATGCAAAAAAGGAAATAAACTAGATACTCTTGAAGAATACGAAATATATAAAGCGCATACTCAAAAAACCACAATGAAAATATTTTTAATGATAAATTACAGTTTAAATCCCACTTTATTTTTAATAGTATTTTAAGTCAAAAAACAACACCAAGAAAACAAAGGCCAGCTGATAACACCACTACACCTGGAATAACTTAGTTATCAAGACAAACACATCTTTCTATATTTTTAAAATGTCAATTTATACAATTTTTGTTTATAACCTTTATTTATATCTGAAGATGACATTATAATGTTGAAACGATCGTCATACAAATTATAACATATTTGAACTGTTGACAGAGGTAATTTATTTTTATTTTTATATAATATTTTAATATTAATACTGTCGCAAATATCTAACAGAAACAAAACGCTATATATGTTATGCAAATTAGGTGAATAGTATAAATATTACATTCAAGATCTCCCATGCAGATATCTTATATCTGAGCACAAAATGTGTGTGTTCTTTGTTACTAACTGAATGATTTTAGAAATCTTAAGATAGTGTTATATAGGACATTTATGTATTGGTAGACATCACAAATAAATCTTCAAGTAGAACAAGTTTATTACAATACAAGAAAAATATACTACATATATCATGATGTCCATTTCCTTGTTCCCTTTGGTCTGAAAATGGCAAAAGTAGTTTACTAACAACGTATTAACGTCCTTGTGTTATTTTCGTCTAGAAATAGGTTTTTAATAAACCGTTACACCTTTGTCAATTTTTTTTTAATACGTAGATAAATACAATTTTCTATTTGGTGCAAGTGTATGGGCGCGTGGGTTGGTTAGTACCACTGTGCGTGTATGGGCGCATGGGTGAGTTAGTAACACTGTAGATGTATGGGTGGGCGGGTGGGTTAGTAACACTGTAGGTGTATGGGTGGGCGGGTGGGTTAGTACCACTGTACGTGTATGGGTGGGTGGGTGGGTTAGTACCACTGCACGTGTATTAGCGCGTGGGTGGGTTAGTAACACTGTAAGTGTATGGGTGAGCGGGGGGGTTAGTACCGCTCCGCGTGTATAGGTGGGTGGGTTAGTAGCACTTCAAGTGTATGGGTGGGGTGGGTCGGTTAGTACCACTGCACGTGTATGGGTGGGCGGGTGGGTTAGTAGCATTGTATGAGTATGGGTAGGCGGGTGGGTAGGTTAGTACCACTGTGCGTGTATGGTTGGGCGGGTGGGTTAGTAGCACTGCAAGTGTATGGGTGGATGGGTGGGTTAGGACCACTGCACGTGTATGGGTGGGCGGGTGGGTTAGGACCACTGCACGTGTATTAGTGGTTGGATAGGTTAGTAGCACTGTGCATGCATGGTTGGGCGGGTGGTTCAATACCTTCGATCATATATGGTAACACATAACCTTGTGGGGTAGGATGGTACTGTGTCTGGCATAATTGTGTGGGGATAGAACAAAAATGTCGAGAACTTGTAATGATAGTAACTACAGTACTGGTTATTCCACACATACACTTAATTTTAACACCACACTTAAGTACATATTAAGGTTAAGTGTAAGAAAGGGACATGAGGCCCTGACTTCGCACTTCGTAAATATTATTTTTACAAATAAAGAAGTGTTCTATTCTATAATCTTCTATTCTATTCTATACGCCTACAGTATGTTCCTTTGAACAAAAACTAGGGCTATAATAAAAATTAACATTAACTAATATTTTAACGAAATTAGTTGTCACAACCCTTTAATATGATAATGATACAATTTAAACTAACTAATTAATTTTAATGTTGTTTTATTTATTTTTTTTATTTTACATCCTAACAACTGTTAAGAATGTTGCAAAATTAGGCTTAATGTTAGTTTTATAAAGTGACGGGGGGGGGGTTACACTGTAATCGAATGTTAAGTTTTATAAAATCATAGTTGGTGAGGGCTTTATCCGTAATTAATACACGCAAATATCTCCAGGATTATCCTCTCGTGAGAACCTCCACAGTGGCCGTGGTATATAAGAGAATGCTGTTATCAATGAATCCAGTGCGTGAAGGTCGAGGAAAGTGATAAGCCCTCTCTCACTCCCTGCAGTGTCTGGAGTCCTCAGCCCAGTCCAGTACCGACCATGGAGCTGTGTCCTACCTCTGCGTCTCGGCGGTTACCGCTCTCCTTCGTCCTGCTCGCCTTCCTGGCGTTGTTCCACATAGCACGTAAGTCTAGCAGTTTGTCGTCCTTATCTAATTATCTTATCTATCCATGTCTAAAATAAATATAGTGTGATATTTACTACTATTTTTCACGTATTGTATGATATTCTTAGTCATATCAACGTTCCAGTAATGTAAAATACATTGGTCAAATAACAAAAAAGAGCACACCATGTTACTTAATATTTGTTCACATTGGATTTTAAAATACTACCTGATTTATATTAGGAAACATACGTAACATACATAGTAATATTGTATTTGATTAAGGAACAACATTTTTCGTATCCATGGTAAAATAGTTTCTAGGAAGTGACAAAGTATAACAAATAAAGCACTCTTAAGCTGGCGTTTCTTTTCAAAATAATAAATAAGCTACGTTAAAAATATTTGTTTTTATTAAGTTTTACTGGACAATCCATTAATTCGACGGGATAGTCGATTCATTCAGCTCACTTTGTCTTATTTTAAGAGTGTATTGAGACAATAGACAAAAGAATACATAAAAATACGGTGTCAAAAGACATAAAAAATGTACACATGTGAAATTTTACTTTCAAAATAAAAATCTGCTATGTTAAATGTACGAAATTACTCGTACATTTAACATAGATGAACCATGGTCAATAAATGATAAATATATACTTAATGTTCTTTAACGAATAAAAAGAAAAGTTTAATATTGGAGTTCAAGACAAAGTACAATATTATATTCAAAAATGTATTCTTCCTATTTTTAAAACGTAATTTAAACTAAAATAGTAAAATTACTTATTTATTAGTAATAAGAATATTGCGGTGTTTATTAGCTTCAATGTTTACAATTTTATGGGATCAAATATACATTTAAAAAAACTAAATTAGGCCCGATTACATGTTACATGCATGTTAGGCCCCTATCTTAATTTGCTTTATGAACTTTTTCTTTATAGAGTGAACGGATAACATTACTTGAGGTTATTGTCCAACTAGTATTGTTAGTAGTTTTATAAATAAATCAATATTTTGCATAAAACGAGGCCATATGTCAAGGTTAGTGAGGTCTGGAGGCACAGCCTGGCTCCGCCTGCCAGCCCCCGGTCTTCGTCCTGGCTCTTGCATAACTCCTGTACCACTTTCACTGCTGGGCTCCACCTAGTATCAAAGAACCCTGCTGTTGAGCCATGGTTTATAACAAAACAAGTATTTTATATCTAGTGATACTGTTAGTTTTATCTGTCATAATTTTATGAAAAACAGTTTGTTGTACTCTGATAACATTCACCGGTGTCAGTGATGTACTTCCTGTAAAATCAAACATTTAATAGATCTAAAAAAAAACTATACATTATAACAACACTATCCTAAAATAAAGGAATTTTTATAGCAAGATCAAAGTTTAGTGTACAAAATGAAACAATAGTACGATTAAAATTGTATGTGAAAGTGACTGTGGAAATGTGAAATACAATGTTTGTCCACCAACTGGTAGAGTTGTGTTCGAGAATCATTAAACTTATTTGCATAGTTTTTATTCAACCCGTAACATTTTCTGAGCATTGGCTTATAAACCCTTAGAAGAATGGCCCTAAAGTGGGTCAGAAGACTGCGTTCAGACTCAGCGTGTTCAATCATCAAGCTGGAATACAACACTATGCCATTAGCTGGGGGAGAGGAGAGGTAATAAAATACTGTATCTGAAAACATAAAAGAACTTATTTGACAGTCAAGTTTAGCTGATTTATACATACCGCTGTGTATTTCAAAAAGAAACCCTCAGTGAGAAAAACTATTAAAAATTATGTTTAGTGTTATGTCTTCTTTTGTTTGTAGTTTATCTGGACCATAGAAACATAAACGAGGTAAACATAAACGTTAATTTTGCGAAGCAGAAGAAAAATAAGTTACTACGCCATAATACAAAGAGCTATTTTTATTTATTCGTAAAATTCAAGGGACATTTGTACTGGATAGAGACTCCCTAACACAATTCCATACCTCATACTTGACTCTTTGACTAATTTGTACATAAACCTCCTAATAAAGACACTTTCACCCAAATTCATATCGTATAACCGTAATACGTGACAGCTACGAGATTGTGTAGTCAAGTATTAATATTACTTGTCATTTAACTTCCTTGCTAAAGGGGATATGTTAAAAAAAAAAAATTAAAGATCATTTCATCGGTATATAGTCTACATGTAAATTATTTATATTGACGTATTGGTATAGATGTGTTAGTTAGTTGTACATGACTATCAACTTGCTGTATTACGAAATGTCTCAATTATGCATACATCGATTTAGAAACCCAGTGTTATCGTTTCTATTTTCTCTAAAAAATAGTATCTAAAAAACTGTTACTTTAAATAACAGTGAAAATATTACTGTAGAGAGTAATACTACCATATTCCTGCTTATCTTATCTCAACATGGCCAAAAAGTGGCATCTAAAAACTATTACCCTAAATAACAGTGAAAATATTACTGTAATGATCGATATTCCCATATTTCTGCTTATCTCAATTTCTCCAAAAAGTGATAACTACAAAACTTTTACTTCAAATAACAGTGAAAATATTAGCGCAGTGATTGATACTCCCATATTCCTGCAAATATTATCTCGCTTTCTCCAAAAAGTTGTATCTAAAAGACATGTTTTTGCTTATGTCATCTCTTTCAAAGCTATTTAACGTTGATATTTATTGAAAAGTAACTGTATTAGTTAATTTTTAAGATGATCGAAAGTAACAGTGATACGGATTTGAACAGTTTATTTATAACGACATGGTTGTGTGTGATCCTTTGGTTACCTTCGCTTCCAGAGATTATGGAAGCGAGGCTTGACTCCAGTCGAGTGTTTACTCGTTTACCGTTACGTGGTTCCAGAAATGCCAAGGTTGTCCACTGGACTGCCCAGGGCCAGACTTTCACTCTTGTTGGCTTATGTCATGCTTTCGTCTTTCTTGGATTCGGTCCTGCTCCGTATGTAACCCACTTCCTTCCGCGTGTACGGTCGGTCCTTGGAAGTCTACCACATTGTTTACTGTTGCCAGGGTTTCACTGACGCCATTTTGTGTAACACGGCGGCCACGTCAGCAGCGCCAGCGGCCTTGTCTGATTCGAAGGTTGTGACAGTTAAAGCTATAATGGTGAAATCGATAAAAAGTTTCTTTTTACCAATACTTAAATCAAATGTATTTAAGACACCGATTAAGACTTTGTTTCCAAAAAATATAATTAAGTAGATGCGTAGTTTTTCAAAAAACTCTTGTTCCTCTTAAGGTTATATATACGTAACGTATAATTTTAGACATAAAAAAACTAACTGAAACCAACACCCAGAATTAACTCAAGAGCTAAAATAAATAGAGAAATAGTCTAGAGAAATTTATATATGTCTGGGCTATCTCTGTTTTTTTCTCTAATGCAGCGATCATTAATTTAAAATAAATGTGGTACCTATTTAGTTCTAAAGATTGATTTAGTTTTATTACTGAAATAACACAAAATATTTTCGAAATAAATGTTTTGGTGCATTTATATGTTTGATAAAATCCGTAGGATTTAGGTACCAGAAATTATCAATAAACTACTTTATCTTAATACAATCCCACCAATTGCACACTATGACTTAAAATAAAAAATTAAAATGTCAAATAATAAACCTAGATTTAATTCGACTTTAAAAGGGGGCAGTATAGATATTTGCTTAACTTGTTATTTTTAATTTTGTCTCAAACCCATGTAAAATAACTAAACGTTGTAATTCCTATAATCAAAATAAAGTTTTTGAAGTTCCTGACCCTCAGAGATTTATTGTTGGATTGAAAGTTATCTAGCCCCTTATCCCATGAAGCTTTTGGAGTCCAAGTGCTTCGAATAGTACCATCTATGTTTTTTGGAGCTAAGAGAATCTAGTCAAATAAAAAGGGGATATTAGAGTTAATTCAGGCTGCCTGAAAATATTTATAGTCTTTTTATTACATTGATTTTCAATTAGTGGTTTTCATGGTCGGTCTCGGTAGTAAGTTGTCGAATGGGGCAGTTTTTCTTTTTAAATATGCTTAGGCTTATCCCCACTTCACCAGTTGGCTTTGGTTTTTAAACAGATTCTTATAGTTTTATAATAGGGAATCATTTTTCAACTTGATTAAACAAATACATATCTTTACAGTTAATGTATATATAAAAAAATATCTAAAGGAATATTTGCTCTACGAAGAATTAAACATCATGTAAATGCAGATATTTATTAATAGTATACCATTCATTCATCCACAGCCATTTATCTTACTACACTCTACTCTCGGGTAACAGTCTTGGCACTTTTAAAATCTTTAAATTACAAAAAAAGGCCATCAGCATAGTAAAAATACTATGGGAACACCCATGCACGCTTCGCGTGCCAACCCCGTCTCTAGCTGCGTTCGTTACAACGGCCTCTGTCTTTTGACTACGAAATAATAGTAGGTAAACGTATGACGTAAAATTAACATTTTTAATTAATTTACAGCATCTCACTCACATTACTTGCGTTGATAACTACTTATTAGTATAAACACCCAATGATATTACGTAGCCTATTTCATCTCACTCACATTACTTGCGTTGATAACTACTTATTAGTATAAACACCCAATGATATTACGTAGCCTATTTCATCTCACTCACATTACTTGCGTTGATAACTACTTATTAGTATAAACATCCAATGATATTACGTAGCCTATTTCATCTCACTTACATTACTTGCGTTGATAACTACTTATTAGTATAAACATCCAATGATATTACGTAGCCTATTTCATCTCACTCACATTACTTGCGTTGATAACTACTTATTAGTATAAACATCCAATGATATTACGTAGCCTATTTCATCTCACTCACATTACTTGCGTTGATAACTACTTATTAGTATAAACATCCAATGATATTACGTAGCCTATTTCATCTCACTCACATTACTTGCGTTGATAACTACTTATTAGTATAAACATCCAATGATATTACGTAGCCTATTTCATCTCACTCACATTACTTGCGTTGATAACTACTTATTAGTATAAACATCCAATGATATTACGTAGCCTATTTCATCTCACTCACATTACTTGCGTTGATAACTACTGATTAGTATAAACATCCAATGATACTACGTAGCCTATTTCATCTCACTCACATTACTTGCGTTGATAACTACTTATTAGTATAAACATCCAATGATATTACGTAGCCTATTTCATCTCACTCACATTACTTGCGTTGATAACTACTTATTAGTATAAACATCCAATGATATTACGTAGCCTATTTCATCTCACTCACATTACTTGCGTTGATAACTACTTATTAGTATAAACATCCAATGATATTACGTAGCCTATTTCATCTCACTCACATTACTTGCGTTGATAACTACTGATTAGTATAAACATCCAATGATACTACGTAGCCTATTTCATCTCACTCACATTACTTGCGTTGATAACTACTTATTAGTATAAACATCCAATGATATTACGTAGCCTATTTCATCTCACTCACATTACTTGCGTTGATAACTACTGATTAGTATAAACATCCAATGATACTACGTAGCCTATTTCATCTCACTCACATTACTTGCGTTGATAACTACTTATTAGTATAAACATCCAATGATATTACGTAGCCTATTTCAAACTCGTTTATTTAATTTTTTTTATGGATGAATAATAATTAAATAAATGAAATAATTTCATTAGGTGACCATTGAAACCTTCAAGTCCAGAAGAGCAAAGACCTACAATCGAATGTGAATAAAACCATCCCTGGGTTAACATAATGACATATCTAACTTCTTTAATATTACAAACAGCATTGTTTACGTCTCATCAGCTGTTAATACTTTTTAGAAATCATTATTTACATTTGAACAGCTGTTTATGTTTGAACACGTGTCAAACGTGTTAGCTGTTTGAAAGCTGTTGAACGCGTTTCGATTCATTCAAATCTCCCCAATGTTATTTTTATGGCCGAAAAATATACTCTGAGGGCTTCCCATACCCTTCAGTGTGAAAATATTGAAGAACCTTATTGCACAACTATGAACAAAGGTAATTTTTTTGACACCTCAACCGTTTATATTGGTCAAGAAATAGGGAGGAGTTGCGTTGACAAAAAACGGCTTCACGCATTATACTATAAGGATTCTCCAAAAGAAAAGCTGTAAACCATTCTTTAAAACACTTGAAATTATGTGTTTACTTTCTTTATACTTTTTCACTATTTATTATATATTAAACAAAATATTTCTAAATTTATAATTAAAAATAGTATGCATAACTACTCTATAACAAACAATGACAATTAAGAAGAAATTATTATGCACAATATAAATAATTAATACATTGTTTTGAAAATAATTCAATCAACATTTTTAATAAATTACTTATACATGTAAGAAATAAAAAGAAGATACTTTTAAAAAAAAACATTGAAAAATTACGTTACCAGAAATTGTCTGTATAGAGTTGAAGATTTTAAATTTCAAGAACTGTAAGATGATTATCAACAATTTTTTCCTTTTTTAATATTTTATTTTTTATTAATTTACTGTTTTATATATTATATGTCAAATACTTTTTTATTAAGTGAAGGCAATAAAGATTATTATTGTTATTCCTCAGACATAGTTCATACGAGTTTTTATTCGTATTACATTGCTGTTCCAGGCTTATGTCTATCCATATCAAACCATGTAACTCACAAAGTTTTAGGATGTTGTGAATGTAATGAGAATTATATTGAGAAGGTGAAGTGGAGTGTGTATTTGGTCGATGTAAAGCCCGACAATATTTTTAGCTATTACATTGTAAATTTTACCTTAGGATATTAGACGTGTGTCTTATAATAAGATATTATTTATTATATTTACGTGTCCTCGTCAGTTATAGTATTCTATAGGACAATGCTGTATCAGACATAAATATATAATACAGTATAGTACTTACACAGCAACTGTATAATTAGTTCATGTGTGAACAAAGTTTCATACATTTCAGTAATAAAATTGATAAATCAGTGTTGCATTCAAAATAAATTATGTTACATTCATTAATATTTCCTAGTAATGTTTAGCTATCACTGATAATTGTACTCCGAATAAGGCAGTAAGTGTCTAGCGAGAATAAACAAGGTCGTACTTGTATAAAACTTCCGTTCAGAGCTCAAGTTTTCCGAAAAATTAGAAAGTCGAACAATTAATTTGTTGGGTCTGATTAGGTTACATAAGTCCTTTAGGCATAATTGAAATTCAAAAACCTGTGTTACAAGAGCAGTTCTCTAAATTAAAATCTTGATGAGAATTCTGAATTATATAATAATTATTATTATATAATTCAGAATTCATATTATATATGGTAATTAATTGTTGATTTCCTTGTTCGTCGTTCCGTTTTATGTATTGAGTGAAAATATTGACAAACCTTTATCACGGATTGGATTATACGGACATGGAAAGAAACATAAATTACCTATTCATAGATTAATTAGGTGAAAGTTGCCTAACTGAAACGAGATAGCTAGCTTGAAACAAATTTTCCTCAATCTCAAAACTATCAAATATGCTGCCAGGGAGCAAGCGAATTTATAAATTGAACGGAGCACAAAAAGATGCTCCGATGAAATAAACAAACGTACGAATCAAGGTATTTTCTTTCTTAAAAAAAAAACAAACAAATAACGTGAATTATATTCGTTTTGGAGCCAAATATTAACTGGCTGATGAGTGTGCATTGTATGTAGGTTATTGAATTATTATACTACCACGGGCATCTCCTGAAAAAAATAATAAAAACAATATATATATATATATATATATATATATATATATATATACTATAAGCTAGAAGGAATCCTAGGTCGATCTAAGCTGATCACAGTGAACATAAGCTGGTTGGATCATCACAAAAGTGTGTAAATTAAAACAGTTTTATCACAATTATTATATATAATTTACAGTAAAATTCAATTGTATAGTTTTAAAACATCTTACGACTACCACAAAACTTTATAAAAGCCAGACTAAAAAATTCTTGCAAACATACAACATTTCTAAGCATTCAATCTACAACCAACCCCGCCTCTCGATCCGATGTTAGCTTACTAGTTGTACGATCTTCAAGCCGTTCACAAAAACTCGTTAGGAATTCAAAATTTACATTAGAAAATCTACGAAGATTAAGAAGACCCCTTCCCATATTTAACAAATAAGTAATCAATTTTAAAGATGGACACATGCCTCTAAAAGCAAATACTTGAAGTTATTGCTACGTGCCTCCCAATCATGTGGTTTTCCCTGCATATTCATGTATATTTTTATATTCATGTACATCATGACCCCGAATCAAACATTTAATCAAGAAATGAAACGCCTGATCGTATTAAAGAGAGAAAGATGAGAATTGGCTTTAAAAATCGCATTAAAATTTGTCGAGCATAGGCCGGAAAGAGTTTCTTAAATTTTTCTTAAATGTCCGCTTATTCGTAGTATTATATTTTTAATAAATTGAATGATAAATATAATTAAGTACCCTTTTATTCATTTTTATAAAAATATATGACCGGTTTTGGCTCTTAGGCCATCTTCAGATAGTAATATTTTTTATAAAAATGAATAAAAGGGTACTTAATTATATTTATCATTCAATTTATTAAAATAGTAGCCCTAACGTGAACTAGTTTATACTATACATATATTTTTAATGTCTGAACACTCTCAAGGCTCACAGAGGCTCCCCACACTACTAAGCTCCCTGGGGATATATTAAGGGACCTGTTTCAATTCGCTGAGAACGCCAGAAACATGGGTTTCTATGTAAAGTATTCGGTCCATGATAATGATCGTATACTAACACTTGCGATGTCACTGTCAGATGTGTTTTGTAAAACATTATGATGGAGATTAATTTTAATTTCTTTAGATGGCAGTTGAAACTTATGACATTTGATTTAAGGCAAAGTGGAACAAACTAGATATTGATTAATGGAAACATGTTTAATATGCTGCTGTCCATTCTTCAAGGATTAATTTGTTGACAAACATTAACCGAGATATTTTTAACATCTTGTTGAAACTGAAGTGATTGACGCCCCGCGGATAATGGATGAGTGGAACAAATTCTCTTGACATACGTACAGCACTCGGGCATACGTACGACTAGCTGTGACTGGAAAATTGAAGAGAGGGGTTCGTTCTATGTACACAAAAAATAAATGTAATACAATAATATAATCTAGTTAGTTGGTTAGTATAAGAATCGATGTTGGTAAAGATTTTAGTTAAACATTGGTGTCTGTACTCAACGATTTTAATTTAATAAAAATAACTAAAATGTAACATAAAATAATGTTCCCTCTACCATTAAAAAAAATCTTATCTGTATAATATTATATAGGTTTTATAAAGTTGGATTCAAGTACAATGAACGGTTATAGACACATAAAACCATCAAAATGAATTTAATAGGAATATAAAATTAGTTAAAGCGTTACTTCATATTATGACTTTTTTCTATATGCGTATATAGAGAGAGTATAGTGATCGTCCAAACAAATTTGTTTCCAACTTGGTCTAAAAATCCATTTTAGAATCCCCTGAATCCAAAAAAGTGGTTGTTTCTTAATAAATTGGTGTCTGTCCATATGTGTGTCTCTGTGTGTACGTGCTGTTCGCTGGAGACCAAACGGATGGAAAAATGTTTATGAAATTTGGTACGTAGGTGGAGCAATTTAGCAAATATCTCCAGAAATATTTTTCACTTTTTTAAATTTTAGTTTTTTTATGGGCAAAACAAATACAAAAATGGAATTTTCTCAAAAACGACTCCAACAAATTCGATTACATTCTCAGGGTATACGTGAATTATAATTTAAAATATTTTAGTAAAATCCGTATGTCTGTAACTTAACTAGTTTTTTAGTTATGGCAAAAAACAAAAACATATTTGAGAATCAAACTGGTAATTTTCAAAGTTTTGAATTTTTAGTGTTTAATATGGAGAACATTTTGTGCCAATTCTTTGGAACCAATTATTATATTAATGAGTATAAAATACATACATTTTCCCCAAATGTAGTATATTTATGATTATTTATATGGTAAAATGACGTCAATTATCATAAATATATAACATATGTTATTGTATTTACAAAACAACAGTCAATCTATGGAGTTCGGAACTGATAATTTTTAAGCGTGTCTTTCCTTATTCAATAGTAAATTTAAATTGCATATAACAATATTAAACATTCCAAAACCTTCCAATATATGCCCAAGGTTTTTTTCTGTATGTATAACAATTTAAAGATTTTTTCCCGATATTAGTAATATTAAGTTTAGAATCCATTTTATGGTCAGCACATTCTAATTATTTGGAAGTTAGTAATGCTTTTATATGTTCGTCAAATATTGCTTTGAAAGAACGACCAGTTTGTCCGATATAGTGACGAAAATAACTGTCAAACCATTAAAACCAATAAGTAAATAGAACACAACAATTTACAAAAAAATATTTTTAAAAAGATTTCACCCTTTAACGCAATTGTTCTATAATTAAAATAACAAAATGTTCACGTAAAATTGATTATGGTTTCATGGTGAAATTTGTGGTTATCTAAGTTCTTGAACACTAAAATTTAATTTGGATTCGTGATAAATTACTCAATAACGTTCCATGTTGGCTAGTCGGTGTCGGTGGTTGTAACATAATTAGGAAGTGACGGGAGAGTTCAGGACTTTCTCTGGATTCAATCAGCGGTACTCACTAAGAGGAACTGACTTTCGACAGAATCTCGGCACTTCCTAATTAAATCTCAATGCTTCAACGGTAACACTAGATCTGCCTGATTACGTTTACTTCCATTGTCTTTGCGTTGGTTACAATGGAACTAATCCTTGGCAAGTCCCGTGTGTAAGAACTGTGAGAAAAACGCATAATTACCGGTGTGAAACTGCATTGAGACTAAAGTATGAATATTTCAGCGTGTTTAAACGAAAAAATCAATGTTATATGCCCGATTGGTGATTTGACGTAAGTAATACAGTTGGGTTTAACAAGGTGGATGGTAGAGTCTTGATTATGTTTCGTTCCATAGAGAAAAATTAAATAGGTCGGTTTCTGATAGCCGCAGTGGTTTCTTCAGTAGCAGTTAAAAATAAATAACCTCTTATTTACATCCATAAAAATATGTAGTAATGTTAACACTTGCGGATTTGGTGAAGAATAAAGGAGGAACTGACAGTGGTGCTGGAACTGCCAACCGTGCGGCAAACTAGAGAACTAACTACTTGACACCCATTCAGCGTTGGGTGCGACCTCTGTTCCGTTCTTCTCTGTGTTTCTATCTATGCATAGAATTGACTTGGATGTAAAATAGACAAATACAATTTTTGTAATCGTTAATCAAACTAAATAGAGCTATATAGCTTGTTGAATAATATGGATAGTTGTCTTACTATTTATAGTCTCATTTTCCGTGGTCGGTGGCTGAAGCCCGTCTGGGGAGAATTTTCGTTTTCCAAAAAGACCATAAAGACCAAAGAGTCACTTTTGTATGGAAAATGTTTAACTTTGCATTATCGTTTTATTTTCATATTTTTATCAAGAAAATATACATATATAAAAAATAATAATAAAACAGCATAATTCGTTTTAACTTATGTAGCTCCTTTGCAAAAGCTTTAGATTAAACAAACATGTATGTTTTATTTAGGTTAGTTCCGATAATATTAAATATAATGCCAGTTCATAAATGTATCCAGTAGTCCTAATTCATGTAAGGAAAGTTAAAACTGTTTTTGTCGGAAGGATTAAGAGAGAGAGAGTTTCATTGTTAAAAAAGTATATTCTAGTAATTATCAAGACCTTATCAATTAGAGAGTAATTTAGTAAGTTTTTGAATAATTATATTTCATGTTGTGTACATTTGATTTAGCCTAATATTTTTAACAATAAATATATTTTGATTAAATTTCAAATGCTTGTAGAATTGGTACAATTGGTAAAAATTTGATTTAGCTTTAAAATATAATGAACTTTATGAGGCCTGTTTGTTAGGTGGTGCATTTGTTGTTGGATGAGATAAGTGGTTTTTATGGGTAATATTTAGGTTTTTCGGGTATTATAAATATGAACTCATAGTATTTTTTATGTAGGATGGGTGAGCTATTATTTTTCATGTTTGTCGCGAGAATTGCTAGATTCATAAATTTGTAGGGTAGGTGAGTGGTAGACGTAATGTGTTTGTATTTATTTTTGTTAAACAATCTGCTGATGTTCGTAATGAATGTTTTATTACACTCCTTAGGGTGGCTGTGGTGTATAATTTTTGTTGTAGTCGGTTTACTTGGTCACACTGCATGTCTTCTACTTAGGTCAGACTGGAGGGATCATCGAATGGCTTCAGCGGTATTTAAGCTTCTATCAATAATGTAGCCTTGCATTTAGACAATGTTTTACTGTATATACAATGTATATACATGTAGATAGTTTTTATTTTATCGAGTTGTGCATAATATATTAAGTGTGGTGTTGTTTTAAAGTTTACAACAAATAAAAGCAGTCTACACCTAAAACAAGTTTCTAATAATAGCTGTGTGTTTGTCACCATTTTAATGAACCTAAACAATGTCTGAAAACAGTTAAATGAGAAAAACTTTTGTTGTGGACTTTTCCGTTGAAGTCTTGAAAACCAACAAACAATAACATTAATACAAACCAGTTTGCGTTTAAATTCTGTTTTAGCTTACTGTAGTAAACAACAAAAAATTACCAACTAATTTATATGTGTCCAAAAGCATTGAAAACTCAATATAACGACGACAAATTTAGATCAATTGTGTTATATAACTTTTCTTTTTTTATTTGTCCTGATTTAGCCGATTGGATTTCAATATTAAATAATATGCTTTGATTTATTATATTATTTAATAATTTTTTTGTATTATATTATTTAATATCAATATAAAATAACGCCCAAACAGTTCTTCAGCAATGAACTTTTAGTTTATTGAAGAATCCATTCTTCAACCGTTGACTATAGAAACTAACAGACGGACCAAAGCAATGAATCTGCTGTAGATAGGAATGGCAAAGATATATCGAAAATAACGATAAATATGTTTAGATAAATCGATATATAGGTATCTTTTTTCCTTTTGATAATATCGGATATATCGATATCGTTGGTCTGATATATCATATCACTTTATAATTACGTTATTCTCTCTCCTCAAAATCATCGATT
Organism: Stictocephala bisonia; assembly: GCA_035578905.1. Lineage (NCBI taxonomy): Eukaryota > Metazoa > Arthropoda > Insecta > Hemiptera > Membracidae > Stictocephala > Stictocephala bisonia. The sequence goes on from JAQJVL010000003.1 coordinate 9,741,173, forward strand.
AAAAAATATTTAAAATGGCTCTTAAGCGTAATACACATGTAATTAAATAATAAAGTAATTTATTTAGTTTTTTATGTATGGTTAATTCACTAAAATGTAGTTTTTTGTACTGTAGACCAGTGGGTGGAACAGGTAAATGAAGTTCTGTGTGTGTTGGCAGCGCTTATTCTAAGATGCCCAATTGTAATACCTTAGTGAATTAGTTTGTTTTTAATTTGTAGTGTTTATAAGAAGCCTAAAGGGATTTTTAAATGTTAAAATCAAAAATAACAATGTTATTAAATTAATAAGGTATAATTAACATAATAATAAAGGTACCGGTATTGTTATTCTTATTTTGAATTATTTTAATTCAAAGTCACAGACCACAGCTTGTTTCGTGTAGATAAATGTATTTAATTTTGACATTCAGTATGCTATTCTAAATAGTGACAGCAAAACATGGGGGTATATTTGGTCATGACATAAGAGTTAGTGCATAATTTTAAACAGACAAATCATTTAAAATTCGAAATATCGGTTACCCGATATATCGATATTTTCTTTCGATATTGTCGTTAGATTGATATTTGGTTTGTGATGTATCGATAGTTCGATATATCAATATGCTGAAAAATACTTGCCATCTCTAGTTGTAGATATACACGTGTGCTGCTATTTAACGGTAAACGGTCTCTAATAAGCACTCGGAGAAATGTTTGTGTACTATTATCTGAGCTAGGGTTCAGCGTATACGGCAAACCGGCTTTAAGGGACCATATTAGTGGACAGTCATCAATGACTTAACTATGCTTTTTAACTTATTTGTCGACTAATTATGTTGCAGATGGTCAGTTCAAGTGCCCAGACAAGAAGTACGCGCAGTACGAGGACTCCGTCCAGTGTGACAAGTACTACGAGTGTGACGAGGGGGTTGCTACGGCCAAGCTATGTCCAGACGGACTGGTCTTCGATCCCACCAACAGGAAGGTCAACAAGTGTGACCAGCCTTTCAATGTGGACTGTGGAGACCGGCTGGAACTACGTGAGTCTCATGTTGAATAAGTCAGCTTTGGGTCATAAGATACAAATTATAAAAGGGAGGGGGGGGTTCTGGGCTGTTCAGCCATCTTGGACCTATTCTCCACTAAACCATTGCTAAACGATCTTGCCCTCATTTCAGGCTAAATATTCTTCTGGCGAATACAGAAAAATACATTATTTGTGGGTATTATAGAGAGTTGTTGATTGTTTAGTTTATTTCATTTTTTGTTGTTGTTATGATAAACGTACATAAAACTGCGCTTAAAAATTAATTGAAATAATAGCATTATTAAGTTGGAAAATCCAAAAAGCAGTCGATATTAAGTATTCATTTTAGAATTTTCTAAATTTGAACAAAATATTAAAATTTTTAGAGAAAAAGGACTCGTAAAGGAGGCCACCAAAGTACTTGCCTTTTTTATTCTATCTTAGTGAATTGTAATATTTTTAGCTATACTAATTTGAAATGTCAACAAACATGATATGTACTAAATTAGACAAAATTATTGTTCACCATTTATAAGGACATTATGTATTAAGATATACTTTAGTAGTAAGTATTATGCCTATTTCATTATTATCTTTGGTATCTAAATAAGCCTTTCCGATCAATGGTGACATTTAATGCACGGTTAATGAACAATATCAAATAATTTATAATCTCTAGATACAGGATATCTTATACTAGGTAGAAACTGAGTTATATTGCACCTGCCTTTGAATGGAATAGATTGCGATTCATTCGAAATGTCCATTTAAATAATTATATAATATTTCTAACTACTAACCTTGATTTCAAGGCTACTAATAAATGTCAAAAGATGTGTCCATTTTTGAATAAAAGTGTATTTGATCTTGATCTAAAAAAATATATTTTATTTATTGGAATATCCTATTTATACTTACTCACTCCCAATAGACTATTGATATGTGCAGGGAACTTAGACATAGTAAGGGACTGAACGGTATAGTACAAGCTGAACATTACTAATTGGATTAAAATATGCACTATATCTAATCCAGGTTTTAATTCTTGATGCTTTGGATCACTCGGCTTTTTACTTTTGCTCAAGTTGTTTTTGAGGGCACTTCCTAAGTCATTTTTTATGGGGTTTGAAGTCGTTTTTCCAATATTCGTATGTATGCAAATCTTCAATCGTAGAAAATACGAACCATTCATGGTATTAATTTAAATAAATAATGATATCTAATTTTAAGAGTTTGAGAGATTGGCTTTGTACTGACAATATAAAAAATAAATAAAAAAGGAGAGTCTATTGTGAGAAAATTATTTGAAGTAAAGCTAGTAGATGTTTCAAACAGATCACGGACTACAATAAGTAAGTAACATAATATTAAATAAGTTTAGGTTCAATAAATAACAATGGACATTCGAGTTATATATATGAGCAGGTAAATTGAACACTTCACAACAACTGTGGGGAATAGAGATAATTATTTCTTCCATAATATTCATCATTGCTTAATTATAATGGAGTGTTTATTACTGATATATTTATAAATATAAAAGAAGGTTTTTCTTGTTCGTTATTATTCAGCAAATTTAGTAAATGGTATCTATCTTACATTATTCTACATGTATAAAAGTCTGACTGACTGACTCACTGACTCACTCACGCACGCATCACTAATTCTCTAACTTCCCATGTAGGTAGAGAGCTGAAATTTTGTAAACTTTTTCTTTAGATCTTAAACAGGCCAACTAACGTATTTTCATATTGATAAAGTACTCCAAATAAAGAGGAACCGCTCCTTAGAGGTTGTTCTATAAGGATAACATTGAGTTGATTTTATTAAATTAATAACAGCTGTTTTGTAAATAAATATACATGTTTATTTTGCATGTTTGACAATAACCAACTGATGCATTAAGAGTTTAATCTTCAGCTGTTAAACAAAAACAAATGAAATCAACACTTTAAAATATGCTTAGTAATACCATTGGGTATTTATACCAATAAATGCAGTAGGTAGCTACGCAAGTAGTGTGAGATAGTGTAAATACATTTAATATTGTGATTTTACGTTGTACAGTTAATCTACTATTATTTGTAGTCAAAAGTTACATGCCGAGGCCGAGGTGTATCCAGCACAGCGAGTGTCGAGGTGGCACGCGAAGCGTGCAGGGGTATCCCTAGTCTATATATATATATATATATATATATATATATATATATATATATATATATATATATATATATAAAAGTCATTTACCACTCATCACTATTTCTCCAAACCTATACGTCCAATTGACTTGACATTTTGTACATAGGTTTATCTTGACCCCTAGAGGCTCACTAAGAAAGGATTTTCCTCTCCGTCCTCAGCATTATGTCACAATGTCCTCCAAAATTCTCATGGTATTCTTGTAGAGCTATATTAATTAATTGATTGATTTATTTGATTAACAGCTGTTAAATAAAAACAAATTGAATAAAATTGTGGTAAGCTAAACTCTTAAAACTAAAAATAATTGAGTATACTGTAGTTGTAAATTATACATAAAATCAGCTGTTCTAAATTAGATAAAAATTGGATACAGTTTACATTAAAAGCTTGCTGCACATTTCGATTATATATTAATCAATCTCATTATTATAATCATTATATAATCAAAATAATTGTTATTTATCTGTTCCAGAGGATCCCCAGGGCACCCACCTGTGCCCTCGCCGTAACGGGTACTTCGCCCACCCCGACGAGACCGTGTGTAACGTCTTCTACAACTGTATCGAGGGTGAGAGCACGGAGATCACATGTCCAACAGGACTGCACTTCGACGAGTACTCGGGAACCTGTGTGTGGCCTGCTTCGGCAGGTCGCTCCAACTGTGGCGAGGCCGAAACTAGTAAGTCTTTCCCAAATGGGACATAATAAAAACACATTTTAAAGTTATAGTTTATGAACAATAACTATATTTATAAAATAGAACGAGAGTCTGTAAACTATTTTTAAATTACGCGTTATTGTTTCGTTGCAATATACGGTAGATACGTTAACGATCTTTACTATTGTAATTTGTGTTATTTGATTCATGATATCATTTTTGCAATTTAGAAAAACATAACGTTATAGAGTTCTGTATTAATAATACGTTCTGTATTTTTATATTGTATCCAAAAACTTGTACTAAATACAAGCAAACTTACTTTTTCCAACGAGAAAGATCTAGATATATTCTCTCCTAGGTATTAAAAACATAGCTATTCACTTTCCAGAGCTATTATAGTTTACAGTTACATTAAACTCTATCTCCTATGCAGTTGTTATATCTAGAAACATACTTTTAGGGTAAAAATGCGGAAAAATAAAAATATGTATCCATAAATATAAATGAATATATGTTTATTGGCACATCAAACCTTAAATTTTGCAAGTAATTATGGAAGAAATTGAGTTCCTAAAAAAAAAAAAAAAAAAAAAAAAAAACAACGGCATCATATTTAGTTTAGGGATGTTTTTCCTAACTTGTCTCTTTATTTGAAACATATTGTGGTTTATGTTCACGGTTTTTACAATTAAACACCGGGATGAATTTCGACAATTTTAATTAAAATAAAGCTATTTTTACTATCACGGACTGTTGAAGCCTAATTATTGTAACTTAAATATATAAACTTACATATATTTTTTATTGTTTAATATTTGAACTATGATTCCGTGTGAGGCCAGAGCTCAACGGTACGGCTTAAGAAAAAGTTCCACGGAAGTTGGCCGAGGTCTTTCGATAATATATGCACGATGTGGGTTTGGGGGAGTGCCTCCCCCCCACCAAGTGTTCAATGATGAATATGAGGTAATAATGTACTGTGAATAAGGAAACATTTGTCAGTTGTTATTCTTTGGCAGTTACAATAAGAACGGATGTTTTAAAATTACCGTTATAGTAACAAATAGGTCAAATCACAGAGAAAAAAGAAACAGGTCTTAATCCAATAGTGAGCTGTACGAGTGTCGAGTAGTTGTTTCTCCAGTTTGCCGTGCTGAGGGCAGGTCCAGCACCTTGTCAGTCTCTCCCTTAATACAATAGTGAGCTGTACGAGTGTCGAGTAGTTGTTTCTCCAGTTTGCCGTGCCGAGGGCAGGTCCAGTACCTTGTCAGTCTCTCCCTTAATACCCTCAGATAGTGAGCTGTACGAGTGTCGAGTAGTTGTTTCTCCAGTTTGCCGTGCCGAGGGCAGGTCCAGCACCTTGTCAGTCTCTCCCTTAATACAATAGTGAGCTGTACGAGTGTCGAGTAGTTGTTTCTCCAGTTTGCCGTGCCGAGGGCAGGTCCAGCACCTTGTCAGTCTCTCCCTTAATACAATAGTGAGCTGTACGAGTGTCGAGTAGTTGTTTCTCCAGTTTGCCGTGCTAAGGGCAGGTCCAGCACTTGGTCAGTCTCTCCCTTAATACCCTAGTGAGCTGTACGAGTGTCGAGTAGTTGTTTCTCCAGTTTGCCGTGCCGAGGGCAGGTCCAGCACCTTGTCAGTCTCTCCCTTAATACCCTAGTGAGCTGTACGAGTGATGAGTAGTTGTTTCTCCAGTTTGCCGTGCCGAGGGCAGGTTCAGCACTTGGTCAGTCTCTCCCTTAATACAATAGTGAGCTGTACGAGTGTCAAGTAGTTGTTTTTCCAGTTTACCGTGCCGAGGGCAGGTCCAGCACCTTGTCAGTCTCTCCCTTAATCCAATAGTGAGCTGTACGAGTGTGGAGTAGTTGTTTCTCCAGTTTGCCGTGCCGAGGGCAGGTCCAGCACCTTGTCAGTCTCTCCCTTAATACCCTAGTGAGCTGTACGAGTGTCGAGTAGTTGTTTCTCCAGTTTGCCGTGCCGAGGGCAGGTCCAGCACCTTGTCAGTCTCTCCCTTAATCCAATAGTGAGCTGTACGAGTGTCGAGTAGTTGTTTCTCCAGTTTGCCGTGCCGAGGGCAGGTCCAGTACCTTGTCAGTCTCTCCCTTAATACCCTCAGATAGTGAGCTGTACGAGTGTCGAGTAGTTGTTTCTCCAGTTTGCCGTGCCGAGGGCAGGTCCAGCACCTTGTCAGTCTCTCCCTTAATCCCATCAGATACTCAAGGATAAGCATAATAATTATTATTAAAGATGTATAAAGATTTACATAAGTTGTAATCTATTTTAAACTGCCAATGAGATGTTCGCTGCGCCATAAGAAAGCGACCCCTGTTTCTTTTTCCCTGTGGCCTGCTGTACGTTGATTTTATCATTTGTTTGAGGTTGGGTGCTGTATAAATGGCACTGGTTCCATACATAAACTATCCTCTACTGTTTATAGTGAAGCTGAAGGATGGGTTCTCATGCCCCAAGGACTCTCAAGCCACGGGTCACGGACAGGCTGTCGCCCATCCCGTCTACGCCCACCCTGAGGACTGTCAGAAGTTCTACGTGTGTCTCAACGGAGTGACCCCCAGAGAACAGGGGTGCTCACTGGGGGAGGTCTACAACGAGGAGTCTCAGCGATGTGACGCCCCAGAGAACGTCCCTGGATGGTGAGGATACTAGATATTGAATCTTTAACTGTCTCAAGAATGTTTCCTTGTCGAACTAAAGGAACATGTTCTTTCCTTGAACAGGTCATATACATGGAAAGAACATGATCCTTCCATTGAAGAACTGGGAATCATGTCCCGTAACTGAGAAATGATTCGTAAACATTTTCTAAATTCCCAGTTTTATACTGGTTTATACAGTCAAAAATATTAAGAATTTAAAGACATCTACAGAATATTCTCACCCTTAATTATCATAACTATCTACTTAAAATTAAGGCGTTAAAAAATCTATAAACGTTAAAGCAGGAAGATTCAGAGTATATTTTGTAAAACTATTGCTTATATTCTGTCCAAATGAGTTGTTTTCGGTTCACCCTACATTTTTGAACGACAAAGACGAGGTGTACACGCAAGCGTCAACTTTGGACAACTAATAGTTTTATACTCACTCTTATTGTAACAATAATCCTATCCAGATAACCCTGGCTATAATTTTCTTCCCTCCATTCCTGTAAACGTATTATGTATGTCCATAAGAAGAAAACTAACAATTTTTCAACGCTAGTCTTATTTAATTTAAAATAATTGTGGGTGAACGAATTTTTACAGCATACTCTTTTAATATTTATAAATTGTCTTCTTCGAAGAATTCAAAACTTATCTCTTATCTAATTGCATTCACAACGCTTCCTCTTAGGTTTTGACTTATCAGCATTGCGATTTAATTTTATTCAATCAAATATGTTACGAATAAATGTTCCTTGGACCAGAAGGGCACAATATTTGTAAAAAAGGCATAGTCTCCAAAAACACCAGAACGAAAAACGCGATGTTTAATTTGTAAAATTTCTATGAAAACGTCAAGCTTAGTTGTGTGAAACAAACCATGTAATTACACATTTATGACGTTCCTATGACGGTTATAAATTGTTGAGAAATGTAAGAAATGTTATATTTTTGTAAACTCAGAGCTGAGGTGGAACGGTGTTCACAGGTGGCTTGTGATCTTAGAACTTTACAAGTTGATATTCCTTCTGCTTCTATTGGAACTGAACACCCTAATGGGTTGACTCAGTTCACTGTAGTACACACAGCTGATTAAGTGATAAATTATTTATTTTATGACGCCACATGTCACTGTAAAGTAATAAAGCTAGGATGTACTTTTACTGTAACATACAATATTATAAAAACTAAACATATCACCTGATTCAATAAGTTCATTACATAATACGTAAGTATATATAGTTGTGTTTGGGAAATCATTCCAATTTGAGAGCAAGTGGAGATCATAAAGAATATAGCCAATATAATGGGAACCAAGATAAATCTGAGAAAATGTTTACACCTCTATGTTTTATAGTTTGTAATCGGCACTAATAAATTAGACATTCAGGACAAATAAATTAAATAAAAATACGAACTATTTATGTATTTGTACATATGTCAATTTTACGGATACTGTTGTTGTTCAGACATTCATTCAGATTTATACATAAAAGTGGGCTTACCCCCTTCCGTAGGTCATGAATCAAGGGGGTAGGATACAAGAGCTTACCCCAATCGTTCCGAGACTCATGATAAAATGGTCACGACAAATAATTTTTAAACTGGATTTATCTTGGTGTTTTTTGCAATGAACTCGTCTACTTTTTTTATTTAAACATTATTTTCTAAAAGTAACCTTTCTAATGTGTCCAATTTAATTTCATTTTCATTCGTAGATGGGTCCAATACAACCAATTGAAGCCCTGTCTCACTGTTTTGATAAGTTGGCATTTTTTTTCTTTTTTTTGCCAAACTGACTAAACAAAATTCGTTCACTAGAACAGGGGTTTCTAGTTCATTTTCCTGTCACACTCTAATAACTTTTCCAACCAAAAATCTTTTACTTGAACGTTGTCCTGTTCGTACTGTAAGTTTGTGCTATATCTTATGGCTTTGATGTTTTTATTACATCAATACATTTAATAATTTTTATTTTAGGCTTTACTTCAATTTTCATGTAATTCTACTTGTTGTCTTATATTTTCTGAATTAGGGCATAGAATTTTACTCGTAGTTTTCTCATTTCAGTATATTTTTCTGTTTCCTTATCTTAATATATTACCTAAAATCTCCGAAACCATAACACACATTTTTGTAAAATTTTGACAAAAAATTACTTTTTTATTACATAAATGATTTTTTAAATTCCATTCCTAAGAGGTTGAAATAGCCCCTCAACGTTACCTTTTTTCCATTAGAGTAAAATTTGCGTTCATTTAATTCAATGGTTTATTAAAAATAGCCAATACAAAAACATAATCAACACAAAAGCTTGTCTAGTTTGGTTTTCTTTGTGAAATGTTTAATATAATTTCTACAAACTCTGACTGAATGCCCAATTTTGTATCCTTTTAAAGTAGACGTATATGAATCTCTAGACACTAGTCATAAAACTCTGTTATCTAGAAGATCAGTAGCCGGCTGAGCTTTTATACTGATATAAAGGGTTCGAGAGAAACAAGGAGGTAAGGGTAAGCAATCGTAGAGAACCACACCGTAATGAAGCAAGCACTATCAGCTAGTTTACTCATGAACATTGAAGTTGGAAAGCCATTATCTAATGGATTTAATATTTTTATGATAATATTTTACTTCCTTTTTGAATGTCTCAATGTCAACCATTCTGTTTGGAACCAAACAGAATTCCTTTACAGTATTTGTCTAAATCTAATCTTAGTTTAACGTCACACCAGTTAGTGAGGACTTGAGTAACCTCCGACATCGGTTGATGCTGCAAGCCCAGATCTGTATCGACAGCCGTGGAAGGATTACCGCCCCGGGGGTCTGATGGAGTGACGTCAGCCCCATTGTGCCTCCTTGATTGTAATTCTGCTGTAATTGTACACTCAGCAAGTATGACTATTTATACCATGACCTTTCATAGTAAACAATAGGCAACGCGACATCTATAATGATGTTTGATCATTCTTGCATCTCTTCTTTTATCTTTCGAAATCGAGATATCGCTTTAGATCAGGAGATTTCGGACTAGATTTTTTTTTTTTAAGATAGTGTTTTAGACTATTGTAAACTTGGCTAAGTTAAAGAGATCTAGATGTGGTGTCATGAAGGCCATTAACGATGAAGGCAACTATAAAAGTCCAATGAAAACCGTACATTTTCAAAATCTGCCACACTTAAATTATTTCAAACACTAAGGGCTGAATTTGAACGACATCTTTATTTATGTTCAATTTCGTTATTTTCTAAAGTTTAATTGCTGCTTTGAGTTTTTGGTTCATCTTATATTACTGAAATATCTGATCATAGTATTACAGTCATCATTTTTCGGGAAATGCTGACCTATTTTATAACTCAAAATTGTATGTATTTTTTGGATCTTTGTTACCAGTTAATGCTTGCTAACAAATATGACTAAACTGATTGTCATTTTACGTTATGCAAAATTGAATATTATTACGATCATTGATATTATTATTCATTGGGTTAATGCCTCTACAGTCCTAACTTCGCTTCTTTAATAAAGGCATTTTTCATTTCATTATGTTTCCCTAACAAAATTTTTGCAGTACCATAATTTTATTAAGCTTGTGCCTTTGACGTTTTCCGAATACTTATCATGTATTGCGTTTTTATTTTTTAAAGTTATGCAATTTAATTAAATTACACCATATTTCAGGGCATTATTTTAATTTAAAAGAATTTTAATCCTACTTCATGGTTACGATGCCTTTTTTGATAAATTTCATATTATATTTAATCTTTCTCGCTTCAATGACTTAGTATTATTAAACCAAACAGAGGAAGTATGCCAAGGAGGTAAACGTTCAGTTATCACGGTAATGAGGCTGATTGTTAAGGTGGGCTGGTTAACATTTTATCAAGTAATTCCTGGTGATCCCTAGGGTTCGGGAATCACACCATAAAAATCCCAATGCTCTTACGTTCTTCCTATAAATTTATTTAATATTATTTTTATGTAGAATCTACCGTGTTCTGCATCGGATAAAATAAAAAAAAATATTCTTATTTATAGAAGGTGAAAATGTCCTTAATGTAAATGTATATTTTATTAGGAATTACTTTTTTGACACAAAACTTTTGTTTTCTAACTGTTCGAGTATTTACGTATGTAAAATATGTAATTTTAATCTAATTTTTTTTACTGCACACTTTTTTAAAGCTATTTTAAAAGTTATAATAACAATAATAATAATAGAAAAATAATAATAATAAAAAAAATAGATCAGATTCTATGGGAGGTCTTATTTAAAATACTCATTCGGCTTCTTTCGATCCATTTTAATTAAGAAACAAAAATAATAGCATATAATACACTAATTTATTAATAATAATCTGTATTTCTCTATAAAATTACCACTTTACAAATCTATTATAAAAACTTTGATATTGTCACCCTCAGTGCGCATGCTTGATTTATTTATTTATAAGACACCAATCGTCAAGATACGGGCGAATATGGATTTCGAATGAGTGTGATGAGTGTTGATGAGTGAATGTAGTCATTGTTACAAACTAAAGCCGACTGTTCCCTAGAAAGTATCATTAATTAATTAGTAGTCCAGTGATAAATGAACAGCGTTAAGTGCAAGTCAACCTAATGTATAACTGATAGAAATAAACACATTTTGTATTATTTAAATATTTATATTTTTTAACCACTTTAATCACCTTGTGGTAGTAATGGAAAAATATTATATTGTTCTGAAATCTAATTGCAGTAGTTAATCCTATTATACATTTTCTGCACATACCAAAATGATTATTGATATCTAAAAAAGATGTTCTACCAACAAATTTGTTGAGTTGTTGAGTTGCTAGTTGATTTATCTCTGACTTGTGCTACAGCGAAGACTGGTACAAGGACAACCCCGAGGTGGCAGCCCAGCAGGCAGCAGCTAATGCGGCGGCGAACGCAGCTAGCAAGAAGAAGAGGACGAGGAAGTGAAGAAAGGAAGAACAGAGAATAAACATGTCGACGACATATCACTTGTTACACGAGACTGTTGCTTGTTTTCAAATAACAAGCTATTTTGTACTGCCTAACATTAATATAACAACCATATGGGCACTGAAAACTTAGTTTAAAGAAAATCTATCAATATACCATTGCGCCAAAAAACGTTACTTCTGAATTAATACAACAATTAATTGAAGTTATGTAAATAAAAACAAAATATAAAAAAATAAGAATATATTACATCAAAATATAGTATTTATGCAATAAAAAAGGGTATTCAACTTATGTGGTAGATAATTCAGTAAACATATTTGTAAAACTAATTTTTTTAGTTACATATATAAATTGATGTAAGATTGTAAAATAAATAAAACATTTTGTTACTTATATGTGTTTTTGTATTTTCCAAATAATTTTTATATTTATTACATTATACCCTGTTAATTTGTTAAATATTGAATATAGAGGTCCCCTCTGATTATCAATATATTTTTGTAACAGTCTAGTAGTAACGAAACAAAAACGTGCCCAAAGGAATTTTCCTGCGTAAATACAAATTTTTGACAAACCTTCAAAACATAAAACTATTTTTTTACACTAAAATAACTCAATTACAACGATAATATGTAAACTTTCCTCATGAACATGAATATCGCATCCAATTCCACCTACAACCCTATGTAAATTATTTATGAAACAAAATATTAGGTTAGGTAGGTGAGGTTAGGTTCAGGTAGTTACCTACTATTCTGATGGATACAATATATCCGTTAATGATAAGTAACTTATATCTCACTCATTGTTTATCGTAGGAAGAAACAGATGTCATATTTGTGTTTAATAGGCAAACATACATATAGTAATAATATAAACATTTTCCTTTTTAATTATCTGCCAAAAATATGGATTTTTGGGGGAAATTTATGTAGTTCGTGTTCGTGAGGTAAGTTTTGACTATTACAAAATTTTGAAAATATTTAACGTTAATTTTTAATGAAAAAAGTACTCTCATGAATTTATTGACAAAAAACTCACATGGGGTAGAAAATATTGAAGATTTGAATAAACTTTTTTAAAATATGATGCTAACTTTCAATAAATACAAAAAATAGTTTTAAGAATGTGCTGTATTCATATCACTATAAAAAAACATAAAAATTGTACTAGAACAACAATATTTTCAGATTATAATTTCAAAAAAATTTTACGGCCTTAATAAAATAAAATTAAATTGTATTTTCTATTTTGAATGCAAATCCGGAAACTGGTTTTAAGATCTTTAAAGGCTTTGGGACTATGCATTTAAGAGATTTAAAAGCCATCTTAATAATGTTTTGATATTTATTGAAACATAATCACCGTCTCATATTATTTATAATTTTAAAATAACGCAAATGTATTACTGTAAAGTTCTGTTATTTTCAAACATAAGAATATTGGGCTCATTATTGTAGTATTCATTAATTAATCAAAGAAATTTTAATACAACAATTGGAAGGAAATGTCTTTGGTGAAACCCTTATGGATTTATTAAGGAAAAACTCGTTTTTACCGAACCGGATGTTCCTGATTGACAAGGTTTGACCAAGTTCAATATTACTTAATGTTTCAGTTTTTTTCTATACTAGTTGGAATCTAGATAGGCTTCAATATAAAATTATATTGCAGTATTGGACCTTATTTTATGCCTTGTAAAGTCTGATTAAAATACTGTAATATAAAATACGTATGCTTTTAAAAACATTCTAAAATTTTAAACCAAAATAATTTAATAAGTAATTACTTAACACCTAATGTTGGAATTTATAACTAAATAACTGCTTTTGAGTATAACCTTACACACAAAACAAGTGAACGTCACAGATAGAATACGTCAAACGTTATATAAACATGTAAAATTGACGTATTTCGACAGGAACTACAATAAGTATATGGTTCGTTAACTGTTTTTTCTGAAAACCCTCTTAAAGTCTCATTATTAAATAAAAAAGACGTACAGTTATTACAAGTGATAACGCCTTCAAACCTACTAACCGCAACACGCAAACCGAACTGATTGGAAATAGGCCTAACGTTGTATTGAAGGGGCTACAATATCTCGTTTCTAGAGTGGTCAAGCATATTCCGATAAATAACTATCTTATTCACAACCTATTTACAGATAAAAATCCCCTCATGATATACGTATTAGTAAAATCAACCATCCCTACCATCTTTTAGATGATTCCATATATGTTTGTATCCGGCTGTCAATGTGTGTTAAAAGAAGGACGTATTGACAAATTAGATATTAAAATATTTTTATCCTTAAAAATTATATTCCAGACTACTTAACATTAATAGATAATGGTTTTATAGTGAGGACTACTACAAGTCCCATCCTCGGTTTAAGGAGCTGTACACGGACTCGGACGGCGATGGAAAAATAGACTTCGGAAAGAAGAGAGTATTCAATAGTTAGACGTAAAATTTTGTAGAGAATATTACATTTATGTAATGCAATTGCATCATTTTCAAATTATAAAGAAAATGTATTACACTTGATAGAGTGTTGTATTTTAAAGTGAATCATGATATATTTATATTAGTTTTCCCCTTAGTTTCTAATAGAATATTTTCAATTTATTTAAATTCATACTTTTCTTAGTGACTTGACGTTATTTTAATCCTATTGACATTTTTCACACTTTTTGATTTTTTCTATAATTTTCTCTATTTTGAACCTCTTTGTTTGTATCATTGTTTATTTATTAAAGCTCGAGGCGATTTTTGTCTGTATACTTATATAGCATATACTTATTATATACTATATAAGTAAGATTATAGAATTTTTAATCATAAATTAATATGCTGATAAAGCCGTATCTTCATCCTTCATTCAACCTTTAACTTAGAATTTACCTTAAATACAAAGGGCTGTCCAAAGGTACTTCAAAGCCGTGATACATTTTGTTTGTTATTCAAAATGAAAAATATTTCTTATGGTGATTTTATTTATACTAAATACTTTAACATGCTTTTAAATCTTCCAGTTTTTTTTTTTTTTTTTTTTTTATGAGTTCTTTAATGCCCAGTCCAAGCAAGTTTTCTTACCTGAAATAATTATTTCACACTTTCCTAATATTTTTATTTGTTCTACCAAACATCATTTAATTTAGATTGTGATTTGTTTATCAAGTTTTAATGTTTTGTATTACTATATTGCTATAATATTTGATCATAGAGAGAGTGCAGCGTGTTTTATTATTACTATTTAAAATGAACTTAAATAATTATGAATTATTTATTGTTATTTAAACTACTTTATTACTACTGTGCTGTCTTTTTTAATTTAGTCCAAAATATAAAGTAATCTTTTAGATGATTGTAAAAGACTTGTATTTAATTAAAGTCAAATTAAGATTGTTTTGATCATTTAAACCTACAATGATTCAAATCTATTTATTTGATTGTTTTTTATTTAGCAAGTAATCGTGAAAAAAAGAACTTGTTACATCTATAACCTTTTTTATTTATTTTGCCTTACAATATTTTTTAGTAGCCACAAAAGTAATATTATAAGTCTAATTATTTTAAGGTATATGAGTAGAACATTTAAAAAAAAATAATAATAAATGCAACATTTAAAAAGTATAACCCCTGACAGTAAATAATAACCCTTGAGTAATATTGTGTTCCTTAACTATGTAAAAGTGAAGGCATTTGTACTTAAAACTTAATATTAAGGTAGGTACTCTTCCCCTAACCTCAGTGGTCTGAAGGGCGTCTCTTAATATGTATGGAAATTAAAGTGGATTGAGAAATATATCATAGCTTCCTTCGTTGTTTGTGGGTTTACACCTGTAAGAATATACTTTCAGAATGCAACAACAGTTAATAAGGGTGTACAACTTGTGGTCCCCAATTTTATCTTCAAAGAAAATACACAAACTCCTTAAAGGTAACACATAAAGGTATTTTCTATAACATTAGCATATGTTCTCCTGGCTTTATTCATAATTTAGAGTTTCCAGCTATATTTATTACTTACATAGAATAGAATACTTAATAATTAATAGAATTAAAACTTACATACATACAAATAGAAACATTTGTCAAGAAGAACCAGAAATAGAACATTCATCTGTGTTCCCCACAACACAATACTTAATAAAGCAATTAGAAAAACTTTTAAAAAAGAAAAATTCCAATTGGTTTTAAAACAAATAACAACGCATTTAACATAATACAAAAGAAATCCACTTCCAAATTACATAAAACCCAAGATATATTTGACAAATCAGGAATTTACAAAATTGAATGTTCAGACTGCCCAAACTATTATATTGGACAAACAGGACGATCATTTAAACGAAGATTTAATGAACACATACAAGCTCTAAAATCAAACAACAGAACTTCAATTAAATCTTCCTTTGCAGAACACTTACTAAACAATAATCACAACTACACAAATATGAAAACCAACATGAAAATTTTAAAATTCGGTTCAAAAAGCAAAAAACTAGATTCTCAAGAAGAACTTGAAATTTATAAATACAACAAAGAAAATCCCAATAATTTAATCAACACCATGTTAACACAAAAAAAGAAACCCAATATTCGAAACAATTATACATATAAGAAACAACACACTCAAAGACAACTAACCACCAAAACAAAAATATTTACTAATTTAACATGTTTCCTTTATGATAATTATTTACTTCATTTTATTTGTTTTGTAAACACATATTCACCTATAAATTCCTTCATTCATAAATGCCGAAACCGGTCGTGGTAATTTAATAAAAAACTATTTAAGGGTGCTCAGTTATTATTTTTTTTTATTATTACTTACAATATCTTTTTCCCTAAACAATATAGAATAAATTATGTCAAAGCTTATGATACTACAAAGAAGGGGCAATGAACAAAATAAATCGGATAAGTAAAATTATACTATCATTAAAATATCCAAGTACATATTTAAAAACAGAAAATACATATAATCAGTCATATACTATATAAGTAAGATTATAGAATTTTTAACCATAAATTAATATGCTGATAAAGCCGTATCTTGATCCTTCATTCAACCTTTAACTTGGAATTTACCTTAAATACAAAGGGCTGTCCAGAGGTACTTCAAAGCCTTGAGCTATTTTTTGAGATAGAACAATTGTTTCCATCACAAATTTCAGACTAAGCCCTCCTAAAATTGGAATATTGGAATAAATACAATGCAGAGTCTTTATTCCAAACTGATTTAAGTAAATATGCTTGAATACACAAAGCAAAAATGAACACAATTCTTTTTATCAGTACACTGACAAGACAAAATCAACTGACTAACGTAATAAAACATAAAAAACATAGTCACATTAATCACAAGGTGAATATCTCACTTTTTCGGAATAGTAATATTACTGTCTCATGAGTGTTCAGTTTTGTTAAGAAAATGAATTAAGAAAAATAACAAGAGCACAATTTTTGTTAATGAAAATGTCTTTTATATTTTTGCACATAGAATATATGCAGATGTACGATTTCCATTCAACACAGATTATTGAAGATTGAAAATAATCATTAGGGAAGTAAACGATCACATTTTATAATTTTTGTTGTTGTAAATAAAATTACACTTCACACGAATTGGTCAACTGAAGTGAGTAGTTTTTGGATCTCTTCGACTGTAAAAATTACTTTTACAAAAACTCCAATATCTCTTTGAAATATTTATTAGAGTATATTTTACATATAACTTCGTTATATTTTTCTAGTTGAGGTGATATTTATAGAATTATCTCTAATAGGCCATGCATGATTTCTCCCTACTTACCATTTGAGTTAAAGTGCATATTATAAAAATCCTTTTCAGTTTAATTAGTTGTATTTTTCTTTTATTGGTAAATTATTTCTTCTTTTGTTCCAAACACGTTTTAATATCGCCCTGAAAATTGCGTAAATAGCAACTGCCACAGATATGGGAACTAAAATAATGACTGCAAGTACGTCCAATAACGCCAGCTGGTACCAGGACAGTTGAGTGGAGGCAGGCTGCAGGTGAGCGCCTCCGTGCCTCAGGACATACTCAGTCCAGTACACGACTGTCTCTGCAGGCGTCATTGGTCGGTCTCTGAATATACTTGAAAGTCTTTTTACGTTATTTTTATACCTGTGAAATCGGAGCATTGTTAGATGTTTTATTTGGGCTGTAATACATAATTTGTTTAAAGTAAATTAATAGTAATACTTATTTTAAAATAAGTTGGTCAGAACAAATGGCGTGCTTTATTTTAACAATAATGATAAAAACTAGTTATTTATCTTTTATAGATATGTGATCGTACTTGGATAAACAACGTTCCAATATAGTGATATAATTATCAAAGTGAAACGAAAATGTTTTCTGCTATATTGTTTTACATGCCTGTAACATAGCACTAAACAATTTTAGTATATTAATAATTGTATTTTCATGTACTAAAAAAATGTATATTTATTCCAGACATAAAAATAAAAATGAAATTTTGTGCACCTAGATATTTCAAATTTCACATTCTCGTGTGTAAAAATTAAATGAATGGATAAATTTAATGATCTACATATTCTATTTGTAAAATTCCACTAATACTGCATTTTTATTTTTTGGTGTGAGATTTAATATTTTGTGTAAGAAAATAGTGTGCTCATTAAAATATAAAACGTGAGCTCATAATTACATGTATAGTGTATGTGACAGGTTAAGACATTTGGTAAATAATATATACTGATATAAAAGATCATATTTTGTATTACTTACTTTAATTAATTGATAACAATTTGCTTTAATTGATTGTCCAATAGGATACTTTATTTCATAAATAAAAGCAATTCCAGAATATTTACTTAAATTAGTACTATTATGCTTATATATTTTTGTAAACTATTTTCAAATCATCGATTACTTTATTTATCTAAAACTGTCTTGGATGATGGATGGCAGAAATTAAATTAACTCTATTAAATGAGTTCATGAATATATACAAAGCATAAAACACTGTTTTATTTTGTTACTCTATATTAGCTTAACTGCTATTAAAACAATAGAAAGATAGAAGCAAAATAAGTGAAAGAATGCAGAAAATCAATTTTAAAAATGCTAAGTTGTTGATTGTTTTTAGACATGCTATTTTCCAATAAATTCCTTCACATTGTACTGCAAAATCTAGCCTATCAAAACAAAACAACTGGATTATATCAAACAAGCAATTTTTTTATATTCTATACAATATTATTTCCATATTACCTTAAAAAATAAAATAAGAAACAAATTATTTGAAAGATATTCCAGATTTCCAGAGAAAAAAATGCTGTTGCAACATTTCGTCTAAAATCTGGATATGACTGCCTTGGCGAATATCTTCATCGCTTTGGATATATGAAAATACAAACTGCATCTTACACAAATAATCTAATCTTATGGCCAAAATCCACAAAAATTAAAAAAAAAAAATATTTTAGATATTGGGAAGCCGATCACTAATTACTTATTAATGGATTTTTGTTAAATACTTTGCTGTTTAATGATAATAATAATAATAAAAAATGCTTATATATTTTGCTTATATATTCAGTCATCCTTAGACAACAGCATTAGGGCCAAAATACAATGACCAACTAAAACTTACCAAGGATCTTCAATAACTTCTCTGATAGCAGTGATAAGAGTGTTCTCTGTAATTTCCAAGTTATTCAATCGAACACCAATGCCTTTCTCTTCATAAAACCTGCCGTTACGTTGTTGATCGAAGAACTGTGGTATGACAACCACAGGAACCCCGCAGTGGGTTGCCTCGTGTTGGCTCAGCAACCCTCCGTGGGTGATGAACAACACACAGTGGGGATGGGCTAGGAACATAGAAATATAATGACATAAATACTTAGTTTGACCATTCCATTGGTAAACAAATGTGATACAATGCGAAAAAGATGAGCGTCTTCGGTGCCAGGCAAATGTGAAAGTCACGTGAGATGAGATTTATTTTCTAAACAAAAATGATTACGCTAGTAAATTTTATTCTTGATTTTTATTGGTTTGATGAACGTTTAAAATAAACTGGAGGAAACTAAAATAGAATTGATATAATATATTCTAGTTCAAGCGAAAGTAAACGGAAAACGTTTGAGAATTAAAAAAGAAATGGTTCCAAACAATTGGCACTAACTTTCCCCCAAATTAAACACTAAAAAATCAAAACAGAAATTTACCAGTTTGATTCCCAAATATGTTGTTGTTGCTATAGCTAAAAAACTTTTCAAGGTCGAGACAACATGTAATCAAAGTCGTTAGAGCCGTTTTGGAGAAAATTCCATTTTTTAATGTTTTTGTTCATAAAAATATTTAAAATAAATAAAATTTGAATAAAGTGAAAACAATTATCTGTTAATTGGCTAAATACACATACATACCAAATTTCATAACAATTAATCCATCCGTTTGGTCTCCAGCGAACTGCACATACACACAGACAGGCACACATCGGACAGACAACAACAATCTTTTTAGATAAAAACACGTTTTGCGTTCAGGAAACCCTAAAATGGATTTTTAGACTAACTTGTGAAAAAAATTTTTTTTTGGACGATCACAGTACTTTTTCTATGCTAACGCATATGGGAGAAAGTAAATTATTACATTTCAACCGACTGGCAGGTATTTATATAGAGAAATATGGTGAGTTGAAATTAAAATGTCTTACTGTGGTATTTTTATTCTATATTTTAACAAAGTTGTACTGTTCAAACATTCACTTTATCAGCAATATTGAATACAGGTTAACGTGACATAAAAAACCACCCTAAATTTCGGGCATTGAATTATATAAATACTTGTTTGGAATTACACTTTTTCGAACTAACACCCAATTATATCTATTTATATTTCAAATAAGGGATGACAGAGTTGACGTTTTCACCTGAATTCCAGACCTTTGCTTGAGGTCGGCATATACAAATATCATTTACTCTGCGCTCTGATGATGAAAGTAGATAGATTGATATATTATGCTCACTATGTAAATGAGCTTATACTGTACACATGCATCAACTATGTGGAATAGATTACTAAAATTAAAAATGCTATTTTAAATCTATAATACTCTGTAAATGTAATATATCTGCATTGAATTGATTATATTTTTATTTTAATTATTTAACACTCCTTCGCATACAGTAGAATAAATCTCAATCAAGATACATACAGGCCTGTAATTAAGCTCATGAACAGGTATTTCACATCTTATTTGCGTCTAACTTACAGTATATAATTGTAATACATTTGCTTGTAGACTATTATTAATCAATACAGCTAATTAACACAGTTACGGATATACCCAGTACATCTCGTTGTGGCGCCCAGTTGACGGTCATCACATTGTCTGGAAGTCCCTGGATGTTCTCCTTCCTTGTCTTCCACAACACTCTCTGCTTCAGCAGCCTGAACACGTTGATGTACATGTCAAAGTACTCCTGGGGCTGCAGCTCGTCAGGCACGTAGGTTCCCAGGCTGAACAGGATGACACCGTCAGAAGCTTCGTCTATAAACCTCTGGATATTCTAAAAAAGGATATTTGAATCGTAATTATAACATTAGATATTTTATTTTTCAGTTTTTGAAATTTGAAGATAATTGGGTTGTTTTTTATATTATCACTGTTTTTAACAACAACATTGTTAAAGAATGCAATTATATGTATGTACCATATAAAAAAGTATTTTCCCTATTTGCCTAGCTTTCTGAACTTGCTACTAGCATTCATATAGAACAACCCTCTTCTCCAGAAAAAATAAATAAATATAAAATTACAAAATAATAGTAGTAAAATAAAAATTTACGATATTTAAATACACCCTTAAAAATATCACACTAAAAAAGAAAGAGAAACTCATACAAATTCCCCCCTAAAAATATATGTTGTATTTTGTTTGCTTTTTTGGGCTACAACCAATGTGAAATTGTTATAAATAACGTAAGAACCTCATTCATAACACAAAAAATGTGTAAGAAATATGGTTTGGGAAACTGAATATTGCTTTATTTAAAAACAAATCAGAATAAGCTCAAGTAAATATTTTATTATGGTGTATTCAATAAGTAAATTGAGAATCATTCATTTTGGTCACCGTACTCTTACCTATCTGTGCCCTTAGTTTACTCACTCGGCAAACATAGAGTACACCCATTCACACTGAAAGTAACATTTAGTTTTGGTAAGGGTAGGCTCGTGACAGTTATAAGGATATAGTTATTTAATATGGTCTTGCAGTTCCAATTTAGTTTGTACGTTTTCTTCTGAAAATGTCGGCTATCCGTTGATCTTTGTTTCAACAATCTAATCTTACAAACTCGCAGAATTTTTTTTCATTAGGAATAAGTTTGAAAAAATACTGACCCATACTACAACAAATTTATATAGACATACAGGTGCCATAAAAAGAAGATTGATAATATATTTGGGTTTTACAAAAATAATCAATAAAATTCTACTTATAAACATTTTGTAACAAGCCTGTATATTAAATTTTATAAATTTACCTCTATAGATTCTTAACACACGTATAAATCTGAAATTTCTTTTTAACTTCTTAAGTACAGGACAGTCAGTATTATTAGATTAAGAATAATATTTTAATCTTTAAATTTATCTACGATATTTATTTTACATTTACTGATAGTACAATTCTATCTGTGAACATTAAATTAAACGGAAAATAATCTTTTCTAATTATAATTAGATATAAATCTCACCTTATTTATATCTAATAATAGTGGCTAACCTTTGGCAAAGGTTTTTCTTCCTCTATGTGAATACCTGCCACAGGGATGATGTTGGGAGTTCTCGGCTGCGCGTAGTCAGCTGTCAGGTGGTCGTTGACGAAAACAAGGGAAATATTGCTAAACATATCCCAAACTGGTGGCGCATCTGGGAAATATGTATTTATTCGTTGGTCTAATATTGGTATATATTTATTATAGTACGTGTAGTACAGATTTCTGAAAACATGTAGCGTGTTACGAAACCTTTCAAAGAACGACATTTTATTTGGAAAGGGCGAACAATGTTCTGGAATGTGGGCGATAGAAAGAGTATTCCCTGTAATGCTATTGACCACATAGGAAGTCACGTAGGCTTGAAGGCCAATCACGGGGGCTTTGAAAATATGTCCCATTACAAGGACGAACGCCTGGCTATTGAATGTCTCCGTAATTACTAAATCGAAATGTTCCTTGGATGAAAGGAGTTTGTGTATTTTGTCACTTTCTATAAAATCCTTAAACACAACCTCAAATACATCGATGTATAAATCCATGCACTGATGGTGGGGGATATCTATAAACTTCTTTATCAGCCTTTTTACTGTAACAAGCAATTAAAATGTTATTTTTCAATTTTTAAAAATATCACATAAATTTTAAGTTAATTATTTAAAATTACAATATACACTCAACACTTAAAACGAAAAAAGGTAAAGAGAGTATATTTTACTATAGCATATAATTTGAATATGCATTAGACAGAAATTGAATTAGTTTTACTACAAATAACATAACTCACATATGTTATCCAATTTATGCAAGTTCCTACCTAAAATAAATGCAAATATTTTAGGGAAGAAAAATATTTTAATTCTAAAACAAACAAAAATAACTACATTCAAATGACCTATCATGGAGATATTAACAAATCTTTACATAACATATTCTCCAAACAATGATAGAAAATTACAAATAGATCAAAGAACAGAATCAAAAATATACTACAACATAATTATTCTACTAAAAATAATGAAAACAAATACAATGATCCTGGAATTTATAAAATTAAATGTTCAACTTGTCCTAAATATTAAATTGGCCAAATAGGAAGAAGTTTTAGTCAAAGATTCAAAGAACATATACCAAAAAACAAACATCAACATTTATCAACATTGCTGAACATTTAATTCAAGAAAACCATAATATTTCATCAATTGAAGAAAATTTTAAAATTACACATTTTGCATCTAAAAGTAAAAAACTAAATGCTATTGAAAAATTTTATATATACAAAAACACAAAAGAAAATCCATCATTATTACTCAATGATCAAATAAAATTTCAATTAAATATTAATTTTGATTCTATCATGAAGATGCAAAATTATAAAGTTTAACAAGATCTACAACCTATCCATCTACATTTTTATTTAAATGTTTATAGTATCAGCTGTTGAATTAATTATTCCACTGTTAAATATTTGTATAACCTTATTTTATTCTGTACAACTGAAGATGGTCTTTCGAGACAGTAATCTATATTGATTATTAAAAACACCACAAAAGATTGTTAAGTGTTGTTCTTTATATATATATATATATATATATATATATATATATATACACATATATATATATATATATATAAGACAAATATATAGCTTATAAAATTATATTAAGCTCAAATAAGCCTCGTAAATTTACTTATAATATCAATAATATGACAGGCTAAAAATTACTAAGAGACAAAGACAAAGTGCTAAAGATGTTAAAATTGCTTAAAGTTTATAGAATATGTGAAGTAGTAATGTAAATGTAAAATCAGTAAGACAATGTGGCATTTCACTCATTGAAGGGAAAATGGATTAAACATAAAAAATATGATTTGGAATCAGAATGTAGGTTATCAAAGAAGGTTGCTGTAGAACCATTTAGGTGGCCTATACGACTATAAAAGGCGTGGTATCTGTTTGGTTGACCTTGGCTGGTTGAAGAAAATATAACTATATATAGAAGAAAATATATTAATATAACACATTAAAATTCGTCAAATGTTCTCAAGATTAGAACCAAGGATGTGGTTAGTAAATAATGGGGATTGTAAATAAATAGTTAATAGTGTAAATAGTAAATAAATAGTTATTGTATAAATTTAGTTTAAATGCTTGATTAGACTAGTCATAAAAATGATTAATGGAACGAGCAATGTGAAGCTGAATGGTTTACAAAAATCATACCCCTACCAGGAGGGAAACGATTTGATAAAACTGTGTAATTTTAATTTTTATTTTTGAAATTTGTTAATGATGGAGTATCATATGAGGGAGACAAAGGTAGTTGGACATTTGCCATCATTACGTGAAAAATAACAATCACGACGTTTCGATTTGGTAAAACCCAAACCTTTTTCAAGTGCTAAAAACTAAATTACATCTACACAAACATGTTATAAAACTACGTTCTTAAACTAATAAACTTATCTACTTTAATAATTATCTACATTTTAACCTAGATCCTAGAATGGAGTACAACAAAATGAACTTCTACTAAATATAAAAAATAATAAATCTGTTATATTTAGTAGAAGTTCATTTTGTTGTACTCCATTCTAGGATCTAGGTTAAAATGTAGATAATTATTAAAGTAGATAAGTTTATTAGTTTAAGAACGTAGTTTTATAACATGTTTTTGTAGATGTAATTTAGTTTTTAGCACTTGAAAAAGGTTTGGGTTTTACCAAATCGAAACGTCGTGATTGTTATTTTTCACGTAATGATGGTAAATGTCCAACTACTTTTGTCTCTCTCATTTAATTTTTATTTATTATTTTTTTCTTTCTATTTATTATGAAATGCGTAATACGCAAGTCATTAAGGTAAGCATTACATTAAAATAAGTAAAAATAGTAAATTCTAATTGAAAATAAACTACTGTAGCTTGCAAATAGTCACTTCAAACAGGCGGGTTTGAAAGAAAAAAAAACATTTTTTATAACATAGTTATATGTTTAATTCTATAATGATTTAGTGACGCTTCAATATAATGATATAAACAAGTAAAATAAAATACAAATACTCATAGATTATTAGTTATTAGTAACTATTAATTTTTATTGTCTCTTTTGTGTTACGAATATTTCGTTCAAAAATTAGATGTACATTAGATTATTCCTCACATGTAATTTAGAGAGTTTCATTAGCAGATTGTTGTAATAAGATTTCTTAATGATTTCAGATAGTACTTGACCTAATCCGTTACTTCTTTATATATATTCTTTATGTTATTCTTTACTTTATGATGTAGATGTTAAACCTGAGTTATAATACACTTTTTTAGTTCATGCGTTTATTTATTTTTGTATACATTTAATGTGCCAGCTGTAGGAGGATGATGAACATTTAATATGCCAGCTGTAGGAGGATGATGAACATTTAATATGCCAGCTGTAGGAGGATGATGAACATTTAATATGCCAGCTGTAGGAGGATGATGAACATTGATTTGTAAATGGGTAACGAGTCTTAGGACGTTTTTGTTCAAACTAAGTTTGACCTTCTCGATGAATATAATTAATGGACAAATTCCTTTAGCTGCCCGCCAAACCAATACTTTTTTCTATTACTGAATATCCATAAAGGAGATATGAAAGATGTTGCAGGACATATAAACACTCATTATACAATATATCCTAGGCGCTTTTTCTACATAAACTCACAAAGATATTGTGTAGGTTAGGTTACGTTAGGTTACAGGCAAGTCATTTCATTACAAACGAAGCTAATAACAACATGTTCTTGTACATATATAAGTAAATTAGGTAGTTATTGGCATAGAACAAGTTTGGGTTTGGCGGGCAGCTAAAGAAATTTGACCTAATTAATAATTATGTGCATGAAAGAAAAACGATCCGAGTCACCAGCCCATTACTTTGAGAATTTAATTTGAATGTACAGTAATAGGAATCAGGCAAAGGTCTTCGTGAATATCAAGTTTGGCTAAGTCTGCAAGTGAATTTATAAAATAATCAGACATATGCGTATCTTTTTTAGTTTATATAACACCTGAGATTAATCTTTATTTTATAAATTATTCTAAAAGGGAAGTTGTCAAATCTACTCAACTTTATGAATATACTAAACACTAGGAACTAATTAAGAATTATCAAATAATATACAAACTATTATCATTATCTGTAGAAACGTTATCCATGATAACATCGGTGTAGTTTGCCTGTGGCTCGTCCAGGGGGAAGGGGCTGTAGACAACCACCTCGTGGCCAGCTCTCGCCAGAGCCTTCAGTAGGGGTTGAGAGAACCTATGATGACTCCTGGCAAATAATGGAAGTACTGCAAGGATACGAGCTCCCTCAACAGGAAGGCAACTCCTGAAGATTGTAATCAGACCCAATATATATGTACCCTTAAAAACACAAAACACAATCGTACATAGACTGTTGTACATAACAAATAACCAATACTCTAATGTCTTGTTTAACCGTTTACAACAATAGTTTGTAGATTTATGTAAATTGTTTGTAAATATTTTACTAGATTATTTTTTACACGTTATCTAACATAATTGTTTAGTACAGTCCTTTGTTTTATAAGCTACTGGGGTTTTAAATACTAAAAAAATGATACTAAACTTAGCTCAAACGTGATCTGTTTCTCATAGAGATAAAATTAGATATTCCAAAGAATTGGCACACACTTTCCCCCATATTAAACAATAAAAAATCAAAACTTGAAAAGTTTGATTCCCAAATCATATACACCTACATATACCACTACACGTGTGAGGGTGGGTGAGTGGGACAATAGCATTGCACATGTGAGGGTGGGTGGGTTGGACATTACCACTGCATGTGTAAGGGTGGGTGGGTGGGCCTATACCACTGCACGTGTATGGGTGGGTAGGTGGACCTATACCACTGTACGTGTATGGGTGGGTAGGTGGGCCTATACCACTGTACGTGTATGGGTGGGCGGGTGGGTTACTACCATTGTAAGTGTATGGTTCTTTTGTGAATCCCTCTGGTCCGAGGAAGGTGAGCTTGGTTCACTGAAATTGATCACAATAATATTTGTGCATTTTGTACTTGTATTGTAATATATTTGTGCATTTTGTGCTTATATTGTAATAAATTTGTTTGTGTTACGTTTATTTGTACTGTATATAGGATAGTATAACAAGATATTAAACGTCTTAAAAGGACAGCCTACCGGAGATATGCTCTATATATTCGATTCCAACTTATTTCATCAATGTAAACACTCAAAAACTTCACGCGAGATGAAAACTCATTGATGCTATTATTGTTGGCAGTACTAGATCTTATGCTAAATAGTCTACCGATGTAAACTGTAATTAACTGTAAATGAAGTTCTAAAAAGCACATTCGAAGTTTTGACATTCAAGAGAAGCAACTCTTTCTTTCAGAAATAGTGGGTGTACTGTATTCAGATATCCGAACATTATAATTTTAAGACAGCAACACTAACGAGAATCAGCAAAGTTCCCTAATGGGATCGTGGCCACAAACACCTATTTCTCTCTGTTAAAGAATTCTATACGTTCAAAGTTATGTGTTCTTCTTTCAGAACTCACGAACTGCTTCGAAGAAAACAACTAGAAAATCCTTCACCACCTCTAGGTTACCGTTAATTAAAATGAGTTAAATGCATGTAGAGCTATTGAAGTCTGCAAGTTTCGTAACTTACAGAACTTTGATACACCTACATACCATATTTCATAAAAAAATGATCTATCCGTTTGGTCTCCCACTATGGTGAAGCGCACATACACACATACGGACAGACATAAACATTTTTCCAAAAAATAAACACTTTTTTGGGCTCAGAGAACCCTAAAATGGATTTTCATACCAACTTGTGAAAAAAAAGTTTTGGTCGATAGCAATACCTACTTTCTCTATGGTAACGTATATTGGAGAAAGTAGTACCTAATTATACCGTAAAAATCAATGACGTATTATTTTACGTTATAATATTACACCTCTTATATAAAAGAAACCACCTAGTCACAACAATTCCGACCAGGTCTGAACCCAGGTTGTTCAACAGGGATGCTGTCGTTGATAATAGGTGATATTCTGTTGTATATCAGTCTCCCCAGAAATAGCTCGTTCTGATACTTTACTAGGCTTCAAAACAGCTATTAATTTAGATTTTTAAAAGCTTTGGACCTATCACCACTTGTCAATATGACATTGAAAACTGTTCGAAATCAATGTTTTACTTTTTTACCAGCATGTTTTAGAAATTGCGGGAATTTGTCTATTCCCGCTGCCTTCCCAGTTGGAAAGGCCATGACCGCCTCATTTAACTCTTGAAATTGTTCGAGCAGTGAACGGCCTTGAAACGTCTAATGATGCCAGTGGGCTTTTCTTGATTTCATTCAGTTTGTACAGATCTTTTTTGTTAGAAGGTTGACGGGAGGAATTAGTTGAGCCAACAATGAATGTTCTATAGATCTTAGGTGCAGCCCAGTGCTATTTCCCAGGAGCTTAGGGTTATCGGATTAATGACTAAACTTGCCTGCTGCTTTGTTCACAAGTTAGGTATTCTACTGAATTTACCAGTTTCTCTCTTCTAGCATTATCGAAAGAGCGTGTCAGGGTTGTTGGTGTTCTAAAACTCCTTATCGGCTCCTTCCTGTATGTATTCTTCTATGAAGATGCGTTTGACAATTAGTTTGAAAAGAAAAAGAAAAAAACAGTAGAGATTGTAGATATGTCATCATCCTACGTACAGTATGGAGATAGTTACTGGCTGCTACTTAAATGTTACAAATAAATAATGTGTCTTGGACTGTTGCAATTACCCTATTCCAATTTTAGCAACGGGTTAATTAAAGGTCTCAGAGAAATCTTTTAGGCAACAAAATGATGGACTACCACAAGATTCTGTTCTTCGTTCCTCTTTTATTCAATATAAAAACCTGCCAGATAATTCATATAAGCAGACGATATTGTTCTCGCAACGCATCACGAGAACATTTTTATAAAAGTACACTTACTCTTGTTCTAGCCACGGCCAATAATTATTTTAGAATCTGGAAGCTAAAGTTACAAAAACAGGAGAAACTTTCATCTGAATAATAGACCATCTAATAAAAAAATGTAATTCTTCTTTGATTGAGATAGACTGAAACACAATGAGCTTCCATGGAACTTGTGGGTTATTTAGATAGACCTCTCTGTTTTGTAATTCATCTACAGAAAACGAAAGCTGATGACCTAAGATAACGCTCTGAATCTCTGTGGAGGGGGGGGGGTGAGCAACGCACAAGTACTGCATACTTCACTTTTGTCCCCGGTTTACTACACTACTAAATATTGTGCTCCCACATGACTTAATACTACACATATGTGAGAGGTCAATGCCCAACTAAATAGGGTGATGAGGGCTATCCGCGGCTTCCTCATCTAAACCCCTCTACCATAGCTTCCATGGTGTGCAACAAAGCTCCTCCGGATATATGTTGCAAAGAGGCACTCATCAGGGAGTTCAAAAAGAACCTATCTTCTCCGAATCTTTCTGTTTTGCAAGATGCACAACGTGCAGTGTGACTTAAATCTATAAAACCTCTTCGACCAGCTTCCCAGTTATTTTTAAACGAGTGTTCGACAAAATCCAACTGGGAGCTAACTTTAAATATGTTTAAGTTTTTAACATATTACACTTAAACCTACACGTGTGAGGGTGGGTGGGTGGGACAATAGCATTGCACGTGTGAGGATGGGTGGGTGGGACAATACCACTGCATATGTAAGGGTGGATGGGTGGGCCTATACCACTGCATGTGTATGGGTGGGTAGGTGGGCCTATACCACTGTACGTGTATGGGTGGGTAGGTGGGCCTATACCACTGTACGTGTATGGGTGGCGGGTGGGTTACTACCATTGTACGTGTATGGTTCTTTTGTGAATCCCTCTGGTCTGAGGAAGGTGAGCTTGGTTCACTAAAAGCG
Organism: Stictocephala bisonia; assembly: GCA_035578905.1. NCBI lineage: Eukaryota > Metazoa > Arthropoda > Insecta > Hemiptera > Membracidae > Stictocephala > Stictocephala bisonia. The sequence goes on from JAQJVL010000003.1 coordinate 9,771,463, forward strand.
AACACAATAATATTTGTGCATTTTGTACTTGTATTGTAATATATTTGTGCATTTTGTGCTTATATTGTAATAAATTTGTGTTGTGTGACGTTTATTTGTACTGTATATAGGATAGTATAACAAGATATTAAACGTTTAAAAGGACAGCCTACCGGAGATATGCTCTATATATTGATTCCAACTTATTTCATCAATGTAAACACTCAAAAACTTCACGCGAGATGAAAACTCATTGATGCTATTATTGTTGGCAGTACTAGATCTTATGCTAAATAGTCTACCGATGTAAACTGTAATTAACTGTAAATGAAGTTCTAAAAAACATATTCGAAGTTTTGACATTCAAGAGAAGCAACTCTTTCTTTCAGAAATAGTGGGTGTACTGCATTCAGATATCCGAACATTATAATTTTAAGACAGCATCACTAACGAGAATCAGCAAAGTTCCCTAATGGGACCGTGGCCACAAACACCTATTTCTCTCTGTTGAAGAATTCTATACGTTCAAAGTTATGTGTTCTTCTTTCAGAACTCACGAACTGCTTCGAAGAAAACAACTAGAAAATCCTTCACCACCTCTAGGTTACCGTTAATTAAAATGAGTTAAATGCATGTAGAGCTATTGAAGTCTGCAAGTTTCGTAACTTACAGAACTTTGATACACCTACATACCATATTTCATAAAAAATTATCCATCCGTTTGGTCTCCCACTATGGTGAAGTGCACACACACACATACGGACAGACATAAACATTTTTCCAAAAAATAAACACTTTTTTGGGCTCAGAGAACCCTAAAATGGATTTTCATACTAACTTGTGAAAAAAAATTTTTGGTCGATAACAATACCTACTTTCTCTATGGTAACGTATATTGGAGAAAGTAGTACGTAATTATACCGTAAAAATCAATGACGTATTATTTTACGTTATAATATTATACCTCTTATATAAAAGAAACCACCTAGTGACAACAATTCCGACCAGGTCTGAACCCAGGTTGTTCAACAGGGATGCTGTCGTTGATAATAGGTGATATTCTGTTGTATATCAGTCTCCCCAGAAATAGCTCGTTCTGATACTTTACTAGGCTTCAAAACAGCTATTAATTTAGATTTTTAAAAGCTTTGGACCTATCACCACTTGTCAATATGACATTGAAAACTGTTCGAAGATCAATGTTTTACTTTTTTACCAGCATGTTTTAGAAATTGCGGGAATTTGTCTATTCCCGCTGCCTTCCCAGTTGGAAAGGCCATGACCGCCTCATTTAACTCTTGAAATTGTTCGAGCAGTGAACGGCCTTGAAACGTCTAATGATGCCAGTGGGCTTTTCTTGATTTCATTCAGTTTGTACAGATCTTTTTTGTTAGAAGGTTGACGGGAGGAATTAGTTGAGCCAACAATGAATGTTCTATAGATCTTAGGTGCAGCCCAGTGCTATTTCCCAGGAGCTTAGGGTTATCGGATTAATGACTAAACTTGGCTGCTGCTTTGTTCACAAGTTAGGTATTCTACTGAATTTACCCGTTTCTCTCTTCTAGCATTATCGAAAGAGCATGTCAGGGTTGTTGGTGTTCTAAAACTCCTTGTATACATCATCACGTTATCGGCTCCTTCCTGTATGTATTCTTCTATGAAGATGCGTTTGACAATGAGTTTGAAAAGAAAAAGAAAAAAACAGTAGAGTTTGTAGATATGTCATCATCCTACGTACAGTATGGAGATAGTTACTAGGCTGCTACTTAAATGTTACAAATAAATAATGTGTCCTGGACTGTTGCAATTACCCTATTCCAATTTTAGCAACGGGTTAATTAAAGGTCTCAGAGAAATCTTTTAGGCAACAAAATGATGGACTACCACAAGATTCTGTTCTTCGTTCCTCTTTTATTCAATATAAAAACCTGCCAGATAATTCATATAAGCAGACGATATTGTTCTCGCAACGCATCACGAGAACATTTTTATAAAAGTACACTTACTCTTGTTCTAGCCACGGCCAATAATTATTTTAGAATCTGGAAGATAAAGTTACAAAAACAGGAGAAACCTCCTTTCATCAGAATAATAGACCATCTAATAAAAAAATTTAATTCTTCTTTGATTGAGATAGACTGAAACACAATGAGCTTCCATGGAACTTGTGGGTTATTTAGATAGACCTCTCTGTTTTGTAATTCATCTACAGAAAACGAAAGCTGATGACCTAAGATAACGTTCTGAATCTCTGTGGAGGGGGGGGGGTGAGCAACGCACAAGTACTGCATACTTCACTTTTGTCCCCGGTTTACTACACTACTAAATATTGTGCTCCCACATGACTTAATACTACACATATGTGAGAGGTCAATGCCCAACTAAATAGGGTGATGAGGGCTATCCGCGGCTTCCTCATCTAAACCCCTCTACCATAGCTTCCATGGTGTGCAACAAAGCTCCTCCGGATATATGTTGCAAAGAGGCACTCATCAGAGAGTTCAAAAAGATCCTATCTTCTCCGAATCTTTCTGTTTTGCAAGATGCACAACGTGCAGTGTGACTTAAATCTATAAAACCTCTTCGACCAGCTTCCTAGTTATTTTTAAACGAGTGTTCGCCAAAATCCAACTGGGAGCTAACTTTAAATATGTTTAAAGGTCGAAAAAAGTTTATGGCATCAGACACTATGACTGTCATGGGTGGAATGAGCCTTTCTCGTAATGAATGGCTATGTTAAATTGTGTTTACACGGGTGTGTGAATATGTAATCAATGGAAATATGAATGGAGAATTGAAAATAATCAATCATGTGATTTTGGAGGAGAATTTCAAACGATGTATTATATAATTAATGATTTACCAATTTTTTTTTTCTAACGGTTAATTAGCTGGATAATTGAGTAATTGAAGAAGCAGCGTTGAATGGTTACTTCGCCTGGATTTAGCTCTGTAATTGAATGTAAATATTGAAGTATTTGTATTTTAAATATCGGTCATAATTTTAATGTTGAATTGCTTTTAAAGCTATGTTTTTACATATAATTATATAAAGTTAAAAATTAGGGCTACTTACGTATTTTTAGGATGTAATAAAATTAAAACTGAGTACCCTTAACATTTTGTATTCAAATTATTTCACACAACATGTTTCAACTTGATGGTAATTTTCAAGTGTAAATAAAATTATAAAAATATAAAGTTAAATATATTTTCGTATCATTTACTTTACACTTGAAAATGACTATCAAGTTGAAACATGTTGTGTGAAATAATTTGAATACAAAATGTTAAAAAGGGTACTCAGTTTGAATTGTATTACATCCTAAATATATATATTTCCTTCAAGCTCTGTAATTTAAGTTCAACAAACTTAATACTTTAATTTGACCTTTTTTGTTAAACCCATGACAATTTTATTACATGATTCGTAAAAAGATATATTTCACACATAAATAACTTTTCGTGCAATTAAAAAGAATATATTTAATCCGGAAACAACAGTGGTACGGTTACAACTTATTAAAACCTACATCTATTCTAATATATTGTAAAATCTACCCATACAAAGGACTGCAGATTGACACACCTGGATTACTTACACTTCATATAATACCGTATTCCATATTAATATTAATGCATGTAATATATATTAATATTACAATACCAATATATATTACATGCGTCTAAGTGTACTTTCAATTTTAATCGCTTTCTTTTGCGGAATTCTACTTTTTATTGTTATTCTTATTGTTGTGTAATTATCTTATTATACTCCTAAATAATCCAAGTTGAAATCAAATTTTATCTTATATAGGGGATGTGAAGCAAATATAGTCTATGCATTTTTATTACTGGCTGAGCTAGAAATACAAAATGTAGAGCTTGGAAAATGTATACTAACAAAACAATCATCAACTCAAAGCATCCATGTTTATCATCAATAGTCAGTATATTTTTTTATTCTTAGTTGATTGTTGAAAGTATTTGCAGATTTGCACCACAGACAACATAGGACTTTCACTATAGCTATCGTTTTTATACATTAGTGACCCTTTGAGAGTTCTCTAAACAGTACAATTTATTTAGGTTAGGTTACGCCATAAATTAATTTTATGTATGATATTAATTAGTTACTAGCACAAAATGTTAAGAATTTATTGTTGACTGTATACCATACCTCAGACAAGCTATTAAGTGGAGTAAACGATATGTCTATCAAGTCATCCCTTAATGTTAAGAATTTATTGTTGACTGTATACCATACCTCAGACAAGCTATTAAGTGGAGTTAACGATATGTCTATCAAGTCATCCCTTAATGTTAAGAATTTATTGTTGACTGCATACCATAGCTCAGACAAGCTATTAAGTGGAGTTAACGATATGTCTATCAAGTCATCCCTTAATGTTAAGAATTTATTGTTGACTGTATACCATACCTCAGACAAGCTATTAAGTGGAGTTAACGACATGTCTATCAAGTCATCCCTTAATGTTAAGAATTTATTGTTGACTGTATACCATAGCTCAGACAAGCTATTAAGTGGAGTTAACGATATGTCTATCAAGTCATCCCTTAATGTTAAGAATTTATTGTTGACTGTATACCATACCTCAGACAAGCTATTAAGTGGAGTTAACGACATGTCTATCAAGTCATCCCTTAATGTTAAGAATTTATTGTTGACTGTATACCATAGCTCAGACAAGCTATTAAGTGGAGTTAACGATATGTCTATCAAGTCATCCCTTAATGTTAAGAATTTATTGTTGACTGTATACCATACCTCAGACAAGCTATTAAGTGGAGTTAACGATATGTCTATCAAGTCATCCCTTAATGTTAAGAATTTATTGTTGACTGTATACCATAGCTCAGACAAGCTATTAAGTGGAGTTAACGATATGTCTATCAAGTCATCCCTTAATGTTAAGAATTTATTGTTGACTGTATACCATAGCTCAGACAAGCTATTAAGTGGAGTTAACGATATGTCTATCAAGTCATTCCTCTGGCGTAATCCATTAAGTATAACCATTGAGCTTTGACATTCATTCGGTAAAACCATTCATTCAACTTTGACTCATAAGAGATATATCTATCCATCCATTAATAAAGATAAAAAGTCTATCTATCGATATGTTAGTAATTATAGTAAGTCCATCCATCCAATAGCCTAGCATGTTAATAAGTCTATCCATTCAATCGTGTATCATTATAATAAGTCTATCCATTCAATCGTGTATCATTATAATAAGTCAATCCATCCATTCATTGATCATGAAAAAAAGTATATCTACCTATCCATCAGCCGTGGTTTTTGTAATAATCAGCTGTGATCAACGTGATAATAAATATCTCCATAGAACAATTAATCATAATAATAAGGCTACCCACTCATCAACCAAATATAATAACAAGTCTATCTATCCATCAGCCTAAAACAATAATAAGTTTATCGATTCATCCATCTAGTATGATATCCATCCGTTAGCCTTGCATGATAATAATTATATTTATAGATCCTTTTACCGTAATACAGTATAACGTCTTCACATCCATTTGCTAATCATAATGTCTATCCATCCAATCTGTTAATCAAAATAGTAAAGTCTAGCCATACACCATCTTTACATGATAATAGGTCTATCGACCTATCGATTAATAATATTATTAAATCTATCCAACAATACAAAAAATTATACAGTGAACACACTAATTAAATAGTTAAGTAAACTATATAATGATTTGCACACTAAATATAAGTACAAATGTCAAAAGTAGGTAGGCCTTTAACAATATTAAACAAAAATATATAAATAACCAAAACTATATATGCTTGTAAACACCAGATTAATACGTGTAAAAAGAACGTCCATGACGGTAAAATATACTATATTAACTTAATTAGTACCAACTCAAAACGATGAGCAATTAAATAAATAATAATTATAATATCATTACGTGTTGTACACATAATAACTTGTAATAAAATTCTACAAACTGCATCTTTGTTATGTACATTATTAAAGGTAATACAAATATAAATATACTTATGTTTTAGTATTAAGAAAATAGTTTAAAATGAAACTCAGAAGAGGCAGTGAAATGAAAACACATATTGATAGAATACGAAAGGGCGATAATATTACTGTTAAATTCAGAAATATGTCAATTGTGGTCGTCATAGTGTTCTTGAGTTGACATTTACTGCATTGGATTGTTTGAATACTTTTTAAAATTTTTATTAATATAAACTCTGTAATTAATTTGAGTACTATAAGTCAAATTAGCTAAACGTTTTAAATATTTAATTAGATCGCGAATATGACAGTGTCTACTATGTGTGTGTGAGGAAAAGACAATAATATATTGAGTGTGTTTTTTTTAAACTTTTATCAGCCACAGTTACTTTTAGCGTGTACATTTAGCCTCTGAAATATACCAAATAAATGTTAGTATTTTACAATAATTATTCTTCTAATTGTTTTGACTCGTCTTTATATGAAGTGTAAGTGACACATACCAATTGTAAGTTTATATCAAGTGTAAGTGACACATAACCTATTGTAAGTTTATATCAAATGTAAGTGACACAACCTATTGTAAGTTTATATAAAGTGTAAGTGACACATAACCTGTTATAAGTTTATGTCAAGTGTAAGTGACACATAACCTATTGTAAGTTTATATCAAGTGTAAGTGACACATAACCTATTGTAAGTTTATATCAAGTGTAAGTGACACATAACCTATTGTAAGTTTATATCAAATGTAAGTGACACAACCTATTGTAAGTTTATATAAAGTGTAAGTGACACATAACCTGTTATAAGTTTATGTCAAGTGTAAGTGACACATAACCTATTGTAAGTTTATATCAAGTGTAAGTGACACATAACCTATTGTAAGTTTATATCAAACGTAAGTGACACAACCTATTGTAAGTTTATATAAAATGTAAGTGACACATAACCTATTGTAAGTTTATATCAAGTCTAAGTGATATATAACCTATTGTAAGTTTATATCGAATGTAAGTGACTCATAACTTATTGTAAGTTTATATCAAGTGTAAGTGACACATAACCTGTTATAAGTTTATGTCAAGTGTAAGTGACGCTTAACCTATTGTAAGTTTATATCAAGTGTAAGTGACACATAACCTGTTATAAGTTTATGTCAAGTGTAAGTGACACATAACCTATTGTAAGTTTATATCAAATGTAAGTGACACAACCTATTGAAGTTTATATAAAATGTAAGTGACACATAACCTATTGTAAGTTTATATCAAGTCTAAGTGATACATAACATGTTGTAAGTTTATATAAAGTGTCAGTGACACATAGCCTATTGTAAGTTTATATAAAGTGTGAGTGACACATAACTTATTGTAAGTGTACGATATATTTAACATACCTTCATTCTTGAACGTAATGGCGGTGAGATAGTTAACGTTTTGTGTAAGTTTGGGTAAACATGTTAACAAACCTCGGTAAATGTTGTAATGGTACTACTTGTCACTGATATCATACAGAACTGAATATTTATCAAAACCTGACCCAGACAACCTCGAGCGCTCCAAGCGGCCAACATGCACTATACTTTTTCTGCCAACATGTGGATGACAATTTTTGTTTTTTAATTATTGATAAAGGTTGTTTTTGTCCGTCTGCCTCTGTATTTTAAAGAAAAACTACTAAGATTAAAATGCTCAAACGTTCTATAAAAATTAATAATACTATATATGTTTATTAGTCAATAATAATTTAAATGTATATATAAGTATTTCGGAATGGTGGGCCTTGAAATATTTTAACTGACGATTGCAAAAATACTTGAAGCTTAAATATACATAAAAAATATTAACAATATAATCTTAAAAACAACACACTATTGGTTGTCGAAATCTAATCATAAAAGAACTTAGAAACAAACATTTCATCATTGTAATATTCGTTAGGCATCTGCAAAAATACCTTAGAGGACAAGTCCACTAACACAGTACAAATGTACTTTCTCCTAATTATTGTGTTAGTAGAACAATAAATAAAAAATTGTCAGTTTTACTTACTTTGATCATTTATTTTTGGTAACCTATAAATATGATAAATAACAAAGAAGAAGATTGTAATTTTTCAACTTTTTAGTAAGTTTCCGTAAAAGAGAATTTGATTTGTTATGAATTTGCAGAACCACATAAATTAGACTTGATACAAAAATTTAACGTATGTTGTTCCACTGACAAATATTTAGCGTAAATACTTATGTATCTTTCATTTAATGTCTATCATTTCCCTCTTTTATCTTTCATTATTAAAAGTTTTATTGTAATTTTTAATAAAATATTTATAGATATATGACCATCCAATAATTAGGACTACTTTAAAAATACTTATTTCAGCTTATATTCCTTCATCCAAAGAAATAAAAATGATACATCTATAAATATACCACTAGTGGGGATTAAAACAAACTTGTTTTTATTAATAGTCAAATCTTTATTTTATTTACCTAATTTGAACATTTCCAGACTTTATAATTAGTTTATGTTAATATTTAATATAAAATTGTGATTTTTCTCCTTAACGATGTTATAAACCATGGTAATGGTCATACATAAACTTTATACTTATAATTACAATATGCACACTATTATAGTTAATATTTGGAGTAGCCAAATCTAGAGAACCGTGGTGTTAGCCTGACAAACTGATCCAGGTTCAATTTTCTTTAGTTAAATTACTATGTAGAATCATTAGTTGCTCCTTAAGTGCAAGAAAGATCTTTAGTCATAGTTTTATTTTCTTAAACACACTCTTAACTTTGCTTTTATTGTCCAAATAATTTTCTATTTCATGGAATATACTTGTGATGCTGTATCTATCCTTCAAAATCACATACTAACAAAGTTGTCTACTGATATTCGGGGATATTATTAATGTATACAGTATTTTATAACAATTATAATACATTTTTTAACTTCAAAATAAAACATTTACTACAGTTTAAAAAATAATAGTTATCTAACGGTCGTTAGTTAAACTTAGTCTTGTTAATTTTCACAACAAATTTATATTTACTAGAAATATATTTAAATACCGTCCTGACAATCATGTAAGTAACTACAATCACAGAGACAAGGGCTGCAAGAAAAACCACGAGTACGTCCAATAACGCCAGCTGGTACCAGAACAGTTGGGTGGAGGCAGGCCGCAGGTGAGCACCTCCGTACCTCAGGACATACTCAGTCCAGTACACGACCGTCTCTGCAGGCGTCATTGGTTGATCTCGAAACACACGTGATAGTCGCTTCATGTTAGTTCTATATCTGTGGTCATTAATACAATGACAAACTTTTATAATTTGTTATTTGATAAATTCATATAAGATATATTAACAAAACCATGCATCATGTTTTACATGTTAAGAAAACAAAAATAATAACACTCGAAACTAATTATAACATACACAGTAAACATAACAATAACAATAAAACATTCCTATAGTTGTTAAAAAGTACTATGCCGTTACTCTTCAAATGACAACTCACCCACCCACCGTTAAACACATGAATCTTTACAGCCTTTCTATCAGCCTACAATTTAACGAAGTCAAACTGCACGTTATATGACTCTGGTCGTCATGATACAGAATGACTCAGTACTCAGGTACATTTGAGGAGTGGGGTGAGGGCTTCCAGTGGTCGTTTATGTCTGAGTCATGAGTGTGAATGCCACCAGTGGATGGATGTGCACGTCTGAATCGTGGAAGTGCGAGCTATAAGTTGACTGACGTTTGGGACTAAGGCCACTAGTGGATGGATTTATGCATTTGAAGCAGGGGTATGAGTGTCATCAGTAGATATCTACATCTAAACAGTGTGAGAGCTGTAAGCTACTTTGTACTCCTGAAGCATGGGTGTGAAGGTTAACAATAGATGTCTCAATCTGAAGGAGCAGTGTGGCAGTCACCAATGGATGTGTTCTTTTGTGTGTGGGGGTCAAATAGGTTTGGGGGGTAGGAGTGCCATTTGAAGAAGTATACTTTAGGTTGGGTGTGAGTTCCATCTGTAGTAATGTGCATTGAAAAAAAGGGTGTGAGGATCACCAGTGTTCATGTAGATATGAAGGACGGGTGAAAGATTGAGTCACAAAATGTTTGATGAGGGTTATCTATAGGTATGTATGATTAATTCTTGTGTTTATAAGAAGTTTATTTGATCAACTTTTATATTTGTTTCGTTATTTTAAAGGGATATACCTATAATATGCTTGTTTATAAGAATCTATTATATCACTAATAGTTGTATTAACAGCAATATTATTTTCTCATCTATTCGAAAACACATTGAGCCCTTAATAATTATTATACAATATATATGAGTTTACAGAATAATGATAAAAACACTTACAAAGCAAAATTGTTTACGACTTTCTGGATAGCTGACATTATATTGTCTTCAGTCAGGTTCTGAGAGTCTACCCAAACACCAACGCCTTGCTCCTCATAAAACTTGGCGTTACGGCGTTGGTCCCAGAGGAACGGAATAGCGACCACCGGTACTCCATAGTGCATTGTTTCGTGTCGGCTTAGTTGCCCACCGTGGGTGATGAACAACACACAGCTTTGGTGGGCTGAAGAAAATTATAACAATTAATAACTCTCTTAGTAATGTACAAACACACATAGTGCACTCCAGGAACATAAACTATGTGACATGAAATTACAATAGTAATTATGATATAAGGTAAGGCTGTAATCTCTTATTTAAGTACACAATAAAGAGTATGTAAACATAAACAAAAATATATAAATGTTTAAATGAATATTTTAGGGTACTGATGAAAAATTATCAGGAATATAAAAAGTATCTCCTCGAAAAATTCATTTGGATCAGCACTTAAGAGAAATCATAAAAGGTCTCTAATTATAACTACAGAACGATAAAAATAATAAATATTGAAGGATTTACTTGAATTAAAAGAAAAGCTGTGAAAATTTTCTTCCTCAGATGGGAATTCTAATTAACGGAATATAAATTGAAAATTATGATGTAAAATAAGGCCTAATTACTGAAAAAGCAATACTTGTTGTATATAAACTAGATTAACGTAATTAAAACCAGCAGTTAGTCTGTTCCATTCCATTGCTCAATCAATTTGTAATTTACTCAGCCTTGACATTAAATAAAATTGCAGCTCAATTTTATGTTACTTAAACAAGTGTAAAGTTATAATAAAACTTGTATGTATTTCATGATTCTCATGATTTTTGCATTTATTGAATACAAAATAATTTTATATTACCGATTCATTAGTTATTTTTTATTTAAAGAGTTAATTCATTAAATTAAAAATATATGAATATTATACGTAGATTTGTATAACATTCAATTACCCAAGATATCCTGTTGAGGAGCCCATTTGACAGTCATAACATTGTCTGGAAGTCCCTGGATGTTCACCTTCCTTGTCTTCCACAACACTCTCTGCTTCAACTGCCTGAACACGTTGATGTACATGTCAAAGTACTCCTGAGGTTGAAGCTCGTCAGGAATGTAGGTCCCCAGGCTGAAGAAGATCGCACCATCCTCTGCCTCATCCATAAACGTTTTTATGGGCTGTTTGAGATCAAATGTAAGGCGTTTTGTATATTTTACAAGGTAGTGTCATGTTACAAAATAATAATTTGAAGCTTATGCATGCTATTAAATTTCCTTATTTTAAAATTTAACTTATCAAGTTAGTTTGTTAATTCATTTTTAATATCCTAAAGGAAGATAAATATAGTCCAAAAATACATTTTTGGCATTTGTAAGGGTTTTGTAAATAAATTTGTGGTCGTATTAGTTAAAAGAGAGAAGTCAACGTGGAATACTTCTTACAAAAATAATCTGATTATATGTAATATATTACCTCAGGCAATTGCTTGTTGTCCTCAATATGGATACCACCAACAGGAATGATATTGGGAGTTCTCGGTTGGGCGTAGTCTGCCGTCAGATGATCGTTGACAAAGACAAGCGAAGTGTTCTTGACCATTTCCAGAAGAGAAGGGGCATCAGGAAAACGCCTTCTAAATTTATATTCTAAGTGTGGTAAATATCTCTGATAGTAGACGTAGTATAGACCTCTTAATTTATAAACTGAATTGAGTGCTCTTTCAATTAAGGTCATTTTATTTGAAAACGACGTGCACACGTCTGGAATGTAAGGGAGTGATAGCGTGTTCCCAAAAATACTATTTACCAAACTGTTTGTAGTGTAAGCTTGAAAACTAATAACTGGGGCTTTGAAAACATGCCCATAAAGAAGGAGAAACTCTTGACCAGTAAAGAATTCAGTGAAAATGAGATCAAAATGTTCTTTGGAAGACAACAGTTTTTGTAAATGATCATTTTCTAAAAACTCGTCAAACATTTGTTCTACATATTCTGAAATCAAATCCATACATTTCCAGGCTGGAGATTTCATGGCCGTTAAGAATGCTTGAGTTACTGTAAAATAAAAATATTGCACATGTCATTATGGTGGATTATTTTTATTATTAAATGTACAATTCCTTTAAATCATTGTTATATGATACAATAAATATTTAAAATACTGTAGTAACTGTAAATAAATTTATATAAATTTATTTTACTATGTGTTTAATATTCAATTCACGACATCAAAGTTTAATTTAAAACAACATGTTAGACAAAGAGACTTTAACAATATAAATCAGCCACTATGGAAGTAAATTGTTTACAAATACACTAAGTCATATAAGCATGGTCTTAAATATGTAACCAAAATTTTAATAAAAATATAATATGATAATTTACAACAATGGCTGTGATGAGACCTCTCCTAAGCCTAGTGTGAGCCCCCAATGTGTGCTGCCTTCTAAACACTTAGACTGTTCAGGTATGAAACAAAGCAACTTTAATAAAAAAAAAGTAGTGACCCATCAAATGTATTAGGTCCAAGTTCCCATAAAGTGGTTATTTTACGTGACTCTCTAGGACGTGGCATGAGTGACAGCTTATCAAGCAGACATAATAGTACAACTTACAATGTAACAGCAGTTGTAAAGCCTAATGGGACATTTAGTAATGTTATAGATGGCAGCACAAGTGTTATTGTATCCCTTGGGAAAACTGACCTTGTCATTCTATTAGCTGGAACTAATGACATTCCGGCGCACTGTGATGGGTCGCCGGGTGGCTTAAGTAAAATACTCGACCAAAACAGGAACACTAAGTTCCTGGTTTTAGGGATACCTACACGACACGACAACACAGTGCTCAACAAGACAGTCCAACAATTTAACGTACAATTGATAAATGTCGTAAAAAAGTTTGACCACGCTTCTTTCATTCCTCTATGCTGTTTCCCTAGGCGATGATTCACTAGGCATGGCTTGAATTTTAATTCAGCTGGAAAGCACAAGCTTTCTGAGCTAGTAGCCGACTTTATCATGTCTGGTGGGACGTCGCCGGGTGAGACGGATTTACTCACACATACATGTATCAAATCCGATCAAAATACAGTTGCAAGAGTTTGGTATAATTCTTCTTTAACTAATGTTAACAAAAAGCTACCACCCAAAAAATATAATAATTTGCTTGAAAGTGACCCGGTGGTGAGTGGGAGAGTTTGGGTCAACTCGTCACTTCGTAGGAACTCTTTTTTAGGGAGGGGCAGGCCCCTGAAGCCGACAACCTGATTGATACCCCTCAGGATAGTTTCCGGTTGTGACAAAATAAAAATCTCACGATATTTCACCAAAATATATGTGGAATAAAGTCCAACAAAGATCTACTAGAAATACATCTTAAGTGTGAGAGTCCCGATATCATTTGCCTATCGGAACATAATCTTGACGAATCCGAGCTTGACAGTTTTTGTTTACCAGGCTACAAAAACGTAGCATCATTTTGTAGAGAATCACGGCAAAGGGGGGGGGGGTGTTTGTATCATTGTAAAAAATAACACCCAGTGCGAGGCTATTGATGTCTCACACTTAAGCTCAGAAATGTTTTGTCAAGTTGCAGCTTCTAAAGTTCAACTCCTTGATAACACAACTTCTCCTACTTGCCATCTACAGAATTCCTGGGTACCACTGTGACCAGTTCTTTGAGATTATCAGTCACTATCTTGAGTCTTTAATGCGGCGTGCTACGTTCGCAATGGTTGTTGGAGACTTCAACATTGACGTTTTGAGTGAGAAGCTTTCGACAGTAAATTTTATTCACACCATGAAGTCATTTGGTCTGAGATATACCATATCAACCTTTACTAGGGAGTTTAAAAACTCAAAACTGCTATTGATTGATAACATTTTCACTAATATAGATGATTTTCTCATTAGCAGTAGAGTAGTGATTACTGCCCTCTCAGATCACTATGGACAGGAGGCCTCAATCCGACTAGATAAGTCTGAATTGCCATCTGGGGCCAAATTCAAAATATCTACAAAAATGTCCCCCGAATCGACCCAATGCTTCAGGTTGCACCTGCTGAGGGAGGATTGGTCTCCGGTATTCAAATGCCACACTGCTGACGAAGCTTATAATAGTTTCATCAACATTTTTCAATATTACCTTAAGATTTCGTTTCCGGTTGTTTAAATCAAAATGAAATCAGCTAAAACACCTCAAAGTAAAATCCTTTTAAGTAAAGAAGTATTAGACTTAAGAGAAGAGGTGAATATGCACTATTACATCACGAAATCATCACTCCAATCATCACTTGACATCACTTGACTCCAATCATCCTCTTAGGTTAAAATACAAATTGCTTAAGAAGCAGTACAAAAAAGCAATTAGAAAAGCAAAATCATCACATGCTCTTAACAGACAATGGTTCTTCAAATAAAATGAAAACCATTTGGAGTCTAATTAATAACAACAGACCTTCAAAGCAACGTGACTCTGCAGTACAATCGCTTAAATTCTGCAGTGATAACATATATGACCCTCAATTGATTGCCAACTCATTCAATTCATTCTTTTCAAGCATAGGCTTATCTACCTCCTTCAGCAGTGCTAACTGTGTGTTGAATTCTTCAAAAGTAACTCCCATTGGGAGCAGTAGTCCAAAGTCAATGTATTTATTTGAAACATCTAAGACAGAAGTGGAGAGTGCGATCCTTGCACTGAAACCCAAGCAGTCGGCAGGTGCAGACGGTGTATCTTCACACCTACTACGGCTTGTGTCTGACCTAGTGTCATCAACCCCTCTGCTACATTATCAACCTCTCGTTTGATACTGGCAGCTTCCCTAAAGCGCTAAAACATGCTATATTACGACCAGTCCATAAGAAAGGGGATAGAACGGATCAAAACAATTATCGACCGATTGCTCTCCTCTCTACTTTCTCGAAGGTCTTTGAAAGGGTTTTCCTCTCCAGGCTACTGTCGTTCCTCGAGCGCAATAGTCTCCTTTCGTCCCATCAATATAGGTTTACCAAAAACAAATCGACTGTTGATGCTGTAAATGCTTTCGTATCTGCGACAGCTCAGGCTCTTGACGGTGGTAAACCATCAGTCGGCATGTTCTTCGATTTACGAAAGGCATTCGACATGGTAGACCATAAAACACTGCAAGAAAAAATCAGTTCCATGGGTATTAGGGGTAAAGCCCATTCGTGAATCTGCTCCTATCTCAGTGGTAGAACTCAGCAGATAAAAATTCTTTTTACTGACTCAGGGAACTGTGAACAGTGGGCCACCTCTTCTACGGAACTGGTTCCTGCGGGGGTTCCTCAGGGTTCGGTTTTGGGGCCTGTATTGTTTCTTCTATTAATAAATGATCTTCCCTTAGGAGTGGGTGATCAACTAAGAGAGATTTGTCTATTTGCTGACGACACTTCTTTGTCCATTTCAGCTGCTGACCGGACAGACATTATCGTTAAGGCATATGAAAAGGTAAATGTACTCCTTCAGTGGTTCAGTTCAAATAAAATGGTTATTAATAGTAATAAAACGCAAATAATTGATTTCCGAATAAATAGAAGCGAAAATGCTAATCCACCTACATTCCTCATAGGAAACTCAGAAATTAATACTACCTCCACAACGAAATTTCTTGGAGTGCAAATAGACCAACATCTTCGCTTCAAAGAACACATAAACCAGGTTAGCAGGCGTCTAAGCTCTGGGGTATTCATTCTAAGAAACATATCATCATACCTAGATGCTAGTGTAGGGTTGGCTGCTTACTATGGGGTTATTTTTCCGTTCTTAAACTACGCTGTGGAGGTATGGGGCTATGAAAACTTCAGAACTAAATTTATATTCAGACTCTAAAAAAGAGCGATTAGGACCATCTTTAAGAACCCTTCCGCATTTCATGTAAGCAACTTTTTCAGGAGCACAATATTCTAACATTTCCATCTCTTTACATCTTAAAATCAATCTTTTTTGTCCGAAAAAATATGAAGCTTTTCCAATCCAATAGCCAAATCACACACACTTACAATCTTCGCTCAAAACACAACATCAGTTTACCGCCTCATAAAACAAGCTTCTATGAGAGACAAGTTTCATGCAGTGGGGTCAGGCTCTTCAACTCGCTACCGGACTCATTAAAATCTGAAAGAGGCGTGGTCAGATTCGAAAAAAATCTGAGAGAAGTAATGCTACGGGGCGCTTTTTACAGTGTTCCGGAATTTTTGTCAATGTCATTGGTTCCTTAATTGCAGGTAACTTCTTTTGTTAGAAGTAGTAATAATATTGTTTTAAAATCTATACTTATGGTTATTTTTATTGTTTTATAGATGATTGACGCTATTATGCAACTGTTTGTGTTGTTTATTTTTAAATAAAGATGATTTGATTGATTGATTGATTAAAGCAAAGTGGTACTGACCTATTCGCCCACCCATACAGGCACAGTGGTACTGACCTATCCGCCCACCAATACAGGCACAGTGGTACTGACCCACCCGCCCAGCAATACAGGCACAGTGGTACTGACCCACCCGCCCACCAATACAGGCACAGTGTGGCCCACCCACCCACCAATACAGGCACAGTGGTACTTAGACAGTGTTATACTTTATTTATCGAATGTCCCGACTTGACATGAGCACGCCTAGTGGCATTTGAGTGTAGCTCTGACACTAAAAGCGCTGCCATAGTCTTTTAACTTACAGTTACGACAATTCGTTAAAAATGAAAAATAGGTGACAGTCACAAAGCTAGCGCTATTAGTGGTGGGAGGAAAGAAGCGCGGATTTTTGTACTATTTACATCCATAGCTGTTTTGAGTTAATTTCAAATAACATGAGTCATGGCACTTTTTCTTTTGTTATTATTCCAATTCTTTGCAAGACACAATGCAATACAACGTTAACATGGTGTAGTTTTGTGTTCCTGCCATTAGGAGCGCTACAATCTGTTACCAGGCTGTGGTAGTACTGTGGTTAACGTACGACTGAGGCATTTTTAATTGGTTCAAACAATTATACAATAGAACCAAATACAAATAATTCCATAAGAACAACCTATAAACAATATTAAACAATAATTTAAAGTCACTGATCATAATATGTTTACACACACTCAAAGTCACAATATCAAACAAGTAGGTGCATTTAAAGAACTGAAACGTGGTAAAAATACAAGATGTGAATTCGTTTTTACGGTTCACATCGTCATTGGTTCTTGCACGCTGAAGCTCCTCGTAGTTACAGACTTTGTTGTAAAAGTACTCTGAAGTGAATAATTTTTTGTACATTCATTTACTGAAGTGTTGGCACAACAACTGTTAAATATATACTAGGATATTTTTGGATATAACAAATAAATATTTTACTATAGCTGGAGTATATACTTAACAGTTTATTTTTACGAGATGTAATAGTTGATAGCAATACTAGCTTACAATTTTCATTTTCTGTTGGCACATTATCAAGAGAAACATCAGTATAGTTCGGTACTGGCTCGTCCAGGGGGAAGGGGCTGTAGACAATCACCTCATGGCCAGCCCTCGCCAGAGCCTTCAGGATAGGTTGGGAGAACTTGTGATGACTCCTGGCAAATACTGGAACAACGGCCAGAACACGAGCTCCTTGCGCCAATCTTGGAAGAACGATATACGTGACCGTTAAAACGAAAGGGACGATCTGAAACATTTTTATCAAGAAATGAACAAAAACCACTCTTACATTTAACACTCTGAAACTGGTTAATCTAAGACCGTTACAATACCATTATGTCATATTACTTGCGATCTCGTTATCTCAAAGACGTTCATCACAAACCCGAAGAATTTTACGGTTTCTCACTGAACCAAACATAACCTTTTCAATACAGTATTGGGTAACGTTTAACCTTCATACTTCACTTGCAAGTTCAAATGAGTTTCAGATATGTTTATGATCCAAAGGCTTATCTATTTAGCCATCACGCCAACAAACTTCATTAAGAAGACGAGTATTCACTAAATATTGAAGAGTGCTAGTTGATATTCAATACTTTGAATCTATTTCTTTTCACAACATTTCTTTGGTATTAATCACAACACCGAATTTTTTTAGTTATATACTGTACAAATGTTTTTATGTATAAAATAAAAACACCATTGACTTACTGAGCGTAGTTTTTCAAAAACTATAGGGCGTTGGAAAATTTAACTTTTTATGTGTTCTAGAAGTGTACTAAAAAGTATTTCCATTTTTTTCACAAACAGGTAGATAATAATTGTTCTGAGACCATCCAATCAGTGCCTTTGTTACCAATCACACACAAATTATAGAGAGCCTAAGACGTAACATAATATTGTGTTTTCTTTTTTAACCATGTAAGCGTGAAATGTGAAGAAAAATGCTTTTTCATCAAGGAATAAAAGGTTTACGTTACCTTAGTGCATTTTACATTAATACCTATAATAGCTGTGTTTATGATTATTTACTTTATGATGGTCTAAAATTTTTTTTTTAGTGTAGATTATAATCTACACTATAACGTGTAGATTATATTTTTTGTATTTTTTTGTAGATCAATAAAAAAAAACCATGCGATTTTTTACAGCATGACACACAGCTGTTCAACAAAAACAACACCAAACATTTTTTTTATATTGTTTTAAGTAGTCTTATATTTCATTTGACCTACTAATGTTAAACTACCAGATTGAAGCCAAAGGCCGAGGTGACTCGAGCTTAGTGAGATGGGGTTGACATCCAAAGCGTTGCAGGAGTGTACCCTGGCCTTCTATGAAATCAATTGAGAACTTGGGTAAGTTGGGTGCTACTTCGAAGCCGAGCTCCTCCGCTTTACGTGTATTTGTAAAGCGTTTAGTAAAAACTAAAATACGTCTAACTACCATTAGTTATGACAACTCATGTGACTAGGAAAAACTAGTGAGAAGTAGTGAGGTATTTTATCACGTATATAATGTGAGGTTATGTCATACAACCTAAACTAAGTGGTGTGTTTTTGTTACGTCTTAGTGCGTGATCTACTTACCGCCAATCACTTAATCCGGACACTTACCCAGTAATTATGTAACCACTTAACGAAAATGTACTGAGCTTAGAATCCCCCATTAAATACGGTAAGTAAAAAAAGCTGGATATCTCTCTAGCTAATAAATCTAAGGTTTTTTGAGAAACAATAGCGAAGAAACGTGTTTTTCGACCCATACAAATGATAAGACAGGCAAATCTTAAACACATTCAAACGGGAATATTTTAATTATGATAACGAGTACATCAGTGTTTTTGTTTATTGTATGTTTGCTTTTGTCTGTTTTTTATATGGAAACGTCTTTACCAGATATAAAACTGTTAGCTTAGATACTTAGAAGAACTGATGTTAAGTCAATTATTTTTATTTTTTAAAGTTTAGCCTACCACAGTTTTATTTAATTTGTTTTTATTTAACAGCTGTTAATCAAAAAAATCAATCCATTAATATAGCTCCATAAGAATACCATGGGTAGTTTGGAGGCCAGTGGGAAGGAGTCCTGAGGTCAGAGAGGACAATACTTTCTTAGTGAGCCTTTAGGGGCCAAGATAAACAAAATTTCAAGTCAATTGGATAGCTTGAAATGTTTGGATATAACCAAAAATCAAAATATTTGGAGAAATAGTGATTAGTAGTAAATAGATTTTATATAAAGGCTGGAAAACATATGGAAACGTTTTCACAACTTTTCTATTACTTCACTGGTAAATATGAAATCTTGTACATTATCATGGTACGCCATTAGCGAAATTTTGTCTGTTCAGGGGGACGGCCACGTGGAGTTGAAAGAAAATCTTTAACGTAAACCTAGGTCGAATTTGGTATCAAATTAAAGGTCTATTCAATATAAATTAATTGCCACAAACCGGACTTCAAAAGGTCTATGCTTTCCAGAGTAGCGATTATTTAAATTTCAGGTTTGTCTCTTCGATTTGAAAAAAAAAAGTTGTCTCGGCTATTTAACGATTTTATGTAAATTATTATGATAAAAAATTATACTTTTTGGAATACAATAACTCAAGAAAACTAAATTATTGAATTATCTATGGAAAAAAGTAAAGTTGTTGTGAAAGCATTTCCATATTATATACGGAGCCTACACGGCGTCTGCTCAATGGTTACCATCGGCGTGGACACTACTAGATAAGTCTGGGGTGTCCATGTTGGATGGTGGTCAAGGTTCAGATGTTGTGTAGGGGAGATTCGTAAAGTTTAAATATTTCTTAAACAAATATATATACTGCAAAACACAGTAAAAATTATGATTGTATAAATTAAAGTTTTATTAACGTATGTATTTTTAATAGGATACAAAGTTACTAACAAAAATTATAAATGAATGTATATTACTTTTCTACCGAACGGAAATGTTTCATAAACATATATTTATAAGTCATACCTTCATGTTTGCACCGCCAACATTAGGTTACGCCGATGTATGTTCCAACACAATTACGTATTACGAAAAAATTAAACTAACTGTAAGAATAGAAGTGCTTTTTAAATATGTAGGCTCACTTTTCAAGTGGTAAAATCTTCTTATCTATAAAATGACGTAAATGTTATCAGGTGACCATTAAAGATCACTCAATAAAAAACACCGCGTTCCTTAAGCAAACGAATTACACTATGAAAAGAAGATACAAAACTAGCATTACTCAATATTAAAAACATACTACTTAAGGTTATTATATAGTTTTTAGTCAATATATTTTCAGCGTAAAAGGCAACATTCAAACTAAAATTAACTTCCTTTCAATTTCCTTTAAGGAAAGGAAAAAAAAATTAATTAAAGACGCAGTATTATGCCAGTGTCTAAAATAAGATGTATTATATCAGGAGGATAACAACTATGTGTTTTCCTTTTCAATAATAAAAATTTGTATTTTATTTAATTTCAATTTAATCACTACATTGATTCTTATTTGGAATGTCCGAAATATTACTAAAAATGTTTACTCAAAGAGTTTTTCAGATTTATAGGAATACAAAGTAGATTATAAAATGGTGTATGACATGATTTTTGAATTATTAAAGAGCCAAAATGTGAAATAAAAATACCATATATATATATATAATAATTCTTTAAATAAAATTGTAAAACATGTGGTTTTAATAAATATTGATTAATATGGATAAGTTGCTGATATTTTTCTAATTATAATTTTGAAAATTTCGAATCTTATCAAAATTTTTGTTTGTATAATTGATTTGTTTGTTCAATATGTTCGCTGGCTTTTCTTGATGTGCTAAATATATATGTAATTCTTCTGTTGCATTCACTTTCTTGCCCTTTTTCATAAAATTTAATATTTTTATGTTTTCTTCCATTTTTGTGTCTGTAGAGAGCATGTGTTCTGCGAATGTGGATTTCAGAAGCTATAACACAACTACAATGAAATCCACATTCGCAGAACACATGCTCTCTACAGACACAAAAATGGAAGAAAACATAAAAATATTAAATTTTATGAAAAAGGGTAAGAAAATTAATGCAACAGAAGAATTACATATATATTTAGCACATCAAGAAAATCCAGTGAACATATTGATCACACAAATCAATTATACTAACCCAATTTTTCATAAGATTCGAAATATTCAAAATTATAATTAAAATAAAATTGGGTGTGCGTCGGACCACACGGTGGAAGTTATACTTCTTTGGCCATTCTCATACACCTACTCACGCACACAAACAGACAGGATATATAAATGAAATATAAGACATTTTTCAATATTATTCAATATATTTATCTTCAATATATTATACGTGACTTCATTATTATATTATACACCTATATTATCATTATCAGTAATTTCTTCGATTAAATTTATTCGATTAACAATCGATTAATCGATAGTTCTTAAAAATTTGTTCTTACTTTTCAGCGTGACGCGGTTTCTCGACCAACATCCCATCCCAAAGTGTCTAACGGGCGCAAAGAAGTATAACTTCAAAAATATCACCAACTTATTCACATTCATCAATATTTATAAAAACCACATGTTTTACAATTTTTTTAAAAGAATTATTAGATACTTAATTTAATTAACACTTGAAAACGACCACAAAGTTGAAACATGTTGTGTTAATCAATTTTAATACAAAATGTTAAGGGAACTCAGTTTGAATTTTATGACATCCTAAAAATACGTAAGTAGCCCTAATTTTTAACTTTTTATATACATATTATATTATGTTTATATGTATATTTATTATATATATATATATATATATTAACTCTCGCAACTGTATTTCCTCCTCATTGTGGATGCCTGCCACATGAATGATGTTCGAGTGTAGTCAGACGTCAGGGGATCGTTAACAAAGATTACTTCTGGCAACTGTATTTCCTCCTCATTGTGGATGCCTGCCACATGAATGATGTTTGGAGTTCTCGGTCGAGCGTAGTCAGCCGTCAGGTGATCGTTGACAGAGATAAGAGAAACATTGTTGGCCATATCCAAAAGAGGTGGAACATTAGGAAAACGATTTCTAAATTTATATTCAAAGTCTGGTAAATATCTCTGGTAATATACGTAGTGAAAAACCCCTTAGTATATACACTGAATTGAGTGTTCTTTCTTAACAGATCGTTTTGTTTGAAAATGACGTGTTTCCTGGAATATAGGACGTGATGACGTGTTTTTAAAAACACTATTTAATATATTTTTTGTTACTGGGGCTTCGAACCCGCAGAATAGGATAACTCTTGACCTCCGAAGAATTTAGTGATTATAATATCACAGTGTTCTTTGCATGTTAACAGTTTTTGTAATGCATCATTATCTATAGACTTCTCAGTAGTGTTCTACAAAATTGTAAACTTACACTTCTAACACAACACATCTTTACACTTCAATACTGGAGATTCCTGGGCAACTGCAACACAAAAAACATTTTATATGTAGGCAAAAACAACACTTTACAAGTAAGTACTAATTTTGACTAAAAAATATTAAGTATTGCTGTTAGCAGGCCTTGAATCAAGTTCGACTAGTACTGTATATTAAAAAAAGACTCAATTTGTTTTCATTCAAAAAGATTATGTGTATTATTGCCTAGTATAAAACATTTGAAAACTATCCAATGTCAATAATTTCTCACAGATACCACTGAGGATGCCAAATCACAGCATTGGCGAAACGTTTGGTGAAGTAAATATTGTAGATAACACCTTGAGGCAGTCGTTACCGGAAGTTTTAGCTTTTAGCAATGTCAATAATATTGCGTTTTTATTGGAAACTCTGGTAGCCGTTATAGCATTACTGCTGACGACAAGTGTTTCAACATTTTTGCTGTACACAAATCTATTATATTTTAATCTACAAAATAATATCATTTTTGTATAATATCATAAACGCCATCACCCCACCAAACGATGGTACCCACCCATACACGTACGATGGTACTGACCCACCTACCCGCCCCTACACGTCCAGTGATACTGACCCACCCGTCTGCCCCTAAACGTACAGTGGTACTGACCCACCCACCTGCCCATACACGTACAGTGGTATTGACCCACCAGCCCGCCCATAGAGTACTATACTCTAGAGGGGGAGAGAGAGAGAGAGAGAGAGAGAGAGAGAGAGAGAGAGAGAGAGAGAGAGAGAGAGAGAGAGAGAGAGAGAGAGAGAGAGAGAGAGAGAGAGAGAGAGAGAGAGAGAGAGAGAGAGAGAGAGAGAGAGAGAGAGAGAGAGAGAGAGAGAGAGAGAGAGAGAGAGAGAGAGAGAGAGAGAGAGAGAGAGAGAGAGAGAGAGAGAGAGAGAGAGAGAGAGAGAGAGAGAGAGAGAGAGAGAGAGAGAGAGAGAGAGAGAGAGAGAGAGAGAGAGAGAGAGAGAGAGAGAGAGAGAGAGAGAGAGAGAGAGAGAGAGAGAGAGAGAGAGAGAGAGAGAGAGAGAGAGAGAGAGAGAGAGAGAGAGAGAGAGAGAGAGAGAGAGAGAGAGAGAGAGAGAGAGAGAGAGAGAGAGAGAGAGAGAGAGAGAGAGAGAGAGAGAGAGAGAGAGAGAGAGAGAGAGAGAGAGAGAGAGAGAGAGAGAGAGAGAGAGAGAGAGAGAGAGAGAGAGAGAGAGAGAGAGAGAGAGAGAGAGAGAGAGAGAGAGAGAGAGAGAGAGAGAGAGAGAGAGAGAGAGAGAGAGAGAGAGAGAGAGAGAGAGAGAGAGAGAGAGAGAGAGAGAGAGAGAGAGAGAGAGAGAGAGAGAGAGAGAGAGAGAGAGAGAGAGAGAGAGAGAGAGAGAGAGAGAGAGAGAGAGAGAGAGAGAGAGAGAGAGAGAGAGAGAGAGAGAGAGAGAGAGAGAGAGAGAGAGAGAGAGAGAGAGAGAGAGAGAGAGAGAGAGAGAGAGAGAGAGAGAGAGAGAGAGAGAGAGAGAGAGAGAGAGAGAGAGAGAGAGAGAGAGAGAGAGAGAGAGAGAGAGAGAGAGAGAGAGAGAGAGAGAGAGAGAGAGAGAGAGAGAGAGAGAGAGAGAGAGAGAGAGAGAGAGAGAGAGAGAGAGAGAGAGAGAGAGAGAGAGAGAGAGAGAGAGAGAGAGAGAGAGAGAGAGAGAGAGAGAGAGAGAGAGAGAGAGAGAGAGAGAGAGAGAGAGAGAGAGAGAGAGAGAGAGAGAGAGAGAGAGAGAGAGAGAGAGAGAGAGAGAAGAGAGAGAGAGAGAGAGAGAGAGAGAGAGAGAGAGAGAGAGAGAGAGAGAGAGAGAGAGAGAGAGAGAGAGAGAGAGAGAGAGAGAGAGAGAGAGAGAGAGAGAGAGAGAGAGAGAGAGAGAGAGAGAGAGAGAGAGAGAGAGAGAGAGAGAGAGAGAGAGAGAGAGAGAGAGAGAGAGAGAGAGAGAGAGAGAGAGAGAGAGAGAGAGAGAGAGAGAGAGAGAGAGAGAGAGAGAGAGAGAGAGAGAGAGAGAGAGAGAGAGAGAGAGAGAGAGAGAGAGAGAGAGAGAGAGAGAGAGAGAGAGAGAGAGAGAGAGAGAGAGAGAGAGAGAGAGAGAGAGAGAGAGAGAGAGAGAGAGAGAGAGAGAGAGAGAGAGAGAGAGAGAGAGAGAGAGAGAGAAGAGAGAGAGAGAGAGAGAGAGAGAGAGAGAGAGAGAGAGAGAGAGAGAGAGAGAGAGAGAGAGAGAGAGAGAGAGAGAGAGAGAGAGAGAGAGAGAGAGAGAGAGAGAGAGAGAGAGAGAGAGAGAGAGAGAGAGAGAGAGAGAGAGAGAGAGAGGAGAGAGAGAGAGAGAGAGAGAGAGAGAGAGAGAGAGAGAGAGAGAGAGAGAGAGAGAGAGAGAGAGAGAGAGAGAGAGAGAGAGAGAGAGAGAGAGAGAGAGAGAGAGAGAGAGAGAGAGAGAGAGAGAGAGAGAGAGAGAGAGAGAGAGAGAGAGAGAGAGAGAGAGAGAGAGAGAGAGAGAGAGAGAGAGAGAGAGAGAGAGAGAGAGAGAGAGAGAGGAGAGAGAGAGAGAGAGAGAGAGAGAGAGAGAGAGAGAGAGAGAGAGAGAGAGAGAGAGAGAGAGAGAGAGAGAGAGAGAGAGAGAGAGAGAGACTGAAATGACTTCCACTATTGCTGGGTAGGTAGACAGCCACCTACCCAGCAATAGTGGAAGCCCTCCCTCCCTCCTTCCCTGCAAAATGGTTAGAAAAAGCATCATGAATGGAATAGTATATTTAGGCCATTGAATATATAATCACTGTTGAACATTTTATGGTTTAAATAAAGCTTATTATGCACTTTGTTATGCTGACTGGTGTTTGCTCAGATACAAGTCAAAGCTTATTAAATGGTTAAAAAATAGGCAATTATTTGATTAAGATAGTAATAAAAAGTGAAAAGCATTCGGGGCCAAAGAAAGTGGAAGCTTCCAAAGAAAGTGCTAAAAACGTTTATTTGTTAACTGAGTCTTGAAGTTAATTTAAAATAGTTATACTGATTTGAATACAGTCTTATTTATTTAAATCAGTTTTTAAAAATAATCATAAGCTATACATGTAACTATTTAGTAATAATTTCATATAATAAACCTCTGAGTACTCGTATTTAAACAGGAAAAACTCTAAAATGATACATTACGCGATGGTTCATTATCATTGTGTATTAGGAATGAAAACCTATTGCAGGAACCTGAAATATTTCCCCTCTAACTAACCGGAAATTTCATAGTTCTCACATAACCTAATGTATTTAACCTATGTAGGTTAGTTTGTTCTAGATTATATTCTCTTCTGCCGACTCAGGAAGGAAGGCCGATTAAACATCACTAGGACACCATACTGAAAAAGTGATTATCTGTAAGTTACCGTATGCTATGTTCAACAATTGCCACCTCATCATGATATCCCCTCGCCCCCAATATATCCTTATATTATAAATTCTTATCAACGAAAGCACAACCCTCGTAAAATTCACTCTCCAACAGATTCTATTCTATTAGAGGAAAATACCTCTTAAGAGGGAGGAATTTTCAAAAATATAAGAAAACACTAACTGCGCACTTCCGGGTATCTAGGCCAATCTGATTCTTCTAGCCAGAGGTTCTTCTGACCTTAATTATTTCGGACCTTGTTGGATCTGTTACGGACCGTAAAACGGAATTTCTTTGGAACCCAATACGCCCAACTTTGTTTATCAATCTATCCAAGAGTCATACAACATTGACATATGTTATAATTAACTTCTATTCTACTTCTATACTGTGTGGTACAAAATTACATGTTCTAGCATCAGGGTTTCTGATTTTTCAACTGAAACTGGTGGAGCATTTTCAAGTATTACTGACTTCATGTTGATGACAAGTTAAAATTTTATCCATATAAACGATAGTAACTTCTTAAGCCGTCCTGTACAAATATTCACTTATAATAAAAAATGATTTTTGACTACGTAAAATTCTAGTATCTTACTGTTTTCGTTTTCAATTTCTACTTGATGCAGCACAATATCTGTGTATTGGATTCTCTAAAGGGAAGGAGCTGTAGAGAACCACTTCATAGCTAGTCCTTAGCAGAGCCTTTTAAGGGAGGCTGGAAGAATCTGTGGTGACTCCTGAACAATTTTGGCAGAACTGCCAGGATGCAAGATTCCCTCTGCCAGTGGGAATCTTGGAAGAACGAAATAAACTATTGTTAAATATTCATCTGAAATTGTTTTTAGCTACTGTAGAACGTATTTGTCTTCAACAAACTGTGATTTAGAGTTGTAGGGATTTACATAACAAACCAGGATTCAACATTTTGTTGAAAATTGTTTACTGAAATAAAAAAAAGCATCATACAATTTTAAATGACTTATTTTTTCTTTATCAATAGTTTACAATGTGGGTGTATTTTCCTTACAAGAGTAATTTTATAGTCAGCTTTAGCCAAATGTTTTTTTTTTTCTACCATAGCCTAGTGATAGGTGAAGTTTAGCTTTATTTATTTGATTTAGTATGGTTATAATAGTGATGAAAGAGTTTCATAAGTCTGACAAAGTGAGGTGTTGTGAAACGTATTGTAATGTTCAAACATATTGTATACTAAAAAACAGAAGAGGCTCATCTCGGACGAAAACAAAATAATGCATATTCAAAGATGTACTTTTCAAAGGTAACTGTTTTACATGTTTAATTTGGCCTCTAATTTTAGAGTATGCTAGTGAAGTAGTTATTGTTAGAGTATGCTAGTGAAGTAGTTATTGTTAGACTATGCTAGTGAAGTAGTTATTGTTAGCTTCATGCTTACCAATAAAAAAGGTAGTTTTAACTAAAAACTAATACATCAAAATAATAAGTATATATCAGAGCATTTTAAAATAAGCTAACTTATGCATTTTAAGTTTAAGTTCAGTAAATACCCAACTGGCAAAATATTTTCGGTAGTATATTTTATAAAGAAGAAAAATCTAACACGAAATTACTATGCTGAATAAATAATTTTCCAAAACTAGTTTCATGGCAAGTAATGGGTGAACATTACAGGAGTGTTACAAGTAAATATAAATATTTTATAAACATCAAGTTATGTAAAGTTCTTATATTGAACATAGTGTATAATTATTTGTTGTCAAATACATACACTTGCACGTTAATAAAAAAAAAATGGTATATATACTTTTTTAACTGTAAACTAATTAAAACAACTGAATAAAAAGTTGGATTGTTGTATTTGAATTATTGAACAAATAAAAAATCTAAATGGGTATTTAAATTTGAATGTATTAGCCTTATCTTCATGTTGATGTCTTCAACAAAATACTCACTAGAACGTGGCCAGCCCAGGATACTGAACGGTTAGTTAAAGAATATTCTATCTAAGTGTTTGATGAGAGGAGGAGGCCCTATAGAAGTTAAAGTGCAAAACTCTTGTTACTACGATGTCATGGCAATCGATTGAACCTATATGATTGATCAAACTAGAAACAGGAAACGTGAACTCTCAAAAACAATTTTAATGTCACAAAAACTGTCTTTAACAATTACTAAAATAATTCATTAATATTTAAATACCACTTTATTTATTTATTTATTTATTTATTATATAAATAAATTTATATAATAAATAAATTTATTTATATAATAAATAAAGACTTTATATTCTTAAGCCTTAATATTTCTAAGCTAAGATTTCTGAGCTTTGAACATGAAATAGTTGACTTGAACATAATTGAATGAAAGTACAATTAATTGAAGATCATATATAATAATTTCATACCATCAAATTGGAAATACCTGTATTTCCTTGCTTATTTCATTTAACTGAATCGATAAAAATATGTACAACATTTGTTAACAGGTAAGGTATTTCAGTTTACACACAGTTTAAATGAGTAAAACTGTTTGATAATGAATCAATGGTATTGGAGTTAATGTTAATGACTTGGAATATTATGTTATTAAAAGTTTCTTTGTTTATGCATGGAAAAATATCATTCAGTACGTGAATGGTTTTATGCTATTTTTATTTCATGTTCTTGAGTACAAAGAACGGTTGTTTATAATGTTAATTTATAAAAAGGTATGTTTATTGATTATACGTATTATTAAAATATTAACTTAGATTTAGAGTATTTGTATATTAATGGCTTCTCTTTGGTTCTAAGATAACTGTAAAACAATACAATGGCAGAATTAAATAACTTACTAGGAAAATAGGCTAATAAAAACAGTCTCTTATGAAAATGTAGTTCCTAAAAAGTTATTTGAAGATATATAATATCATAACTACTGACAACTTTAACAAATATTTCATTTTAAAGTGTATTATATTACAACTGTAAAATCATAGAATAAAGAGTGGCCAGAGGCCTTGACCACAAGTTTTGATGTTGTCGTAAGTTATCGACGCCAAGCAACATCGAGCGTGTGTGTTCCTTTGATAGTGACCGTTGTGGGATCCCGTCCACGCACGCAGCTACCTGGCCAGTCACTGGTGGTTCGGAAGTTACACTTCATCCCCGAGTTTCAGTTGCCTGGTATAATATTGACAAAATCCAAATCTAAATATTAAGGATATCTTGTAACACTACACAGCAATTAGACGAATATAGGGTGTTGGAACATTTTCGAATGGTAGACTCTTTAAAAAATTAACGACATCCTGAGAGGGCAGGCATTCATAAGCCACCATCCTGGATCTCCTATTTCAGTAATGTCTCTAGTAACTTACCTGTGTAAGTTTTATCTTATTGTTAAGGCACATTTGGACTTGCAAAACATTGTTGTTTCCTAAATGCAGTTGCAACAGTTAAAGTGTTGTAAAAGCCTCTCTGCATTACTCTCTGGCGAAATTTAGCAATGAATCGAACAGTTTCAATCATTAGGGTTAGAATACTTTCATGAAATCTGTGTTTGCTCATGGTTTTAATTGTCTATATTTTTGTTTAACAGTTTAGCACTTAACGAAAACTATTTTTTACGTTTTATTAAAAATAATAAATTTCAAAGAAAAATAAGTATTGCAAAATCATATTTTATTTAATTTTCACCAAATCATATAATTAATAATACAATACTTATATTTTAACAACAATATACCAGTGTATTTGTAAGAATTTTAAATAGTTTTTCCAGTGATAAAAAAACAAAATGTTGAACAATGGTATAAATAAGTATCAACAAATATGTATCAGTCACACATTGCTTTGTTAATTTCTGTAAGAAGTTTAATTTCACATACACATTTAATTAGCTTTCGTGTAAGCTTATACAGAAAACGAAGTAAGCAGCAAATGTTAGAGATACAACCACTGCTATAACGACACCAAGTACGTCCAATAACGTCAGCTGGTACCAGGACAGTTGGGTGGAGGCAGACCGCAGGTGAGCACCTCCGTGCCTCAGGACATACTCAGTCGAGTACATGACCGTCTCTGCAGGCGTCATTGGTCGATCTTTGTACACATTTGACAGCCACTTTATATTAGTTCTCTATTTGTCAACAGAAATATTTTAACATAAAACGCATAAAATGATTAAAACAAGTAACAATTGATCAACAGTCAATTATGTACACTAACCTAAATCACACACAATTATACAGTACTTATTAATTGATTTAACATGATTTGTTAATGTTTAAAATCCATTATTTCAATTTGTTTTTGTTAGATTTGTTATTACTTGGACTTTCCATGATAATATCATTAATTTTGTTGCCAATTGCTTATACTGCAATAGTTATTTTTTTAGTTATAATTTTTCTCTAGATCCATTTTTCTATTTTAAAAAAAATTTCATATATATTCTTATTTATTTAGTATTGATATTAATTCATAAATAAACATGCACGAGCAGCTATTATATAATATTATAAAATACGTTAGTGAATGCATTTTTGATACAGTTTTTTTCATTTTCTTTAATAAATATTTAATGTGTAACACTTCATTGTTACGTTGAAAGTGTCTTTTGTTGTTATGTATCATATCAATTCAGGAAATAGACAAATAAATAATTAAATACCATACAATTTAATAATACAATTCTAAAATACAACATATAACTAGCTCATTTTAAGAAAGGGTTAAATATGTTTAACAAAAGAATATTTTAATTCTCAAACACTAAACTATCTGCATACGATAAACTAATATATTACAGCGTTATTCATTATATTTGATTCAGAGGTTTGTTGATGTACATAAATGTAAATGTCATGAAGTGCAAATGGTGATCGGGGAAACGTTTAGCGAGGCGAAAAACGTAAAATCCTAATTAAAAGTAAAAGATAATAACAAGAGAATTAAAAGAACTGTCATGCACATTTTAAAATGACACGAGAACTCCCTGAATTTGAATTATTTAACAAAACATTAAAATTCCTATTAAATTCTAAACCCTTTTTAAAAACGACCCCCTCAGCAAAAATATAATTTTTGATAAGTATTTTTATTCATCTTATGTAGTTAAACCAAATTGATAACGCATTCTTTACGATCAATAAGACATACTTATATTACATATTATTATATTACAAAAAACAGAATATATAATTAACTAATATTCACCACTGAAACAATTGTTAAACTTTTTTAATCTTGGAATCTTGAATGATTCTAGAAATTAAGGTTTAGGAAACAATGGTAATATATTATATTTATACATTTGATGTGGAATAATATAGAGTCTTATACATCAGTTTTATGACATCAATACCACTGCACGTGTATGGGTGGGCGGGTGGGTCAATACTACTGTACGTGTATGGGTGGGCGGGTGGGTCAATATCACTGTACGTGTATGGGTGGGCGGGTGGGTCAATACCACTGTACGTGTATGGGTGGGCGGGTGGGTCAATACCACTGTACGTGTATGGGTGGGCGGGTGGGTCAATATGGCTGTACATGTATGGACGTGCGGGTGGGTCAATGCTACTGTACGTGTATAGGTGGGCGGGTGGGTCTGTACCACTGTACGTGTATGGGTGGGCGGGTGGGGCAATGCCACTGTACGTGTATGGGTGGGCGGGTGAGTCTGTACCACTGTACGTGTATGGGTGGGCGGGTGGGTCAATATGGCTGTACGTGTATGGACGCGCGGGTGGGGCAATGCTACTGTACGTGTATGGGTGGGCGCCCACCCATACATTACCACTGAATATGTATGGGTGGGCGGGTGGGTCAATATCACTGTATGTGTAAGGGTGGGCGGGTGGGTCAATATTACTGTACGTGTATGAGTGGGTGGGTGGGTCAATATAATTGTATGTGTAAGGGTGGGTGGGTGGGTGGGTCAATATCACTGTATATGTATGGGTGGGCGGGTGGGTCAGTATCACTGTACGTGTATGGGAGGGCGGGTGTAGGTGGACGATGTAAAAATATAAAAATTGTACTGTTCAGGTTTCTTTTATCCATTGTTATGTAATAATATATTAAAAAGAGTTCATCATTAAAGTTGTTTTTACAGATTTTACATATAAATAATTACTGGCATTGCATTTAGATCTGTTCCACCTCAATAGGTACAATTAATTTTATATTCTTATTTATTTGTCTGCTTCTTAAAACTTGTTTGATATACAGGACACAATGCAGAAGCTGGTACGCCGTATGACTATGTTCTTTGTAAGTGTGGACCCTGAGAAGGCTCTAGAGAACTTGGTACAAGCTATTCAAGAAATTGGTCTGGGCTGGCACTCCCACACTCCTGGTATTGTAAGTACAACGTTTCTCTCTTAGAAAACTTACAATGCATTTTACATTTTAGAACCATATAATTATGAATAGATCATTGTCAAATATCAATTTTCAAACGGAAAGAAAATCGAGTTCATTTGTTGTTGTTGCGTTATTTTATTGCAAATACAAATAAACATTTAATTTATTTTTCTTAAACATTTGGTTAAAGTAGTTTTCATTATTTATCACTTGCTTAGAAAACTTTACTAAATCATAATGTGCAAATGAAAGAATCTTTAATTTTGAATCTTGAATTGTAGGTAATTTTTGCTGTCGGTATCAATGCCTCAAACGTTAGTGGGATAAAATTCACTAACTGCTTCCTTAAACACTGATTAAAATAGATTTCAGAACTTTTAAAGTATATAGAAATTCCACATATTACTAAGCTGTTTTTACAGAATTAAAATGTATTTAATAAGCTTGTAAATGAAACACTTACTCAGGATTGTTCAGGATACTCTGAATGGCTGACATTATATTATCTTCTGTCATATCCTGAAAATTCAGCGAAACACCAATGTCTTGTGCCTCAAAAAACTTGACGTTTCGGGGTTGGTCCTAGAGGTAAGGAATGGCAATCACAGGAACCCCGTATTGGACTGCCTAATGTTGGCTCAACAAACCTCCGTGGGTGATGAACAACACACAGTTTTGGTGGGCTGAAAAAAAATTAACATACTTAGTACATCAATTAATTATGTCAAGGTTAATGAATATTGTCATACAATGAAATCAGACAAATTATTGCAGGCTAATACAAGGAATAGTGTTGTTTTGAAAATGTACCAGTCTAACATAAACATTTTGTGAAAGTGTAAATCAGCGTCATATAACTTAAAATATTTTATTAACTCGATAAAAATTATAAATAAACATGATAGGATACTATATATTATGTTCTAAATGGGAAATATTTGGTAAAAGTAGACAACGGAAGAATCAGACATTGAATATGATCAGAAAATATACATTACAGGTTTGCAATTACTGTTATTTAGAAGACTTTCATATATCAAAACGTTTTTCATTTTTAGCCTTGATTGATTTAAATTTTACTAATAAACTGATCTTTCCTTAGAAATCCAAATTTCTGGTTGGACCTCGTTGGTACCTCGAATATATCTAAACAGCCAACATCTTTAACGCAATCGTCAAAGGATCTTGTTGAGGTGTAGTTAAACTTGACATAATACTAAGTTAGATTAAAATACTATGTCAAGTTATTTTTATCACTAATAAAACATGTAAATTAAGTGAAACCTATGAAAAAAGTGTTAGTAGTAGAATTATCCAATAGAACTCTCAACACTCACGTTTTTTTTTCGAACAAAAGAGCCAAGTTTATTGACCTTAATTATTGTCACCTGATTTTAATGACTGAATTAAAATAATATTGGTTAATAAGTTCACTTAGCCATTCCATAATATTTGGCATATTCTAATTTTCGGATTTGTAATACTAATTTATAAAGTATAATTCTCACCCCTTCGAAATATCTTACGACATGTTTAAATATTGTTTTATTTTGTGAAAAATTGTTTCCTTGTGTTAACCATATGTAGACACGTTAAATGTACTCCTATCAGGGCTTCTGAGTGAGTAGGCGAGTCATCAATTCTATTTCACTAAAGGTACCTAGGTGGGCCACGAAACTTAATTACTAAAGGATAATTAGGGGGTGTCTTCAGTTGAAAACTATTTCTAATTTGTCTGGTCAGTGCTGGTGGGTTTCCAATTGATTTTTAAGCGCGTCTGATTGTTGTTCCTGTTTAAGGTTATTTATAAGAAATTTATATGTGTTTTTTCAATTCCAAAAGTAAATATCGCACATATATAATTTTATTCATCATGAAAAAGCACTCATACATATTCGGCACATAACGAGCGACGGTCATATGAACGTTGATAAAACTAAACAGTTAAGCAGATGACATTTTTCTTAAAGCAGACAAGTCTTTTGTGATAATTATATAACTCATAATAATATATACGGTTTTAGATGTTGGGATGAGGCATGATAACATTGTTTTCCCCGTTGACTAGATCCATTATTTTTCTGAAAGAGCAAGTCCAACTTCATACTTGCCTTGATTTTGGAGACATTCTATTTTAAATCTCCTATTGTTTTCCTGTAAAGCCCTTTTACAGCACTATTTATGTATTATACTACTCCAAAGTATGGAATATTTTAACATCTAAGAAAGATTTGTTCTTATTCTGTTGAAGTACTATTTATTTATGTGAGTACTCTTTCACATAAAATGACCATAATATTAGGTTTTCAATGAAAAAATCTTTTCTTTATAGTTATTTAGTTTTAGGAATTTTATGGTATAAATAAACTAACTAGATAAATAGCTGTAGAACACACGGGTAACTAAACACAATGTGTTGTTGTTTTATTAGGAGAATTTTCTTCTTTTTTTAATGGTGATTTAAAAGAATTAAGTTTTAATTCTTGACGGTATGTACTTTTTTCATTTGTCTTTTCTTTGTTAAAAAATTAATATGATAATAGTTTGTATATGTCTATTTTTTCTTAGCCTCACCCAGAATATAACTTTTAATATGCTGTTGAGAAGAAGATAGTAGTTTTTAAACTTTAGCAGAATTAATTTCTAAAAAATGGGAAAATTTTCCCTCACATAATTAGTTTCAGAATCACATTATTCACAGAATCACAAGAATTTAAAACGTTCATGTGCTTAATTACTTTTTCTATTGACATTTACTGTACAATTCTAGGTATATTAGAGCAGTATTATAAATTTAAGTTTGTTAGGAATCAGTGAAAACAATGTTACCACTTAAATGTATTAGAATTATTTTAGAGTACAAATAAACGTTACACAACAGAAATTTATTACAATAAAAGCACAAAATGCACAAATATATTACAATACAAGTACAAAATGCACAAATATTATATTGATCGATTTCGGTGAACCACGCTCACCTTCTTCAGACCAGAGGGATTCACAAAAGAATCCCTTTTCATATTCATTTGAATATTCGTTTTAAATTGTATTAATTGCATATTAAATGTCCTTTGAACTGAAGGTTTTAAATTAGAAAATGTTGTAATAGTATGTCTTTTTGTACAATTGTAATAACAGTGTGTTGTATATCATTGTTTTCTTTTTTTCTTTTAACATCTTTTATAACATTGGTAAACTGGTTATTAAATATAAATCTTACATCTTCAGAGTTGCCATTATAAATCAATTGGGTATTTCAATAATCTTCATTTTGTTTGAAGCCCATATCTCAGTTAATAATTTTCCTGGTTGTTTTTTTTTTTTCTTTCTTTAATATTAGAAAAAATTATAATTTTACCATTATAGCATTTCTTTTTTGTAATATTTAATGTTTTTCTGTGTTGTACTGTTTTTATTTTATCTTGATGTTTATTTTAGATTTATTTGTGCCGATCGTGTTTCTAAGTAGGGAATTTATTCTATTTTTACTGTCTAATTTAAAATGGTTTTTCTTTTAGTTACATTTTTTTAAATGATTGATTAAAATATAATTAAAAATATTAGACATGTTTTATTTTAAGGAGTATATCCATATACTTATGAAGATGCTTATTGTTTTTTTTTGTTTTTTTTTTTCAAAAGTTACGATATTTATATGTTAAAGTTTGTTTTTTGTAGCTATTATAATTTTAATCCATCTATTTTTAGAATTTAGCCATCATAGCTAGAAAAATGTAGCACACCTTCAAAAGATAACTTTGTATTATAAATATTATCTACAAGGAAATCATCAATAGGTGGTTTTGTGTTTGTGGTAACTCTTGTTGGGAAATATACTAAGTATTTCGTATTATAATTCCACTATAAAATGTTTAACATTTGATTACTCCTTGGATCTTCAAGTACATTTATGTTTATGTCTTCAGCAAGTTTGACATTGTTACATTTTTAGCAATATAATATATAGGTAGGTTTAATTTATATAAGAATTGTACTAAAGACAATCTATAAATACCTACTAAAATAAAATGATAGTTATTTTGATGGTACATAATTATAATTTTTCTCATTCAGTAGCCTTCGTATAATTTATATGAAATAATTAATATTTTGAGTTTATATCTTTCTCTTGTCAATATCATTACACCTCCCTTGATTATTGTTCTACGGGAGTAATAAGAAATTACATTATAATTTGAAGCGTCTAGCCATTGTACTTATTTCTTACCATATTACGTGAAAATAATACAGTTCAGTTACAGTTGATCTAAGATAACTTCTTATTGTTCAATTTAGAAGTTAGGTGTTGCATACTGTGTTTGAAAAACGTCAGCTTAGAAAAATTTAATTTTTTAGTTTTTTAGATAGTATTCGTTATATAATTGAAACATATTACCTCTGATAGTGGTTTTCCTCCTCAATGTGGATGCCTGCTACAGGAATGATGTTGGGAGTTCTCGGCCGGGTATTGTCTGCCGTCAGATGACCGTTGACAAAGATAAAGCAGGTGTTGTCTACAATATCCAAAAGCGGAGGAGCATCAGGAAACTGTTTCCTTATGTTATTTTCTAAATATGGTCAGTATGTTTGGTAGTATACGTAGTAGAGACCTCTTAAAACATAAACGGAACTGAGCGCTCTTTCGAAAAAGGTCATTTTGTTTGAATACGATGTGCAAATATCTGGTAAATAAGGAAGAGATAGTGCGTTTCCAGAAATACCATTTACTACATTGTTTGTAAAGTAAGATTTGAGACCAATAACTGGCACCTTGAAGACGTGCCCAAACAGCAAATTTATCTCTTGACTTCCAAATAGTTCTATAAATACAATGTCAAATCTTTCCTTTGATGATAAAAGTTTTTGTAATTGATCTCACTCAAAAAACTCATCAAAGGTGTGTTCTATGAATTTAAAAGTTGCATCCAAACATTTCCAGGGAGGAGATTCCATGGCAGATAAGAACGCATTTGTGACTGGAACAAATTATATCACTATTAAAAAATAAATATACTGCATGACATTAGTTAAGTTTTGATTGGTTAAATGTAATTAATTTTAATATAACTTAATCACTACTGTACGTGTATGGATGAGTTTGAGAGTCATCACATCTCAACGTGTTATATGGGTTGATGGAATGGTCAGTATCACTGTATGTGTATGGGTGAGTGGTAGAGTCATGGGTGGGTGAGAAAGTTACCACCACCATACTTGTACTATATTATTTAATAAAAAGGAATTTCTTTTCTAAATAGAAGATAACTATTTAAATTCACTTATTTCACATTTCAGTGTAAATATTTCTAAGAAAAAGAAAAAATGTCTGAGACCTTTTTAAAGCCAAGTGATATTTTTCACTGTTATAGTTGAAGTTAAAATAGATGACCAATTTATTAAATATACATTATCTTATCAAGTGAATTTATTATATCCTTTCCCAGGTATACTAATTTACAGTATCTTACTAATTTCACTTTCGATGACTACATTTTCAAGAAAAACATCAGTGTAGTTTGGTACTTGATTGTCTAGAGGGAAGGAGGTTTATACGGCCAGCACTAGCCAATGACTTTAGAAGAGGCTGGAAGAACTTGTGGTGACTCTTGGGGAAAATGAATAACTGCTAAAGTACGAGCTCCTTGTGCTGATAATTTTGATAATCTGATAATTGATAATTTGATTAATTTTGGGAGTGTGAGATGTAGATGTATCACCATCACGACTAAAACAAAAATCTGAACTATGTTTTCAGTTAGTGTAGGCAATCATTCCTATAAATACCAATGTATACTCTGATTAAGGTTTTTAGTGAAAATTATGTCTAAACATATTTAAGAATGTATCCTGCTTATATACTACTTTTTTATTAATTATTAAGTTTGAAAGTGTTATGTAAAACACTTTAAGATCGGAGGCTTTAAGAATCACTTTAGCTTTTAAGGAGAACTTAATTACCTTGTACAAAATCAGTTATTCATAAAAAATTAAGTATATCGTTGTTAATTAGTTTACTAATATTAATTTCAGTATCCCTCCAGATTTTAGTGTCAATTTCTAATAATTATTACAAATTATTTCTTTAACAATAACGAAAAAACTGTAAAATGTTGTAAAAGACAAATATACACGTCAAACAGATATAACGAAAACACCGGCTTTTTTCTTCTAAACACTATCTTTGTCATTATAAGACCATTTTAACT
The DNA here is from genome assembly GCA_035578905.1 of Stictocephala bisonia. Lineage (NCBI taxonomy): Eukaryota > Metazoa > Arthropoda > Insecta > Hemiptera > Membracidae > Stictocephala > Stictocephala bisonia. Next base: position 9,810,720 of record JAQJVL010000003.1, read on the forward strand.
TCTTCAACTTATAAAACTAACTTATAAAACTTACTTTTTCCATAAAACTAATTAGGAATTCGCAAAGCAATTCCAACGCACAATTTCATTCTTGATCAAATACAATTTGTTTGGAAAAATCAAACTAAAAATAACTGTTTGATTTGGATGCGTGTAATCGTATGTCCAGTTAAAAAATAACAATTTTCTTGTATGATTAAAACCAACATGGCCGACAGCCTCTGCAGACGCTTTACGTTCACCTGTGCATCCAACAATTGAGTGTGATTAGGATATGTGACATATTTTAAATACTAACAGAAATTAAATAATATTTTATGTTAGTATTTATCTGTTAGTATAGTTAAATAATAATAATGGCCTAAATGAATGACCAGAATTGCTCTTTGTTTTCCAACTCAAATTATTTATAAGGAGTCGCTCTTTAAATCACTTTGGTTAATGCACTTGATGTCGAAGTATAGAATATCTAATACAATATTAGATAATCTGTTGTCAACGGTTGCATTCCCTGAAATTCATGAGATGGTAATCTTTAGAAGTAGGTAGATAATTCCTTCAGTATAAATGTAACTTGTTTCAAGGTTATTTTATCTACAAGAGTCAAGTTGGCTCGAATTATTTTATTTTATCTTTCCATTTCCTAGAGTGTTTTTAAGCCGATCAAATAACGAATCATTTGCTCTGATAGTAATTTACGTTCATTATATAATTAATCTTTTGTAGAACGATTACCTATGTATATCTTGTACATATACATAATATTGTCATAAATGATTAAATGGTATCTCGTTAAAATAAAAAAAATAATAAAAACATGTATGGACTATAGATTTACAAAGTATGCAAATACTGTTTTTACTTTGAAGAATCGATGGAAGGGTATCAAAACACGTCTAAATTGCAGTTGAAAATAGTCTTAATATTTATATTTGGAACAATTTATATAAATAAATTTGTGTCACAAAGATATAGTGTACTAACAATACAAATAAGTTCTAACTATAAATAAATATCAATAAAAATGTTCTTTTAGTAAAATAATACTACAGTATAAAATGCATTAAAATGGTTCAAACTGGCATTACGAAATATAATTAGTAATCAATTTAATCAAGCTTAATTAATGTCCAAGTTATTATAAAAAGGTTTAAGTAATCCTTTAAATTTGAATGTTTAATGATTGTTATTTTTATATATAAATTAAGTGAAATTAAACTAAAGACTGATGCAGTAAAATAAAATCAACGTTTAAAATTTTTGAAGAGTATGGACGAGTCAGGTAAGATTTGTTGTTATAAATAGCCCTCGACCACTTACAGTTTTTTCGTGTGTTTTTGGTATAAATTCATTCCGTATAATTTACTAAATAAATGAATAGGTATTGCAAACAATACAACGTTTACTTATGTACTTACACACTTGTTAAAATTATTATAAAATTGAAGATCGTAAGATGTTACTTATTATATAAAAAAAATAAATTAATTAATTTAAAAAATTAGGCAAAGTTTAATAACTATATTCGCGAGGAAAGATTTATATGTAGTCAATTCTATACAAATAATTATTCTAATAATTAAATAAATGAAGAACGAGCTTAGGCCTTACCTTCATATTTTAAGTGTTAAATATCTCTGATAAAATGCCACACAATATGAGAAACTACCTAGCTGCTCAAACAGAGATTGTGATAATACCTAATATAAAATGACAGAACCCTTATGTTTAAAACAATGTCAATGGAGCGGCCGTAGATAAGGGGCTAAGGCGCTGGCTTGCCATGTTGTAGGTCCGGGTTCGGTCCCCAATATGACCACTTAGATTTTGCCCTGCCTCTCCCGTGGTTCGGAAGTCACGTAAAGCCGTTGGTCCCCAGGTTAAGTGTTAGAGAGGGCTCCTTAGCCCTAACTTCGCCTGGTAAAACAAGACAATCTTTAACTTTAACATTTTAATGTTATCAAGCGTTCGTGACAATTTAATTTGTAAACATGAAACAATTATTACTGATATACAACCTTACTCTTTCCTATATTTAGAAATACCTAAAGCTTCCTGTTTATTATACACATCATTGTTTACATTCCAACAGTCGTTAAAATATCATAAACATAATTTCTTGCATATGAATTTCTATTACTTTTGACTAATTCTCTTTCCATATCATTTTTAAAGCCAAACAAGAACTTTGAGGGATTTCCATGTTCTTTAAGGTGAACATATATATATAAATGAATACCTTATTGCACAATTATGGGGCTGTGTTTTTTTTAAACTTAAACGTCGAAATTGGTTAAGTAATAATGAAGGATTTGCGTTAGCATAGTATGAAATTGTGTATTATGTATAAGTTAACTTACATTAATTTTTACTGAATTATTGTTTTATATGTTAGAATATTATAAACACCCTTTATTGACCAACATTTACTATGTCTATGACTAAATATTAAGTTAATAAGGGTATTAGTTTGGTCGTGTGGGAAAGGTAAGAGGGTTGAAATATGTTATTATTCTATAATTAAAGGTTTCTTTACCTAAAATTTCCAAGTTTATGACTTTTGATTACGATAACAACCAGAAATTAAACCATAAGTTGTTTTCATATACAGGGTGTGTGTTTTTGTTTGTGTGTGTGTGTGTCGTAAATTTATTTCCTAAAATAAATATATCACGAATAGTTTGCGTTTTGATTTTCAAGATGGTGTCGTCAGTTATCATATTTGGAGTAAGTATATACGAGTGTCATAAAATATTATAATTGCTTGAATAATTTCTTTGCTTAAAATATTATAATTGCTATTGATGAAAAAAAAACACCAGTTTTAAAGCAGGTATTAATTATTAATAGTTCTGTTTCTCCCAGTTGAGAAGTTTAATCTGCATCTTTCTTTTGTTCAGAGAAACCTATCTACGAAACCTATCTCGTATATAAAATATTGTTTTTTCTAAAACGTATAGACTAAGCAGTGTCAATAGTTGAAGCGCTATACAAGCATATTTGCACAACTCACTTGATATCATGTTAGAAATTATTCAAACAAATTTGTTCTTAAGTCTGAACATCCCATGAAATGTGTTTGAACTATGTGGTTTAAAATGTTTGTATTTAATGTTTAACAGAAACCCTATATGATAAACAATGTTACATATTATTGCACAAAACATAACAATTTTCGGGACATAAAAAATCAGTTTAAGCCATGATTATTATACTTGGAACAATCATTACAAGTAAAATGCATAATATCACTCAAATAGAACATTATTTTGAAAATAAGTAAAGAAAAATGCCATATTTTCATTTTAAACACTTTATATATTTACATTCCATAAATTGTTATATAAATAATTCTAATTATTATATTAACATCTTTAAAAAGTTAAATTAAACATATTTCATAAGTTTTATAATCACTTAATGATGTCACTGTCACATTATAACAACTATGAGTATTTAGATATATTATTTCGTTATTAAATGGCACAACTATTAATTAATGAAATGTATAAAAAAGTACCAACTAATTTTGTTCATTCACGTTTGGCTTTGTTTTTTTCTATTGGAAATGTTATTTTACTACAGACACATGTCATTAGCTTTCGAAAAATTACGTGTAAAACAAATATCATAAAGACAATCCCTGCCACAACAACTGCTAGGACGTCCGATAACGCCAGCTGGTACCAGGACAGTTGGGTGGAGGCAGGCCGCAGGTGAGCGCCTCCGTGCCTCAGAACATACTCAGTCCAGTACACGACCGTCTCTGCAGGCGTCATTGGTCGGTCTCTGTACACGTTAGATGCATACAGCCTCTTCATGTTAGATGCATATCTGTAAACAAAAGTATTTCATTTTAAAAGGGGTATCTTGACTAAAGTTATGAAGAATGGCCTAACAAATCAAATTGTAACACATAAATAACATAAAATACAACCTTAAATGGCTGGTGAAAATTAGTAAAGGTGTGCAAGGTGTTTAACAAGAGAAGGTTTAAATTTAAATGTGTTTAAATTCTTTTAACAACCTACAATGATATGTATGTCAGGGTGTTCCATGGGAATCGATTGGGAGCTTTGTAAAAGTAAATGAATGCGATGCCAATGACAGGAAAAGGCCGTGATTGGTGCAACATTTAGTGAGGTGAAGAAGGTAAAAATGGTAATGTGAATTAAAATCATCCATACTTAGTAGTGTGAAACAAAATATCCTCACTATTGCTAACAACGTTTCAAAATTCTCATTAAAATATGGGTCCATCCCAACGGTAAATATATATACAGTATATATATATATATATATATATATATATATATATATATATATATATATATCTTTTAGTCGATTGTTCCTAGTGGTGAGACTAAATTTGTCATACAAGCCATACCACTGCAAAAAGATCAGTTTTTCCACCTACTATTTGGAACAACAAAATAAACATTTCGTGGAATTTTGTTGCTGGTGCGACTTTAAAAGGCATACATTACGCTTTTATGAATTTTGTATCTTAAATATTTTAATTTAATTAAATATATCTAGTTAATAATACTTTGCACCTGCTGTGTATTCAAGGGCCTCTCAACATTTAATTTTAAACGATTTAGATATTATATAAAAAAATTCAATAAGGCGTCAATAAGGTATATAGTCTTACCTTGATACATAGTAAATAACATGTAGTTGTTAAAGGAAGAGATTCAAAGTAACAATAAACAGGTAATTATAAACACTTACTCAGAATTGTCAAGGATTTTCCGGATAGCTGACATTACATTGTCTTCTGTCAAGTCCTGGAAATTAAGCTGGACACCAACGCCCTGCTCCTCATAAAACTTAACGTTCCGGCGTTGGTCCCAGAGGTAAGGAATGGCAACCACAGGAACCCCGCAATGGACTGCCTCATGTTGGCTCAACAACCCTCCGTGTGTGATGAACAACACTCTGATGGGATGGGCTGAAAAAAATACGTAAATAGTTCAATAATCTTTTAATGATTACACGATATTTACTTGTTATGAACCCACCCACCCTACTATACACGTATGATACATTAACTCGCCAATCATACCCGTAGGGTACTTGTATAAATGGGTCAGTCATTAACAGTAACATTCATAATTTTATGATGTCTAAATTTTGTTAAGCTTTTTTACTAATCTTGATGTTTCAAAAATATAAACAGTAACATTATCAATTAATTAATTAATTAATAACATTTTGCGATTTTCCAAAACCAATCCAGTGGTATTTCAGTAGTTTTAAAATAGATGTGAAAAATTTAACTTGATAAAAATGAGGTTATCTTCTTCTAATAGAGCAAAAATAATTGTATACACTCAGACTATAAACTCATACTGGAAAAATAAGAAAGAACAAAAAGTACGTCTACTAGCAAATATGTAGTTTTTGGAATGGTACTGTAACGACATACTAAGCGGAGATTACTGGATTAAAAAGGACAATATTCTGTTGGTATATTATAATATTTTTCTTGTATAGTGCTTATTTAAAATAAATGCATATTATTCAAAAGATAGTAAATAAGAATTTATGTATTTATACATTTTTATTAACATTACCGAGGACATCCCGTTGTGGCGCCCACTTGAAAGTCATCACATTGTCTGCAAGTCCTTGGATGTTCTCCTTCCTTGTCTTCCATAACTCTCTCTGCTTCAGCTGCCTGAACACGTTGTTGTACATGTCAAAGTACTCCTGGGGTTGAAGCTCGTCAGGCACGTAGGTCCCCAGGCTGAACAGGATGACACCGTCAGTCGCCTCGTCCATGAAACTTTTAATATGCTGTTAAAAAGGAAATAGTATTTTAATGACCCAAATGGAATTAATTTATAAAAAAGGATACTTCCCTCAACGGGTTAGTTTTTCAATACAAGATTATATGATATTCCGGATAAGAATATGATACGTCCTAAACATTAATTACTTTTATAGTTTTATGTTATTGATGTCTGATGTTTTATAGTTTGAAGTCTGATGTTTTATAGTAAAATTCATCAGTTATTGTACAATACAACCTACATTAGAGTTGGGTTCCAAATGAAATTTTACTACAAAAGGGTGGAGAACTATATTTACCTTAAATAGAAAGTAGCCCTAATGTAGGTGATTTATAATACCTTAGGTAACTTTTTTCCCCCTCAATGTGGATTTTTCCCTACAGGAATTATGTTGGGAGTTCTCGGTCGAGCATAGTCTGCCGTTATATGATCGTTGACAAAGATAAGAGAAATGTTGTTGACCATATCAAAAAGGGAAGGAGCATCAGGAAACTGTTTCCTTATGTTACTTTCTAAATATGGTAAATATCTCTGATAGTATACATAAAAGAGACCTCTTAATACATAAACTGAATTGAGTGATCTTTCGAAAAAGGTCATTTTGTTGGAATACGATGTGCAAATATCTGGTAAATAAGGAAGAGATAGTGCGTTTCCAGAAATACCGTTTACTACATTATTTGTTACGTAAGATTGGAGACCAACAACTGGTGCCTTGAAGACGTGCCTAAACAATAAATATATTTCTTGACCTAAAAAAAGTTCAGTGAGCACAAGGTCAAATCGTTCCTTAGATGATAAAAGTTTTTGTAATTGATTACTCTAAAAAAACTCATCAAATGTGTGGTCTATGAATTTGAAAACTACATCCAAACATTTCCAGGGTGGAGATTCCATGGCAGATAGGAACGCATCTGTAACTGCAAAAATTATTTAATTAAAAAAACAAATAAATTTAGCTTAAGTATTAAATTAAGCTTAGATCGGTTGTAAATAATTCATTTAATAACCAGTCAAAAACACAGTTTAGTAAATCTGTACTAATATTAATATATTATTAATAATTCCATTTGAATTCAAAACTATAATGAGTGGTATAATCTAGGTAATTTTATAAAAAGTAACCTCTTTAACTAACAGCATTTGATAATATCAAATTTTAGATTTCAGATTTTAAAACAAATACTCCTTAAAAGTTAAGTTATGAAATACTATTATTAACAATAACAATTTCAAATCAAAGTTATAATTGAACTATGTATGTTTTAAAGTATATTCTTTGAACTCTTCTCTTCTCTAAAGCTAAGTGATATGTTTCAGTTTCATTGTTATAATTGAAGCTGAAACGGATTGTTATTTATCGTCAGGTCATCTTATAAAGAAAATAATGTTTTATTTCCTTCACTGAGTTAACAAATTTGTAGTATCTTACGGCTTTCTCTTTCTGTTGACACATTTTCAAGAAATACATCTGTGTAATTTGGTGTTGGTTTGTCCAGAGGGAAGGGGCTGAATACGACCACCTCGTGGCCTGCACTAGCCAACGTTTTTAGAAGAGGCTGACAGAACCTGTGGTGACTCCTGGCAAAGTATGGAAGAACTGCCAAAATACGAGCTCCTTGTGCTGGTGGGTATTTTGGGAGTGCGATGCTTATTACCATTACGACTAAACGAACACCTGCAACATGTTTTAAATTACTGTAAGACATTTTTTATTTATAAATATCAACATGTAACGATAATTTGATAACATTTTTCTTTGGGAATATATAAGTAACGTGGGTGTCCCAGTTAACATAATATATAAGTAACGTGGGTGTCCCAGTTAACATAATATATAAGTAACGTGGGTGTCCCAGTTAACATAATATATAAATAACGTGGGTGTCGCAGTTAACATAATATATAAGTAACGTGGGTGTCCCAGTTAACATAATATATAAGTAACGTGGGTGTCCCAGTTAACATAATATATAAGTAACGTGGGTGTCCCAGTTAACATAATATATAAATAACGTGGGTGTCACAGTTAACATAATATATAAGTAACGTGGGTGTCCCAGTTAACATATCGTTTTAATATATAAGTAACGTGGGTGTCCCAGTTACAGTTAACATAATATATAAATAACGTGGGTGTCGCAGTTAACATAATATATAAGTAACGTGGGTGTCCCAGTTAACATAATATATAAGTAACGTGGGTGTCCCAGTTAACATAATATATAAATAACGTGGGTGTCCGCAGTTAACATAATATATAAGTACGTGGGTGTCCCAGTTAACATAATATATAAGTAACGTGGGTGTCCCAGTTAACATATTGTTTTAATATATAAGTAACGTGGGTGTCCCAGTTAACATAATATATAAATAACGTGGGTGTCGCAGTTAACATAATATATAAGTAACGTGGGTGTCCCAGTTACATAATATATAAGTAACGTGGGTGTCCCAGTTAACATAATATATAAGTAACGTGGGTGTCCCAGTTAACATAATATATAAGTAACGTGGGTGTCGCAGTTAACATAATATATAAGTAACGTGGGTGTCCCAGTTAACATAATATATAAGTAACGTGGGTGTCCCAGTTAACATATCGTTTTAATATATAAGTAACGTGGGTGTCCCAGTTAACATATTGTTTTAATATATAAGTAACGTGGGTGTCCCAGTTAACATATCGTTTTAATATATAAGTAACGTGGGTGTCCCAGTTAACATATCGTTTTAATATATAAGTAACGTGGGTGTCCCAGTTAACATAATATATAAGTAACGTGGGTGTCCCAGTTAACATAATATATAAGTAACGTGGGTGTCCCAGTTAACATATAACGTGGGGTGTCCCAGTTAACATAATATATAAGTAACGTGGGTGTCCCAGTTAACATAATATATAAGTAACGTGGGTGTCCCAGTTAACATATTGTTTTAATATATAAGTAACGTGGGTGTCCCAGTTAACATATTGTTTTAATAAACATTAAGTTTAAAGATGTTATATTAAACACTTTAGGATCGAGTGATTTCAAGAAGCATTTTTTTTATATTATCCTGACGGTAACACCAATTACCTTTTACGAAATCGTTAACGCTCTATAAAACACAAATTATTCCATTTGCTTATTATGGTAGTTTGCTTATTAAAATCAATGTTATTATTTTACATATTTAAGTATCGTTTTATACTAATTATCATAATACAATATTTGTTAAGAATTGCAAAAATGTAAAATATTTTGGAAGACTTATCACCAAATTGAACAACATTGACAGCTTTGTATATTTATAAAGCTGGTGCAGTGCCAGTCTGTTTTTCCCTTAAAATATTAAGGAGTTACACATCACATTTCCATAATAACAATTGTTTAAATATTGGGCTGCAGAGAGAACCAACCATTTAAACATACTAAAGTGGAGCCCGTTTAACTTTATACATGCAGTAATAGGTTTAAACCTCATAACACTTGTAATTAAATGTTTGCTCTAATTGTATAATTTACTGTCGATTATTACCTTATATTACTATTGTAATATTACAATTAAGAAATTACTTCTTAATTATTATACTCCATCCTCACATTAATAAAAATTGATCACTCTATTACCTATTGCATCGTTTAATTTCAACGAAGGTATGTGCGTATATACAATTTTAAATAAATAACCCAGCCCACATTGATGCTTCATCAAAGAACAAACAAAACTACTTAAGGCAAATAAAGCACAAATACTATGCATGTAGAGATAAAATCAACTCTGAGGCCTACAACCTTACCGTAGGTATTCCTCATAGACGAACAAGGGACAAACCCAAATACATTAGAGCCACTCAACCCCCTGAAAAGCCAAATAATAGAAGAGCTAACACAGTTTATTTTCTTCGCAACTAATAACTTTCAATAATGGTGTTGTGAAACTTATGTGATTACGATCCAATGCTGAGATACAGTGAGAAGTACGTTTAAGTGCTTCTCAAATTTTATATTTGAGTCAAGTTGGTAAATTTTACCTGTATATTTTGTATAGTGTGATGAATTAACTTGAAGAAACCTTTACAGGCAATTTTAATATCAATATATGATTAATATTTTGTACTATGATTATTTATCTTGTATATATACATATATAACATCATTTTTAATTTAACGGTACTTCTTTAAGTCTTTTTTGGTCATTCTTTTATTTAGGATATCCACACTAATACGTACAGATTGCTCTATCCAAGTACTTTGAGGATAAACATTATAACACGTAAGCTTAGAGGACCTACAGCTTTACGTGTAAATCCATGTGTGAATCCGAACCACGTAATGTTGGTCTTATTTTCAGCTAATTAACAAGTCTGACACTCTTCCCTACACAACATCTGAACCTTGACTACCATTTAACATGAACACCCCAGATTTCTCTAGTTGTGCCTACTTTATATAAAATATTTAAAGTTAACAAACAATTCAGATTTATTTTTACTTTGATTACAAATCAATACAACTATTCTTATAGTTAATTAATAACTTATACTGAATTAAACTGGTTTTACAAACCGTCGTAAACAAACAACGTACTCAAGCTTAATCAATATCACAGGAATTATATTAATGAATCAGTAATCCTTTGAATACAAATCTTAAGGATTACTGGACAAAGATTTTAATGATAATAAATTTAATTCTCATGCAATAATATAATACTGCAATTTAATAATTGTTAAAGAGTATGGAAAAATCAGTTAAGCTTGTCGGTCTTTGGACCATAAATGTGGTCTGAAGACAAATATTACGAATGAAGAACTTTTTCTAATTTGTACCTCGTTGATTCCTTGATTCTTTATACTTTTTAAAAGTGTATGGTATGAACTCGTTACGTTTAGATTACTACATAGATAAATAGATATTATAAACTACATAAGTTGTAATTACATACTGGGCTTTAATAATTGTTAAAAGTTTGTGACATTTCAATTTTAAGCTACACATAAAATTATATTACAGTCAAGACTTTAAAGGTAAAAAGTTGTTATGTGTAGAAGATCGATTTAAAAACAGATGATCAGCTGTTATTATTTAACTTAATTTATTCATATGTATGTTTCTAAAATTTGTTTTCACAACACTACCATGAGTTCAGCTGTTAAGTGTTTATAACCAGCGAAACGTCATATTTCCCACAGCTGTCTATTGTTGACAGTCGAAGTAACATTGTTTACGTTCAAACATTTTCCACTATCTACAACTTAATAACCTTCAAAAGCTATTAATTTAAATGTGCATTTAAAATAGTAGAGCTGATTTCATAAAATATTCCTAAAATGTTCCTAATTAAATAAAAAGTTAACTTCCCAACATTTTTTATTCAGTAATGTTGTGAAAAATATCGTTCAAAACTCAAGTGAAAATGTTTTGCATGTTCTCGACCAATTGAAGTGCTCGACAAGTCTCGCACTTCAAACATTTTATAGTCTCGAACACGCAAAATCACATTTTCCACTCTTGTTATGAAATATACTATTCTGTTCAACAATAAGTTATGTTTTGGAAATAAAAGAGTTTTTAAAATGTGTTTTTTAAATTTGGCGACGAGGATAAGTATTTTTTTGTTTCGTTTTTAGGTAGTTGTGTTTAGTGTAAGAGTTTTCTTCTTGTTTTAAACTCCGGGCTAACCACAGGGAGAAATATTTATTTACACAGTTCATGGTATAGTGCTAGGACGGAACTTTTACAAAGTCATAAGTACATCTTATACCTGCAGGAAAGTTTCCTTGTTGGAGTCCTGCCGTTCTTAGGTCAACAAGGTGGCGCCCTAATCCCTGGCTACTACTGATGAACTTGGAAACATTTATTTTATTTGGGTGATAACTACTCAAAACTGTTACCCTTATACTTGGCCTGTCTCGTAGAAGAACCCCCATCCTCCCTAAGCTAGCAAGGTTTTATACGGACAGGTGTGACAAGTTAATTAAAATTGACATCAAAATATGTTATTTAATCTAACAAATTTACAAAAATTAGACCAGGTTTTAAAATGTTATTTGTTATTTAACATTAAGTGTAAAGAAAGTTTCATATAAGTGATTATAAGTGGTTCACTGGTCACCAATTTAAAATAAATAAATAAATAACTTTGCAGCTTAGGTCTTACCTTCATATTTATTGTGTTATAGTGTAGACAATGCAATACAATACGGTAAATTGTAGCCTACTTAAGTAATAGTAATAGCAAGTGCTTTAACTATGATAAATTGCACTCCTATCTAATTATGACAGGACTTAATGTAAAGTGACACATTTTTATTATTAATCAATGCCAATGTATAAAGCTTTCGTGATAATACGTTTCTGATACAGATATAAATTAATACTGATAAATTAGCTTACTCTATCTAACATTAGTGAAGGTCTGTAATGTCCTGAATACTGCAAACATCGTTATCTACATTCAAAAAGCTTTTAAAATGTCATAAACATAATTATTATCTTATGAATTCATATTAAATTTCAACTAATTTAAAATCTCTCTTTGTTATTTTTAAGGCCAAAGCACGTACTTTCGTGACTTTCCGTATACTTTAGGGAGAAAATGTTAAAGAAATAAAATTATTTTTTACATAACTACATATGGGGAACATTTGTTCCCACTTGAAACTTTAAAATTGGCAAAGAAAAGAGAAAGGAGATGTGTTAGGAAACCTTACCTTAGTGTAATTAAAATAGGGTATCGTATATTAATGGAAATAAATTATTGTTTTAAATTGTGAAAGATCATAAATGCCCTGTAGTGATTAATTAAAATATTGATTGTCCAAGAGTGAATATTAAGTTAATACTAGTATTAGTTTTGGTCGTATAGGAAAGCTAAGTAGGTTAAAAGCTTTATTTGTATGTCTATAACGGCTTCTTGACCAACAATCGGTAATTTTGTGAGTTTTAATAATGTAAATAAACAGTTAATTAACAACACGTTGTTGTGTTCATGTAAAGGGAGTGTAAGTGTGTTATAAAAATAAATATGTTTTGTTTAAAATGGAAATGTGACTGATCGATTGGCATTTTTATTTGCAGGATAGTATTGTCAGTATTTGTGATTAAGTGGGTAAGAGTGTTATCGAATACTATCATTGCTTAAATAATTCTGCCTACTGTAAATTGTCAATAAAATGAACATCATTGTTAAAGCAGGTATTAATAATCAATGGTTTCTTCCAGTTTAGAATTTAATCTACATATTTTTGTATCCCTTGTTTAGTTGCATTTAGATATGAGTACAATGATGTTTTCTAAAAATCGTATTCATTAAGCAGTGTCAATAGTTCAAGCGTTTTAAAATCATCTATGCAAGACTACCTTGCTTTAATTTCAGCTTTAGCATGAATTCCAAACATTCCATGAAATAATTTTGAAAAGTTTTGGTTTTAAATGTTTTTAGTTAATGTGTATCAGTCCAAAACTATGTAATAAATCCTATTTCTTAAATTGTTGCACTAAACAAACCAATTGTTCGCTATAAAAATGAGAAGTATAAACCTTGTTTGTCATAAACATCAAAAATTAAATGCTTAATGTTTTATTATTGAAATTAGATAAGCAAAGATGCAGTGTTATTATTGGAAACACTATTTGGCTTTGCTTTAAATTATATCAATTTATCAACAATGTTAGTTCTTTATTTATTATTTATCAAGGTTAACTCTACAACATATTTCATAATTTGTATTATCACTTAATGACTTATTTGTCACACAATAACATACCTATAAACATTTACTGTGGTATTTCAATATTTTTATAATACTTAAATATTTAATTTATCATTATAGCGATTTAACGTCAAAATATTACTCAAAGGCATCAAAAAGTACCAACTAATTTGTTTCATTCACTTTTAGCTTTCTTTATTTCTCTAAGAAATACAAATTTAAAACAAATATGTCTCATTAATTTTTTAAAAATAACATACAAAATAAAAGTAACTAAGAAAATCACAGCTAGGACAACTGCGAGGACGTCCAATAATGCCAGCTGGTACCAAGACAGTTGGGTGGAGGCGGGTCGCAGGTGAGTGCCTCCGTGCTTCAGGACATACTCGGTCCAGTACACGACCGTCTCTGCAGGCGTCATTGGTCGGTCACTATAAATGCTTGACAACTTCTTCATATTGGATGCATATCTGTGGATAAAAATAACGTATACAATAAATGTCACAAAGACAATCTCAGCCAGGGCAACTGCGAGGACGTCTAATAACACCAGCTGATACCAGAATAGTTGGGTGGAGGTAGCCGCAGGTCAGCGTCTCCATTCCTCAGGACATACTCAGTCCAGTACACGACCGTCTCTGCAGGCGTCGGTGGTCGGTCTCTATAAATGCTTGACAACTTCTTCATATTCAATGCATATCTGTGGATAAAAATTACGTGTAAAATTAATGTCACAGAGACAATTACAGCCAGGTCAACTGCCAGGACGTCCAATAACGCCAGCTGTTACCAGGACAGTTGGGTGGAGGCAGGCCGCAGTTGAGCGCCTTCGTGCCTCAGGCCACACTCAGTTCAGGACAGGACACGACCGTCTCTTAAGGAGTCATTGGGCGGTCTCTATAAATACTTGACAACTTCTTCATATTAGAATATCTGTGGAAAAAACATTTAGTTTTAAAATTTACGGCTTGACTAAAATAGGGGATAGTGGCTTTTTAATAACAATTTTTAAATATGTTACAATAAAAATAAATAACGAATAAAAAAATCTTGAAATGGCTGGCAAATTTTAAGAAGGAATTATATATATTTATTGAGAAAATATTTTAATTTTTCTAAAGTTTAATTATTTCTATGATCTAAACCAGTATTCATAACAGAATGTTTCATTTAATTAAATTGGGAGCTTTGTAAAAGTAAATCAATTCAATGCGTAATGGAGTTAAATGCCACGATATGTGCAACAATTAGTATGGTGAATATCATAAAACTTTATTCAACGTATTAACTATAAGAAATATTTATAAGTGAATTAAAAACTTGCCATAGACGCAGTAGTGTGACAGAAGAATATCCTTAATGATGTTAATAACGTTTTCAAAATGCTCATTCAAATATGGGTCCACACCTTTGGTGAAAACAATCTCTTTTGCTAACTAAACTGAGCTAAACTCACAGCCTCTACGGCCGGTACGACATCAATTATTTCAACGTATATTAGAAAATATTAATTACAAATATAAAGTATTTTCACCACTAATACGAGTACATAGGCTTATATAAATATAGGATCTAAAATTATTTTGACGTGAATATAGAAATCTAGTTAATGGTAAATTGCGCATACTGCGTCTTTGAGGACCTTTCAAATTAAAATTTAAAACTTATTAGACTTATCAAGAACTTCAGTAGTTTCTCAACAAAAGCTTTAAAAGATTACATTTATACAGTTTTATACTAACAATTAATCAGTATACTATAAAAACTTACTCAGGATTGTCAAGGACTTTCCGTATAGCTGACATTACATTGTCTTCTGTCAAGTCCTGGAAATTCAGCTGGACACCAACGCCTTGCGCCTCATAAAACTTGGCGTTACGGCGTTGGTCCCAGAGGTAAGGAATGGCAACCACAGGAACCCCGCAGTGGACTGCCTCATGTTGGCTCAACAACCCTCCGTGTGTGATGAACAACACACTGGTGGGATGAGCTGAAAAAATTATTATTATTTTAGCAATGCTCTCATAATCAAACAATCTAGACATATTGTTAAAATAGGTGGGTGGCACGGTTTTAATGTCTACTCATCCACCCAAACACGTAGGACGATGATTCAATACTAATGTAGGCCTATCTGTATATTTGTGTTTGTTGATACCATTGAAAGTGTTTGTGTGAGTGGATAGGTCAATATCACTGATACTTTAAAAGTTGGCGAGTGAGCTATTGTACAGGTATAAGTGGATCAGTAAATACTGCTGTACATTTATAGGTGAGTGGTTGAATCACAACGACACTCCACAAGTTTAGGTGGGTACCCAAAATACTCTGTATGAATGTATTATCTAGAAACGTTTTAAAGTGTTTAAAAACTTACTACTGATACAGTATGTTTATTTGTAGTCTAATAGGTTTTCATATGTTTTTACACAAAAATCACGTATACAAATAAGAACCAATAAATTCTATGAATAAAATACCAATGTAAAAATTACTGTGAAAGTTAAGTGAAAGGCTGGAACGTGGGTAGGTAGGTTATTACGTGTAGTGGCTGGAAAGTGGGTAATCATGCCTAATGGCTGGAATGTGGTTAGGTAGGTTATTACGTGTAGTGGCTGGAAAGTGGGTAATCATGCCTAATGGCTGAAATGTGGTTAGGTAGGTTATTACGTGTAGTGGCTGGAAAGTGGGTAATCATGCTTAATGGCTGAAATGTGGTTAGGTAGGTTATTACGTGTAGTGGCTGGAAAGTGGGTAATCATGCCTAAAGGCTGGAATGTGGGTAGGTAGGTTATTACGTGTAGAAACTGGAAATTGGGTAATCATGCCATTTGGCTGGGAAGTGGGTAGGTCGGTCATCACGTGTAGAAGCTGGAGAGCTGGAATATCCATTAGGTATTCATGCCTAATGGATGGAAAGTGGGTAGGTACGTCATCACGTGTAGAGGGTGGAGAGTGGGTCATTATGCCTAATGGCTGGAAAGTGGGTAGGTAGGTCATTACGTGTAGAGGCTGGAGAGTGGGTTATCATGTCTAATGGATGGAAAGTGAGTAGGTACGTCATCACGTGTAGAGGGTTGAGAGTGTGTCATCATGCCTAATGGCTGGAAAATGGATAGATAGGTCATCACGTGTAGAGGCTGGAGAGTGGGTCATCATGTCTAGTGGCTGAAAGTGGGTAGTTAGGTCATTACGTGTAGAGGCTGGACAGTGGGTTCGTATGTCTAATGGCTGGAAAGTGGGTAGGTAGGTCATTACGTGTAGAGGCTGGACAGTGGGTTCGTATGTCAAATGGCTGGAAAGTGGGTTGGTAGGTCATTACGTGTAGAGGCTGGAGAGTGGGTCATCATATCTAGTGGCTGAAAGTGGGTTGGTAGGTCATTACGTGTAGAGGCTGGAGAGTGGGTTATCATGCCTAATGCCTGGAAAGTGGATAGGTAGGTAATTACGTGTAGAGGCTGGACAGTGGGTCATCATGTCAAATGGCTGGAAAGTGGGTTGGTAGGTCATTACGTGTAGAGGCTGGAGAGTGGGTCATCATGCCTAATGGCTGGAATGTGGGTAGGTAGGTCAGTACGTGTAGAGGCTGGACAGTGGGTTCGTATGTCTAATGGCTGGAAAGTGGGTTGGTAGGTCATTACGTGTAGAGGCTGGAGAGTGGGTTATCATGCCTAATGCCTGGAAAGTGGGTAGGTAGGTCATTACGTGTAGAGGCTGGAGAGTGGATATTCATGCCTTATGGCTGGAAAGTGTGTAGGTAGTCCATCACGTGTAGAAGCTGGAGAGTGGGTTCGTATGTCTTATGGCTGGAAAGTGGGTAGGTAGGCCATTGCGTGTAAAGGCTGGAGAGTGGGTCATCATGCCTAATAACTGGAGAGTCGATAGGTGGATCATCACGTTTAGTGGCTAGAAGGTGGGTAGGTGATTCATCAAGTCACCAGTTTTAGTGACAACAGGGTTGGAAAGTGGGTAGGTGATTCATCAAGTCACCAATTTTAGTGACAACAGGGTTGGAAAGTGGGTAGGTGATTCATCAAGTCACCAGTTTTAGTGACAACGGGGTTGGAAAGTGGGTAGGTGATTCATCAAGTCACCAGTTTTAGTGACAACAGGGTTGGAAAGTGGGTAGGTGATTCATCAAGTCACCAGTTTTAGTGACAACAGGGTTGGAAAGTGGGTAGGTGATTCATCAAGTCACCAGTTTTAGTGACAACGGGGTTGGAAAGTGGGTAGGTGATTCATCAAGTCACCAGTTTTAGTGACAACGGGGTTGGAAAGTGGGTAGGTGATTCATCAAGTCACCAGTTTTAGTGACAACGGGGTTGGAAAGTGGGTAGGTGATTCATCAAGTCACCAGTTTTAGTGACAACAGGGTTGGAAAGTAGGTAGGTGATTCATCAAGCCATCAGTTTTAGTGACAACAGGGTGGGCGGATGGGTTTGTTTATTGAAGACGTACTAACTTTGTCAATGGCAGTGAGTTTTAGATTGATTTTGAATCCATGTGGATTATTGTTTCTGTCTGGTTATTTATGAGAAATCAACGCAGTTCTCTTTGTAAGTACTAATAGTAAGTAGTAAAGTGATATCAATGCTATGATTGTTTGGTTTGGCACTTAATTTTTCATAATCATTTGAAAGTTTATAAACGTGATAAAGCTAGTGAAATATTATTTCAATAATTGAGAATGGTTATGTGACGATTTAAATCTTATACAAGTTTAATAAACTGATTATTATTAGTAATTTGAGAATATAAGAGAAAATAGCCAATAACAGTAAAAGAATACTGTCTGCTTTTAAATATCTTAAATGTCTGCTTTTAAAATGCTTTAAATATATTGTATAATAACTGCATGACTCCCTTTTCAGGAAGATCAAGTTCTCTAACGAGATTTATTATGTAATGAGTTATAGTGAAGCTCATCAAATTTATATTTGTATAACTCTTTTTCAATGGTATATCATTATTGAAGAACCCCTATATAGTGTGAACAATCAGAATTTATAGAAAGAAAGTTATCTTCTTCTTATAAAGAACTATTAACTGTTATATAATGTCTTAGGTCATTAATATATATTATACTTGTAAGATAAAAATACAGTTTTTAACTAATATCAAAATTTATCATAAAAATCTAGACAGTATTACTGGTTAGATAAGCAGATAGGTTGAAATTATAAAAGGCAATGTTTTGTTGATATTTTCCATTTGTTTATTATAATGAATGTTGATGTGAGATAATTAAATATTAATTGAAAGAAAAGAAAAATAGTTGATGTATACATATTTCTTAGCCTTACCAAGAACATCCCGTTGTGGGGCCCACTTGACGGTCATCACATTGTCTGGAAGTCCCTGGATGTTCTCCTTCCTTGTCTTCCACAACACTCTCTGCTTCAGCTGCCTGAACACGTTGTTGTACATTTCAAAGTACTCCTGGGGTTGAAGCTCGTCAGGTACATATGTCCCCAGGCTGAAGAAGATCACACCATCAGTTGCTTCGTCCATAAACCTTTTAATATCCTGTCGAAAATAATATAGCAATTAATTTTAATAATTCTAACAGAAATAATTTCTGCAAATGGATTATTTTGCCCTCAACGGATTAGTTTCTTATAAGATGACATTATATTTTGGATCTTTTCCATTAATTCACTACAATAAACCTAACTTAGGTTAACCTAACATTACCAAACCAAAGCTAAAATAACATGACTAAACCTAACATAACCTAATCAAACCTAACAAAACATAACCAAACCTAACATAACCTTTAAAAAGACATAACTTAACCTAACCAAATTAATGGTAGTGAATTAACAGAAAGGTTTAGATATTCCTAATAAAAATAGGATTCATTCATCTACTTATTTAGTTTATCTTTGAACAGTAACAGTTACACAACAGACAGTTACGTTACGAATAAAAATGTATCACAAACAGGTAATAAAACTGCGTATACCCCTTAAATTTAAAATATTCGTTACATAATTTATTTTTTTACCTCAGGTAATTGCTTTGCTTCCTCAATATGGATGCCTCCGATGGGAATAATGTTGGGAGTTCTCGGCCGGGCATAGTCTGCCGTCAGATGATCGTTGACAAAGATAAGGGAGATGTTGTCTACCATATCCAAAAGGGGAGGAGCATCAGGGAACATTTTCCTAATTTTATTTTCTAAATATGGTAAGTATGTTTGGTAGTATACGTAGTAGAGACCTCTTAATATATAAACTGAATTGAGCGCTCTTTCGGTAAAGGTCATTTTGTTTGAATACGATGTGCATAGATCCGGTAAATAAGAAAGGGACAGTGTGTTTCCAGAAATACTATTTACTACATGGTTTGTGACACAAGATTGAAAACTAATAACTGGAACCTTGAAGACATGGCCAAACAGTAAATATATTTCTTGACCTCCAAAAACTTCAGTAATTACAATGTCAAATCTTTCCTTTGATGTTAAAAGTTTTTGTAATTTATCACTCTCGAAGAACTCATCAAATGTGTGTTCTATAAATTTGAAAACTACATCCAAACATTTCCAGGGTGGAGATTCAATGGCAGATAGGAACGCATCTGTAACTGTAAAAATTACACTATTATTAAAAATAGTATATTTCATAACAAGAGTGGAAAGTGGGATTTTGCATGTTCGAGACCATATGTTTGAAGTGTGAGACTTGTCGAGCACTTCGAATGGTCGAGAACATACAAAACACTTTCACTCGAGTTTTGAACGATACTTTTCACTACACTACGCAATAAAAACAGGTGTTGTTGACTGTGGAAAATTTTCGGTTGTAAACAATGTTACTTTCGGTAGTAAACAATAGACAGCTGTTGAAAATATGATGTTTCGCAGGTTGTAAACACATAACGAAAACAGCTAAACTCATAGTAGTGTAGTGAAAATAAATATACAGTACCTCAATCATAGTTAAGTTTAGAATGTTACAAATCATTCATCTAGTAACGACTCATAATTATAGTTTATATAATAGTACTAATATTCATAAGCCTATATTGTTTTTTACCTCTTTTGTATTTGAAAAATATAACACATTATAGAAGTATTTTAATAAAAAGTAATATTCGAAAAACAGAACATGATAATATTAAATCACTTACCAAATATGTAACATAAATATACTGATGTAGTTTTAAATACACTTAACAAAATAAACATTACTTTAATTTGTATCAATAGTCTCAAACATTTATTTTTGAAATCAAGTTTATTCTTGAAAATGTTCTCCAAACTTAAGTGATAATTTTTCAGTTTCACATTAATAGCTTAAGCTAAAACGGATAACATCAGAGTTTTATCTTAGAAATAAAATATGTTATATTTCTTCACCAATAGATACATATACAATATCTTACGACTTTCTCTTTGTGTTACTACATTTTCAAGGAAAACATCGGTGTAGTTTGGTGTTGGATTGTCCAGGGGGAAGGGGCTGTAGACAATCACCTCGTGGCCTGCACTGGCCAAGGACTTTAGAAGAGGCTGATAGAACCTGGAGTGACTCTTGGGAAAATATGGAAGAACTGCCAAAATACGAGCTGCTTGTCCCGATGGGTGTGTTAGAAGATTTAAATAAATCACCATTGAAACTAAAACGAACACCTGCAACATATTTTAAATTACTGTAAGATATTTTGTACATACACATACATTATCAAAAGCAATTATTTACTTTGATTACAAAATTATAACGACTTTTAATTTTTTCTTTCCTTTGGGATATAAAATATAAGGAATTGAGATTCCTGCCCGACACAATATTTTGTACACATACATATTATCAAAAGCAATTATTTACTTTGATTACAAAATTATAACGACTTTTGTATTTTTTCTTTCCTTTGGGATATAAAATATAAGGAATTGAGATTCCTGCCCGACACAATATTTTGTACACACACATATTATCAAAAGCAATTATTTACTTTGATTACAAAATTATAACGACTTTTGTATTTTTTCTTTCCTTTGGGATATAAAATATAAGGAATTGAGATTCCTGCCCGACACAATATTTTGAATGATTATTGAATTTGAGGGATTTACATAAAACAACTTGAAACCAGAAGACTTCAGATAGCAGGTACCTTATATCATGCTGGAGAGAACTACAATTATTCCTTACGAAACCAGAAGACTTCAGATAGCAGGTACCTTATATCATGCTGCAGAGAACTACAATTATTCCTTACGAAACCAGAAGACTTCAGATAGCAGGTACCTTATATCATGCTGCAGAGAACTACAATTATTCCTTACGAAACCAGAAGACTTCAGATAGCAGGTACCTTATATCATGCTGCAGAGAACTACAATTATTCCTTACGAAACCAGAAGACTTCAGATAGCAGGTACCTTATATCATGCTGCAGAGAACTACAATTATTCCTTACGAAACCAGAAGACTTCAGATAGCAGGTACCTTATATCATGCTGCAGAGAACTACAATTATTCCTTACGAAACCAGAAGACTTCAGATAGCAGGTACCTTATATCATGCTGCAGAGAACTACAATTATTTCTTACGAAACCAGAAGACTTCAGATAGCAGGTACCTTATATCATGCTGCAGAGAACTACAATTATTCCTTACGAAACCAGAAGACTTCAGATAGCAGGTACCTTATATCATGCTGCAGAGAACTACAATTATTCCTTACGAAATCTTTTTGTGCCTCATAAAAATATGATGTTAAATTGTTTCTAGCAGCTATTAAAAATATTTTGTCACGTTTAAGAGTCTTTTTATAATTATTATCACAATGTATTATTTATTTAGCAATAAACAAACTATCGTGAGAGACCAGCAAACACGACAAAGAGAACTACAATGATAAACTGAGAACTAAAACAAAATTTAATACTGTAAGTACCAGCCTAGACGCTGCTAGACTGTTTGTAAGTTTTGCATCAATATTTTACATTCTTACACTTTATGAAGTATACATATCCTGACAGAACTAAAGATAATAATATACTATATATATAAAATACTATCCGTGTTACAGAACTGGTGCGTAAAAGTCTTGGATTTGGGAAACCAAAAATCAAATCACCAGTTAATGTTTCTTGAGATTATATAGAATTTGTTATTACAGCTTGTGTGTCAAACGTCAAAGATATTGCTATTCAGCCATGCTGAATAGAGCAACTCTCTAACCAACCAAATACATATCTGCCTTTCGGAGAGTTCCCTTTTAAATTCGTTCTTGAAACGGATACTATTCGGGTTTTTATAAAGGTTACCAATAATGCTACTTTAATTGACGCAATTTTTTTAAGAAGATTAGAAAGATACTTTTTTCTCTGCATCCTCTAACTAACCGTATATTCAATAAGTCCTTGGCCACAAACACCTTCCCCAGCAAATGGAAGTTTTTCCATTAAACAAGGTACCTATACCACCAGAAGTAAAACATTATAGGCCTATTAGCATTATTCCCTCTATTTCAGTTTTTCGTATAATGAAGCCGTTATATTACATTACTTAGTAAAAATATATTGTTCATTAATTCCTTAAGGAATAATTATTTGAAAATTCTAGATCTTTGAAATCTCCTACTTCACTACTGACATAAGGTAAAGTACTACTAACATAAGGTACTTTACTCTTCTTCAGAATATTTTGTAATATTATTCTGTCATTTATTTCAAAACCACTTTAAAATCATGAATATAGCTGATTTCAATATTACTGGAAAATGAATGAGCTTATTTCAATTTATATTTACGTTCATTAGGACATTAAAGAATGTAGTACGAGAAGGAATTGCGTAACATTTTAAATGCCATAGCGAATTTTAGAAGATGGTGATTGTCTTACAAAAGAGGTTTTAGTCTTACAAAAGAAAACTATTAGAATTATTTCAAATATAAATTCAAATGAACACTGTAAGCCATACTTCATTAATTTAAAAATCCCCATTGTGGTTAATTTGTACATATATGAATTAAATAATTATATTTTAAAGAATCCTCAGAACCTAGAATTTCATAATAATTTACACAAATATAACACAAGAGGGAGGGATTTAGCAATCGTAGGGAAGCACAGATTAACAAAAACGTCCCAAAAATATAGTGCACTTTCAGTTAACTTGTACAATAAGTTAAATATATTAATTAAGAACCATTCCATTAGAGACTTTACGATAAGTTTTATGATTGGCTAATTTAAAATCCATTTTATGCACTTCAGGAGTTCTTTGATGTATAAAAAATTATATTTTAGTATGTAGTATAAATTTATTGAAATGCATGTGATTACCAGTGATGTTTATATATTAGTCCTGTTGATTGTTATAAGTGTTATTAATGTATCTATATTGTAGTCTATTTTAGTTATTGACTTAAGCTAAAAAATATGACGTGGCAGCTCCTGCATCAATTATGACTTTTTCAATGACATTTTGTTCTTATGACAGTAAAAATGATTATGATTATGATATGATTATGATTGGCCTAAATGACTGACCGAAGTCCTTTGGATTTCCAATTCAAATTATATAGCAGGAGTTGTTTCTATAACTCTTTATAACAACGCTTATTCTTTGCACTGGCTGTACTTCTCGGCTTCTACGAGAAGTTCACTTTGACATGTCGATTTCTTCGATCATTGTATATGTAGTAAACAATCAGTAGGTTATTTGAAGATTGTTATCTATATTAGTTCGCCTAGATCGTGTAATTTTTTATCTGTCTATTGTGATGAGTGTGACATTTTAACATGAAAACTTATCAGATAACAATTCTGTTGTTTCAATATTCATTTAAATTTATAATATCATCAATATTTTATATAACGGTATTCAGTTGAAAATAAATATAAATAGATCTGTGTGTGCCATTCAGTGTA
Organism: Stictocephala bisonia; assembly: GCA_035578905.1. Classification (NCBI taxonomy): domain Eukaryota; kingdom Metazoa; phylum Arthropoda; class Insecta; order Hemiptera; family Membracidae; genus Stictocephala; species Stictocephala bisonia. The sequence continues at coordinate 9,835,110 of JAQJVL010000003.1, forward strand.
CCAATTTTACTATTTTTAAACACATAAATCCCAAACTATTTGGTTAAAGATTTATAGTATCAAAATACTGTAAAGTTTCCTTTAACTAATCAATATAAGAGTGCAGAACACGCCTACAGTATAACTGGAAGTTATTCTATTGATATGCCGCTTAGATTGTGGAGGCTCTGGTATACTTAAGTTATCAGTAGCAATGACCATTGGTTGGTTTTATGAATCCTAAGGAATCAAGCTTAGAAGGAATAAATAAAATTATTATTTCGTACTTAAATGATATTAACAATAATAACACAATGAATTATAATGTGAACAATGGATAGTAGCAACCAAACAAACTTGAACAGTTCATCACTGTTTTACTATTTTTTTTATTCTAAAAAAATACTTGTGTGAAATTTAGTCAAGTCCCTGATCTACGGTGTGCAACGGTGAAACGTTAACCCCTCCACTGCTTAAACCTTCTACATGCTCTAAATATTACATATAGGTCACGATCTGTCTGACGTAACTGTAGCATTTATATTTTTGGTTCAATTATTAATCTTGAGTAAATTGTTTAGAGTTTACAAACAGTTCATATATTCCAAATTTTAATAGTTGAAAATACAACAGTTCTTAAAAATTTCACAAAACAAACGCATAAATTGCATTGTACTTGTTTAAACTGGCTCAAAAAATGATAAAATTATGAGCTGACCAATGTTTAAGCTTAATTCTCAATTCAAAATACTAAAGAGGAATTAATATTTAAAACGTTAATATTAAAAGATTAGTAATCCTTTTAAGAAGAACTTTAAGGATTTGTTTTAATTGTTTAATAAAAAAAAGTAAACTTGAAATAAAGTTGATATTAGTATATAATCTTCACTATGTTATATATTTTCATATTATGCCATTAAATCAAACTTTTTTACAAGGTCTTTCGCCAGAGAGGCTAGCTATCAACAACTGGCAACACAAATTTATTGAAAAATCTTGTAAGAACGTTCAATTTATGGGTACAATTTAAAAATTAATAACATAATAAAGAATATACATAAGATTGTATTTATCTCTTACCTTCATATTTTTAATGTGATCTGAGACAACGCCTTCTCTAGAAAACAATATGATAAGTTGGACCTAGTTGCTCAACTAAAGATTATGATAGGCATTTAATATAAAGTGACGGTTCTATGAAATGTCAATACTATCAAGCTTTAATGTTGATCTGAGATAACGCCTTCTCTAGAAAACAATATGATAAGTTGGACCTAGCTGCTCAACTAAAAATTATGATAAGATTTAATATAAAGTGACTGTTATCTATGAAATGTCAATACTATCAAGCTTTGAATTTGTCAACAAGATCCAATATAAGACGTGTATATAAGACGCAGTAATTATAAACTAATTTATTTTTTTTTATTTATTAATAGAACAGTACAAAAATGATATACCGACCAACAGTTGGAGTGTCAATGTGTAAATATTAAGTCTATCGTAATATCAGTAGGATTAATAATGTTCGAAAGATAAATGAGTCAAAAGCTGTTATGTTTATGTATAGAAAGGTTTCTCGACCAACAGTCGGTAAGGTTATGAGTTGTGATAGTGTTCACGAACAATAATTTATTAATGCGCGTGTAAGTGTGTTAGTATACAATGAAATGTGACTATTCAATTGGCGTTTTGATTTGCAGGATGATTTCGTCAGTTATCCTTGTGAGTTCAGTGATTAAGTCATCACATATTATCTTTGTTTCAACAACTCTACAACACACGACAGATCGGCTGTACTAATATCTATATTTATTTACATGGCTGGTTGCATATTTCCTTCTAATTTTAACATGTTTTCTTTTTCCTGTAATTAAAACTATAATTTTTCATTTAGGTTTCATTAAATATCAAGGAAAATTATGATTTATTTGTTATTATCATTCTCCAAGAGATTTAAAATTACTTTGAAAGTATAGTTATTAAGGGAATAGCAAAACTATAAGTGTGAGTATTTTGGTTACGTCTACTTGCCGTGGTGCAGTTTTAGGAGGGTGGCTAGTGACTGTTTAAGGCATTGTAAGTGTTTGGCTAAGTTTATTTGTTTGGGCCTAGCTTTGGGAATGAAGCTAGGGTGAATAATTGTTAGGGTGAAGTTTTGAGTGTGGCTAGTGATTGTTAAGGGCAATGTGAATGTTTTGTTAAGAATATTTGCTAGGGTCTAGCCTTTCGAGTGTCGTTAGTGATATTTCGGGGCAGTTTGAATATTTTGCTAAGTATATTAGCTAGTTTGTAGTTTTGAGAGTTTGGCTTGTGATTGGTTAGGTGTAGAGTGTTTCGATTAAGATATTTCGGCATGTGAGCTTGAAAGTACCTCTGAAGTCTGCTTAGCTAGTTAAAAGTGAATACACATCTCTAGTTTGTTTGTTTTATTACTGTTTTTATCCATTTCAAAATTACCTATATACTGTGCACGTTTACTAATAATAGTCTTGCTAGTTTGGCTATATTGTTAAGTATAATTGCATGCAATCCATAGCGTCTAACTTACTCCTGTTTATTTTTAAAACCATAAATGTAGCATTATGAGATTTTAATGTGTTTCTTTGTATTATTATTTTCACAAGTATGACCTATAGTTGGTTTTTAGTATTTTGGCTTTACACATTTCGGATTAAATACATTCAGCTTAAGACACTGTAGTTTCTTCTTTAAAAAATTGTTTCGGTATTAGGAACAGAGTTAAGAGTTTGTATTTCCTAAGACACTATACAGTGGATGGTATTTTAAAAATTGATTCATATACAAAAAATAAAAGAATATTTTTTTTGTATATGAACTAATCTGACTTATATGTACATTATTTTTTATGAAAAATATAGTAATATATAATACTAAAAGGCAATTCCTGATTTAAGGTAAGCACATCATTATTACACATTATTCTTAAATAATAAAAATATCTAAGGGTGTTATTTTTGGAATGTATGTTTATTCAGTTTTAATTTTGGAAACTGAAATTACTTTTCCACTGTAAATTTCCTATCCAGGATTAATCTTTAGTATTTAACGTCGTATTTGCAACTAACTTCTTCACGTTCCTTACAAGGTATCTTGTTTAACATGCAATTAAAAGATTTTTATGAATTAATTTCTGTATCTACTTCCTCCCATTCATTTCCAACAATAACTGTATCATTAGTGAATGACTTTAGCTGAGCACAGAACATTTGGTTACAGAGGTGTACACTAAAAATAATACTGCTCCTAATGCATAGCCTCTAGGTTCAATATATTTAATTCCCTATCTGTTGGCTGTTAAAAACACTTATATTTTAAATCACCGGTATGTTAGTTTCAAAACAATTATAGATTATAATTAACAAACATATCGTGTATATTTTGTTATGTCAATAATATTTTACGGTTTACCACATTAACGGCTGTAGTTAAGACAAAAATAAATTGGCTTTCACCTTTTTCATACACTTTTTCTATAAATGAAATAATGGCAGAATTCTTATTAATTCCAAACTAGTTCAAAATGATAACATAATATATTTCGAAAACCCGTAGTATTTTTCTTTCATTTATTTTTTGTATATTTTTGAAAAAGATAAGCGCTATCGTATGAAATTTAAGCATAATTACAACATTTTTATAGACATATTTTTTATGAATTAGGATAAAAATAGCTGTTTTGTCATTAGATACATGCCAATTTATAAGTTGTTGGACACAAATTGTTGTAGATTTATAAATTTAGAATTGATTTCACCGAGGCCTGGACATGTAGACATTTTCAGAGACGTACGTTATTGTCTAAAGTAGTTTTTAAAAACATCGGTTCTTCAACGGAGGTTTTCATAAATCAGTTTCTTAAATGGAATTCTTCAGCAGCAAAATGGTTCGGACGTTGATCAGCAATAGTAAAAAAATTATTAAATTTATTTAATATTGCATTAAATTTATTTGCAATATGGAAATAATCAGATAACCTTAGCATTATCATTGATTGAAACTTTTTTACGGTGACTTTATTAGTTTTTTGCTTGATTATTTATTGTAATAAATCTACGTTTCCTGAGAATCACCATTTTATATATATTAAAGTTTTAATAAAACAGTTTTTATTAAAATGATTTGTCAAATTCCTACTATCTGATACCGATTTATTTTTGTACTCCTTAAATTGATCATCTTTAAAACTATATTTTAAAGATATTTACTAACTGTCTTTTACGAAAAGAATTCTAGTTTCAATAAGTAGGCGTGTTTTCATACATCTAAGGCAATAGTATAACAAAAAAAGTGTTTATATTCTTAACAGAGATATTTAGTTCTATAACTAATTCATGTAACATGGTGTAAAATAATACATGGTGAACAGTGGAAGCATTCCCTTGATTATAGCCCGAAGTTTTCCAGCACTTTGTGAAGACGGTTGTAATGTCCAGCTAGGAATTCGAATATTTATGCGGGCGACGTGACCTTGGCCGTAGCCCAGATTGGCTGGTTACTGCTGCTCATAACAACCTGTCTTCCTCTACCACATCTACTAAACCCTGTCAGGATACAGCAACCAAAGTCATTAACCGATAAACTGTATAACCTTTGTTTTTATGTTATCGATAGTAAAAACTGCCAATAGTAAATTTAGTAAATTTCCTTCTCTGTGGCCTTCAATAGTACATAAGTTTATGTTTTAATGGTGTATCTAGTAAAAACATACTTTCCGACTGTTTCATCAAATTTTATGTGAATACTAAAATGTTTGGTGAGTTTTGTTATACAGATAGTATTACTAAAACTCATCAAAATTAAAAATCAGGTTTCCAATATTTAAGTAACATACAGTGAATAATGTGTTTGGGTTGTAAAACCTACATAAATTATATAGTTTCAACTAATTAATCGATGTAATTAGTGAGTTGTAGATGTGACAAGAATTTGGCTTTCCAATAATAAATTAAATACCGCTCATTACTGATGAAGTCTCAACTCTGTAGTACGTGAAGGTGACCGTTTCCCAAACTACCAAGCTACTGCACGGAAGTCAACAGTCCCTATACAATTTTATCGTCAGTGGGCCAAAACATGGATTTCCATTCTAACTGTATGGTTACTGTTTACTATTTTAACGAGTTATAGTGAACATTTTATGATTATTGAAGGCTCCTGAGGTGGTGGTACGATTTTTTTCAACTCGGACATGTCAAGTCACGTTCAAAATATCACATATTTAATTATAAAAAAATTATAAAAATACTCAAAATATTTACATAAGCCAACATATGGTACCTGGTATTAGGTATTAGAGTAGCTTTAGTAGAACTACAGGCTATTTTTAGTGAATCTTTCTTCTGAGGATGGCAAACGTATTTTACCTAAATCGACCATCGTTAATATATTCCTCTTCCTCATTTTACTTATATTGTGAAAAATATTTGTTGAGTGACGTTTACTTTTTTTCTTCATTTTGTGAACGTCAATTTAAAAATGCCCTTTTTTAGTGTATCATCGAAAATAAATGAATTATTACTGTGCCGATTTACAATCATGTAAATAGGTACTACTGTACCAATTTATAGACAGATTAAGTACTATTGCAAATTTTGAAATGATGAAATAAAAATCTATGATTATTCAACAATTGGATTTAGAGTCTGACTAATTACAATATTTTAATTAGTAAGTTTATTTTCTTTACGATTAGGAGGGCCAGGCTTCAAACCTGGTAACAGTCCCTAAGCCAAAAAGGTTTATTGTGCGCCCTTCTATGTACCATATATTAATTACAACATTTAATTTATGATGTATAACAATGTTCTTAAATCTCTTAAGAAGGGACAGTACCATTTAGTGGTCCATCACGAACATCTCTGTTAATTATAATATTTTTCAGTTGGCATTATTGTTGCTCGGGGACAAAGTGTTGCGGAGATTTTAGGCGATGTATTATATACTCGGTTCTTCTAATCCTAACATAAAGTCCTCTCAGTGGTTGCTCTCTCTGTGGGCACTACTAGAGAAGTCTGGGGTGAACGTTTTAGGAGTGGTCATAGTCCGGATGTTGAGTAGGGAAGATAGTAATTTAGCTGACAATCAAACCAATACTACGTGATTTGGATTCCACGTAAAACTATATTTATTCTTATCTGATTAAATATGAGGCAAGGATGGGCCACTTTTAACTCTTCAATCAATGTTTTATACTAGCAATGCCTTGCCCCTTACTCTTAATTTTATTTATCTACTTACAGCTATTATAACCTATCGGATAATATGATTTAAGAGTTATGTAAACATTAATGTATCCATTTTACAAACCTTATTTACCAGTAATATACATGTTGTAATATGAGTTTTTATGGATCGTTAATTTATAACCAATTGTTTGCTTAGCTTATGTTGTCATGTCACTGAAAACCTTTGGCCAACTTTACCTACTTATTTATCTTGGATTGTAAAGTTGTATTTATTTTTACCAGTTATAAGTGTGCTTCATGAAGAATATAGGTTGTTTTGTATTCGCATTTAACTAGTGCAAGTATATTCAGCTTTGAAAATGTTTAAAAATGAAACTGTATTGTTACATTAATATTTGTTTCGCTCTGAAGGGCCGTTATTGTCCTGATTCGGACTGGTACAGCTAGAATATGACATTATTTTAGAGCCACCCAGTGATAACTTAATATTAATGAATTGCTGAAAAAATTAGCCCTTGAGTATTTTTAGACAGAGGAAGAGAAATAAGTTATACTTCATACTTCATACTTGGAGCCCTATAGCCATTAAGACTATTTAATAAAAAATGGTTCTTTGCCATACAAAATTATAACAAATTGATATAAAGTTGTTTTTAATTGGGTCTCATAATCGTTATTATATTCTTTAACATCATAACTCATAAAATTACATTTGAAAGTGTAAGAATTATTTATTAATTATTACGTTTTATGTAATCATTATGAAATTATGAGAGCTGATAAGCAGAAGTAAATGTACGACGCGTGATCCTGTACGTCTTTTTTTTGCATTAACTTACTTGCTATAGAATATATAATATTACATCATAATACTATCTCTATCATGTTTTATAATAACAGGGGTATTCTAACATTTAAAGCTAAAAGAACTTCAATTAATTTTTAGAATTTTGTTATTTATAAATATTAGTAATATGTATTACACACATTAATCATATTTAGGTCTGTTTATTTTTTTAGGAACATTACTTTTACTACATACACTTTTAAATATTTTCCTACAAACTAAGCAAGTAGCAAATGTCACAGTGAAAATCAGTGTCAGAAGAACTGCCAGGACATCCAATAACGCCAGCTGGTACCAGGAGAGTTGTGTGGAGGCAGGCCGCAGGTGAGCGCCTCCGTGCCTCAGGACATACTCAGTCCAGTAAACGATCGTCTCTGCAGGCGTCATTGGTCGGTCTCGAAACACGCTTGAGAGTCTCTTCATGTTCCTGTCATACCTAGAGACATATATTTACGATTAAACTTCTGTGGTTACTTTAAGAAAGGATGAAACATTGTGTACGATTATCTAGTAATTTATCACTCAGCAAATTTGTTACACATAGGTTAAATCGTGGCACGAATAAAAAATTATCTTTAAAATCATAGTAGGTTTTCGTGACACTTCTTGAAATAAGTAACAATGTTATAAAATAAAAAAAAAATTAAGTAAAAAACGTACACGGGTATATTTAGGATTGTTCGGATGGCGTATAAAATAGAATACTCTGTCAGATTTTTAGGACTGAGCTGAACACCAATGCCTTTCTCTTCATAAAATCTGCCATTACGGTGTTGGTCATAGAACTGTGGTATGACAACCACAGGAACCCCACAGTGGATTGCCTCGTGTTGGCTCAACAACCCTCCGTGGGTGATAAACAAAACACAGTTAGGATGAGCTGTGGAAAGTAATATGTGAACAATAATTACTTAGACGATAAAAAATCTCAAATTTAATAATTTTTAATTGTAGAAATGTAAATAACTATAATGCTATTGAGTCAGTTTACCACAAAAAAACAGATTTACTAATTAGATCAATCCTGTGTTTAATATTTGTATGTTACACAATGATAATGCTAAATGAGTTAACTAGAAATGGACTACAATAGCAGAGTTTCTTTTATATTTTTTTAGTAATAAACGTATTATTTCCCAATAACATATCAGTATAGAAAGAATAAACTGAAAAAAGTGTATATTAACATACATTATCGTCTTCCGTGAAGTAAAAGTACAGTTAACATATATTACTACATCAATTTTTAGACTATTGTAATAATTAATAGTTTTACTATCAGATAAATTTTGTAAATTTTGCATACTTGCACTCTGAAAAACAATAACAAACACTTAAAGATAAATGTTACATATTCTCTCCTAACAGCTTGACTATTGGATTGGATTCAACAATTAATTAATCCTCTTATAGAGTTTGAGTAATTGTATTTTCAAATTTATATTCTTAAGTTTAAAGATGCATTTTTCTTAGAGCTCACTTGTTTTATGATGTATTTTATAATCTAAAATTTATATTATGTCTCAAGCATGTCTTTACTTATGTCTTTACTGTACCCAGAACATCACGTTGTGGCGCCCACTTTACAGTCATTACATTTTCTGGAAGTCCCTGGATGTTCACCTTCCTTGTCTTCCACAACACTCTCTGTTTCAGCTGCCTGAACACGTTGATGTACATGTCAAAGTACTCCTGAGGTTGAAGCTCGTCCGGCACGTAGGTCCCCATGCTGAACAGGATGGTACCGTCAGAAGCTTCGTCCATGAACTTTTTTAGAGGCTGACATGACACAAAATTTATAAATTTTTACTTTCTGTAACAATAGTGATATATTGGGTATTGATAGGTTAGGTTATGTTATATTTAGTTAGGTTATGTTAGGTTTATTTAGGTTATGTTAGGTTAGATTTGTTTAACTTGTTAAGTTTGCTTAAGTTATGTTCGGTTAGTCAACCTAAGCAAATCCAACAACCTAAAGAAACCTAATATAACCTAACATAACCTAAATTAATTCTTTACAGTCATATAACGCTCTTTGGAGCAAAGACGTAACATTGTATTTGTACATACAAAGTATAACATAATAACATACAGAATAGATTACATACACAACAGAATACATAATATAAGGCCACATTTAATAGAGATTCGATAGAGTTTTACATGCAATTGTTTATCTATAAATCTTCATCTTATTTCACAAGAGCACAGAGAATTGCTTGTTGAAGTGCTACAAGCCACAACACCGGGTCCCCAGGTAAGTCTCTGTTCCCGACTTAATTCATTTAAAGTAGCTGTTATGACAGTAATAAAAGCTTAGTAGACATTTATCACCTACCATTAGTAAGGTCTTCGTGGTATTTTACATAATCGGTACTATTTATTAACGAATTTCTAACTTTACTATCTGAAATAACAGGTTAGGCAAGACATCATTTGACAATAGTTGGTCAAATCCTAAAAGCTTCCTGTCAAATATATATAGTTATGAACTTATATAAAACATAAATTATTGTAAACTTGAATCGTGTAGTAAATATTTTAAGAAACAAAGTTAAATTCATGATTCTACTAAATATGAGAGATGGTGACTGACATTTCTATTGAGCTATTACCAAAGGGATAGAATCATACGAATGTAATAAAAGAACTATTATGCACTTAAAAACCTACCTCAGGCAGTTGTTTTTCCTCCTCAATATGGATGCCTGCCACAGGAATGATGTTCGGAGTTCTAGGGCGTGCGTAGTCTGCCGTCAGATGATCGTTGACAAAGATAAGGGAAACGTTGTTTATCATATCCGAAATTGGAGGAGAATCAGGGAAATATTGTCTAAAATTATACTCTACATACGGCAAATACCTGTTATAGTACACGTAATAAAGTCCTCTTAAAGAGTAAATAGAGTTTAAAGCCCTTTCGTAAAACGTCATTTTGTTTGCAAAGGCTGTGCATACGTCAGGAATGTAAGGAAGGGATAGAGTGTTTCCAAAAACACTGTTGACAACATTGTTCGTGAAGAAAGCTTGAAGACCAATCACAGGAGCCTTGAATACATGCCCAAAAAGTAACGTAAACTCCTGAGCCCCGTAAAACTCAATAATAACTAAATCAAAATTTACTTTTGATGATAACAGTTTCTGGATCTTATCATTCTCCACAAACTCCTTTAGAATTTGATCAACCACATCAAAAGCTAGATCCACACATCTCCAGGCCGGTGATTCAATAAAGTTAAGTATAGATTGGGTAACTGTAAAATACATACATAATATATCATAGCAGTTGTGTATTTATAAGCCTTAAGGGAAAGTTATCACATACGTTAAATTTTATTATTAATCGTTATATGGATATATGTAACAAAAACTAATTTTTATTTTTGGGTTAGCGTAGCAGAACGTACCAAATATAGTAACATAAAATCAGTGTTGTACTATTTAAACTGTTATTAATGTATTTTTACGTGAAAACTATTATTATATTAAAATTGAGCCAGAAAGACAAATTTTAGTATCAATAATCAACCATGAGCAATACATTTTTATGAGAGTATTTAGATGAGTTAGTGTTTTTCATATAAAAAAAACTAAACGAAGTTGGTAAACCTGAATCCAGTAGTTTCTGTTATTTTACGCTATCTTAATAAGAAAACTGTTATTGAGTATATACAGTACATTATACGACCATTATTGATGCAAAATTACAATGATAAATTTATTTCTATTATCTGACTGGTAATTACGTTACTACTATATAATTTTCCTTCAGTCTTTACAACAGCTGATTGGTGAGCTGTAAAATTTGGACATCATAAGGTGTTTGAGGTTATGTTGTAATTTATACTAGATTAGTTTAAGTTGGACACCTAATTAATTTCAGAATTATTTTAAAAATCTAAAAATTACTATGGAATTAGCTACAAACCAAATTTCAAACACGATGGATACATTTTATTTTGCAATCCATTAGTTGTATATAATTCAGTATACAATCAGAATGCATTGATTGCAAATTGCTACTTTAAATAGTGTAACAATTAAATTAAAATTCGAGATAATGTCTAATTACGTGTCTCTGTTTTCACTAACTCAACAGGCTAATTATTCTCTTCTAAATTTTATCTTAAGACATTTTTATTAAATTAAATTTAGCATAAATTTACAATTTTCATAATTTCAAACAAAAGTAAAGAAATAATATTAATTGGTTTTTCATCATAAAATAAATATTCAAATTAATCCCAACTAAACAATTATAAAAAGTATTATCTTACTATTTACACCTTCGGTTGATACTTTATCAAGAATGATATCGGTGTAGTTTGGTACTGGGGTGTCCAGAGGGAAGGGGCTGTAGACAACTACGTCATGGCCAGCCCTCGCCAGGGCCTTCAGTAGGGGTTGGAAGAAGTTATGGTGACTCTTATAGGGCAATGGTAACACTGCTAAAATACGAGCTCCTTGTACAGATGGTTTGTTGAAAAGTGTGTAGTATAATGATAATAAAAATATAATGTTCATCTGAAACATAATAATAAAATATACAGTGTTTGTAAATTCATGCTACAAATCTCAATAAATTATTCCTTGAGTCAAAATAAACGAAGAACAAATATATCCGGTTGTCTATTAATTCATTAATAGCTTTTCGTGTGTGACTTTATAAATACCATATATTTTCAATAATTTAACAAAAATCCCATTTCACATAGGTAGATTTTACATGTTTGGTTCTCCTTTGAAATCAAATCTGATCCATGCCCTTTTAATTTATTCAAATTATGTCCATTTCAAACTGTCAACCTTAAAAGCCTTTAAAAGAAATTAGTAAAAAGCTTATGAAAATAGTTTAATTTATTAAACTTAATCAAAATCATATGTGCTTTAATTTTGGAATTTGAATCAAAAATACAGAAACTGTACTGTTTCTCCAAATATTGACTAGACTTTTTTTGCAAGTGATATTTCAGGTAGGCAACAAAGGAAATATACATACTTGCTTACATAGAAGGTAAGTCTCAATCTGCTCGGACAGCCAGGCGGCGTTAAAGGCGATCATGGCACCACGTACCAGCTCTAAGCTGGTATGGGAGTGCTAGGGAATCCTGGAGACTCTTTGCCAGCGTAAACAGGTGAGACTCATATGGGTCCCTGGGCATGCTGGTATTGATGGGAATGAGAGAGCCGATGCACTGGCTAGGAGAGGGGCAAAGTGCCCACTGCTGGGGCCGGAGCCGGCTCTTGGTATTCCTCTTCAAAAGGTAAAAAGAAGAATTGACAGGTGGACCTCTGAGGAACACGATGGTAGATGGAGGACCGAGTCCGGGCTCAGGCAGTCTCGTGCTCTTATCCAGGGACCGGATCGCAGGTACAGCGGAGATCTGCTGAGCTGTAACCGGGCCAAGGTGAGGGTGGTTACGGGTATGCTGACCGGACACAATCTTCTTAACAGATATATGAAGATTATGGGCCTAACAGAGGACTCCACATGTAGGCTCTGTGAGGAGGATGAGGAGAGCTCCATACACATCTTTTGTCATTGTGGAGCTCTCTCATCTCTTAGATATAGGACTCTGGGAGCCGCTTTTCTGGAACCAGAGGATATTAGAAGGGCTACACTCGGAGAGATCATGACCTTCATAAGGGGGACTGGTCTCTTGTGACACTGTCACCAGTCTCGGGGCGCAAAGGGCCATGGAGTCTAGGCGCAGTGGGCTTGGCGACAGGACCACAACCCGGTGTATCTAATCTAATCTAATCTACATAGAAGGTTATCGAAATATACCTTTTGTACCTTTTTGGAAGACATAATTCAGTTAGACAACAGAGGAAAATTTGGTTTGAATGGTGAAATTCCACTTTTACAGCCTTGTGTACGATAAAAAAACCAACATTTTAGTTTCATTACTTATCTAACAAGTATTTTTTTCTTATTGCAGACCAATGTCATAGTTAAATGATATAACGTCTATTATGACGTATTTTTGTCAGCTGTTACAATATTAAAAAACAATTTTGTTTTTTACAACAATGCCTTTTAAACATAATATAAATTTAATTGCCAACATAAGGTTTTTTATAACTTTTTAAACGTCTTTGGTTGTTTGTATTTAAATAATTCATTACAATTCGGTGAAGAGAATATTTTGCAAAAAATGGCTTATTAAGGGCAAGTGAGTAATAACTGACTTAATGAAACAAGCAGGCTTTATGCGAATATGTCGCAATAGCTTTCAATTCTAAAATTAACGTACATTTAAATAGTATTTTTTGGTTGTAATTTATAACTAAAAGTGGCCACTTCGAGCATTTTTTACAATAAGTGAAAACAATATGATAGAAAGCTCTATTACTGCCTACTTGAAGTATCACGATAACAGGAAAAACAAGGAGGTCAAAAATTTTACATTCCAGTTATTTATAATCTGTATTCAAACCATATTAAAGAAGAATTTTCTTTACTACAGTACTTCTATATTTCACAGAAGACCTTACCTTAATTGTTATATAGTTGGAGAAAGTATAATATTTCTTAATATTTATCATATTTTTCAAAATAGAAATTAAAATCTCTTTACTTAATTATCTTATGAGTTTATTTAGCTAAGGGTTTTGCTACACAATTAGTCATTACTTATTTTACTGTACTTATATTTTAAACTAAACACTTGTTACTGTCTCAGAACACTCTATTAGGTATAACATTAAATCCGATATAGATAGTCAGGGAGGAAAAGTCTTCTGTTACAAGTTCCATTGAGTTAGATCATAGCTTAGTTGAAGTGTAATGTTTACAATTCACATATATCAATCTAGTTTTATGTTGTAAACATAATGTAAACCTAACTGAGAAAAATGTACTACTTCAAGCATTCTTATAAGAAAGTAATTTATACGTTTTTTCTCCTTCACAGATACCTACTAATTTTCTTCGAAGTTAAATGAGTATGTTTATCCTGATGTAATATATTAATATATTTTTTTAGTTACGACTAAATCAAAATAAAAAAAGGAAAAATGTGCCAGCACGCGATAAAAGTAGTGGTCCTGTGGACGAGCGACTAACTGGTGCTCATATTGTTCATAGTTATGTGATATTAAACATAAATATTTAACAGTATTTTGACGTACAATTTATTTTCGGTCAGAAAAACTTGTATTTAAACATTGTTGCGTACAATTTGAAAATATGCTAAAATTTATCAAACAAAATACATGAGTAGTTTTTAAAAATTAATATTTTCACAGAATCTTCACAAACTATTTTATATTTTATTTAATTATTTTAAATGAACAATTAGGAACTTGTTTGTTTCAATTGTTATGTATTCTTTTTAATTTAGTAATAAGTAATTCTTAATTATTATATAACTTACGTAAAAAATAATGTAGACATACTTGCATTATGTTAATGTCTTTATATATATAAATAAAGGTTGATCCCTGAGAACTGTCTAAAGCCACTGGCCGTTAACTGTTTATAGATTATTGCACAAATCATTCTCAGAATAAATCTTTTAAGATAACAGCAAAGATAAAGAAAAAATAGGTTAGTGGTATTGCAAAATATGTGATAGAGTCACTCAATCTATAGAGATAAGGGAGGAATAATCGAATGCAAATTACTATCTGCAATCAGCCAGCTACTACCTTAACTCCATTAAATATTGTATAATACAATAAATCGAAAAAAAGCGAATAAAATCGTTACTTGATAAAAATACTAATTAATTGGTTAAAACTGTGTCTTATCAGAGGCAGTCAGCGTTATATTTAATTATTAGGCGTTTAAGATATTCAAAATCCATATTACCACATATCTTGTCGATCGGCATGGGACATGAAACTCTTGAGTAAAATCTTGATGAGGGTTGGAGGTGAGGATTCCTCTCACGCACCATCTCTGTCTGCTCATATGTTTTGAATTATGTACCATTAATAATGGAATATCATTAATGTTTGCCTCGTTAATGAATAGTAGTTATGTTAAAGTCGAATTGGAGTAAACACTCCAAATACTAACTAAATAAGGGTGTTACTGAAACCAAAACCACTTCAATATGAGAAGGATATTAAAGAGAAAAAAAAATAAAAGAAGAATCCGAACTCATTTGATAAATCTTTAAAATGTATAAATACTACTTATTTGTATTGGAATATTACCACATATTACTATCCATTGAAAACTTTAAAATATACGGCCATATGTTTACGTGCAATACAAGAGTTAAGTGACACACGTTTATTATAATATAAATATTAGATGTACAAATAATATTTTTATTTATTTCAGTAAGTTACTTTTAACTTTCTCAGACCAAATGGATTCACAAAGAATAGAAATTTTACAAATGGATTCTTTTGTAATTACCTTCATAAATCTTATGAAGGTGAACGTGGTTTGTCGATATACATCACCATAATATTTGTAAATTTTGTGCTTATATTGTAATAAGTCTGTGTTGTGTGACGTTCAATTGTATTGCGTTTCTACCAACACGTCATATGCTAAGAAAAAATATTTTCTGTGGAATAAATACAAAATATTACTCAAGTATCATTTTCCATGTGCAGTTCTTATGATTTCTCAGCCAGTAGTTGAAAGCTCCTACCAAATTATAGGCAGGAAACATGTCTCGAGTTATGTAGAATAGCTAATCTATTTGCCACTCTGCCCTAAAATCAGGGGGTGATTAGATAAATCATCCGTTTAGAATAGTCAGGGCAAAATAACATCTCCCCTGTTCTTATTAAAAATTCATATACCAAATTTTCTTAATCAGCTCATCCATATGTTTATTTATATTTTTAATAGTTTGTTATATGAAATCGACGTTAAGTTCTAATTTATTTAAACAACACTTTTTGCTTACATGATTTTACTAACATAAACTAAAGAAAAACTTGAAAATACCTAAACAGTGTCCTTACATGCATTCTTAATGCCTAATGGTATATAACAAATATAACCAGGTGTGAAATATGCAAAAATATATAATAAAAACAAAGGTCAATACAGGATGATATCATTGTAACGACACAAAAATTATAAAATATAAAATTTTGATTTACAATATAAATTATTTTTTGAAACAATAATAAATTATGTACTTAATATGTGGTATGGAAATTTCAAACCACACCCGTACACCCGTTATAATAATTAACCTTGTTCAAACTAAACTGCCAAAGGTGTTACTGAAAATTCTTTTATTTTACATGTTATAATTATTTTCCAAAAGTACTACTGACGTTTTATCTGTGTGAAGTGACATAACCGACATGCTGAAGTCGTTTGAAGCGGACTGATCCACCAAGAAATTGAATACAGCTATAAAGTAAGATGGTCACCCATGCATGTCCTATGTGTATGGGGATGTACGTCTACTATCATAGGGTACACGACATTCATGAGGAGGGTTTGTGTTTCACAATAATTCGGGTCAGTAGAAAACATAGAAGCTTCCTGTAAAGCACCCTGAGAGTTATATTCTGAAAGAGGATTTATTGTCAACCAAAACATATCTAGTAGTAAACCTAGATTTTTGATAACATCTTGCATATCCTTTTGGATCTCTTTCCGTTTAAAACTTCTAGATATTATTTCCCGAAAGAGGTTCTATAGTCCGTGTATTTATTTAAGTTTGTTTGTGCTATAATTGGGTGTGAATTTTTACTTGTCTGTAATTTAAACTTTGCAATTTCTGAAACTTCATTCTGTTATGTAGTTTAAGCCCCTTTTTAACACAACAATGTCAACGTACATTACCTCACACACATTGCCAAATATTTAATTGAAAATTTGTCGAGATATAAATAATTTGTCAATATTTGAAATAACTCAGCCATTGTCATTCAAATTGTTATCAAGAGCCACTTATAGATAAAGTGGCAGAGACAAAATGAATTGACTTCTCTAAATCAAATAGCTTTACCTCTTAATTTAGTCTTAAATCAATAGTGAACCAACGTCAAGAATTTCACCAGTTCATAATGAAAGTACGTTTTTCTCAGTATGTTAGTCTATATTTCTTTCTAATTATTTTATTTCATGATTGTCATGGGCTTATAATATTTATTTTGTATCATTTATGTTAGTATTTTAAAAGATATTAAGAATATGTAAAGAAATAGTATTACTTTTTAACACGCGTAGTACTCTAATTCTGTGTAACATATGTAGGAGGAAAGAGACAATCCATGTTTATTTCTATCTACACATGTTTATTAATTATTTATGTTTGACTATGAAAAACATCACAATATCTTTTATTAGTGCATTTATATAAAATAAGACTTGTTTACGATTAATATCTGGCAGTCTTAATTTCAGCCTTGTTTGTTTTTTATGTAGTTCATTGTTAACAATGTTATTCTATTATATCCTGTTAATGGTTTGATCATCCTATATAATACAAAAAGAATGGTTGTCTTTTACCTTCAAATATTTGTTATCAAACTATGTTATTCTTTTATATAAAAACATAACCTTTAAATATTTTATCGTAAAATAGGAATTAGCAGCTTTATTGTTATATTTAAAATAAAACTCAGATTATAAATATTATTTATTAAACCCGAATTATTTTTTGATTAAATGTTTTTAGATTTTTACTTTATGAACAATGGGTTGGCGTCTCAAGATAAAATGTGAGATTTGCTTGAAATAAAAATGTGTTATGATGAAGATTACATGATTTTTTTTGTAATTGTAATATGGTTTGAATCTAGTCACTTTATATTTCAATTGTTTTACTTTTATTTTTTTGTATTTACTATTTATTTACTTATTTTATTTTTTGTAGATCCAAGTCGCACATGTATTGACCTCCATCGCCATTCTCCAATTCTATCTCCCATTAGAGGGAGCTCGTATCCTAGCTGTGCTACCCCTCTACGCTAGAAGCCATCATAGGATCTTCCAGCCTCTACTGAGGGCTCTGGCAAGGGCTGATCACGAGGTGGTTGTATACAGCCCCTTCCCCCTGGACAAGCCAGAACCTAACTACACTGATGTCTTCATGGATAACGTTACTACAGTTAATGAGAATAGTTAGTACTGAGTTGCCTATTGGAAGGTCTTATCTTTGTCTTGTCATCAAAATTGATATGAGATATAGAGGAGCAAGTATTTGCCCCAGTTATCTACAATTTACAAATATAATATAAGCATTTAAAAGATAGAGAAGTTCTATTGTACCTCTTCATAATATCGTAAAGAAAATTATGTTTTTGTAGCTTAAAAGAAAACCAATTCCTACAAAATCACCTTAAACTGATATGTAAATTGGCAATTTTCTTGAAGTTGGAAGGCCATACCACACAGAATATTACTAAAAAAACCTGAAATGCCAAAATTCACAACAAAAATCTCAGATACGCACTGGTTAAGTTTTCTTCAATTAAAAAAAACTTTCATATTCTTCTTCTTTTTATTTAAGAATAAAACTAAAACTACCTACCTATCGTAAGCAAATTCTTGGTTCTTTTGATTTAAATTTGTATGGAAGTTCTGACTACTAATATTATTATAAAATATCTTTGAAATTTAATTTATTTTCATGTAAAAAGTGAGGGATAATCAGTTGTTTTTACTAAGGCACACGAAAATGGATACAATATGTATTTGAATTTTTAAAGCAGACCTTACTTTCTGATTTTCGACAGATATTTTAAAAACTGGACATAAATAAAATAATATTCTCTTTTACTGAAGATGTTTGATAGAAAATAAACTTCCATATCCATTATCCAAACGTAAATGTACCTTGTTATGGTGAGGTAAAATGTAAAACAGTACTCAAGCATTCCAAAATATTAATTTTTCTAGGATCCGAGAATAAATTTTAAATTTGTGATTAATTCTGATAACCATTTATTTACTGTGGATCTTTAATAATAATTTTATGTTCATAGTAATTGAAATGTATTAATGAGAAAACTATACACGAATCATGAAAAAGATATACATTATCCCCCAATTGTTTATAAGACAAAGGTAATGTTTTGACAAGTACAAACTCTTATTTCCTCCCGATGTTACCAACTCTTCAACATATTCCTTAACCTATCAAAAAACACTAAAAGTTCAGTATTATCCATTAAAGTCATACAGCATAAAATATAGTTAAAAAACATATAGTTGTGAACTATGATTTACGTTATATGTAAAGTCATGTATTCTTAAAAAATCTTGACAATAAAACATGAACATCTAAAATAGTTTTAAACAATTTAATAAACTGTAATAAACAAATTCAGCCTATTCAATAGTTTTCTGCATACTGTAAGGAATGGAACTCACATAGAAGATTAATAATGAACAAAATACGAAGCTCTTGGTGTTTTCTTTTCTTTTTTTACCATAAAACGGCTAGTATACTAATTGAGTGAAGATGTGGGCCAAAAACCTTTTAATTTGCCTCTACTACAATATTTAAAACTAACTAAGGCAACGATGTTGCCAAATTTAGTATTACAGTGATATACAACTATTCTCGTAACATAAAGTTATCCTACGAATAATTAAATTCAATGAAAGTAAATCAATGTAATTAAAAATATATATATATAACTAGAAAAATATAATCTAAGTTTATGTTACCAGTGAATAAACTAAAGTTACAGTAATGTTTAGGTAAAATATTATTTTGATTACTAATATTTATTAATAGGCACAATATCTTTTTTTCAGTAAAGAGACTGACCTTGAAATACACAGACATGCCTTATTACAAGTGTGCGGATTTATTCGTGGATGTACTTGACCTGGTGTTTGATGATTTCATTAAAAGCGACCAAATTCAACAATTGCTAACTACAAAGGAACGTTTTGATTTAGTGGTTACAGAAACATTCCATGCTCAAGAATTCACAGTTATACTGGGACATATTTTTAAGGCACACGTTATAGGAGTTCAAACTACGTGATCAACAGCAATATGGGAAACACGCTATCTATCGCCCATATTCCTGATCTCTGTTCACCCTTCTTTAATAACATGTCTTTCTTTGAGAGATTTCTTAATGCGTTCTATGTATGGAGAAACCTATATTATGTGTATTACGACAAATATATGCAACTGTTGGAACAAACAATGAGAAAATATTTCCCTGACGCTCTCCCAGTCTCGGAGATGATGAACAATGTCTCCCTTGTTTTCGTCAACGACCATCTGACGGCTGACTACGCCCAGCCAAGAACTCCCAACATCATCCCTGTGGCGGGTATTCATATAGAGGAAGTAAAACCATTGCCTAAGGTACTAAATCTTTTATTGTAAAATTATTCCACTGTTTTCAATTAGTCAATCTATGAATGTACTATAATGACATATAAAAACTAAACATTTATTGTATTTATAGTTATGCAGAAGACTGAATATTCTGTAACTTAACTTCCAAAAAGTAGTTCAAGGAAATTGTACTGTATTACATTTGAACTTAGTATATTTATTATTTTTAAAACCATATAACTCATGGATTCAATTTAAACTACATATCAGGATATCCAAGAATTTATGGATGGGGCAGCAGATGGCGTCATATTCTTCAGTCTGGGATCCTACGTGCATGACGATCTGAAACCTCAGGAGTACTTTGACACGTACAATAACGTGTTCAGGCAGCTGAAGCAGAGAGTGTTATGGAAGACAAGGAAGGAGAACATCCAAGGACTTCCAGACAATGTAATGACTGTCAAATGGGCTCCACAACAGGATGTACTGGGTCAGCTTACACAATTTTATTTAGAACAAAATTTAAAATAAGAATGTTAAAGCAATTATTATAAAGTGATGAATTTTAGAATTTATTATAAGTGTAAAAAAAACTGATACACTTGCAGTTTCTATCACAGATTGTGGACAGCTTACAGCAATAATTTTTGGAATTTTTGCCGCCCTCCAGTGGCCTTGACTGGAGGGTTCCGACATTATCGCAAAATAACGGTGTCAAGCAACATCAAACGTAGCTGTTCTTTGGATGGGTGTCGATAAGAGCGATCCTATCCTTACATGCAGACTGCCTGCCCGGTCACTGGTGGTAGATCAGAAGTCGCCCCAGAATTTCTTAGCCCTAACTTCACCTGGTAAAATAAGACACACCACAACTACTTTGACTTTTAACTTTAACATTATTTATTCAGGCATGTGCATTTTTGTCGGAATAAATATTGATTAAATCATTATTGGCGTCATAAATATCCATATAATCTGCTTTTAATTTCACCATTAATTACTATAATCGATACGGTATTGAAATAACACTAACTTATCATTTTAAAACATTCCAAGCAATGGCCTTACCTTGCATTTTCTTGTTAAATGTCCTATTTTAATTATAATAGCAAACTTTTATAGTATGATTGGTAAAACACACCAAATTCAATAATTTCTTATTAAATAAAGAAAAGTTTTAGTGGGGAGCTAATAATAAACTAAATATTTAATATCAAACATGATTAGCTAAATTACAAAAGCATTTATTAAGGTTAGAAATGTATTACGATCTTTTATCACGTACTCAGCTCCTAAATGATAAAATGTCTTACCATTGAAAGATTGATCAATCTTTGATATTTCCAACTTTTCCAACATTCTAATTTGCAACACATAAATTCGAATGAGTGTTTTGTATGTACTTTGTAATAGCAACTCTCAACACGTTTTAATGTCAGTGGTATCAAGATTGAGGGATATTATTGCACGTGCTAATCGTAATCAGTCTCATAATGTTTAACTAAAAGTTATAATGTTGAGTGAATTAATGTGCCTAATTAAATTAATATGATTGATTCCATAGTAGAGGTATTTACAACAGCCATTGCAACATATATTGGCTTTATAATGCTTTTATAAATCGAAATAGTGAGATTCATTATATTGTTTTGTTTTTTTAATTGTTTTTAGCACACCCCAACTGTGTGCTGTGTATCACCCACGGTGGACTGTTAAGTCAAAATGAGGTGATTCACTTTGGAGTCCCTGTGGTTGCTATCCCTCAATTTTATGACCAACATCGAAATGCACGTTTCTATGAAGAAAAGAAAATTGGTGTTCAGCTGAGTATTCGAGACCTTACAGAGATTAACATTTTGTCGGCCATCAGAAAAGTTCTCGAAAACACCCAGTCAGTATTGGTTTGTCTAATATTTAGTTACTGCACATACAATTAATTATAATTCAAAATAATATTGGGTCTGTCAAGGTTAGTTTGAGTGTAAGAGAGGTTATGCATTTTTTTTAGAAGTAAGCTATATATACCCTGATTGTAACTTATATGATCAGCTAGTGACCAGGGTGACAGGAGTTTAACCAAGTTTGGGCATTTATATTTTTATTTTCAGTTATTTCATCGACCTTGAAACAAAATTGTGAATAGACCACAAATAAATTAACCCATATAAAACACGTAATGACCATCGCTGAACCAATATATGAGATAAATCTAAGTTTAAGTCATGTATTTTAAGTACCTGATTTTATACAAAAATTATAGTTGATTTAACATTCTGTTTTAAGTACAATTTCTCTAGAACAATGTAATTCATAACAAGTCTTGACATACATAACACTATAGGTTCAAGGTCATTGGTATTTATTGCATTTAAAGGAAGTTTGATTGTCCCCACAGTTTTTTCAACTGATGTGAATTAAACCTATAACAATACCCATGAATTATTATAGTTTCTTAAGTTAAATATTTAAACAAAACTACATATTTATCTTGAAAATTTTACACACGAAATTTGGTGCCTTTCCACCCATTCACATCAATCTCTCACTCTAAGTTGGTGAGTACCTCATATATTTGTTTGTGTACTCAACCTCATAGTAACTCATTCATTAAACATTTTCAGCACTGTTATTATTTTTAGTCTTTTTTTATAATTTCATATTACTTTCGACTTGCGCAATATGTAGTAAACATTTTCTTATATATTTATTGCTTCAATTATTATTATTTGACATTTATAGTATAAATAATTCTCTGTTTCTCTTATTGGTTGGTTTTATTTCTTTAACAGTTATTCAGCTTGTTAGTATTCTTAAAAAACAATAATTATTTTAAGGTTTTCTAAAGCCAAAAAGTATCATGTTTACAATGTATTGTAATCTAAATTGATATTGTTAACAGTTTGTTATATTTTAATTATAAAATCTTAGCAAAGAAATTGATAAAAATTGTGAAACTAACGTTGTACTCATATTTTTTTATAACAAATGTATTTTATTATTTACTCCCATAAAATAATATAGTTATTCTTTATTTATAATTGTATTTAATTCGTTTTGAACATCTAGATAATATAAAATACATTACAAATAATATTATAAATATGATATACTGTTCAATACTTATAGATATACAAACAACATGAAGAGGCTGTCAAGCGTATACAGAGACCTACCAATGACGCCTGCAGAGACGGTCGTGTACTGGACTGAGTATGTCCTGAGGCACGGAGGCGCTCACCTGCGGCCTGCCTCCACCCAACTGTCCTGGTACCAGCTGGCGTTGTTGGACGTTCTTGCAGTTTTCCTGACAGGGATTGTCTCTGTGACACTTGTTATATATTACATTTGCAATCGTTTATATGTATACATTTACAATAAAATTATCGATATTACACATAAGAAAAAATACAATAAAATGTGAATAGCTTAAGAAAAGAATTGTAAGTCAATGTCCTTTAAAACTGGAATTAACTAATAAGGTTAAGTAAAAATATTATGTATAACTAGAAATGTACATTTAAATTGTCACTTATATTTAAATGTAGGTTTAGATCAGTACTGAGTGTAGACTATCAATATTTACAATAGTTCATCAGTAATACAATGTTCATTACCATCAAACACTGACGTATCATTGAATATGTTGTTTCCAATTACTCTAATCACATCTACAGGTTTCATTTTTAATTGTAGCATGTTTTAAATAAAAAAAAGATATTCGACTATTGTGAATACTTTAAAAAATTGCAGTAGATTAATAAAATATGAAACCTGTTTACTTGTTAGTTACTCATGTTTAGGGCATCTAGGTATAATAATGGTAGACCTCCAACCTCCAACTATCCCTATTCCTTTAGTCTATACGCTCATTCTAAATACATACTCTGAGATTTTTCATTATTTAATGGTAGTTCTGCCTTTAAATGCCCTCAAATTGTACCAAACAACCAGCATAATTACTCAAAGGATTTCATTCTTAGCATGGACACAGAGAAAAACTAAACAGGGGTTTCTTTCTTACGGTCATATCAAACGCCTATGTGGCAGTTACAAATAGATTACATATAATGTAGCCTACATCTTTATACTTATGTAGTATAATTATTAAGTTATGTTTTTATTTTTATCTGTAGTGTGTATTACACTAGTACAGACGAAATGCTGAGATTTTGAGCTAAAACGGAAATACTGTTTCAATTGATTAAATAAGTAGTCACACATTAGAAACTTGGTGGCTCTTATCAATTCAAAAATGAAATATGGGTTGATATGTTGATATGAAATATAAAGCTTTCAAAACTTTAATTAACAGGTTGAGAGTAACACAACATTAGTTTTTACGTATTATCCTCAATAAGAGTAAACGTGAAAGCTCTTTCCCCCATTATACATCTTTAAATGTCCTTCCAAACCAACACCTTTTCATTTTCAAGGTTTTAAGGTTATTTTAATTAGGAGTATGTTTTATTGTACAAGACTTGCTATAAGTGAACTATTAAGGTTGCCCAAAAGTCAATAAATCAATTTTCAAAAGTGTTTTTTCAGAATTTGGGACCTAAGTCTTTTAATAACATTCCTAATCATATAAGAAATATTACTTCCTTGAGAACTTTTTGAAAAACTCTTTTTTAACCCCTAAATCTTACATAATTGTAGCCCCACTAAGTAACAAAACATACTTGTCAGCGGAGTCCATCTTAACTATAACGTATAATGCATAAAATAAATTAGTACATAGTAATATAATAAATTTAACACATTCTTATCAATAATAGTAACAGAGAAAATGGCAACTGGTGGGCAAAACTCACCTAGTGTATAAGTGGCAAAAATTAAGCAAGTTAATTGATATTACATAGATAGTTTATAATAACAAGTATTATGATTATATTTATTAAAAGGTTGTTCCCAAAGATGGATCCTTTGGACATTTCATGAGGAATGGGTCGAGCTGATTTACCTTCTCTTACCCCAAATTAAAAATGGGTTTTTCTGCCAGATGTGATTTAACATGTTTTCAAACTAGACAGATGCTTTAACTATTCAGTTCAGTATCAGCTCCAACCACGTGCACTATAGGCTCTAAGCTTACATGTTTTTTTGTCTGTATTGAAAAATTATCAACAATAAAATATCAGCTCAATTAACCTATTCACTTGATCATTCCAAAAGTTCTTATTTGTTTCTTAGAATGCTTTCTGACTGATTATTGACAAATCTAGATATTAATTTTCTTAACTTCAGCTTAATATGTAAATAGTGAAATGTTTAATCTTGCCTCTTCCACGTTATAATTCTTTTTAAACTTTTTTGTTCATTGCTCTTCATTGAATATATTTCAACATTTGATGTTAATCAAAAATATGTTATTTTTAAGCAGATGCTTCAGGTTAGTGGCTAACTATTTATGATTGTATCCATATGTTATGTTCTATTGTAATCAGTTGTTAATTTTACAATCAAACAAGCTAGACTCAATTTCTTTTTTAATTTTTAGTTAAATTAAGTTTATCTTTTCTATTGGCCACATTACTAGCAACAGTGGCTACTCAATTTCCATTTTTTTACTTTGTGAAAATTGTTGTGTTTCTTTGAAAGAAATAAATGCCTTTATTCATTTATGTACAACTAGTCCAGTGAATAGCTGACCTTGCTTTAGAGTGTTTCAAAAGCATAAATTTCATCAGTGCACCTTGGCCCATAATATAGACTGAAGAATGATAGAGTGTCCAAAATGAGTCTAGTGAAGGTATTGCTGTATCTGAACATAAAACGACTTCAAAATAATATGGCTATTATTTTCAAAAGGATATTAATTTTATAGAAATCTTTTATATATGATGACTTTGGCTATGAATTCTTCACAAAAACTTTTACGATAATCGTTTTACAGGATTAACTTTAAATGTAATGAAATGATATACGCTATTATAAGCAAATAATACTATTGATTGTTTAGTATCAGAATATCTTATATTAAGAAATGTTGCTCGATTAGTATGTCAAAGTTTATTTTAATTAATAAAGAACAGTGTTAAGCACGTGCCTTCATTTCTTAGTTAAGAAGCTTTGGAGATGGCCTTTGAGTGAGATAAATGGCTCCTGCGCATTGCTAGTAGAGATAATATAAATAAAAATCGCAAATATATAATCCATAAAAACATCAATTCCCTATTAAAATGGTAGTTTCTATAAGCACCTGATAATGAAAAAAAACTTAGAATCAATAATTTGATAATCTTTCTTACTAGATCAACTATTTTTGATAACTTACCTATATTTTTGATTTCGATATAAGATAATGTTGATATAAATTTTTAACAAAATGAGGTGAAGGTCACCCCAAAACATTAGTCTGAATTATTTTTACTGTACTTTAGTAATAGTGATTTTATTGTTAATTTAGAAACATTTGTGTATTTCAGAACGAATTCTCTAATTTATAATATAAAAACTGACTTCAATGTATGAAAATAGTGTGAGGTAAAATATTATACTATTCTTTTATAAAAGACACTAGTTCAAATATTTAGAATCAAATCATACAAACCTGCTACCAGACAGTATTAGATTGCTTTAAAACGTTTGGAATATTTTGCTTCCCTACTATTTTGCAAGGCTGCGTGTGAACGAAAGGCTGAAATGCTCAACAACTTTCATCCAAAAGCATATCTCTCAACAATGCCTAAATAAAGGTATTCCAAAAATGTAAGCACTTATATAAGTCCTTTTGTCTTCTATAGAGTGATCTTTTTTATAAAAGTGCCCAAACATACTTCATATTTAATAAAAAAAATAATGAAAATTACGATGGCAAACAACAATCGTTTATGAGAGTGTGTTTGAGTAGGTTTACAGTTTTTGAATGTTACCACCAAGGAAAGAGACAGAGGTCGTATCCAATTGTGCGCTGAATGAATTTTGACCGTTCTCCATATGAAAGTCAGATCCAGCAGCATTGTTAGTCGCTCAAGGATAAACAAGATAATTACTGTAACAAATTTATAATGATAATTGGTGGCAAATGCACTGCACTATTCGATGTCGCCATAAGATAACGCCCTCTTTTTATTTATTCTCTGTGATGTTACTTTCTTTTATTTATCTCGTCTCTCGTATCAAAAATGTTAAAGGGAAAAAGATATTTCTTTCTTCATCAATTCTTGTTGGATAAATTACTGATTTTCAAAATTTCAAATAACAGCAAAAGTACTTGAATACTTGTTAAGATGAAGTAAAATCGTCAAATAACGATAATGTTACTTTTTATCAGTATTATAGTAGTCATATAATAATCATATAATGTTTACAAACTGTAAAGGGTTGGAAGGGAAGGATGAACAACCAAGAATATTTTGCAAGTATGTAAGGTTTTGAGACTTATATGTACTATGCTAAACTTCACCATATAAGTACATAAACGTATACAATTATGTTTATGAGTATAGAACCCCACGCTTTCTTAATTATTAACTGATGATGCATAAGTGGCCTTTACTCACATCAAGTTTGTGTTGTTAAACCGTAACTGATAATTTGAGAATTGTCAATATTTGGTGGCCAATACGTCAAAGCCAGTTGATAAAGATAACCTTGGGCTAGTTTTTTCAGTGTTGATTGAACACAGTGGGTGTCTAATCGTGGTGCGTTTTGCTTTGACGTTTTCTTGTTTCCTAAATATAATGTTGTAACTTAGAGGTTAGATTAATTGTTTTGTTGATAGTTTGAGCTTGTTGAGGTGCGAATACAAAAATGAGGTTAAACTGGCGTATCTTGATGCTCAAACCTGTTTGAACTATGTAAATTTTATTCCTGCCCTAATAAGTGCAGAAACGTTTTATTAGTGTGGAGCCCTCAATTTTGTTTTCGTAGGCCTATACATACTTCCTGCTGTTACTAGTTGTGTACAGGTGGACTTCTTGGCTTAAGAGGCTAATCGAAATGGTGTAAAGTAAGGATGTAAGATACCTTAGTCGTACTTATTAAGGTAAGTATTTTCTAACTGCTCACTCAGTCATTGTGTGTCTAAGTTAATGAAGTTGGTCTCTAGTCATTGTAAGTGTTGATTATATTGATATCTTACCACTGTAAGATCTGAAAGTTAAGAGTGGGGCAAACTAAGTATTGATCCACCTCAAAGCTCATTTTGATTTAAGCGCTAATTCTTTTCTGTTATAATCTGAAATATTGAGTAGTTTTGTTAAAAATAAATGTATAGGTCCAAATGTTTGCCAAACATGTCATATTTAAATCCAACGCTGGTAAAAGTGAACTGCTGTCAACCAATATACGTGTTATTAAGGCAATCAATTATTGTGGATTTAAGTGTCTTAATGAGACACTGAATAAGTTAAGGTAAATAAGCTTGAATAATTAACGATGTTGAAGTTTTGAATGGTGGAAAACACAGATTACTTTGTGTACAAAGAGAGTTAAGGAGAACTCAATTGTGTATGTATGATACATAATTAATTGAATTCTCCTTAACTCTCAATTATTGATGCGTGTAAACGTAGTTAAATTGATCCTTAATTATTAATGATAGAGTTATTAAGTCCGTTTACTTTGGGTTAAGCGAATGTGTGGAACCTTAGTAATAGTGGGTACATAAGTGATCAATATGTTATATCAATATGCCTGTTTAAGGGTGGGTCAGTATTACTTCTTATTGTGTATTCTCCCTTCTCTGCTAACTTATTTCTCTTGTATTTTAGTAACCGTGTGCCTTTATTGACTATATGTCCTCTCAAACTTTATCCAAGGTCAATTCACTTGATTATATTTTAACAGGTTATTTCCATGGGATGTGATTTTTCAAAGTGAATACTTATTATCCTTATGATCAACCCTGGGGATTGTGGGCCTTAAATTGTATTTTTTATTAATGAGTAGTATCCAGAAACCATCTACAGTTTTATTTATAACCGGTCATATTACGAAATGTGTTTTGTCAACAGTACCTTGGAAACGTAGAACTGACTAAAAAAAAAACATTGATTTTATAGTGAACTCTGATTTTGGTAATTTTTTGTGTGAACATTTCTTTTGCTATCTCAATATTACAGATCACACAAATTAGCAACATACCAAGGATTTCTTCATGGCACTAACTAACATTTCCAAAATTCGGTTAGTATTACCTTGGTATCTAAAATTATTGTGCGTAGTTTTTTAATTTTAGTTAATTCTTAGGTGACGTGACTGTAATTATATAAGTTGGGGTAGACATTTGTAGTATTTCATATGGGTGGTAACAACACATAATTAACACATTTTGAGAAAACAGAGTGGGTATAAAATATCATTAATTAAAGAATTCGGTTCCAAAGAAATTCAACGTCTGAAATAAAACGAGCAATGCTTCTCGAATATTTTACTCTCAATACATTGTATTTATTTATCAAAATTAAAGATAGTTTTTAGCGAATTCGAGGAATGTTTAGGAAGTAATATCAAAGCCATATTATTGAAACTAACAAAAATATTCTTTTAATTCATTAACTTTCTAAATTTTGTATTAAAATCAAGTTAAAATGATGTCTTAAAAACAGTTAAAAAGATTGGAGTTTAAAAAACTATATTTGGGGTTTGAAGATGTCATTTTTTATTTATCTTACTACGCTTAATGATAAGTGTCAATAGTGATGGCTGTGCATAATAAAGCCCCAACGAGTTACCACAGCAAAACTATAAATTTTAGTATTGAGCAATCCAATTTAATCTAGCATGGTATTTTTAAATATTAGTTAAAAAAACAAGAGACTAATCACAAAGTTGCCAGCCTCGTCACCCAAACCGGTTTAATACAGAGTGTGCATACATCATACAAAACTGAACGAAGCGTACGTCCTATGTGCTAGGTAGTATGCACTCAATACCACTGCGCCTATACATGTTGGTGAGTCAATACCACTGTATGTTTATGGGTGAGTCAATACTAGTGTACTTGTACATGTGGGGAACTCAGTAACGATGTACAAATATGGTTGAAAAGATGGATCAATACCACAGTACGTCCTACGTCCTAGATGGTATCCACTCAATACCACTGTGCCTGTACATGTTGGTGGGTCAATACCATTGTATGTGTATGGGTGAGTCGGTACTAGTGTGGAGGACTCAGTAACGATGTACAAATATGGTAGAAAGGATGGATCAATACCACAGTACGTCCTACGTCCTAGGTAGTATGCACTCAATACCATTGCACCTGTACATGTTGGTGTGTCAATACCATTGTATGTGTATGGGTGAGTCAATGCTAGTGTACTTGTACATGTTGAGGATTCAGTAACTATGTACAAATATGGTAGAAAGGATGGATCAATACCACAGTCGTCCTACGTCCTAGATGGTATGCACTCAATACCACTGCACCTGTACACGTTGGTGGGTCAATACCATTGTATGTGTATGGGTGAGTCAATGCTAGTGTACTTGTACATGCGGAGGATTCAGTAACTATGTACAAATATGGTTGAAAGGGTGGATCAATACCACAGTACGTCCTACGTCCTAGATGGTATGCACTCAATACCACTGCGCCTGTACACGTTGGTGGGTCAATACCATTGTATGTGTATGGGTGAGTCAATGCTAGTGTACCTGTACATGCGGAGGATTCAGTAACTATGTACAAATATGGTTGAAAGGGTGGATCAATACCACAGTACGTCCTATAGTCCTACGTCTTACGTCCTACGTCCTAGGTAGTATGCACTCAATACCACTGCGCCTGTATATGTTGATGGGTCAATACCATTGTATGTGTATGGGTGAGTCAATACTAGTGTACTTGTACATGCGGGGGACTCAGTAACAATGTACAAATATGGTAGAAAGGGTGGATCAATACTACAGTACATCCTACGTCCTACGTCTTACATCCTACGTCCTAAGTAGTATGCACTCAATACCACTGCGCCTGTATATGTTGTGTATATGCTGTATACTATGTACCATTGTATGTGTATGGGTGAATCAATGCTAGTGCCTCGACCACCAATAATTTGGCTTCACAGTGTAGTGTATTAACTGCAAGGTCATGAGTTCTCTGCAGGACAATCTTGAACTGTACGATTGGCAGCAGTGTCTACAATCTGAAACCATAGATTCTAAGCATGCTTTCACAGTTCTGGCGTGTCCTACATTAGTCAGTCAGCTGATGGCCACTTTGTAGTTACAGGCAAGTCCAAATAAATGTACAACACACTAATTATCTAACCATAAAATGTAAACGTTCTTAAACTAGTATGTTAATTTAATATGATTGAATGTTCATACTTATCTCAAAATAACTGATTTCAGTTTCATCACTAGTATGAGATAATATACAAAACATTTGTTTAAATTTTAAGAGTTATTTACGATTTACCAGCTGCATTATTTTTTTATTTATTTACCCACAACTCTTTTAATTAAAATTCAAATTTAGCTTACCACGTGTTTCACAAAAATGTTCAATTTCAAAAGTTGTACTTGTAATTTGCAGATTCGTCGTTGTTGCAAATTACTAACAAGTTAAGTATCAATCATATATTAGTAAAAAAAAAAACAAAAAAACGCTTATATCATATATATTTTCGAGAAAGTTGTAACAAACTTTCAGTGTGTGACCGTTTTTATGTTTTACTACTTTAAAGGTCATCATAGTATGTTTATTTTTTACAAAACCATCAATTATAGAGTTGAGTGAACATCGGTTGCTATTTAGTGTGATTATAGAGGTGAGTGGACGTAGGTTGCTATTTAGTGTGATTATAGAGGTGAGTGGACGTAAGTTGCTAATGAGTGTGAATATAGAGGTGAGTGGACGTAAGTTGCTAATGAGTGTGATTATAGAGGTGAGTGGACGTAAGTTGCTAATGAGTGTGATTATAGAGGTGAGTGGACGTAGGTTGCTATTGAGTGTGAATATAGAGGTTAGTGGACGTAGGTTGCTATTGAGTGTGATTATAGAGGTTTTCGAACGTATGTTGCTATTGAGTGTGATTATAGAGGTGAGTGGAAGTAGATTGCTATTCATTGTGATTATATAGGTGAGTGGACGTAGGTTGCTATTGAGTGTGATTATAGAGGTTTGTGGACGTAGGTTACTATTGAGTGTGATTATGAAGGTGAGTGATCATCGGTTGCTATTGAGGGTAAATATAGAGTTGCGTAAACATAGATTGTTATTGAGTAGTGATTATAAAGTTGGGTGATCTTCGGTTGTTATTGAGTGTGATTGTAGAGTTGAGTGAACATCGGTTGCTATTGAGTGTGAATATAGAGGTGAATGAACGTAGGTTGCTATTGAGTTTGATTATAGAGGGGAATGGACGTAGGTTGCTAATGGGTGTGATTATAGATGTGGGTAAACATAGGTGGTTATTGAGTGTGATTATAGAGGTGAGTGATAATCGTATTTTTCTTTCAAGACATCTATTGACGTAGGTGGAGATTTTTTTATTTCTTTGTGTTTTTTTTTTTTTTTCAGTTCAATGTTGGATGATGTGTACGTTATTGTTATTAGGATATGAAAGTAGGGATTAAACATTATAACCTTCTTACTCCTTGTGGATGTCAGGCAATATCTTAATGATTTAAAGTGTTTGTCTTTTTTGTGTCTAACCACTTTAACAACAATGGAATCTTATATCAACAACTTTGAATGATTCAAAAGCCAACGATTTACTTTCTGTTCAGTATATATTCATCAGTATTCAATACAGGTACTTACTTATTCATGCATATTAAATAACTTAAATTATAACTAATTTATTTGTTTCAGTTTATTATCTGTGTCACCTCATTTAAGATAATTTGAGTCTGATACATCATCCACGTCCGTGTTTACGTTCTTAAACAATCAATTATAACATGAAGGTATGTCATTAGTATTAATTAAACTTTATGTTAAGACAGCAGTAAGATAGCATATGGTAGATACGTAATAAAAGTCGAATGGCCACCTGATTTATACTGAAATATGTTTAATTCAATCAAAATATTCTGGTTTAAAAAAACTAAAATAAAATAAAGAATGTATTATTTTATCAGAGGAAGATAGGACTGAGAAGCTCTCTCCTACAAATTTAAACTAACGACTGAATAAAACGTTCCAGTGAAGTATAATATTCCTTGTTTTTAAAAGTAATACGTGATAAAGATGACTTAACAACTTGTTATAGGATTGTGCAACACAGTCATCTGTGTTGTTCCCCAACAATTTATATGGAACAACGCAAAGAATTTGCCTACTTTCTAATCTGCAGGCGTTTCACCAACTTTGTATCAGTATATGTGAGAGTGTAACACTGTTAAAATACCAGGTTGAAAAGCTTTTTCTAAAAAATAATAATGATAAATAAAACTTAATATACAATTTATTATTATTATTAAGTTTTAATAAATTGTAATAAAATAACTCTCTGTTTATATCTAACCTCTTACCCACAGAGAGGAAATAATCAGAGGTCGCATGCATTGTGAAGAGTTATTTTGTCAAGTTAGCCATGTGATGTCAAGGTCACCATGTTAACAGTTCCTCCCTTTATGCCTCCAAAAGTCAATGATAAACATAATAATTCTTACTGCATATGTAAATGGTTTGTATAATAGTTGTAATGTTCATACATGTTCACTTGTTTACTGCTACTGAGGCGTTTACTGTGGCAATGTAAAAGCGATCTCTGTATCTTTATATCCAAGTCTTACATCACTGCCTAGTTAGATCAGGTGGTTTGGAGACGTTCAAATAAAATTAAACGGGTTTTTAATGTACCTCTGTTTTTAGAATGTGCAGGGGTATTTTGAACTTGGATTGTTAGTGTTTCCAAAAAGGGTTTTCTTTTAAATTTAATTAATTTGGTACAAACGATGTTATTTATACAGGGTGTCCCGTAAGTAACCAGCCAAACTTCTGGAGGTCATTCCTTGGGTTATAACAAACAAACAAAAAATCTCGCTCCATTTTTTTGTTGTAAAAAATACATACAGGCTATCTCTCTGTATGTATTTTTTACTAAAAACTTAATACCTCTAAATTTATTTTAGATAAAACCATGAAAATCGGTATGAATGTTGATCTTCATAGTGTTCATGTGCTATTTAAATTTCATTTTTTACAATAATCATTTCAAAATGGTGGCCATTTTAAATTTTTAAAGCCAAATATCTTAATAACCTTAAATTTTACAAAAAACCTGTGAGTTACAACAAAGTTTAAGAATTTATTTCTAAAAATAATTGTATAACAAGTTTTTAGATTGAACAACTATTAACTGAGAAATTACAATTTTTTTCAAATAAAAATACGCTTG
Organism: Stictocephala bisonia; assembly: GCA_035578905.1. NCBI lineage: Eukaryota > Metazoa > Arthropoda > Insecta > Hemiptera > Membracidae > Stictocephala > Stictocephala bisonia. The sequence continues at coordinate 9,869,689 of JAQJVL010000003.1, forward strand.
ATACTAGTAAAATTGGAAACTTTAGTAAAGTGACAATTATTTACTAAAAGTTAGATTAGTGCTAAATAGATTTTTACAGCTGATTTGGAAATTTAAACTACATACAGTCAATGATTATCAGCTGACTGTAATATTGACAGTTCGTTGTTGGAAAACACCTATTTTCATTTGTTATTGATTGGAGTTCATTATTAAACAAAAATTATTGCCTGTATGGACTGGATAATAGCAATTCAAGCTAGGCAGTACGACTCTATGAAGAAAGATTTCCTCATCGAGAAACGTTCGTAAATGTTCAGAGGTCCTTAGGGAGCGTGGAACATTTGCTAAAATTGAAAAGTTGGGTCGTCCAGTTTCAGTGACAACTTTTAGAACTCAAGAAAGAACATTAAATGTCATTGAAGAAAGCCCTAGTTCGTCAGAAAGTTGTCACAGGTAGAAGGAATGTTAAAACCTCTGCGTGGTGTATTTTGAAACATCAACAATTGTATCAATACCATATTTAAGGAGTCGAAAGTCTTTCTGAAAAAAACTTCCAGCTTTGTATTAATCTGTGTCAATGGTTTTTAGGAAAATTTGCTTTTATTCCACTATTTCTGTCAAGTATTTTGTTTACCGATGATACAGGATTTTCAAGAGAAGACATTTTCAATTACCATAACAACCACTTTTAGGCTGATTTCAACCCACATGCTACATCACATTGCAGATACCAAGTACGTTTTTCTCTTAATGTGTGGATAGGGATTATTGGAGATAAATTGTTAGGACCTGTATTTTTGCCAAATAGACTAAACGGAGCATCATATTTAGACTTTTTACAACATTTGCTACCTGAACTATTAGAAGACATGCCTTTACATGAAAGAAGTTCAATGTGGCTTATGCAGGATGGTGCTCCTGCACATTTTAGTGTCGATGTTAGACTACACTTAAAACGGATTTTTAGAAACAAATGGATATCCCGTGGTGGTCCTGTAGCGTGGCCTGCCAGGTCTCCTGATTTAAACCCCCTGGACTTTTTTGTATGGGGTTACCTTAAATCTTTGGTATACTAAACACCTGTTGGAAGTATTGAAATGTTAAGGGAAAGAATAGTGAATGGCTGTAATACGATTAAACAGAGACCGGGTGTATTTGAACGAATGAGAAGTTCTATGAGAAATCGACTAGAACAATGCATAGACATGAATGGTGGGCACTTTGAGCACATGCTGTAGGATCACAATTTTTTTTCTTTTGTTGTTCTTTACTGTTGTTTTTGTGTTGTAATAAACATCACTTCTAATCTACTCCTACTGCATTTAGTTTTTAGTAAATAATTGTCACTTTACTAAAGTTTCCAAAATTGTATTAATATCAAGCATATTTCTATTTGATAAAAATTGTACGTTCTCAGTTTTAATAGTTGTTCAATCTTAAAACTTTTTTACGATTATCTTAAAACTTTTTATACGGTTATTTGTAGGAATAAATTCCTTAACGTTTTTGTAACTTACAAGTTTTAAGTAAAATTTAGGGTTATTAAGATATTTGGCTTTAAAAGTTTATAATGGCCACTATTGTAGGATAAAGGATTATTGTAAAAAAATGAAATTTAAATAGTACATGAAAACTATATAGATCAACATTCATAGCAATTTTATTGTTTTATCTTAAATAATCATAGAGATATTAAGTTTTTGGTAAAAAACATATACAGACAGTTAGCCGGATAATGGAGTGAGATAGAGGATTTGTACACATGAAATTGTTTGTTTGTTTTAACCCAAGGAATGACCTCCAGAAGTTTGGCTGGTTACTTACGGGACACCCTGTATATATTATTTTGATATATACAGACAATTAATGTCAGTGATGAAAAGGTGATAATGAGACCAACTGATTTATATGCATGTTATATCCAAACCATATACTGTAAGATTTACTACTTATGACAAAATAACTATAGATAAACTATTTCAGATAAAATAAAGAAGATTTATCTTAAATTTTTTTTAACAATTAATTAAAGAAAACTAAACTTACTATTAGATTTAGACTAAGACAAATAAAAGCGTGACCGGGATTAGCTGGTAATTAATAAAATAAACAACAATTAAAGGTTGTCTTATAATTCAACATATATTTGTCAATTTATATCAATATTCTTAATAAACTATTGTGCATGAATAGATGTATTCTTTAATTAAAGGTTGTCTTATAATTCAACATATATTTGTCAATTTATATCAATATTCTTAATAAACTCTTAAGCATGAATAGATGTATTCTTTAATTAAAGGTTGTCTTATAATTCAACATATATTTGTCAATTTATATCAATATTCTTAATAAACTATTGTGCATGAATAGATGTATTCTTTAATTAAAGGTTGTCTTATAATTCAACATATATTTGTCAATTTATATCAATATTCTTAATAAACTATTGTGCATGAATAGATGTATTCTTTAATTAAAGGTTGTCTTATAATTCAACATATATTTGTCAATTTATATCAATATTCTTAATAAATTATTGTGCATGAATAGAAGTATTCTTTAATTAAAGGTTGTCTTATAATTCAACATATATTTGTCAATTTATATCAATATTCTTAATAAACTATTGTGCATGAATAGATGTATTCTATAATTAAAGGTTGTCTTATAGTTCAACATATATTTGTCAATTTATATCAATATTCTTAATAAACTATTGTGCATGAATAGATGTATTCTTTAATTAAAGGTTGTCTTATAATTCAACATATATTTGTCAATTTATCATATCTTAATAATTATTGTGCATGAATAGATGTATTCTTAATTAAAGGTTGTCTTATAATTCAACATATATTTGTCAATTTATATCAATATTCTTAATAAACTATTGTGCATGAATAGATGTATTCTATAATTAAAGGTTGTCTTATAGTTCAACTATATTTGTCAATTTATATCAATATTCTTAATAACTATTGTGCACGAATAGATGTATTCTTTAATTAAAGGTTGTCTTATAATTCAACATATATTTGTCAATTTATATCAATATTCTTAATAACTATTGTGCATTAATAGATGTATTCTTTAATTAAAGGTTGTCTTATAATTCAACATATATTTGTCAATTTATATCAATATTCTTAATAACTATTGTGCATGAATAGATGTATTCTTTAATTAAAGGTTGTCTTATAATTCAACATATATTTGTCAATTTATATCAATATTCTTAATAAACTATTGTGCATGAATAGATGTATTCTTTAATTAAAGGTTGTCTTATAATTCAACATGTATTTGTCAATTTATATCAATATCTTAATAAACTATTGTGCATGAATAGATGTATTCTTTAATTAAAGGTTGTCTTATAATTCAACATATATTTGTCAATTTATATCAATATTCTTAATAAACTATTGTGCACGAATAGATGTATTCTTTAATTAAAGGTGTCTTATAATTCAATCAACATATATTAGTCAATTTATATCAATATTCTTAATAAACTATTGTGCATGAATAGATGTATTCTTTAATTAAAGGTTGTCTTATAATTCAACATATATTTGTCAATTTATATTAATATTCTTAATAAACTATTGTGCATGAATAGATGTATTCTTTAATTAAAGGTTGTCTTATAATTCAACATATATTTGTCATTTTATATCAATATTCTTAATAAACTATTGTGCATGAATAGATGTATTCTTTAATTAAAGGTTGTCTTATAATTCAACATATATTTGTCATTTTATATCAATATTCTTAATAAACTATTGTGCATGAATAGATGTATTTTTTAATTAAAGGTTGTCTTATAATTCAACATATATTTGTCAATTTATATCAATATTCTTAATAAACTATTGTGCACGAATAGATGTATTCTTTAATTAAAGGTTGTCTTATAATTCAACATATATTTGTCAATTTATATTAATATTCTTAATAAACTATTGTGCATGAATAGATGTATTCTTTAATTAAAGGTTGTCTTATAATTCAACGTATATTTGTCAATTTATATTAATATTCTTAATAAACTATTGTGCATGAATAGATGTATTCTTTAATTAAAGGTTGTCTTATAATTCAACATATATTTGTCAATTTATATTAATATTCTTAATAAACTATTGTGCATGAATAGATGTATTCTTTAATTAAAGGTTGTCTTATAATTCAACGTATATTTGTCAATTTATATCAATATTCTTAATAAACTATTGTGCATGAATAGATGTATTCTTTAATTAAAGTTTGTCTCATAATTCCTTTTACTTTTTTAGCTTAGAAACTGATTTAATTTTTCAGTTTAGGCTTGCGGTGCTTTTAGCGTTGATTGGGATAATCCAGATTTACCACCCTACAGAGGGAGCTCGAATACTCGCAGTCCTTCCATTTTTTGCCCGGAGTCACCATAACTTCTTCCAACCCCTACTGAAGGCTCTGGCGAGAGCTGGCCATGACGTAGTCGTCTACAGCCATTTCCCCCTGGACCAACCGGTACCTAAGTACACCGACGTCATATTGGAAAATATCTCTATGGATGGTGAGCCTGGTGAGTGCTAATTATTGACGTCTTAACATTATTTTTAAATATTTATTAGGTTTGTGACATGTATAATCTAAACAATTTAGATTCAGAAAACTTATTAAAACATCATAGCAACATATTATTGCATTTCCTTTTTTCTGCAACGTCATGAGCGAAAATAGTGTTATGGATTCCTAAATAAAAGTTATGAAAATCTATTTGTAACTAAAATTGTTGAAATTTTCAGAACACACATATAACGTGGCTGTTTTCGTGTGATATTTATTTTTCCTCCACAACATAGACGGGTTTTTCCGAACGTAAACTTTAAGAGTTTATACAATTTAAGCGAAACAAACAATTAATTCCAAAAAATAAAATACATACATTTAGCCCTAAAGTGATACTTCTGTGCACATAATAATTAAAAACGATAGTAATGTAAGAAATCTATTTATTTTGTAATTGTTACTATACGCGATAGATACATAACTTCTTTGTCATTATTCATTTATCACTTAAACACGTTTAATTGAACATTTTCATGATGTTTTTTTTAATGGGGTGGTAATAGGGTAATCAATTGCTTTCATTACACAAGGCATTAAATAACTTATACCCACCCACCTGTACACATACGTAGGTATTGACCCTTCCATCGCTTATACACATACAGTGATATTGACCCTCCCAATCACCCATACACATTAAGAGGTATAGACCACGCGGCGAAGGTCCGGCCTCGAGCTCGCCGAACGGTGATAGGCAGGGGACGGGTGGAGGGCCCGATATGCCTGCAGTCCTGGAAACATTTGCCACTGCCAAACTTTCTCCAGCAATGAGACTTTTCCATTATTGCTTATAAAATAAGATGAGTTAATTTTTACCAACGGATCCACCTTAAGTACGTTTCCAGACTGTATGCGATATGTTTACTTATTGTTTAAGAGTGTTTAGAATGTTTACAGGACTTAAGAGTGCGGAAAACAATAGTGGTTTATATGATTGTTTTTATTTAACTACTGTAGTGTTATAAATATATGGATCCCATTTAAATTAGCCTGTGTCCGCTAAATCATCATAAGAAACTATATAAATAAATACAGTTGGAGTTATTAATGTATAAGCATTACCTACTAATAATTTATTGAATAGTTGTCTCTTCCATTTCACATTAAAATTGTTCTTTAAATACATATGTCAAACAGAAATGACTAATTTAAAAAAATTTTAAACGAGAGTTTAAATAAAAGTTATATGTATTTTAACTGAACTGGAAATCACATAACTATTTTTCTAAGTCACAATAATAAGCACGGTATCTTTTTCAGATTCCGTGATAAGAAGTGTATAGTTCATAGCTACTTTATTTCAATAGAATAGAATAGCTATTCAATAGAATAGCTTCTTTATTTCAATTAAAGTTACTAATGGACTTATAATTTATTACGACATTTGATATTGTTGATAGTAATATACGTTTTAATAATTTAACTTTCCAACACTTAACATGTTTGATATGTTTTTATTTTAAATACTTGTCTAATTATTAGAGATACCAAAATACAAATACTCCATAAACACGTAAACAATCACCCTTGACGATCTGTCTGTGACTGCCTCGCTCAGTCGATGTTTTTATATGACTAGTAGGCCAGCTAGGAGGCCTGACCTTCAGCGCGCGTACGTAACACAAATTATTTCTCATAATCTGAACACTTCCAGGAATGAAAACTACTTCCAGCCATTAAATATCCCTAAAAGCTTGAGACAATGACTTCTATATATGAAAATGTAGCTGACTATTGAAATGTTTCAATTGAGAGAATAATTAAAATCAGTTTCGTAATAAGAAGTTTGAAAGTTATGTTTTTCATAATTTGGCAATGTTGGACAAAGTATACTGTAATAGGCCCCCTCTGATAAATCTTATAGAGAACGTAATGCCTTTGTCTCACCCGTATATATACAACTACACTTAAGCTAATTTAGCCTATTACTACGCTCTAACTAGGTTTTATTACTTGTAGAGAAGTTTGTTTCTATAAGCCTTGATAACATCAAGTAAATGTTTTTTTTTTAATCAAGGAAGTGAATGTTTAGTTATTATCATATTCTTTATTGATTTAACTGTGTTACTTTAAGGTATCCGTTTCACAAACCGATAAGTTACCGATAGCAAGTCAGAGGCATAGATATAGTACTAGACATGCAATTATACCGTCAGTGGGCCAAAACATGGCGTTTTATTTCAACTCTACGATTCGAGTTTATATTGTAATGAGTTATAGTGACAACTGCATGATTATCGAAGGTCCAAACTAGTTGACTGTAGGTTCATTCGATGATTGTTTACATTTTATCGTCAAGAATGACATGTAAAATGTCAAATAATAAAACGTAGTGAACAAATACACTTATTTTATTATTTTACAATATGTTTCCAATTGAGAGTGTTATATATGTATGTTAATATGGTAAATAAAATAACTATCCATATGTTTCTATATGGGCAGCTCTGCCACACTACTTTGATAAAGTGGCAGAGTATTTTTCCAAAACTGTATTGTATTGTATTATTGTACTGGAGAGTGCTTTACTTTAGGAAAATAAATTCATTTATTCATTCATAATTTGTTTGTTCCAGTTTCAGATATTGTGAAGAAATACATTAAAGCCCCACACTACATGTGTTTGGATCTGTTCGTCGATTTATTTGATCCAGAATTTTACGCTTTCATTGAAAGTGATAAAATACAAAAACTACTCACTTCCAAGGAACACTTTGATCTGGTGATAACGGAGCCATTCACGAGTCAGGAATTCATAAACATCTTTGGACATGTTTTCAAAGCTCCAGTGATTGCTGTTCAAGCTTTTGCCACTAACTCTATTGTCAACAGTGTTTTTGGAAATTCTCTATCCATAGCTCACAAACCTACTACGTGTTCGCCTTTCTCTGACAAAATGACTTTCTTTGATAGACTTCATAACACATATTACATGTGGAGAAATATATATTACATCTATTATAATAAATATATAACATTACTAGAGCAACGAATAAAGAAGTATTTCCCTGACGCTCCTCCAATATTGGAGATGATCAACAATGTATCCCTTGTTTTCGTCAACGACCATCTGACGGCTGACTACGCCCAGCCGAGAACTCCCAACATCATCCCTGTGGCAGGTATTCACATAGAGGAAGAAAAGCCTTTGCCAAAGGTAAGTAGGTTATCCATTGTTATTCATTATTAATTAGTAAGACGTCGATTGTCAAGATATGGGCGAATATGAGGGACGAATAAGTGTGATGAGTCTAAATGAACGAGTATGGCCATTTTTACTAATAAAGGTCGACTGTTCCTCAGAAAGAGCTATTTTATTAGTAGCCCAATAGCCTGAGTAACAAAGGGACCTACAATTTTACGTAGAATCCAAACCACGTTGTGTTATTCTGATTTTCAGCTAACTTACAAGCCTGATATTCCATTCTCTTCCCTACACAACATCTGAACCTTGACTACCATCCAACATTGACACCCCAGAATTCTCTAGTAGTGTAAAAGACGATGGCAACCATTGAGTAAACACCGTGTCAGTATTAAGCGTACCGATCCTAGAACCTACCGCCTATAATCTCCCCAAAACTGTGTCCTCAAATAGCTGGGTGACAGCTCTACGCCACTAGTGTTGACCTTTTTCTATATTCTCCAAACCAATAAACATTCGTATGTATATATGAAAATATATATATATATATATATATATTTATTATGATTTTGTTTCACGTACCTGGATATATGGATGATTGTACGCTCCTCCACCAAAGAAACTCAAACTTATTAAAACAAAGACTGACATTAAATGTATTACTTTCGAGGATATTGTACGGTTACGGGTTGTATGATAAGTAGGCTATTACAATTTAAAATAGTGTTAATAAAGATTTCATTGTTATTTTTTGTCAAACGTGTGCAAACACAATCTTAAATGAAATCGAAACAAAATATAAAATGAGTTATTAGACAACGTTGTACAAATAATAGTACTATTTGTACTATTATTATTTGTTATAACCCACCCATACACGTACAGTGGTATTGACTCATCCGCCAACACATACACGTATATAGGTATTGACCCACCCGCCCACTCGTACACGTACATAGGTATTGACCCACCTACTCACCCTTACACGTACAGTGCTATTGATCCACCAACACATACACGTACATAGGTATTGACCCACCCGCCCACCCGTACACGTACAGTGGTATTGACCCATCCGCCAACACATACACGTACATAGGTATTGATCCACCCGCCCACTCGTACACGTACAGTGGTATTGACCACCCGCCCACCCGTACACTTACAGTGGTATTGACCCATCCGCCACCCATACACGTACAGTGGTATTGACTCATCCGCCAACACATACACGTACATAGGTATTGACCCACCCGCCCACTCGTACACGTACAGTGGTATTGACCACCCGCCCACCCGTACACTTACAGTGGTATTGACCCATCCGCCACCCATACACGTACAGTGGTATTGACTCATCCGCCAACACATACACGTACATAGGTATTGACCCACCCGCCCACCCGTACACGTACAGGGTATTTATTGGTGTATACTATTATAAGAAATAATGGTAACTGTAAATGTATACCTTTAAGGTTTACAGGCAGGTTTAGGGGGAAGCTCCTCCCACTTCATTCCCCAATTTGTGTAAAGCCAACATAAAATTAATTCATACATTCTCTACGATATTATTGGAAGTCGAGTATTGAAATGAAAAGTAAAGTATACGATGAAGTAGAATATTGGCGAGGAAAATAAATTTTGAAATCTAACATCTATTTCCCTATAGGTTATTTGTTGTTTACTGATATTTTTATAATAACTTTACCAAGAAGGTGTATTTAAGTGGACTAACTAATTGTCAACAGCAAAAACAAAGTAATGTGTAATAAATGAATATAGGTGAGGAAATTTTTTAAACCAAACTCGTGATTTAATTGAAGTAAATATAGGTGATATAACTTCACTCCAACATGTTGAAACGGAAAGTGAGTGAAACTTTAAGTGAACAGAGGCAAGGAAATATCTTCTAAAGTGGAGTTGCTCAGATTTTATTAAAATCTAAGCTAAACAATATTTAAGGGTACTCAAACATTTTTAACAGAGGAATAAATATTTATTGTATTCCTTTTAGGTTATTTAAGTACCCATGTATTACATGTATACTATCGAATTTTTTTTTAGCTTGAATTAATAGTCCTTAAAAAACTAAAGCGCAATAGAAACTATTTTATCATTAAAGTATAGCATCAAAAATATTAGTCCCAATTGTAGTGATAGCCATCACATTTTGATTTCGATCTATTACTTAAAGTTAAATTTCAGGTTCTGCAAGATTTTATGGACGAGGCAAAGGATGGTGTGATCTTCTTCAGCCTGGGGACCTACGTACCTGACGAGCTGCAGCCCCAGGAATACTTTGACATGTACAACAACGTGTTCAGGCAGCTGAAGCAGAGAGTGTTGTGGAAGACAAGGAAGGAGAACATCCAAGGACTTCCAGACAATGTGATGACTGTCAAGTGGGCGCCCCAACGGGACATTCTGGGTATTATCCTATACCATTACCATAGGCGGATAAATACAGGTTTATTCATCAATTTCGTAATTTTGTGGTGGGTGGGATGGCTATTAGAATATTGTGTGTATAGATGAAGGGAGCTAATCTCCACTGTATCTGTATGGGTGGTCAGGTAGGTCTCCAGCATTATAGTCTATGTGGGTGGGTCTCCTTCACTGTACGTGTGTGGTGGGTGGGATGGCTATTAGAATATTGTGTGTATAGATGAAGGGAGCTAATCTCCACTGTATCTGTATGGGTGGTCGGGTAGGTCTCCAGCATTATAGTCTATGTGAGTGGGTCTCCTTCACTGTACGTGTGTGGTGGGTGGGATGGCTATTAGAATATTGTGTGTATAGATGAAGGGAGCTAATCTCCACTGTATCTGTATGGGTGGTCGGGTAGGTCTCCAGCATTATAGTCTATGTGGGTGGGTCCCCTTCACTGTACGTGTGTGGTGGGTGGGATGGCTATTAGAATATTGTGTGTATAGATGAAGGGAGCTAATCTCCACTGTATCTGTATGGGTGGTCAGGTAGGTCTCCAGCATTATAGTCTATGTGGGTGGGTCTCCTTCACTGTACGTGTGTGGTGGGTGGGATGGCTATTAGAATATTGTGTGTATAGGTGAAGGGAGCTAATCTCCACTGTATCTGTATGGGTGGTCGGGTAGGTCACCAGCATTATAGTCTATGTGGGTGGGTCTCCTTCACTGTACGTGTGTGGATGGGTGAGTAGATCGCCTCCTCTGTACGTGTATGGGTGGGTTACATCTACTGTATTTGTATGGGTGATCGGAAGGGTCATAAATGGCATATGTGTATAAGGAGGCAGCAACGTCATAGTTTTTAGGTAAATGGGAGAGCCATGAATGTCATAGATATATAGGGGGTGGGAGGGTTAAGACTTTAATCTCAGAATATATACGAGTGGGAGAACTAAAAGGTTATACGGATAATGCTAAGCGAAATGCCTTTAATATGAAATGTGTGTTTGTGAGTGCGAGAGTAGACACTGAAATCCGAGGAAAGAGCCCCCTCCCTTTACTCCCGTACGATGGTGGTCAACATTTTATCTGTCATAAAAAAAAATGTGATATCAATACTGAGCTATACCCCCGAGGCTCTCATAAATATCACTTTTATTTTGGACAATACTACAGTTTTACTAATAAATAGGAATTTATAAAATTGAAAATGTAGTTTTGGTTTTTGCATTCTTATCACGAATATATCTATTAATATAATGTATTAATAGTGACTGACGGTTAAATAAGTTTGAGATATTTTTTGTTCGAATCAGATAATTTTCTACAGATCTTAAAATTAAAAGAAACTTAAATTTAAGAAAGTAAAATTCACTAACATGATACTAATTGTGTGGGTGTATTATTTAGTTGAAGTTAGACAAAGCTGGTTGTAGCGTTTCTATATTTAGTAAACAAAAAAACAAAGTTAGAATTATCCTTATTGTTGATTTTTTTTTCTTAAAATTATTAGAACTAGTAAAATAACAAACTATGTTCAAGTATCCAGCTTTTAAGATATACATAAATATTGTTGTCTGCCGTAGGCAATCTCTCAACTAGCACTACTATATATGTAAAATATCTTCAATATAAGTGTGTAATAAGCACACACTTATTTGTATTAGCGCACTGTATGTTAATAGGTATAATTGTTTCAGAGAAAGATTTACTAATTTTTTGCCAAATATTTTCGTGTGGCATCATAAATACGCATGACTTCAATATTCAACGCTAAGCATTCATATCTAATAGAAGTTTTGATAGCCTTATCCCTCTGATCTAACATCCAGCTACTTTGTTGACATACTATATTAAATTTATTTTATTCAATCAATTTTATATTCAACATTTATTTTAACTTTTTATGATGTATCCTTTTGTGTGTATGACATTTCTCATAGTCATACAATTCTGTTTTGATGTTTCTAGCCCACCCTAATTGTGTGTTGTTCATCACACATGGAGGGTTGCTGAGCCAACATGAAGCAGTTCACTTTGGTGTCCCCGTGGTTGTCATACCACACTTCTGGGACCAACACCGTAATGGCAGGTTTTATGAAGAGAAAGGCATTGGTGTTAAGATAAACAATCAGGACTTATCAGAGCTAACTATCTTATCAGGCATCAGAAAAGTCCTGGACAGCCCACAGTGAGTGTATATTTACTTAACATTATAGATTTATATTACTTTTTTCCTTCCTTTTTTAATGTAATAATTACTTTTTTAATGTAACACAAACCATATATTGTACAAAACCCAATTAAAGAAGAAGGGAGAGAGAGACCATAATTTCATCGAACAAAAGCCCCAGTTCACGGGATACATAAATTTGAACAATCTACTTCTTGCTGTATTCGGTGGTTATATTTATTTGTTAATGAAGTTTTATTTACCTACCATGCTTTTGTATCATTATTTAAACATGTTTTAGATAAAAATAAATCGTGTAGTAAATACAAAGGAAAGAGCTCTATAAGATTATTATTACATTTTATTATTTTAAACATTATTGTTACAATCAATAAATAATTCGTACTATTTGATTATGTTGATCTTAATTATCTCATTTTGAGTTGTTTGAAGAGATTATTATGGAGTATAAGAAAATTTCAACTACTAGTAAGATATGCAAATTGTTTGTAAGCTTTGTTAAGGGATATTTAATTTGATTCTCTTACTTTGACATATAAAAATATCCAGGAATTTATGGCCACAACTAGATAGTCTTTTAAAAAATTAAAACTTATTTTCTATTGCAAAACTGCAAATTCTTGAGTATCTCTATGATGTTCTTGAAGTTACAAAAGATTTAACATTTGTTACGAAGATACAAGTAAGTCTTTTTTCGTTTGTTTGATTAATCTCATCCCTCCTCCCACAAACCTAAAATTCTCTTCTTTGAAACTTTAAGACATTTTTATTTTGATTTAAACTCATTATTACTAAACATTTCAGTATGAACAATAATGTCCAACCGGTACATTAAATTTAGTATTTGTTGTCATTAATAAACATAACTTCACGTTCAATGCCTCTAGATATTCAAGAAATGTGAAAGAACTATCGCGGATATTCAAAGATCGACCAATGACGCCTGCAGAGACGGTCGTGTACTGGACTGAGTATGTCCTGAGGCACGGAGGCGCTCACCTGCGGCCTGCCTCCACTCAACTCTCCTGGTACCAGCTGGCGTTATTGGACGTCCTGGCTGTCGTTATTGTTATTATTATATTTGTAATTATTTCTATTTTTCTTATCTGTAGAAGAATATTTAAATTTATAACTAATGATAATGTAAAGATCAAGAAAAAAGTGTAATTATTAACTAAATAGTGATTAATATTTTGATAAAATGTGTATTTTAAATATTTTGTACAAAATAAATTGTAAATATTTGTAAAGGAAATACTTATTTTTGTATATTTTACAAATAAATAGTATAGTATAAATAATGATATCTATGGTATAACATTAACGAAATTGATAGTCGAATTGCGATCTAAATTTTTAAGGGTGTTGTGGATTTTTGTACCTTAAAAATGTATACCTAAATACATTTGAAAACGTGTATTCAACATTTGGAATTATAAGAGTTAATAAGAATTAAAAACATATATTATCTATATCCTATGAATACAATTTTGTTATTAAACACTTAAATAATTTAGGCTTTTGATAAATGATAACAAACAAGGTTGCAGGAATGGTAAAACTTACGGATAAACAAAGTGTAATAAATAAAGCTGGAAGTCTGCACACATATTACAATTGTCTCATGACTATTGTTCTCTTGCAAACACTATTGTTACTATACATATAATGAAGCTAATGTATATTAAAAATTAATAAATAGTTCTTTAGATGACACTATTTAGGATGGAAGTAACCTATTCTGCGCCTCATAGCAATTCAGACCACATCATGTTAATAAAAAACTAAAATACATAAAGGGAACTAAACCAAACATGTGCCATTGTAAGGCAGTTATTTTAGTATAAATGAATTTATTTTATGTTATAAAATAGTTATAATTTATGTTATAAAATAGTTTTATTTTATGTTATAAAATAGTTAAAACTATATAAAGTATTGCAAATTAGTTACTTCTATCTGAATATTTGTGATTCTAACTTACCAGTAGTTAAATTATTTAAGACAATTTACTACATATTCTCAAAGAAATTACTTCGTTGCTTATTTGCTGTTCAAAAGTAATGTCTAATGATAAACGATATCATATTACTATGTAAATGTCATGGTAATAATCAATAGTCTATAATTCAATGCACCATATTTTAAAACTTATTATCCTTTCAGTGGATGAGACATGTGGACGAATTTATTTAACAATAATCAATCTAAGGCAGTGCGTTGTGTGTAAATAAAGGTGTCATTTATTTAATTTACAGTTTATTAATTGTGTGTTTATATCATATTCGTAAAAAAATTTATTTGGAATTTATTTTCCACACAAACGGGCCCAAAAAACTTAAAATTCAGCGACCAATGTCTCATTTATAAGGATGACATATCCTACACTGCCTATTTAAATAGGTACGGTTTAAACACAATACACAGGGATTTTAGGCTGTATAAACCCTTCTTTAGTAAATAGTTGGAAACTAATTCCTAATATTTATGATTTACTAGGGATGTAAACTATTTAGAATAAGGTCAAATAGGTTGAGAAATTGAAAGATCAAATTATTCTAGATGGCTTTGTGACTGTGTGAAATGTGGACAGCATTGTGGCTCCAGCACTCATAAAGTGTAAAGCTTATAGTAAACTAGGTTTTAGAATATTACCGACACGGCGTCCGCTCAATGGTTGCCATCGACGTGGACATTACTAGAGAAGTCTGGGGTGTCCATGTTGGATGGTAGTCAGGGTTCGGATGTTGTGTAGGGAAGAGAACTGAGTGTCAGACTTGTCAGTTAGCTGAAAATCAGACCAACACTACGTGGTTCGGATTCCACGTAAAGCTTTAGGTCCCATAGTTGCCCTGGCTATTGGGCTATTAATAAATAGTCCTTTCTGAGCTAAGTTGAACTCAGATAGTAACAATGACTACACTCGTTCATCTACACTCATCACACTCATTCACTCCTCATATTCGCCCATATCTCTACGATCGGCGTCTTAGAGATGAATAAATGAATTTAAAAGACACAACTAGTAAATATTGACTATAAAAAATTTAATAATTTTTCTTATATTTTAAGGAAACCCCCAATGCTTGCAAGGTAAGTTTATTTTTTAAGCTGTTATATCAGCAGCCATTAAAATGTTTCAACTAGGGTTCTTTAAATAACATAATATGCTAAAAATGAATAACTCAAATCTATTTTTTTTTTTTTTTTTTTTTTTTTTATTCAAATTCAAATCATTTATTGTCATAAAAACATACATGACATACAGATGACAGTGTCAAACTTAAAATGAATAAATATCAAGACTAATAACTAAGGCTATTACTAAGTTTACACATGCAGGTCACTAAAATAATCAGTTAATAACAATAAACAAAAACAATAATAACAAGGATCTTTACAACAACATCTCTAATGAAGGCAATTACTATTACCATAATACTTTAAAGTAATATAGAACTCTAAAACGCCAGGCATATTTTGGCTAAAATGTAAAGTTTTATTTAGAAATTCATAGCATTTTTCTTGACTGTCATATGGCAATGTAATTAGTCTTGTTTTGTTGGCGTAGTGTTTTACTATAAGATTAAAATAAAATATTTAAAGTTTGGCAACTGTTTTTTGTAAAAATATATATGTATATAAAATGTGGAGCTTTTACTATCATTACATTACATTGATACGTTAAATAACTATTTTAGGGAATAACTTAGAACTCTAAATGATATTCCTTATGATCTGAGACATTGGAACTATAATGTTCTTATGCATACGAATAAATATGGCAGAGCAGTTCCAGAACAGAGAATACCAAATATAATTAACTCACTGCCTATTGAACTACAAACTAGTCTCACTAAATCTCAATTAAAGCTTAAATTGAAAAACTATTACTTAAATTAATAGGCCTAGAAATGTAAGTATTCTTTTGAGAAAATTAAAATAATGTAATATTCATATTTTATTAGTAATACATTTTTAGTTGCAAAATTTGTTGTGATAGCCCTAGGTTTTAATAGGTTTATCATATTATTAAAACATTTCATAGGATTTAATAATAGGACCTCATATTAAAAATGAAGAAATATTTATTCACTGTTTATATAAAGTGAGGTTATATAGATCCAAGTAGAAAGGCAATTACATTATTAGAGTTAAATAACAAGAATAGCCGATTGCAATAATTTCAATCTAGTATCGATCTTTCAAATCTTCGACTTATAGTATTGGTTCAGTACTAGTTTGATTTGCATCGCACTATATGAAAGATAATTTTGTATTTACCACATTTATTTTGTTAAATGTTTGAACTATTGTGTTTTAGAATATATATAGTTCAAAACTTAACAATATAATTACATATTGTTAAGTTTTGTTCAATGTTAAGTTTTTATAGTTTATTTATGATTGGTTTACTGGTAAAAATGTTAATAGTCTGTTATTATTTGTTTTATTTTAAATTTTTCAATTGATTAATATGTAGTTTATTGTATAAAAGAGTTACATAATGGCAATAATATTTAATATTGAATACATAAAGTTAGTATATTAGGACACATTTTAACTGTAATAAAGAGTGTTCCTGAGTATTTGGGTTGGGCTTTTGGCTGATGATGCTAATCACAAACTAACAAGCATGTCCGTAACGGCGGACTCATAACATCGGAAATACGGGATTTGAGCAGGTTTCTCTCCATTGTCTATTTAAAACTGCATGTTAGGAGTTATAATGTACTGTCCCGATGAGCCCTCTAAAATGTCAGGAGCATTCTTGAAAATTATTC
This sequence comes from Stictocephala bisonia, assembly GCA_035578905.1. NCBI lineage: Eukaryota > Metazoa > Arthropoda > Insecta > Hemiptera > Membracidae > Stictocephala > Stictocephala bisonia. Next base: position 9,886,846 of record JAQJVL010000003.1, read on the forward strand.
TGGTTCATTGTTTAATCATGAATGTTCAAACACTGCATATTCATGAAGATATCTTTACCGCTCTCTCTTTCTCACTCTCTGTCTGTTAGAGGAAAAAAATCCCTATAATACTTAATTTAATGTATTATTATTATTATTTTCTATATAGTATGAAATAAGATAGTCATCTAATTTGTTAGTTAAACTGATTAATTCTGAGTATTTTTTTCTGATTTATAACTTAATATTTAATGTTTTAATTTTATATAACGATATAAGTATTTGGTTTTATATATATATATATATATATATATATATATATATATATATATATATATTCCATCAACTAGCATATAGCTAGATGGTTTATATGTGCACTGCAGCTATGTGTATTTGCGCTTGTGAAAATTAATTAAAATGAATTTTAAAAACTTGAAACCACCACGTATAGTAATTGTTTATCTTGTAATCCATTTAATTGTTAGCACATACAGAACTAAGCATTTTGCTTGAATAATTCAGGAGTTCTGTTGCATTTAGCAAATAAATACACATTTCAAAATATCACATTTTACCACGGTGCAGCTACATTTTTCATTTGAAGAGAATAAAATGCTTTAAAATTCTAGTGGTATAAAAATAAAAGTACCAGTGGTTAAAGCATTTTCACATCAGTATGAAGAACGGTTGTAACAAAAATAAAATATATATAAAGTGCTGTGGTCGCATGAATCGTGGGCTAATTTGAAGTTTGTTTGTTGAAAAAAAACTAATACACCTATAAAATATCTAATTAGTAGACAGTGTTTATTACTATAACAGTGTAAATCTATTAAATGTAGTTTATTACAATAGTGACAGGTACGGGTACATTGAACACACTGTCTAAAATATTATGTACATCTATTTAGATCAAACATACTAGTGTTTTCACTAATATATAGATGATAAAGAAACAGAGTCCCATTCAATCGATTTAGTGTATCGAGCACGTATTTCATGTGATGTCATGGCCAGCTCCTTGTCAGTTCTTCCCTTATTCCCCTCTAATCCTCAAGGGAAAATGTAGTAATTATTGCTGACATATAAAGATGTACATAAGTTGTAATCTACTGTGCATAAAGACTGCAACGGAGGTGTTCGCTGCGGCCCTATGAAATGAAAACAAATTCTGTTTTATTTTTTTCTCAGTGCCTAAAGTAAGTGTTGTGTTCATGAAATAATCTATAAATATAGATTCACTTAATAGTAAAGGGTCAAGCCAAAATAGGGACGACTTTGTCCTTACCAAAAACGTAAAGTTATAATGATTTGTTAGTATTAGATTTTTAGTTATTCACTCTAAATATTATTAGACATTCTCTCAAGGCTTTTACATATTTTCATATAAAGTAGATTGCTTTCATATGTTGTGTAAATAATATCCCTAATCTATTAACATTCTTACGTACTTAGTATATTTAGTGAACAAGTAACATACTACATTCAAATTATATTTAATATCTTTATCTTATTATTTTTCTTGTATGAAGTTATAATTTTAATGTGAAATCATGTATTTCCGTCACTGTAATGTACATTATTATTAACAAATTTATATACACTCAGTTATCTCGTGTACGTATTTTTTAATTGTGTCCTTAAAAGTAAGAAGCTAAATGCATATTTTATTCCATAAATCCGTAAGATTATTTTAAAATTTAAAAAAATATTGTTAAGATAGTGATAGAAATAATTTATTTCAACTCTTAGATTTATAAACCGAATAACTTTCACTTAAATAACTAACCACATTTACAAATACTTGTAACTGGTATAAAATAGTATTTAAAAATAATTTAATAACAAAAAAATAATATATTATATTACTATAAGGTAAATGAGTCCAATTCTACACTTTAATACAAAGTACTCCCTGTGGTTCTTGGACTATTAACAAAATAACAGCCTAAAGTATAAATTGTGTAAAACATTTCGAACTTCAAACTCTAATAATCTACTGTAGTGCACAATATACAATTATAATGTATCTTGTCTACCAAAGAAACATTTGTCAAATCTTGGTGTGTGAATAGACAGTCATATAATTTTGAAGAAAAGTTTTTTCAAGTTTGCACAATTTTTTCCATGCTGTATCAACTATTTAAATAGTTAGATCCAATTTCTCAGAACTATTTCATAAAAATGCTTTTTTTTAACTTTAGGGAGTATACATTTTCTAATTGATCCACTTCTCGTGGTAAGTAAGAAATTTGTTATACCATTTGGTCACTTCGGTAGGCGTCATTCAGATAGTATACGCAACACGGAAATATCTCTATGACAGGCCATTTTCCACAAACACTCAAACACATTTTAAAATGTATCCCCTGCCTGGAAAAATTTTCTTCAGGTATGATCATCTGTTCGATAACTCGACAAGTTTTCTTCTTGTTCGGTAACTGGCCAAAACCAATAAAATTCCCATTAAAGACAATCTAGGAAAGTAAATCCCACTGTTACATGGAAAAAACGGTAAGTAATACTTTTAAAATTAAAAGTAACAAAAGTTGTATAAGATGTAATTTCAAGGTTATCTGTATATGTTAAAAAATATAAGAAGGCCACTTCTATCTCTATTTGTCTTTTTGTTTTTAACTCTTTTACAGATTATATTTACATATTAACTGTATTGTGTGGGGCAATTTTATTCTGTGAGATTGGCAACAATGTACCCCAACTTGTACTGATTCCCCCAGCAAATGTCTTCAGTTATTCCAAACCATGCAGCTGCGGAATACTAACTTTCCACGCAGGTAAAGCTTCATCAGCACACTGCATGACAGCCTAATCTAGTTCTCATCCACATTAGTCTTGGCCCTGACCTAATATGATAATGGCCCACTTGAGTAACTGGTTTTCAGGGATATGACCAGTTAGCTTATGTTGGGATATATAAATAAAACAATTTTTAAATTAAGATTTATTTAAAATGTTTAGTACAATTATTTTCATAAGAACAAGATGTTCTTTGTTTTTATTAAAGTTATAATTTATTTTAAACTTAACCAATAAGTTGGCCTGAAAAATTAAAATGAAATAATAGTGTTTATGTACCTGCATGTGAAGATAAGGTGAATATCCAAACTTGAATCAGTTAGTTTAATAGTAAAAATTTGTTTGAAAACTTCACTAAGTTGAATATATTCTTGGTTTATTAGTTTCGGCCAAACTCATTAGTTGTTTAATCAACTTAAACGTGTTTGTATATAAGAATTAAATCCTCTAAAAAAAGTTAGTTAAATAGTTAGTTAACTACAGTAAAATGTCATAATTTTAGTATTACAGGGCTGGAGAGACTCATGGTCAACCTTATTGAACACACTGCAAATAGTTTAAAAGATTTAACAATGTCATTAAGCATATGACAATTAATTTTAAAGATGAGTTATTAGTACTAATAACCTTGTAGTAAACAATTATTTCACAAGATTATACGGATATTTATTTATTACTAATTGATACAATTTTTCCAGTTCATTTTTAACTTGGCCTAAGTTGGCAGCAGTGTGATACCTCACTCCACATCCTTTGGTTTTCTGCTTCAATAAAATCAAATATGATGGTATGATACTTTTTCCTATCTAAATATGTATACAGGGTGAAACAAAAACGGGTCCAAGATATTAATTTATGAATTCTACAAAAAATGAACAATAACTGTTTAAAATTCTGTTTTGTTTAGAGTCAATTCTAAATTTATATGTTTCTTAAGAAAATAAAATCAAGAACAGTTTGGTTGACTGACTTGAAATGTTGAACTAATTAAATTCATCAGCTATTTCAAAATGGCGGCTATTCAACATCTATAACACCAAATACCTCGTGTACAGAGAATAATTTGCCACAATTTTGAAATGGCTTTCAAGATAACTACATGGTTATTTTTCTTCTGATTAGTAATTATTATGCTAAGAAGCGTGCAAAATATTTATTCAATCTGTCAAAGAATTCTTGAGTTATTAATACGAGAATTTCTGTAAAAAACACAAAAAGATAGAATGACACTAAATAAACCAGAATTTGAAAATCGTTATCCTTCCTTTAAATTAGATGAAGAATCCGACAGCCAGACACCTTCTGTGACACCCTGTACATTATATACATTTATTTAAATGTTACAATTATTTATTTATTAAGAGACATGTATAAACATTTATAAGGCGTTACATACAATGTAATATATCAGTTATAGCAATCGGTAGCCGTACTTTTACGTTAGCTGATTAACTAATACATTAGTATTTAAAAGGTTACATAATTAAAAAGTGGGTACATTAAATGGATGGTACATTTGATAGTATTGCTATAGATAAATATGATACTTATAGATAAATCATGTTTTTTTAATATCCTTGTTATCAAAAAAGGTTTTTTACTTTTGGAACTGTTGCATCGGTCGTGCTTAACATTTATCCTTATGTCCTTGAATTAAACAAACCTTCTTTATCTAACAATGTTTGTCTGTTTTCATTTAATTTGACTTTATTGGTATTCGGGTAACTTTTTTTGCGTAATGCAGAACAAACATACACAAATAATTGTTTTGTTTTTTGTTTACTAAATAGGAATCTGTAATAAACATGTACGTTTACTTTTAGGTGTAAACGTCTTGAGGATTAACTAAACAAGAACCAATTTTTCCTAAGCAATACTTGACAATAAATTAACGAACTATTTCCAGTGTTAGCTTGTCAGCAACACAAGTTCCTTTGTTTTATTGACTGGTTAAACAATTATTATTTTATTGGTTATTTTATTATGGTTAAACAATCATAAGCTGAACAATTCTGTCAGAACATTACATGGTAAACAAAATTTAACCAAGTGTTAAAATTTTATCATATTTTAAGTTGTTAAATTTAAGCTACGATTTAATAATCTGGATTTTAATCTAGATACAGGATTCGATAAGCTTTATTACGAATCACGGATGACGAAGTCTAGCGATGGAAAAAAGCCTAGTAACTTTTCAGCCAATCTAATCGCTGTTTCATTTCTCTAAAACTTTTGACAGTGTCCATTATCAAGTGCTGTAGCCCAAATGGCTGGCCACAGGGTTTTCTGTTGGGGCACTATCCTGGATGGGAGCTTACCTTTCTTGCAGGAAGCAGTGAGTGGAGGATCGTCCGAGTGGAACTAAGTTGCATGTGGAGTTCCTCAAGGATCTATTCTGGAACTTCTATTGTTCTCTCTTCATGTGAATAATATAAATTCACAGCTCTCCTTCTCTAGATTTAACATGCATACTGACGACTCTCAAATTTATGTTCATTCAGAAATTTAATACATAATCCTGCTGTAAATTGTATAAATTATTATATAAGCCATATTGTATAATGAATGGGAAAAAATGATTTAAGGCTAAATCTAAAACAAAGCTCAACCTATAATTATCTCAATATAGACATAAAACGAAAATTTAAATCTATAATTTGCCTTTCGTTAACTATATGGGACCATTGTTCCATTTTATAATAAAGTAAAAGAGTCTGGGTTTATTCCTTAATAGAACTCTCTTATTCTGAAGCGGCTGTGGAGACCAGCGAATTATCTTAAAAGATTACAGAATTTTCTTCCAATACATAACAACGTTCAAATTGTTAAGACGCTCTTTTCCCCCTATTCCAATTGTTGCAATTAATTAATTAATGAGTTGACTGTAACGTTGGATGGAAAATTATAAATATATAAAATTATTGTATTAAGTTCATATTTATTTCAGGTGGGACGATAATATGACACCATATTTAATAAGATCCAAAATTGTTAAATTCACTGAAATGAGATAGATTAAAATGTTATCAATTTTATTTCATAACAGAAAGTCTGGACTCCCACATTACTTCTCACATTATTTTTAAATTTTACTACAGAGCACATGAGAAACTCGTTCTGGCTCATCTGTACTTCGGATTCCTAATCAAAGAACCACTGTATTTTATTAGTCGTTTATAATCATGGCTTGTCGTTTTTGGAATTCACTACTAGAAAACATCATTATTACTGACAACCGGAACCGGTTTTGGTCGTTGCTGAGGCGCTACTACTTGGAGGCTGAGGTATAAATGCGGGACAGACCGGCACACTAACTAGTGTAAATGAGTGTAAAAAAGGATCTTTTGTTTGTTAGACTACTATTTTTTACCCTTTTTTCAGTAAAATGTTAATTATTTTAGTTAAAAATAAATAATTTACTTTTAAATCATTAATAAATATTATTTTATTCTTGAATTTAGAGCTGTATGTCATTAAAATCATTATTGTTAGTGTAACATGAAAAGATTGAGTGTAATAAATCTTGGTCCTAATTATGCTTCTTTAAATATTGAATTTTTATGTAATTTCCCATTTGACATTCTACTTATCGTAAACTTCTCAAGTGATGCCCTACGACCCGGTTCTAATTTTGGTTAAGAATAACAAACCTTCTCTGACATACATCAACTACAAGTCGATCACGTCCAAATCAGCGTTGTACTCCACCCAATAATAACAAACCTTCTCTGACATACATCAACTACAAGTCGATCACGTCCAAATCAGCGTTGTACTCCACCCAATAATAACAAACCTTCTCTGACATACATCAACTACAAGTCGATCACGTCCAAATCAGCGTTGTACTCCACCCAATAATAACAAACCTTCTCTGACATACATCAACTACAAGTCGATCACGTCCAAATCAGCGTTGTACTCCACCCAATAATAACAAACCTTCTCTGACATACATCAACTACAAGTCGATCACGTCCAAATCAGCGTTGTACTCCACCCAATAATAACAAACCTTCTCTGACATACATCAACTACAAGTCGATCACGTCCAAATCAGCGTTGTACTCCACCCAATAATAACACTGCAGTTGGGTAATTTTTTACTTCATATAATATTAAATAGGTAATCATACTTTTTAATGTGTATTGAAACTATTTCTCTTCCGTCTTCAATCTCACCAAAAAGGAAACAAAAAGAATTAAATTACTTTTTGGAAAACCATAAAATGTAATTACCTACCTAAAAAATTTAAAATACTTTACTCTGTACTACTTTAAATTACTCACTTACTCTCGGCAAGTTCCTAAGGTTCAACAAAATATTCACCACTCGTTTTATCTGCATGCATCAAAGTAAATATGTCTTTATTAAACTTTTACAACTTTTGATTTATAATGTCTGGAACTACTTTTGCTTCTTGTGCAAAAATTGTATTATAATTGTTTTAATGTGTAATGAATATAGTTCAATCAGATTTTCTTCACTTCAAAAGCTACCTTCATTACAACACAGCAAAATAATTACAGAACACGTTTTACTTAAACTATTTTCCCCGTATTAGGGCACCAAAAATTTCACTTCCCGAAGAAAAACGAAAAAATTGCATTTATTTTATTAAATTTAATCTTTTCTCTCCAACTTTAATCTTCAGAGTAGACTAATTACTATAGTTTATTACTACTTGTGAACAATTATGTTCATAATATAAAACTGCGTATTTTAGATGAACTTCGAACATTTTATGGTGCTCATTGTGATCATCAAGAGTTGCATTTTCATAGAAGGAGCACGTATTTTGGCAGTGTTTCCCATATTTGCCAAGAGTCACCACAAGTTCTCTCAACCCCTACTGAAGGCTCTGGCGAGGGCTGGCCATGACGTAGTTGTCTACAGCCCCTTCCCTCTTGACAATCCAGTACCAAACTACACCGATGTCTTTATGAACATTTCTCTACACAATACAAATGGTTAGTATCCGTTGTTAATTAAAAAATAATTATCAATACATACGTTTATTGCTTCTATAATAGTATCTAATGTGTTAAAACAAGCTTTAAGATGAAAAAAAAAAGAAATGAGATAGGTAGTTTGAGGCACGATAATATTATCTGTAATAGATCTCGTTATGAATGTATGTATATGTGATCAAGTGGAGACCCGTGTGATCTTCACTTGTGTAATACACATGAGTAATTTTTGAATACTCATGTGAGACAATAATATTTAAAAATAATAGAACTAAGTCCTTTTATTTATATATTTGCTTTGCTTTAAATTTACTGTTTATTCCATAGTTAATACGATTGTCCATTTGTCGTACTGTACAGGTCGAATTACTTTGGTCTCCAAGACTACTGTAATAGGGGTTATAAGTGTTCCTTTTATTTTTGTTATAACAAAACAGGTCACACTTCTGTTATGTGAAATATATCCTTCCTCAAGGACGAAATTGTCTTATATTGAATATTATTTCATATCACTTCAACTAAAAAATACTTAGGCCTATCAGAACTAGCTTTCTTAACAATTTTTGTCAAACTCTTCAGAATCACTTTTTTAAATAGCTATTTTTAATAGCACTTACAAATTTTATTATTTTCATTGAAATAAAAGAAATTATGTAACATAATCGATTATAGATAGTTATTTAAATATATTTTGAGTTATCAAGAATGTTGACTACTAAAATAATACAAACAATTTGTTTATTTCGTATCGTCAAACCAATTTTAACTTTCGTGTTTAAAACTACTTCACTAACACTTTATAAACAGAAAAATCAAATTAATTGAAAGGTTTTTAAATTAACTTTTAAAATATATAACATTTGTTGGTTAATAAAATAAATAAGTTTTACAAATTGTTAGTTGTTAAATTATGTATTTAGTATTAAAGTTTATTTGACCCCCTTAAAATTGATTGTTAAACACTACTTTGACACATACATTATTTTGAAATCCATAACATTTTATATAGTAGAATCCTTATATACTGTGTATTAAAATTTCAGACTATTGCTTTTTTTCAATGATCTTACTTATATTAGTCATATTGGCCAAATGTTCAAAAGAAATATACACTACGTAAAGTCGTGTTTGGTTCAATTTTAATAGTCAATTAAAATTAAATTTCTATTTTACTTGCAGCCCCACTATAAAGTCCGTAGAAGTTCAATTCATTGTTTTCTAAATTACATTAGTTAGATATATTAATATGTTTGATTTTACCATTACCGAAGATATTTTCAAAATGTTAATTAACACAGTTTATTATGTTTCAGTACCAAATCTCGTGAAGCATTACACAGAGGCGCCTCATTACATATGTTTAGATATATTTGTTGATTTGCTTAAAATTGAATTTAATGATTTCATAGAAAGTGATCAAATACAAAACCTACTCAGTTCCAAAGAACATTACGATCTAGTGATCACAGAGCCTTTCAGCGGCCAAGAGTTCACTCTTATTTTGGGACATATTTTCAAAGTCCCTGTGGTTGGAATCCAACCTTTTGCCACCAACCCTATAAACAACGGTATTTTGGGAAATCCTCTCTCTATCGCTCACATTCCCCATACTTGTTCGCCTTTCTCCGATAAGATGACTTTCTTTGAAAGACTGTACAACACATTTTATGTGTGGAGAAATCTACATTACGTCTATTATCATAAATTTATACAGTTATTAGAGCAACGAATGAATAAATATTTCCCTGGCGCTCCCCCAGTCTTGGAGATGATGGACAATATTTCCCTTGTTTTCGTCAACGACCATCTGACGGCTGACTACGCCCAGCCGAGAACTCCCAACATCATCCCTGTGGCGGGTATTCACATAGAGCAAGTAAAACCATTGCCAAAGGTAAGCTGAAATTTTAATTTATTCATTTTGTGTTATTAGCCTCCAGAACTGTTATATTATAGAAATAATACTGGTTTAGATTACCTTTTTCTGTCGCAAAGGTTCTTCAATTACATTACTGCTATATACATTTAAAAGCATATAAAGCTTCATCATCAGGCTTCCAAAAACGTCACTGTTTGAAACATTAAAATAATAAATTTTTTAAGCATTCTATGAAATTACCCTCCATCATCTGCCTTGGTGAAGACATTATTAATTTAATCTTATCTATATGAAACTCCATAAAGCTGTTATATGGATACATCAATTATGATAGGATTTTTGTTACTGTTATATGTACAAAAACATATATACAGCTATATCGTAAAAACCATATGTACCGTATTATTGTGACGATTCTGTAAATGTATATTTATTATGTGTATGTACTACTGTTGAAAGGCCTATTCAAGATACCAGGTAGCAAATTTATCTTCAACTCATGATTTTGAAAAAGAAAAAGAGAAACAGAAAAGAAATAATTGTCAAACACATATAAGAAATGTATTTAGTGTAAAATTAAGATTTATTGCTGAAGGTCTCTTGGATAAAACAAGATAAGACTGATGTCGAAGAACTCTACTCAGCTAAACTCCTTGTTATGTATCTTAGTCAAATTTGATTTGGGATTGTCATTTAGACAATGTATGTTTACAAATATCATCAGATATTTACGTTCTGATACAACTATTCAAATATTTCCCAAATCACGAAGTTCTACTGATAACGGCATATTATGGAGTGATTTACCCACACCTTTCATACGAATTAGCATTGTAGGAAGGTTGCAATATAGCAAACTTCTCCAAAATATTTGTTTAAAAAAAGTACAGTCCGGATAAGTGCGAAAGTTCATTAGAAAAGTCGTGAAAATCATATTGGCTACTAATCACTATAGGAGATGTAAAGTAGGAAGGCTGTATAATGAGATCGGAAATGAAGTAAAACACGACTGCAACAGAAGAAATTAAATACTCGTATTACAGGAAACCCAAAGCGAAGGAAAATTAGTTATAAATATGGTTTTTTCTTTACTTTGAATGTGAGGGAAATGCCAAACTTCCGTTAGGAAAATATATAGAATAAGATTTTTTCTGTAATAATGAGAAATCCGTGTAAGTTCTAAGATGATTCCAAGTCATTTGCTGCAAAGGAATAAACCATTTGCAATTATTGTTCATTATTTTATCATTTATTATTCATTATTAAGACACCGATAGTAGAGATATGGGTGAATATGAGGGGGAAATGGGTGTAATGAATGTAGATGAACTAGTGTAAATATTGTTATTAACTAAGGTCGGTTATTCCTTAGACATAGCTAATTATTAATATCTGGACTAAGAGCCACATATATTTACTTGGAATCTGAACCAACCGGATCAGTATTAGGCGATCCGAACCGAAAAGGCGTAGTATCCAAATAATATAGACGATATAACGTATACTTAACTATTCGAGTATAACAGTAATAATATAGACGATATAACGTATACTTAACTATACGAGTATAACAGTAATAATATAGACGATACAACGTATACTTAACTATACGAGTATAACAGTAATAATATAGACGATATAACGTATACTTAACTATACGAGTATAACAGTAATCTGATTTCAATACTTACGTAGAGAAAAATTTCAGAACATAAAACATTTCATGGACGAGGCGACTGACGGTGTCATCCTGTTCAGCCTGGGGACCTACGTGCCTGACGAGCTTCAACCTCAGGAGTACTTTGACATGTACATCAACGTGTTCAGGCAGCTGAAGCAGAGAGTGTTGTGGAAGACAAGGAAGGACTGTCTAAACACATTATCTGGAACATCCAGGGACTTCCAGACAATGTGATGACTGTCAAGTGGGCGCCCCAACGGGACATTCTGGGTAGTCCTATCGGCTTGACGTTTTCATATTAAATTTTAACGTTTAAGGAAATACAATTAGCAAGAACTGCTCTAAACAGTTACTAAAAAAATGTTAGGCTAAGGTACATCATAACAGCCAATATGTACTCGGATTGACTTTTTAAATATTTAGAAAATCAATCCAAAAAAATATTGGTTGATTTTAATAAATTTTAGTCTAACTTCAGTTTTATGATTAAATAATTTGATGCAAGAAACAAAAACAAAACTTTTCAATTACTGAATACCTGCAACCTAAACATATTTTGTATTATGTAACATGTTTTTCACAAATTTAACTTACATTTTATATTATTTTTCACAAACATGGAGAAAATCTGATAACAAAATTGTATGTGTTAAATAGATTCCATTATGGGCACTAAGTTAAGAGAGAAACATCATTTCAGTAATTTGCTAAACACTGCTCATTTAAAAAGGCCAAAAGTTCCAAAAGAATATTTATTTTTAAAGATTTCCTTTACACTCAAGATTATTTCTGAGGGTCCTTTATTTTCAAACTCACAATTATTAAAATATTTACAATAGGAAATTTAATTTAAAACACTTCTTTTTAAAGCTGAAAGAATACCTACGATAGTTTTACTGTTTTTATATTTCAATCATAACTACATTAAAGTAAGCATTTTTTTAAATTTTATATTAATATTTTACATTTATTAAATCCATTTAATTTTTTAAATATACATTAAAGTTTAATCAATAAATAAACTTTAAATCCAATTTTTGTAGTGTAACTTTAACAGGCATAATTTAAAAAAATATTAAGGCATTATATTTTGATGTTTTCAGCTCATCCCAACTGTGTGCTATTCATCACCCACGGAGGGTTGCTGAGTCAACACGAGACAGTCCACTGTGGAGTCCCTGTGGTTGTCATCCCTCAGTTCTGGGACCAACATCGTAACGCCAAGTTTTATGAGGCGCAAGGAACTGGTATTCCACTAAACAATAAGGATTTATCAGAGTTAACTGTATTATCAGCTATCAGGAAAGTCCTTTACAACGAAAAGTAAGTGTATATCTAAATGTATGCATCTTGTTTACGATATATAAGAGAACAATTATTTAACAACTTATAAAATTTATAATTTAAAACACATTAAAATATAACAGTATTTATTCGTCCACTTTAAATATAGATGTATTTCCGAATGTAGATATGAATTAAATGTAGATATATTTCCGAACTTTTCGCACAGAATATCATCTACAACAACTCTTTCACAGGCCCTATGGACGTAAGAAATTATACTCTTAAGCCTCATTCCCATTAGTACAGATCTGTCCCAAAATAAGTTGCACGACATGTTCTGGCACAAGTTTTCGCATGAAACGATTTGCAACATGTCGTGGAACAAAAATGTTCCTAGCTACTGTGGCACAAAACATCTAGCATCTGGCATTCAAGCTGTCCAGTCATCTAGTTAACCAATGTATAATACTCCTTGAAAACGCTTCACGATTTTTCAAGGAGCCGTACAAACTTTTGTCTGCGCTCGTACAACCGAAATGTTGCAGAGGTTGCATAAATACATTTTGAGAAGGATCAGCTGATAATCACCGGCTGTTCATTTGTCATTGGGCTATTAATTAATGACACTTTCTAAGGAATAGTCGGCCTTAGTTTGTAACAATGACTACATTCACCCATCTACACTCATCACACTCATTCGAAATCCATATTCGCCAATATCTTGACGATCGGCGTCTTATGAATAAATAAAAAAAATAAAAATAAATAAAATGGAAACAGATGTTCATTTTCGTGGCACGTTTGACGCGATTCGTACTTGAGACTTGTGTGAATGGAAACGAGGTCTTATTCCCATTCTAGTACTTATTAGTTATGCAACCTGATTTACATACAAATATGCACCTGAAACATATAAACAACACAGTTCATACTCTGAAATTCATATATGTACTTTTTGTGTTAATAGTAAGATTATTTTTAATTTTTAGATAAGTCTTAGATTTCATAATAGTTTTAACAACCCGAAATTTGTTTTCTAAATATACTAGTCGTGTTCAACTACTTACAGGTCTGACTAATGTATCAAGTAAATAGCGATTATCTCATCTAAAATATAATTAAAAGTGCCATAACTTATTTACACGGTGTTCAATATCAGAACCCAAATAGTAATGAAGAAAAAGTGAACAAATAAAGTAAGATGATTGATGCTTTGAGAGATCAATTACATCATAATATACGGGGGGGATATAAGACCTATATTTCTAAATATATTTTCTATGTCTCAAAGAGAGATTTTCATTTCGTGAATTGATTAAAAATGAACAAACTAAAACAACTTTAACGTGTTTTCAAAAATAATGAGCCTTTAAATTATGCTGTGACTTTCACGGGTAAAATTAGAATTCTAAAAGACGTTATGTTTTTAGGATGACTAATTGTTCATATTATGTTAATATAATTATTCGGATTTATGTTTTGAACAAGACATTTTTCCAGGAATACAATACGTAAATTCTATTTTCATACATTACATTCACCACATTACACCATACTACATTGTGATCGCATAGTGACATTTATAGCTTATACCAAACTCGTAGTCTTCTGGGTTTGACTCTGTTAAAAGGATAAGTACGTTATAGGGATCAATAACCAATGATTACAGATATGAACTTCACAGAAAAAATTTAAGAGAAGCCTTTCTAATTATTTTAATTTAAGATTAATAACATTATATCAAATCCTGTATGGATTATCCAAAAGTCACACCTCTTAAAAAATTTAGTTCATTAAAGTAAATTATTCTTGTACAGTAGCAAGCAGCCACTTCATGCAAGTGCATTTACTACTAACAGCGGTTTTAAATGTTCATAAATCAGCCTATGGCTTATCTTAATATTATAATACATAAAACATCGCTGATCACGAATAAACAAACTCAGTCTGATATAATATTTCATTGTTAATACTATCTATTAAATATTTTAATTTAGTAAACGTACAACTGTTCACGATTCTATGATTATCTCATCTGTGTTTATATATCTAGATATACAAGTAACGCAAAGACTCTCACACGTGTTTCGAGACCGACCAATGACACCTGCAGAGACGGTCGTGTACTGGACTGAGTATGTCCTGAGGCACCTGCGGCCTGCCTCCACCCAACTGTCCTGGTACCAGCTGGCGTTGTTGGATGTACTTGCGATTATTGTTGTAGTTCTTATCATAGTGACAGTTATTACTTTCAAAATTTTTAAGAAAATATTTAACATTGTTTCTAAAAATGGAGTATATAGTTTATCAAACAGTAAAAAGTATAATTAATTGTAACATGATAAATGTTTCCTCAAAATAATATATTTCCATAAATAATAATATTTTGTAAATAAAATTCAATGTTGTCTAAAAATTTATCTTAAAATCGAAAGT
Organism: Stictocephala bisonia; assembly: GCA_035578905.1. Lineage (NCBI taxonomy): Eukaryota > Metazoa > Arthropoda > Insecta > Hemiptera > Membracidae > Stictocephala > Stictocephala bisonia. The sequence goes on from JAQJVL010000003.1 coordinate 9,901,896, forward strand.
TGTATTTGTTTACTATATATATTGTAATATAATTTTATAATCGTTTTATGACCAAAATCAACTGATAGGTATTATTTAAAATACACCTTCTACAAAATTTGATCATTATTGTGTGTTGACCTTAATTGATACAGCATTCAGTAAGTTTTTCTGGTATCTTTGTGACAGTAAAGATACAATCCTAGTAAGGACAATGTTTCTTTGAAAATTATAACTAATATTTTATGTGGGAGATTGTTAAAATGAAGGTTTAAATAAACTATGCAACTGAAATAAACACGCTTCAAAGTTGTCCTGACCCACCTGTACAGAAAAAAAACGAGAATATTAGTGGGATGGTCCTCATTTTAGACTTGTATAGTGAGATGTTTTATAGTGTTTGTTTTTAATGAAACTATTTTCCTTAGTTTTCGATCTTGTTAGAATTGTTTGATTTATCTAATGATTTTTTTAATGGTTTAAAATTGTATGGATGGATCCTTAGTTTCATTAAAAGTACTTTTTTTATTCAATGTATTGTTTAGAATGATTTTATTCCTACTCGTGATGTGTTTTTTAAACCAGTATTGTATGAAGTTTTTTATTTTTTTGAACTAGTTTGCTCTAAAAACTTTGTTGTGTCAGTTATTCTAACATTTAGTGGTGCGAAGACCTTGTTTTACTTACAAATAACAGTAACAACTACGTTTTAGCCATTTTAGAATTTATAGTAAAGTTCAACGCTTAAACAACTTTATCACAAGAATTGCATAACTCAGATCTTTTTTTCTGAAGACAATAATAGTACTTTTCACTAAAAACTGAATAGTTAAGTATAAAATAGCGTTTTATTTTCATTTATCAAGTTGAGACAGGTAATATTGATATATACTTTAAGCATGCAAAACATCTTATTTTTATAGATTTATTTTTACAATAATGTAAAAAGTGAAAAGCCAATTACATTACAGAACAAATATTATAAACAGTTTGAATGGCATGTAAATAGAAATAAAAATGAGTAAATTCCAGATAGTAACTACTCTCCAAGAGATCATCAACAACTCACAACCACCAATACGTAGGAATTATTTCAGAAAAATACAAAATTATGATAATGCATAATCATAATGATATGCATGATTGTGGTGGCTCAGTGGCTAAGGCTGCTTGGTAAGGTTCGAATCCCTGGTGAGCCAACGATCGGTACTTCACTCGTTTAATATAGATCACGCACAGGCCTTTAGGCCCATGTGAACTGACGAGTGAAGTTTTAAATTTAAAAAAAATCATTACACATAATCACAAATAGCACCAAAAACAATATGAATAAGTATCTGAATAATAATTAATAAAAACAATAACGTAACAAGAAGCATAACAAGAAACTACCCGACGCAGGGGTGGTTCTTAATACTATCAAATTTAATATATTTAAAAATAATGTTTATGATTTTGAGACTATTGTATCAACGTAGATCATATTGGCTGAGAAAAATACATAGTAACGTACATGTTGTTGAAATATGTAGTAATACAAGATCAGATAATAACAAGTACTGTACAGTTTTTAATGATATTTAATTTATATTTCTTATTAAAAATATCATTAACATTCAACCATGAATTAATGTTTATATTGTTAAAAAATATTTGATTTTCCCCCAATTACATGATATCTGACTAGTTACCATATAGTAAGAGAAAAGTGTGCAGGCTGGTTTATTTGACTTTGTTCGTGTAACAATTGCAGTAACTCTTTATTTGTGTGGTAACTGTTGCTTAGCTGGAAAAATAAATGTAGAAATTTGAAAATAAATAAATGTAAATGAAAAAAAATTGTGAGTCAAGTGAATATGTAGTTCATTTTCTTCTTTAAAAATATAAAGATTAAAATGAAGAATTATCATGGCAATCGAACAAGAGTATCAATAAAATAATTAACTTTCTCAAACGAACCACAAAAGTTAAGTATAATCTCTAGAGAAACATAAGTAAACTATTATACAATAAGTAACGAAATGAATAACTATTAAAAATATTGTTATAAGTATAAATAGATTCACCCAACAAATATATTCATTAACTTCACGAGAAACCAACAAAAATGACTTGTAATAAACAGACTACAAATCAATTAAAAGACAACCTTAGTGTAGCATAATATTAGGATATTCTTTTTGAAACTTTTCGTCAACATAAACAAATTTATTGAGAGACACTTTCTAATACACTTCTGCTTGAGGTCCTAAAGGAAACTTTGTATTTCAGGTGAAAGTTAATTGCATTCAAAATCGAATGCTGTTTAAGTTTAGCAAGTAAAACTCCTTCAGGAGCTGAAAAAACTAAACTACTTTTTGATAAAAATTATATTTACTACATGTCAATGATTTTAGTTGTAAAGATGTCTTACACAGAATTTATAAATTGAATTCTCAAAATTCTCCTTTCAAAAGGTTAACAAAGAAGGCCATCAATAAGAATATTATTTTTTGCAAAGTTTTGTCACGGTCACTTTGCTATATTTGAGTGTTATTTGAAGCAGATCTGTAATACCTTCTGACATATATGACCTGACTATAAACATTTTTATCTGTTTATCACAGAGTCAATATTGATAAAATAAAGAGATTTCTTCATAAATATAAGAAGTCTGTTTAAATCATAAAGTTTAACCAATATATAAAATATTGTTTAGTTTTTGCTTCTGGTAAATTTATAAAATATATCATTATATTGAGATGTTTGTTCTATTAAACGTCAATAAATTATTGATACATTTGTTCAAGATGCAATTTTTTTATGATCATTTCCAATAATAATACGTAAAAAACTCCATTTGCAAATTGTTTACATAACTTTTATTATTTCACATGCTTTTGTTTAAATTGCTGTAATCACGTTTCCTTGAAACATAGTTAATCTAATAATCTATTTATCGACACTCGCTCGGTGATGATAGAAGAGAATGTTTGAGTGCCAAGCTTCAGCTGTAACATACAACTTACAGTTAGTCTGCAGCTATATCTACGATAACAACATTACAGCCGTGCAATATCCCTCTCACTTGATTCTATCTTCCTGGATCAACGTAGTTAAACAATGAAGGTGTGTCTTTCACTAGTGTTACTCATGTAATGTTGTTATTTTGTCCTCACACTGCACGGCCAAATTGTTCAAAATTACTCCCGTGACAAGTTGAACCATCCTAAGCTCTCTGCTACGTAAATGGTAACAAAGACTCCGATTGGCTGGTAAAACTATTTATTATATGCCATATTTTACTTCTTTGAGGCACCGTATTTTTTAATAATTTCTTAGTACAGCACATAAATAGAACATTCGTTTCTTGGTTCAGCGCCTTATGGTTCTTGAGAAACTTTGATCAGTCAGTCAGTGGGTGTGTTGGGATACATATAAATGTTTCATTTTTACATAGTACTGTCCAAATATGGTCTAAATTAAAGTATTTTCATATCAATGCATTTTAAAACCATAATTATTTTAAACTAATATGACTATAGGAAACTACGTGAAATCAGTACGAAGTACGTGCGAAATAGTTTCATGCTTTGTACAAATATCTTAGAAGATAATTTTTATGAACAGTTTACTGTGCGAGTTGTAGTGGGATTTTTATTTGTTAGTATTGCAATCAGTACTAAACATAGCAGTCCTATAGTCCGATTATTATTTTATAAACCAACTCTGGTAATTAAAAAAAATATTTATGATCAGTAAACTAGTTTTATATATTTAAAGTAACTAGTTATATATATTTCCATTTTTTATAATCGTTGATCATCCTCTTGTAAGTTCAGCATGTGAGGTTAATTTGTCACATGGGGGGGGACTTGTGTTACTGTGTTAGCTGATCTTTGTGGGACATTCCTTACATTTGCCGAGTACGAGTCCCCTCTGAAGATTTGCTTTCTCAAAAAGTATACATTATTGTTGTCCATACCTTACCTTTTCACAAATCTCTAAATCAGACCAAAGTCCAAAAGCTTTTACATTTTCAACATATATTTGAAATTCTTTGACATATGAAATATTTTTTCGTCAATACATATTTAATGAAATTGAGACACAATTATACATTCTTAATACAGTTTTGTTTAGCAAAAAACATAACACTTATTCAGTGTATGTACAATATAAGTAGCCGGATGATTCTTCTGGAAGAATCTTTGTTGTAAATTTTATATATTTGTATATATTTTCACCTTACAAAGTAACTTACTGCCCCTACTGAGTGAGCGTTAGTAGAAGGGGCCCCCTTTTGGCCCAGCTCTCTGATTGGTCCATTTTTTGATGACGTCATCCAAGATGGCGGTGCCCATGTTTCCCGCCAAATTGTCTAACCTCACTTTTCCTAAACTAATGACGTCAGCATGACGTCATGTGATGACGTCAGCATGACGTCATTGATGACGCCAGCACGACGTCACCTTATCTTCTAAGCTTTTTATCTTACCCCACTTCCGGTGATTGTGTCAACTCTGACACTTGAGTATTACGTCACAGAATTCAAGGTCACGAGGAGTGTTTTTTAAAAACTTCTTGCATAGAACAATTTTCTTTTTCCAGAAATTGTTCTGTGCAAGAAGTTTTTGGTTCTACGCCTCGCGCCACCTCGTATCTGAAATAAACACGAAGCGATCACCCTCATGTTAATTCGCGCTAGCCCTTAACATATACAAAATAAAAAAGGAACTATTTACCTCGCTCTCCTGGTTGGTAGTAGTGGTGGTGGTGGTGGTGGTTCACGAACATTGGTATTGACCCACTCACCTATACACGAACATTAGTATTGACCCACTACACGAACATTAGTATTGACTCACCCACCCACCCATACACAAACATTGTTATTGACCCACCAACCCGCCCATACACGAACATTGGTATTGATGTAGTGGTGGATGGTAGTAGCCGTAGTGGTTGAGGGTTGAGGTGGAGATCCAAGCACAATGACACCAACAACAGTAACTAGACATGCTACCTGAAAAACCGTCATCCTTGCCACAACTGACAATTCACGCCGAATTGTCGTATTTATACGGCAGGGTGAGGAGCGTCGCTCCCTACCTTGTGCATGAGCAGAACGCAGGGGGGGGGGAAAGATCAGGTTTCCATAACCACCCAAGAGGTACTGATCTCAGCTCGTTTTTTATTATAGTGAGTATCCCCAGGAGGCCTAGTGTCACTATTGTTTATTGTAACTTGCCCCAACCATCGCAAGTTACGGTAGTAGCCCCTCCATAACAAATTTGCTACCTCCCAGTATTATTTTTATACTTTTTTGGGTCTCTCTGTAAGTCTAGACATCACTTTACTCAGTGAAGCCTACCCGTACAAAAACTTACAAAGGGGTTTTTTTACCCAATGTAGACCGTACAGAACACTTTACTTGGAGAAGCCATTTCAATGTATTCCATCAGCCTATAAGGGTTACATTTTCTATCTTTTTTTACGTTTATTTGTAATCCCAGCGATGTTCAAGGAGGCCTTGGACTTACGGAGGTTAGGCCTGCCATAGAGCCTCGGGCCCTGGATACGGAGGTTAGGCCTGCTATAGAGCCTGGAAACATTCGGAGGTTAGGCCTGGACCTGCCCTGGACTTACGGGGTTTTGCCCTGCCATAGAGTGGTCGGGAAATTTCCCCCGGTTTTTTTTTCCTGGACTTACGGATATTAGGCCAGCCATACAACAAACACACACACACACACACACACACACACACACACACACACACACACACACACACACACACACACACACACACACACACACACACACACACACACAAAATACTCGAACGTCACCTGGGATCCTTATTTAGCTACTGCAAATCTACTATGATAGCTAAAAACTTGGAACTTACATTCTGATAGAGTATAATATTCTCCCAATTTACCTTGTCTGCAAAATCGTGTATAAACGATTCAGAGAGTAGTTGGTGTTTGCTCACAGGATAAGGTTGTGACGTCGTGCTGGCGTCATCAATGACGTCATGCTGACGTCATTAGGTTAGGAAAAGTGAGGTTAGGAAAAGTGAGGTTAGGAAATTTGGTGGGAAACATGGGTGCCACATCTTGGATGACGTCTTCAAAAAATGGACCAATCAGAGAGCTGGGCCAAAAGGGGGCCCCTTCTACTAGCGTCGTAAGACATTTTCTCTAGCAGTATCAAAACAATCAATTATTCCAACTTCTATCACCAGTTCACATTGACGACAGGCCTAAGTGTGAACTTTATTCAACGACTAAAAAATCGACTATTAGCTAAGTTAGGGATTTAAACCTTAGAACTACCCGCCCATACTCGTACTGTGTTATTGAAATTACACGTACAATGATAATGACCCACCTGTCTGCCCATACATGAACAGTGGTATGTATGTAAGGGGTATTGACCCTCCCTCTCACCCAAACACCTACGATAGTTTAGACCAGTAGTTCCTAACCTGGGGGCGATTGCCCCTCGGTGGGCGATTTGGGTTCTAAGGGGGGCGATAAATTTGTGGTGGGCGACAGGGGGGTGATCAGTATGAAAAGGCAGAAAAAATAAACTAATTCCTCTGTAGAGTAGAATCTTAAGTGTCGCAGAAACATGGTAGCGATTAAAAAACGAATTCACTCGTTTTTAAGAAAATTATGGGCAAAAATATGATCTGTATAAATAAAACTAGGGCTCCGGTAGTGCAGATGGTAGAATATCTGACTCCGACGCAAACGTTCGATTCCCGCCCGTGTCGATACCAACTAGATTTTTTCATTAATATCTACAGGCCCCAGGTCGACTCAGCCTGAAATAAAAATGAGTACCTTGAGTAAAACCAGGGGTAATAATAGGTGGTTGAAGCGTAGCACTGGCCCTATTACCTTTCTTGTATACCGTAGGCTCAACATAGCAGACTACCCTGCTATACTCCTAAGCTGCATAGCGGTAAAAATGTAGACTATTATTATTAAATAAAACTATAAAATAAGGGTACATGATAGAGTTGCGTAATTCCTCAGGGCTCGTTGGCCACGCGTCGGTAAGGGAATTGGCGTGAAGTAGTTGAGTCACCGGCTATTTTTAGCTGGCAAGGTCACAGCACAACCCCTTCCACTGGCACCAACATCACAGGCGTGTTGTTATTTGTGCGTCATACGTCTTCTATGTATTTAGTAGGGTACGCCAGTTACTACATTGCGATTACATTGTGCGTATCTGTTTAGTTTAGTATTCGTTCGTTAGTTTTGAAGTACAGTACGAAAGACCACGCATGATGGATTCGAAGAAAAAGTGTCGTCAGTACTCAGCTGAGTATTTGAAATACGGTTTTATTGTGTCACCAAAAAATGTGCTGTTTCCACATTGTCTTTTGTGTGATAAAACATTTACTAGCAATGAAGCCATGAAGCCTTCGCGGATGAAAGAACATTTATCAAGAGTACACAGTGACAAAATGAATAAAGACGTCAGTTATTTTCAAGAGCTCAAAGCTAAAGCAGAAAAACGTCCCAATGTAAGTGATCTATTTAAAAAACGAGTAATCGATCTTGACAAAGGTCTTCTTGCTTCTTACGAGGTAGCATTATTGATCGCTAAATGTGGCAAACCTCACACGATTGGTGAAACTCTTGTTTTACCTGCTGCAAAAAAAATTGTTGAAATTATGTTAGGCGAGGGTTCTAGTAACAAAATAAGCCAATCGGTGCCTTTAAGCAACAATACTGTTTCCAGACGAATTGATGAAATGGCTGCAGACGTCGAATCAAAACTTACACACATGCTAGAAAAAAACAAATTTGCTTTACAGATAGATGAATCTACTGTAATTGATAACAAAGCAATTTTGTTGGCCTATGTGAGATTCATCAATGAGCACAAGGAAATTACCGAGGAAATGCTGTTTGCAAGAAGTTTGATCACTGATGCGAAGGGGTCGTCCATTTTTTATCTATTAAAAGAGTATTTTGAGGAAAAGGATATCTCCCTATCAAACGTAAGCGCCTGCGCTACAGACGGAGCTCCTGCCATGTCTGGTCGCCATGCTGAGTTTCTGGCCCATCTGAAGAAAGAAATTCCAGGCGTTATCACCATACACTGCGTCATCCACCGTCAACACTTAGCAGCAGAAAAATTAAGTGGTATACTGCATGAAACCCTTCAACTAGTAATTAATGGGGTAAATAAGATAAAAGCCAGTGCCCTGAATGACCGTCTCTTCCGACAACTGTGCCACGAAAATGATGAGGAATTTGAGCGGTTGCTCTTGCACACGGCCGTGAGGTGGCTTTCAAAAGGAAACTGTTTGCGGCGATTTTTTGAATTGTTCGAAACAGTGACTGAGTTTCTCGATTCTTGTGACCCTGTATTGAGTCAAGCGTTGAGACTTCGCAAATTCGAGATTGCATATTATCTGACTGATATTTTCAAAAAACTCAATGAGGTCAACATGAAGCTGCAAGGAAATAAGATGAATCTTATCAAAACAAAAGGCATTATCAGTTCATTCATTGCAAGGTTTGCCATTTTCAAAGGTAATATAGGTCGTGGTGAACTGTGTCAGTTTCCATCCCTACAAAAATGCTCAGAATCCCTCCATCTTCAAGATGACCAAATCTTCACTTTCACGGACCACCTTGACAAGCTAAAATGTGATATGGAATCAAGATTTGAAGACATTGCCAATCTTCGAATTCCAGATTGGGTTTTTGATCCATTTTCGTTTGATGCGGTGGACACCCTTGAACATATTTTGCAGACAGAGTTTTTGGACCTGAAATATGACTGTGAGGCAAAGATGATTTTTAAGCAGCATGGTTACGAGTTAGCCTGGGTAAAACTCATGGAATCCTATCCAAAACTGTGGGAAATGGTTGAATCCCTTCTAATCTCATTTCCATCCACATATTTAGTGGAAAAAGGATTCAGCTCTGTCGTCCAGGTCCTCACAAAACAAAGGAACAAATTGGATGTTTGCACCAAAGGAGACTTGCGCCTTCACCTGACCAACATACAGCCGGATATTCAGGCTTTGACTGCAGTCCACCAAGCGCAAGGGAGCCATTAAAAAGGTAAATAAATTAAATTGAAATTATAAACATTTTGTAAAATTGATTCAGGGTATTCTATGACGCAACTTTTTTAGTCTCATTCGAATCTACAAATTAACTTTAGGACAGGTTTAGGTATTTGTACACTTAAGAAAATGTCTTCGTTAAATTATTACACTCTTCATTTAATCTGAAATAACTCTCAAAAATTTGTTCTTCAACAGGTTTACAAGATACCTAAAATTTTAAATTGAGCTCAAACTCATGAGATGAGACTGATGAGAGGAAGAATTCTGGATACATCTACATTGGTCAATTATTTGTTGTATGTATACAGATACACTATACAGTAATAAATCATTTAACAGAATAATTCAATCTATTATTTTTACAACAAGACGTTTCTTACATTTAAATAAGGGTATACCGTACTAAGAGAAGGGGGGGCGACAGGAGTGAGTGAGGAGTTCCACCTAAGGGCGATACCTCATAAAAGGTTGGGAACCACTGGTTTAGACCCTCCCGTCCCTCCCTTTCACGTACAATGATAATGACCCACCTGTCTGCACATACATGAACAATGGTATGTATGTAAGGGGTATTGACCCTCCCTCCCACCCAAACACCTACGATGGTTTAGACGTAGTTTCCCCTGAATAGTTGTCTTCGAAGTCGGTCACCCTGATAGGTGCATTACTGCAACAACCTCTTAATTCAAATTGCCTGAATTCATTAAGGTTGAAGACTCTGTAACAAAACGATTCAATGATTCAACCGAGCCAACACTGGTTACACAATTGTCCACATAAAATGAGGTTCTGAGTCGTTCAGCCGTCTCCTTAATCTCTATAGGTGCCTTGTCCAAGTGATGTGGAATTGCAGCACCTAATAGAAAAGGGCTTGATGTGACACCAAATACAACCCTGCGGTGCCTGGAAGTAGTCACGCTCTTCTTTTCGTAGTCATTCCACCAAAGAAACCTGAGGTAATCTCTATCTGCAGTTGACAAGCTAATCTGCAAAAATGCCTTTTTGATATCAGATATGACAACACCTTATGACAATTCTGATGTTGTCGAAACTTCATGACGAGTGGAGAGATTAGTTCAACTAAATTTGAGCCTTTCTCTAAACAAGAGTTTAAACTGACACCGTTGTAGTCCTTCGCAGGAGCATCAAATACTGGCCGAATCTTCGTGGTCATACTGCTTTCCTTCACGACAACTTGATGAGGTAAGTAATGTCCAGTAGTGGTTTTGCAACTTTCCGGAACTTTCTCTATAATACCATCTATTAACCAACCATCTAATACTTCATCGTAATCATTAAATTTATTAAGTTTATGAAGCCTTCTGGTAACAGACAGCAGCCTTTTCTCAGCAAGATCCCGGTTAGATTGTAGCTGCGGGTGCCCTTCAATCCATGGTAAGCATACCTCGTACCTGCCGTTGTTATCCACTTTGACATTATCTCTGAAATGTCTTTAAGTTTCTGCCTCCATATGTGACCTACTTTTTACATCAGCTGGGTCTCTTATACCTAAGGTACCTAAAATCCAAAGGTCTGGAACTTCAGCTTTCCCTGAAATAAACAAGTTTAAAAGTGAACTATGTTGCTTTACTTCCTTGCACTGCTGTTTTCCCATTACGGTCCAGCCAAGGGATGTCTCTACCACGACGAGGCCTCTCCTGATATTTTCCACCCTTCCTGTATAAAGTTCTCCGATGACATCTGCACCGAGTAGCACCTTAATTTCTGGAACACTTTTCCCTAAATCAGTTAAAATTATACATTTTCTCTTTAAGGCTGATAAGCACTCATTTTCTTGCAGCCTGGGTACATTGCTGCAAATAACATCCTGGTCCAAAACGGGTACAGTAATCTGAAATGTCGTATTAACATTTTGCAAAGTCATTAAGTCAGTTTTGTGAGTGGTTTTTGCATATTTACACCCCCAAACAAACTGTGGTTAATTACCTCTCCACCAATTTCACTGAGGCCTAGTTTTTCTACTCAGTCTTTTTTGACATACGACCTTAGGGAGCCTGTGTCCAATAATACCCTAGCATGGTATCCTGTCCACTTTGACTCGCAACTTTAACCAAGAGTGTCTGCAGTAACGTTTCACTGCCCTGGGAGATCAAAACTTCAGACTTGCCCTTTACATCACTATCTGATTTGCACTTAACTGATGGCTCGTCATGTTCAAGATTCAAGATCTTTATTCGTCAAAAATAGTACAAGACTATACAGACTTCGTTATACATTAGATAGGTAATAGACAGAAAACAAATGACAAGAAATAATAATGAACATGTGATAATATTAAAAACAAAATGATTTTCTATTTGAAAATAGGCTAAATTAATGTCAATAATAAACCATAAGTATAAATTAAATATTATCAATTTGTAATAGGCCTTCATAAAAAGTCACTATTTTTTTTACAAAATAAGTTAAGAACAAACATTAGCAGGTTAATAAAATTTTTTTTAAATGTGAAAACATTTTCTTACATAATCTAAAAAACGTGAATTAATCAAACTTTGAACATAAACTGTAAAATAAATACTTAGGCCTAACTTAACTAATAATAACAATAAATAAAGTACTTATATACATAAACTAGAATAATCTTCAAATTTAAAATAGGTCTATATCTAAAAAAGAAGCAAAAGACAATTCAAATAGGCCTCATTCAAATAAGAAAACTACTATGTCATATATCACTTTGGGCTATTCAAACTATATACAGCAATGAGAGACTATTAAATGTTAAGATATTCATCTATGTCATAGAAGGCATTTTTTGCTAGGTGTCTTGTGATAAAAGTTTTAAATTTTTTATGGTAAATCTCTAATAGTAAAAGGTAACACATTAAAAATATTAATTGAAGTTAATTTGACGCTGTTTAAAGTGGCAGAATACTCGTAGTTACAATGGTAGGTTGCAAAATGGTTTGCTTTACGTGTATTGTAACCGTGTACATTTGAGTTGCAGTTAAACATTTTGAATTTTTTCATTACATATAGTAGACATTGATAGGTGAAAATAGAGGGGAGAGTCAATAAGTTCAGTTTGATAAAAAAATCTTTACAGTGATCTAGATAGCCTAAGTTACACATAATTCTTACTCCTCTTTTCTGGAGTACAAAAATACTGTGAGCATAAGAGTTGTTGGCCCAAAGAACAGTTCCATATTCAAGATATAAGCAAAATATACATTTAGTAAGACATCATTACTGACAGAGGATTTTAAATTCCTTAATATAAACAAGCCTTTAGCTATTTTATTATTAACGTTATCTATGTGTGTATGCCACTTTAAATTTGACTGAATATGCATCCCTAAAAATTTTACAGAATTGAAGCAAAAAAAAGGGCTATAAGAAAACGACAGTTCCTGAGTTTTGTCTACATTTAGGGAAAGTTTTTTGGCATTACACCAGTCAAGAAGAATTTCATTTTTGGATTCAAACATATGTTGTACAATTTGAGAGGTGTTTTTGACATTAATACACAGATCGTCAGCTTAAAGGCAGCAGTTTACTCCAGTGTCTGACAAATTATCAGGCAAATCATTTACATAGATCAGAAACAGTAAGGGGCCTAAAATTGACCCTTGAGGGAGGGACACCAAATTTGTTGTTAATGAAACTGGAGATATTTCCATCAAATGTGGCTTGTTGCTTTCTATTATTTAGATATGATTTAATAAGTGAAATAGCAAGATTATCTATCAAAACCATAAAACTTAAGTTTTTCTATTAATGCACTATGGAAAACAGTGTCAAATGCTTTGGAGAAATCATAGAACCTAGCTGAACATGTAACTTATCTTCTAGGCCTTCAATAATGTCTTGAATGAAGGATAAAATCGCTTCACATGTGGATCGTGATTTCCGAAAACCAAACTGACCCGCAGAAAAAATGTCATTAGATTCAAAATATCCTATAATTTGCTGACTTATAATTCTTTTGAAAACTTTGGACAGAGTAGGGACTATTGCGATTGGTCTAAAATTTGAGTATTGATTTTTATCACCTTTTTTGTGTACAGGCACAATTTTGGAAAATTTTAATTGTTCAGGAAAATACCCGAATAACAAGATATTATTAGTTTGGTGTGTCAATACTTCACTAATGTAAGGACTGCTAATTTTCAATATTTTTGAGTTAACATTATAGACATCTAAACAGTTTGAGTTACTTAAAGACATTATGGCCTTATGAGCGTTCTCAACTGATACGGTTTTAAAAGTGAAAGTAGAATTAATTAATTTACTTTTTTTGTTGGTATACCGTATAATGATACTTGATTTTTGCTTGGTGGTATTCTTAAAACAGTGTCCTCAATACTCTTAACAAAAAAGGTATTGAATCCCTCAGCACATAGGCCTAATTCACTTTCACTCTTGGAAGGAATTGAGTTTGTATTTTGAGGTAAGCTATCTCTAATAATGTTCTAAATTGCCTTTGGTTTGTTAACACTTTTAGATACTTTTTTTGTTACCTATTAAATAATAACTTAGCTTTGTTAATTTCTTTTCTATAAGTTTTTTTAGCAGTTTTATATTTTTATTTTATTTCAGATGACTTACAATTCTGAGCTAAAAAATTGTACTTATCACATTCTTTTTGTAATTTACTTAGGTGAGGAGTAAACCAGTTGTTCCTTTGCTTCCGTCAATTTACAGTTTTAGATTCCATTGGAAAAGCCAAGTTTACTATGAAAAGGAGTTGCCTGTAAAAACTCACAAATTGTTCAATATTACTACTTAAAGAATATACATTTTATCAGTTAGTTGTTTTTAAGGAGGTAGTAAATTCATAAGTAGATGATAAATTGATTTTTCTCAGACAGCCTAGTATTTTTTGAAGTATTTTTATTCATATCTGAATCAAAAATGAAAGATGCGTCATGATCTGACATAATTGTGTTTACAACTCTAGCTTCACTAACCCTAGATGGATGTAATGAAGTTACTATATTATCTATACATGTACCATCTCTAACGGTACCAGGACGAGTGATTACATCTCTTAACAAAATATTGCTGCCAAAACTAGGAAGAATACCACGTAATTCATCAACTTTAGGTTCCCTAACATTAAAATCTAGATTAAAATCTTAACAAAGCACAAAACTCATAGCTCTTCTTAGAGGCCAAGGAAGCGCTAGCAGTGTTTCCAATTTCTCAAAAAACCTATTTAAATTTTCTTTATCAGGCACTATATAGATGCAAATTATAAATGTGTTAGAGTTTTTCAATAAAAACGAAAGAGGATTCAAAAGAATTTCCTCCTGAAATTTGTGATAAATCAAGATTTTGACATTTAGTTATATTTAATTGGTTTTTAATAAATATTGCTGATCCTCCATTAGGCTTGAAAACTACCCCATGGTTTTTAGTTTTCTTTTCCATGCCTACAGTAAAAATGAGCTAAATAGTACCCTGATAACTTAAGTAATGGTATTTGAATAGGACTCAACCAATGTTCTGTAATACCATTGATTATATAAACCTACAATAGATAAACCATCTAATATGAATATTTGTGGCAGTAATTTTGTTAGTTTGTGTGGCCCGCAACCACAGCTGGTTTAAACTGCATTACATTTACATGGGACTACACTAGCGCTCCACAATAGACCTCAAAAACAGCTGATTTTTCGAGACTCAAAATTTAACATTGGATGGGAAATCTATGTATGTATAAAATCAATGGTAATACAAACAACGTCAATCTCATGTTCAGATGTTAACAGTTCTAAGTAATTTAATTTGTTTACTGATCCAGTGAAATATTTTAAGATTAGGCTTAAGCTTATTTTGACCTGTGTTACTAGGCCTACCACCTACATCATCACTTACATGGACAATTGTGTCAAACTACAAGGCTTACATTTTGACTTAGGAATTTTATGAAAATTCTTGGGTGGCTCATGGAATTTCCTAAGTGTAGGCCTATCATCTAAGTTTAACCTAAAAAACCATCTTCATTTGAATCTAAGGCTATAGATTTTGATTTTGTTAGCCCATCTCTGACAATCTTACTTATCACCAAACTTAGACTCAATTTACCAATTCTGTTAATGTGATGGCCATGCCTAGTGTGAAGGTTTCTATTACAAGAATTAGCCTTGATAATACTAACATTACTAAAAAGTTTACAGATTTCTTTAAACATTGCGTTAGTCTTTTACACTTCTTTATTAATGCAAGACCAGGGTTCCAGATCATGTCGGTAGGGAACGTTCACAACCACAACGTTTGTATGAGTGAGTGATGTCAGCGTCTTCTTGAGTTCACTTGTGGCATTTTCTGCTCCATCTTCAGCAACATCATTAGCTCCCGATATTAAAACTACTGTATCATCAGAGGATAGATTTCTAGTTTCATTTTTCACTGTTGACACAACGTCTTTAAAACAAGCACTAGGTTTTACATAACTACTTACTTCATACTTATTCAAGTTGTTCCTGTTTCTTAGATTAGCTGATATTCCTCTACCAAAACTGTCTGAATAAAGCATAATCTTAGGTTTCAACATGAACCTAGGCATACTCTTGGATGTACTTGTTAGGTTAGGGGAATGTACTTGTTAGGTTAGGTTTATCTTCAAGTGATGTAGGCCTAGTCTCTTCATCACAAGTTTTAAGTAGAGCACTAAACCTATTTTGTAAAGGAGGAAAATCGTTGTGTTTTAAGGTTTCATTAGATTTAATTCCATCTTTATTTTTGTTACATTGTTTAAGGTTTGCTCTACTTAGTGGTACTGTTTCCCATCTTCTGTTGTCCTGCGTTGAAACAGATCTATTTTCACTGAGAGTCTCTGTAAGTATCTTATTAATGCTTTTATTTTCATCTCTAGCCATTTTTAGTTCCAACTGCAATGCTTCTATAATACGTATCAATGAGAGAATTTTCGTCGGTATCTAAATTATTTATTTCAGTTGTACTCACTGTACAAACATCAGATCCAGTCTTACACTGAGGGAATTTCCACTCAACATTATTGTCTTGTAATTCATCTTCAGAAACTTGAGCACAGCGGAAATGACTCCATAAATCACAGCAATCACAGAGGAGTCCATTTTAACTACTTTTTTAAACTACAAACACTTAATATTTAATAAAATTCTGTTTTTTAACAGAGCTGATACAACAACAGACTCTCCATCGGCGGCCATCTTGAATCTATTTCAATCAGCAGAACTCAGTTTGGTTAACATTTGTGAATAAAGCCTTTAAATAAGTCATAATACTCTATCACAATCAATAAACACTTTAATCTTTACATTTCAAGCTATTGCCACAATTCTAAAAAAAACCATTAACAATGAACATTTAGTCTTCAAATTCACCTGGCTAAAACATATGACTACTCGATCATAAACACATTTAAAAAAACAATAATATATGAAGAGTTCTCAACATCTTGTTCATTCTTATTCTGTAAAATGGTTGTACTGTTGAAAATTAAATTAAATTAATTCTTGCATGTGTAATTCAGATGTTCAATCACATGCTACCTTATGCGTTATCCCACAAGGATCACTTTCTTTAATAAATTGTATATCCCTAGAAAACTACTATGCATTTCATTAGTGCCCTACCCTGTTACAGGAGGCATAAGAATGTTTAAGGTAGAATTAAAAGTTTAAATGCACATATCCTATTAAATGATATGAAACATGGCTGATGAAACTTATTGTACAAAGTATTCATCAATTTTTCAGGGCCATTGAATGATCACCAAGGTATGTGATTTTAATTCAGTTCTTATCTTATCTTTTTTTTCTTTTTTCACATACTTGGGTTTTAATGTATCTGCATGAACTGATGCATTGTTTGTTAATTGGTAAGAACTGGCTCATTGTACTAGTTGTATTTAATTGCTTGAATAGAATAATTTAGTTTATGCAGCGCCAAAGAGGTGCTGACAGCTCGTTACTGGGGTGTCTCTTGTATTCTTACTCTACGTTCACTGGACCATCCTCACGGGCACTTTAGTGTATTTTCCCACGATCGTTCATAACGCGGTCAGACTGTACTTCCTAACAAATTACTTTTACATCTAATTAAGTTAGGAACTATAATAAATAATCTTAAGCTTTAAAAAATACAACCA
This sequence comes from Stictocephala bisonia, assembly GCA_035578905.1. Taxonomy (NCBI): domain Eukaryota; kingdom Metazoa; phylum Arthropoda; class Insecta; order Hemiptera; family Membracidae; genus Stictocephala; species Stictocephala bisonia. Next base: position 9,919,064 of record JAQJVL010000003.1, read on the forward strand.
AACTAAATATGTTAGATTAGTAGTCGTGTTTTATGTAGGTCAAATATGATTTATGCCAACATTTCTGAAATTTATTTTAAATGGAATTAATCTAATCAGATAAGGTAGATTAATATAAGGTTGTCTCACTTCCAAAAAACGATTAAACACCCATGTAACAAGTCAGTTTGCGCCTACTATCAAAATGTGCATGGGCTACGGAGCAAACTAACTTTGCTAAAAGAATCAATTACTGTACCTTAAGATTTATGAAATCATTATACTCACTGAAACAAACTTTTCTTCTGAGATTCTTACCTCTGAACTTGGGTTAAGTAACTATAATGTTTTCCGCAAAGACAGATCTAATGAAACTAGTGCCAAGATGTATGGGGGTGGTGTTCTTGCGGCTGTTCATAATAGTCATTTATCTTCAATGGTCACGTCTTCGGTCACCAATGTTGAATCAGTTTTCGTATCTGCCTGCATCTATGGCGAGCCCATCTTGATCGGTGGAGTCTACATTCCCCCGCAATCCCCTAGTCAAATCGTTGCCAGCTTTTGTGACTCTGTGGAGGAGATCTATGCAACTTGTAAACCAAATACCAAAATTGTCATGTCATGTCAAAAATACCAAATGCCAAAAAATCAACCCGATACTGATTGGACTAGTTCTTCCCGTGTCGCTCCTAATAGTGCATCCACTATACACGTTTGGAATTTGGCTAACTACATAAATGTATTCCAGCTCAACTCAGTTCTCAATACTCGTGGAGTCCTCCTCGATCTTGTGCTTGCCTCTGATACTGGTATTTGCGTTGTTGCCGGATCTGATCCCCTTCTAGCTCAGGAACCCTTCCACCCTGCTCTTGAATTCACCATACCACTCGTCTGCTCCCAATTACCGAACCAAGATGTATTTATCCATGACTTTAGAAGGTGTAACGTTGCTGAAGTCCGGCGATGGATTGAGTCATTGCAGTACCCTGATCCTAGGAGTCAAACAATTGAGGAGTTGTTTTCGCAGTTCTGCTTGGAGCTTGGAAATTGTATCTGCACTAACTCCCCTTTGATGAGAAAATCTAGATCTAACTTCCCTCATTGGTTTTCACGTGATCTGAAATCTCTCATATTCCATAAGAAAATCCTACACAAGAAATTCAAAAAAAGCATGTCAGATGTTGATTATCACGCCTTCAAGACTGCTAGAAATTACTGCAAAGATCTTACTAGAGCATGTCACAATAATTATCTGAGAAGTATTGACCTCGGAGTGAAGGACAACCCTAAGAGCTTTTGGGGTCATATGAAGACTCTTTGTAAGGTCAACCCGATTTCTGGCAGACTCCACTTCGATGGGGTCTCGGCGGATAAACCATTGCTGATGAGTGAGCTGTTCTCCGACTACTTCTCGACTGTTTATGCACCTCCATCATCCAACCCTACTGATTTCTTTTCTTTTTTCTTTTTCTTTTTTAAAAAAACTTCACTCGCCAGTTGACATGGGCCTACAGGCCTGTGCGTCAACTTTATTCAACGAGTGAAGTACCGACCATTGGCTCAGTGGGGATTCGAACCTTGGACCTTGCCCTCCGCAGTCCGAAGCCTTAGCCACTGAGCCACCATTATACTGAATATGAATATAAAACTAATGTTAATATCTCAACTTTGCTCGTGTCTGCACTTGAGGTAGAAGAAAAGCTTCTCTGTCTTGACTGTAATAAGGGTGCTGGACCAGATAATATAACGCCTGCAATTCTGAAAGCATGCAGCTCTGTCATTGGCCCTCATCTCTCTACCTACTTTAATCAACTCATGAAAAAAGGAATCTTCCCTGATGTACTCAAACCTGGGTTTCTAGTGCCTGTTCACAAGTCTGGCGATGCGTGTGACGCGAAGAATTATAGACCTATTGTAATCTAATCTGTGGTCGCAAAAGTCTTCGAGAGCTTGGTGCTTGATGTTCTGTCCTTCGCATTCAAGAATGTTATCATACCTGAGCAGCATGGATTCTGCGTTGGAAGATCTACAGTTACCAACCTCTGCGTCTTCACAAATTATGTGTACTCTGCCTTTTCTCAGTATCACCAGGTCGACTGCATTTACTTGGACTTCGCAAAGGCGTTTGATAGAGTCAGTCATGATCATCTCATCTCCAAAATAAAGGCACTTGGTGTGTCAGGTCCTCTTCTTCAATGGTTCCGGAGCTACTTGACAGGACGAACTCTTCGTGTGAGGTTTGCTGGCCATGTCTCTGATTCTATCGTCTATGTTACATCAGGAGTACCTCAGGGCTCACTCTTAGGACCAGTCCTGTTCAGCCTCTTTGTTAATGACATTGCTATGTACCTCAACTGCAAGTTTTTGCTCTTTGCTGATGATGTACAGATTTTTCTGGAAATGTCTTCAGCATATGACCAGCTCACTCTCCAAATGGATTTGGACAGGATTAATGTGTGGTGTCGCGAGAATGATCTTCATTTGAATGCAGCCAAGTGCCAAGTGATGACCTTTGGCAGAACAAAACTTCTGCAATCCTTCGACTACCATCTTCATGGAACCCAACTGAAGAGAGTTCATGTGATAAAGGACTAGGTTTGTACTTCTCTCCCAATATGGATCCTGGTGAACATATAGCCAAGGCTTATGCGAAAGCTAATAGAGTTCTTGGCTTTGTCACCCGTGCTTCAAGAGTTGCCTTCACTCCTGGAACAATCAAAATCTTGTATGTGTCACTTGTTCGCCCCATCTTGGAGTACGGATCTACAATATGGTCACCCTATCAAATTGGACATTGCAACTCCCTTAATGCAGTTCAGATAAAGTTTCTTCAACTGATGGGAGTCAGAAGCGGCTTGGACTATCATGACGTGGACATCAATGAGATTGCTCATCAGCATGGTGTTTCTTCCCTATCTTCCAGAAGGTCTGTCATTGATCTGGTTTTCCTTTTCAAGCTTATCAATGGACAAGTAGACTGCCCGGAGCTCTTGTTGATGATCGACTTCCATAACCCTCATCGGACTAGATCAATCCAGCTGTTCGCCAAGAATCTGCAACTTACTGCCTACGCCTATCACAGTACCATACTTCGACTTATGCGTTTGGGTAATGCTTCCCAATTGGAGTTCTTCGGACCGTCCCCTCAGAATTTTAAAAGGCAGGCTCATAACTTTGTATCTAGTATGTTGCAGTACTAGAATTGGCATGTATACTGTATTAGATTCAGTCCCAGTGTTCAGAATGTACTATATATTATTGAAATTATTTATTATCAAAGCTATTTATCATTCGTTGTTATTCTTATGGTTATTAATTGTCATAGTGTTTTCAGTATAGTTATTGTTATTTATTATTATAGCACGTATTATCATTGCTGTTTGTTATTATAGTTATTTATTATCGTTGTTACTTATTATTATATTTATTTATTATTATTGTTATTATTTGAATTATTTATTTTCATAGTTATCGGCAGTTTTAGAAAATATAACTCCCTTATCAGCCCTTAAATAAATTTACGAAAAAGAAAAACAGTTAATAAAGCGTAAGAAGGGGCAGAAGGGAGACTAATATTATTAACTTATTAGTCTCAGCAAATATCCATAACAGCAGCGAACTTGATGCATGTGTTATTTATTAATTAATTTTGTTCAGGCATTAAGGAATAGACAAACTGTATGTAAAATGTATGTCATGTATGTAAAGTGGTGTATGCCGTAAATAAATAAATATTGATCAAGCTATTAAGAGGTTGTGCTGGAAGAAACATTGCATACTCAGTCAAATACTGAAAATACAACACTCCTTTTCTAGAGTCTTGTATTTACGGAACGTCGCGTTTGCATGTATAACTTGTGACAGGTTTGTGACTTGTGTAGGTGGCGCTGGGGGACGTGTGATCGTGATCTGATCTACAGATCTAGTTTTTTTGTATAGTGTTTGTTTACCTAGTAGAAAGTATAAGAAGTACCGTCCCTCCTTTAACCTAACCTATCATTACTCATTCTGAACTATTTTATCTGTGTATTCAATAAAATTATGACGACTGTTTGAATATATTAGTTCTATTGTGTATGTGTATAAATATACATCTGTATTATAAACAGCAATTCACACATTGTTTGTTTACAGCATATGTAAATCATTTATTTTTAGTCTGTAGGCCTAAAATTTAAAATGGTTCGAAAACTTAAGTTTCATGAGCAGAAGTTATTAAAGAAAGTTGATTTCATATCATGGGAAGTTGATAATAACTTACACGAAGTTAAAGTCATGAGGAAATATTGTATTCAAAAACGTGAAGATTATACAAAGTAAGTTAATTGCCAAAATTGCAAAATAAGTTAAAATATACTAACTGTCCTAATATTGTAAATTTATTTACAAACACTAGGCCTTCTTCAAATCTTTTCAGGTTTAACAAGTATAAATGAATATACAGTAGGCCTAAATGGCATTAGATTTATAAGTTTAATAAATCGAATTTGTCTATCAATAGTAGGCTAATTAATTTAATTTTTGTTACAGTGTTTAGCTTTTGCACTTAATAGACACCTAACCAATCTTGACTTTTCTTATCGCTAGTAGGTAAAATCAGGTTTTTTTTATAAAAAAAACACTTCCGTGGAAACAAGGTTTATGAAAAAAAGTATTTATCCAGTTTCTTGCCACCAAACAAATTTGGAACATTTTGCTTGCAATGGGTCTAGAATTGGCTGTATTTTCACGAGATATGCTTTTTATTCCGCGGAAATAATGTATTTTACCGAAAAATTTGAAAAAAACCAATGTCACAACTTTTAGTATTTTTGTCATATTTCCGTTAATTTAAATGGTATTTTAATCATCTTTTTTTATTTTGATGCGTTTTTTGCGCTGAATACAAATTTGAAAACTATTTTGGTCTATTACAAATATTTCTTGAGAAATAACGAAAAGAGAAATACGATCGCGATTAGCGGCCATTACGCGATCATTCTATACAACAACTATTAATCACAAAAACCAAATTCACCTATATTCCCGCTAGAGTGACGGAGTCACGGAGGCCAAACGCTCGAATTTAACGCAAATTACGAATTTTTGTTGAGAAAATAGACAATTAGGATAAGTTTGGTTGTCAGTAAAAAATGCATTTTTCGAGCTGAAAAAATAATTTTACTACAAAACCAGTTATATATATTTGTGTTCAGCATAAAAACACGAGAAATGAAAAAAAATTGGTAGAAAAATAACGATTTTTAAAAAAATTGTTTTTTTTTCATTATTAGATAAAAACTAGTTTTTAGATTTTTCGGTGAAAAACAAGTTTTCCGCGGATGAAATCAAACTCCTCAAGAGATGTAAACTTATTTTCACCACTTTTTTAACATGAAATCGTATTTTCAGAGGTGGCAAGAAAGTGCATAATTACAAAAAAAAATTGAAATTATAAATTTTTATAATATTATTTTTTATCTATCTCCATTATTTTTGTGATATTTTCATAATTTTTCTTGATGTGATGTAGTTTCTTGTGCCGAACAGGAATATGAAAACTATTTTGGTCTATTACAATTATTAGGCCTACCCAAGTTATTGCGATAAAATACGCTTGGGGATGAAATAATAATATAGATGGCAGTTTTTGGTTATGTTGTGATAAAACAGACTACCGGTACAATTTATAAAGATAGAAATATGAATTCACATTTTTTTTTCCAAAAAAATACAAAATTATCAAAATTTTACCCTAACAAACTCTATCGACGCCTGAGGCATCGATTGCATCCCTGCTCAAAATACTGTAGACTCCTTCGATGTTAAAGTTCAACAGTCGTATAAATCGATCGCTTCTCGCTTATATACCGGTTGTTAACTTATTTACCAACTAGTGCAAACAAAAGCCAATGTAATATTCTCTCATTCTGTACTCTTTGAAATAATAAGAATAACATTTAAAACTTATTTTTATTCTTTGTTGTCAGCTGATCACGCTAGACACTGATGCGTATGACTGGTAGTGTTGTAGCTGTATTTATATTTTCTAATAGGCCTATTCTTAAAAGTTATACTGTATATTTCAATGGACCCCACTATCTATATATTTCAATGGTAGGCTATCATTTCAAAGGGCGTGAAATTGTGGTTATAAAAATTTGAATGTTGTCATGGGAACGTAAATATAAAGTTATTATCCTATACATGAGGCAGAATGTAAACATTTCATTTGAAAAAAATATTTTAACCCTTAGAGCGCCATTTATACAATGCCTATTCCATTAAGCGCTAATTTATTCAAAAAAAAATCCAAATTAAATTTTTTAGTTTTATTGTTCTGTACAGGAAAACGAAAGATCTGATAACATTTTGAAACTTTTATTAGCTTATTTTTCCTTTTTTCTTGTATATGAATATGTAATTAAGCAAACTTTTACTTGAAAGTAAGCCTCAGGCATAGATCACGTATACAGTATGAATCAATAGAAAATATTATTACTATCAATAAAATATGTATAATTGAGTACATAAACTGACATTAAGGGCCTGCACTTAACAAATATAATAAAAAAATAAGTAAATACATATAGCATTTGATTACCATGTTTACAAAATCAAAATCGGCCGGATTATGTATATTGACTCTTAAAACTAATAAATTACTATCATATATTAAACTAAAGTAATGAAAAAACAACTAAATACACAGTTTCAAAGCTGTAAGGACAATGACAACAGCTCGGCTTGACAGTAGCTGCGTGTATATGCACTTGTGGCATTGGGCGGCGCAGCGGAAATGTACTCTGCCAGATAAAACCCAGTCTCGTAGAGATTGACAGGCCAACAAAGGGTCACGAGTCGCACAATGTGTCTCTCATGAGTCACCGCCCATAACCCAAACGCACTACTGGATTAAATTAGAAACATTACTACGAAAATATTATTTTTGTAACTATTATGCGTATATGCGCTTACGGCATGATAAGGGTTAAGTGTTTTTTGTTTATTTATTTTTTGAATATTTTGCAAAAAACAAAATTACCGGTACTTAAATATTATGATTCTACATGTTTTTATGAAACAAATGATGTATAATAATATACAAAAATAGTGTTCTAAATATGTTTAGTGATTATTTTCCTAACGCTCAAAAAAATGTCTGTTATTATAGGTGAAAATCGCCTGAGTGTGAATGGTTAAAAGTTTGATACCGTATTTGTATTCTATTATAACTCAACACCAACAAAACAAGACTATATTCATAATTAGTGGCATAAATGAGCGGTTAGATGACGAAAGAGTTCTAAGAACTCGGTAGTGAATACAAAGGGCAGGAAAATCTTAGAATTGATTGATAATTTGGGACTGGTTATTTTAAATGGAAGAGGGAAAGTAGGAGGGTAGGCAGGAAGGTTCTTTGTTGCCTAGATTGAAGTGGACTGATAGGGACAGAATGACATATTGCGACTAGCTAGATACGGCTTTAGTGAATGTTTTGCTTTTAAATGACGCCCAGAAAAATGTAAACATTCTAACTAATTGTATTATTTCATCCACACACATTAAATCTAGTCTTAAGAGAGTTTTTGGTAGGCAACCACGGTTTAACAATGAATGCCTCATGCTAGGAAAAAACTGTTTAGATTGTTGAATTTATTTAATAAAACCAATTCATCTCCAGTAAAGCAAACGTATCAGGACACCCAAAAAGAGTTTGAATTAATAAGTTCCAATAAGAAAATAGAATATTTGAATAAAATTGTTTTAGACATAAATCAAGCAAGTAACATTAAATTAAGTTGGCAGGCTATTAACAGATTGAAAAGGAAACCGGAAATCCGGCTGGGTCAAATTAACCAACAGGATTGGGTGAAACATTTTAAAACATTGTTGAACCCTCCTCTAATTGCACAAAGAATTCATTATGCAGAACCTTTAACCATTAATAGTTTACTAGATGATAACTTTACTATTGATTAACCAAAGTTTGCATTAAAAAAGGCAAAATGTAATAAAGCTCCAGGCTACGATAGAGTGCCTTATGAATTTTTAAAAAATGCACCAGAGACATTTTTGGATAAACTTTTGGTTGTTTATAATCATGTATATAGGCGTTGTTATACAGTGTCAATACCACTGTACGTGTATGGGCGGGTGGGTGGATCAATACCACTGTACGTGTATGGGCGGGCGAGTGGGTCAATACCACTGTAGGTGTATGGGCGGGCGGGTGGGTAATACCACTGTAAATGTATGGGGTGGGTCAATACCACTGTAGGTGTATGGGCGGGCGGGTGGGTCAATACCACTGTAAGTGTATGGGCAGGTGGGTGGGTCAATACCACTGTAGGTGTACAGGTGGGCGGGTGGGTCAATAGCGGGTCAATACCACTGTACGTGTATGGGCGGGTGGGTGGATCAATACCACTGTACGTGTATGGGCGGGCGAGTGGGTCAATATGATTGTAGGTGTATGGGCGGGCGGGTGGGTAATACAGTGCTTGGGTTGGGTTTGGTGGTTAAAAATAGTGAGTTTAGTAAATAATTTTTTGAAATTAGTGACCTTTAGTGACTTGCAATTATGAGAAAATAGTGACTTTTAGTGACTAAATAGCGTGTTACAAATTGTTTACCTACCCGTTATTCAAGTCTAAAAAGTTCAAGACAGACTATAATGCAGGTTTTGCCATTAGTAACATTTTATTCCATCATTTCATGTATACAGGCGTTGTTCCCACAGGTTTTAAGATATCAATTATTTTCCCTTTACATAAGAAGGATGATTGCAATGTGGTAGAGAATTATAGAGGTGTATAATTTATTGATACTGTAAGTAAACTATATTTTAGTCTGATCAATATTAGGTTTATTTACTGGTTGAGTAACAGTTCCATTCTCACAGAAGTACAGGCAGGTTTCAGGAGGGTCTACTCCACGCTGGAAAACATCTTTACTTCATCGTGTATGATACAAACGCAATTGTCTACTAAGAAGCAAAAACTGTATTGTTTCTTTGTGGATTTCTCCTCCGCATTCAACACAATTGACAGGAATTCTCTTATCTACAAGCTGTCAAGTCTGGGGGTATCTTCAAAATGTTTAAGTGTTTTAAAGTGTTATTATAATGGAATAAAATGTGGAGTATGGTGTAAAGAAGGTATAACAGAGAATTTTGACACATCTGTAGGTTTAAGGCAAGGTTGTATTCTAAAACCGCTTATGTTTTCATTGTTTATTAACTATCTGACGGAAGAAATCGGGGGTGGGTGTAACTTTGTTGTGGTGAGGGTTATTATGTTGATGTATACTAATGACATCATTCTGGTATCGCCAACATCTATAGCGTTATAAGATATGATTGCGAAAGTAGAAAAATATTGTGATGTTTGTAATTTAAAAGTCAATTTATTGAGATCAAAAGTAATTGATTTTAGGAATGAGGGTAAGCTAAGTAAAAATGATAGATGGTGGTATAAAGGCGAGAGGGTTGAAATTGTAAATAGCTATAATTATTTAGGAATTAACTTTACTTCATCAATTTCATAGGACCTTCATTTTAAAGAAAAGGCAAGACTTACTAAATTAGGAATGAATAGTTTGTGGAAGGGTTGTGGAATCATCAAATAAAATTAGTTTTAGCATGAAAATAAGAATGTTTGACGTGATGAGATGTATGTTATGATACGGAGCTCAAGTGTGGGGCTTTATAGACAGTGACTATATAGAATTGGTTTAAAAGCATTTTGTCAAAAAACTATTTAAATTACCTCGGAATACACCTAATTATGTATTATATTTAGAAACAGGGATAGAGAAATTATTTTTATTTACCTTAAGTTTGGACATGAAATTTTTGCTTAGCTAAAGAAAATTAACAAATGATCGATTACCAAAGTTGCTAGCCAAGGTCATTATAGATAAGGATATATATTGGTGTAAAAGATGGAAGTTTTTGGGGAGCAAATATAACAACTTAAATAGATTTTGGAGCCGATAATGAGTTATTTAAGTCGCAAATGTTGTCTGTATTGAAGAAGGAGAGGGCCGGTTCGCGTGCCGAGTGGGAGGGCAGAGCGCGAACATCACAATTTCACCAACAAGATCTGACCTTCTTCTCGGATAGCTATATTCTGTCAACCATGTCGTGGGATATTAAGGTAAGAGGTGAACTTGTTAATCTAAATTACAAACCCTGGTTAAAAAATGTTAGCTTAACTATATTTGTTCTTTGTGTAGCTTACCGCAAAATGAATCGACTTATCATTTTATTGCTGTTTGTCCTGTTCTCTCTCATATAAGGATGCATTGGTTTGGTCAAAAATTTTTAAGTACGCCTGAATATTATGAATTTCTGGCGGGGTTTGGGTGGATATTTAAAAAATGTGTGGAATTATAGATGGGAATTGGGGAATGAGGATGAGACATTTGGGATTTAACAAATTGTTTAATGGGGGGGGGGGGTTGAATGGGCAATGGTATGAATAATAATTATTGTTATGCGCAACTTATACATAGATAGGCCTAGTTAAAATGTAAATAGGTATATTATTGTTTATTATATAGATAATATTGTTTATTATTATATTTAGGAGAAATATTAACTTGCTAAAACGTTATTACCATTCCGCTCAGTAATTGTATAATCTCTTTTGTTTGTTATCTGTCGTGCATTAGTGTTATCATATTTGTTTAGAGTATGTTAACTATTTAAATAAAGCACATTTTCTCTCTCTCTCCCCCCCCCCCTATTGCATTACAGGTTAGTACAGTTTACGATCAGTAGAGTAAACGAACCAGCAGATTTAATTCAACTGCTTATACAGGGTCATTCGCTTGCTTACTGTAAATCAATCTTCGTAGAGTTAGGTATAATGACTGTTCCATCTATATTTGTTTTCTAAAGTCTTCTTTATATTCAAGAAAATTCTGACTCATATGAAATGTTAGGTTACAATCATAAATATTCCACTAGAAATAGGGATTGCTTAGGGCTATTTAGGTGCAATTTCAGTAAAATGCAAAAATCATTTTACTATGTATCTGTTAAACCTTACAATGTTCTTCCTTTGTTTGTTAGAGAGTTGCCCCTTCTTAAATTTAAAGAGATTCTAAAACATTTGTTAATTAATAATTGTTTGTATAGCATAAGTGAATTTTATGAAATAGATTTTGTACAAAGTTAAAAAAAAAAAATCTAAATGATAGCTGTATGATTTATAGATCTATGTATTATTATTACTTATTATTTTTTATTTGTTGATGATAAATGCTTGTTTAGTATGAATAAGCATTTTAATTGTAAGTATTTTAAATGTAATAATTTTAACTCTATTATGTTTTTGTATTCAATAGCAACTCTTAGTAACTTATTGCTATTAATTGACATTTTGTTTGTTACTGATTAAATATTGTACCTTAGGATTGCTAACTTATATAAAATTGTGATGACCAAATTTTTCTATTTTTATTACTATTATATTTATTTTACTTTTATTATACAGTAACAATGGTATATATGTTGTGTATTATTTAGAACTAAAACCTAATTTATAGCCGAAGAAATTTATGGTTATAATGCATTTTGATGTCCTCATGAGCTTCTGCAATAAAAAATTACTTATTTATTTCATAGACTACGATTGGTATTGTAAATGACCCAGTACACAATCTGTATACTTTGGACACAGGACTCTTGATGAGCTCATCCATCCACAATATGGACAGAAGACAAGACTCCTGATCAGCCCATCCATTCACATAATGGACATAAGAATTCACGAGCCTATCCACTCACACTTTAGACATACACTTGGTGAGCCCGTACACCCACACTATGTAAATAAGACTCTTGATGAGCCTATCCACCCACACTTTGGACATAATACTCTTGATGAGCACATCCGTCCACACTATGTACACAAGACTCTTGACGAACCCATATACCTACACCATGGACACATGACTTTTGATGAGCCCATCCACCCACACTTAAGACATAAAACTCTTGACGAGTCGATATACTCACACCATGGACACATGACTCTTGATTAACCCATATACCTACACCATGGACACATGACTTTTGACGAGCCCATCCACCCACACTTAAGACGTAAAACTCTTGACGAACCGATATACCCACAGCATGGACACATGTCTCTTGACGAACCCATATACCCACACCATGGACACATTACTCTTTATGAGCCCAACCACATGCACTATGGGCACATGACTCTTTATAGTTAGAATAATGGTAAAATTTATTACTACCAAGTAAGAGTCAAGCCAAATGGTAAATAAATTCCAGTTATGTTATTTTTTACTTTTTAGAATAAAAAGCCGAATTTGGGCAAGCAGTGACAGAGTTTTATTTTGTATAGGTATAATAAACTGTCAAGGGAAATAAGAACTGTTGCCAGAAAAATAAAAGAAGTGGATCCTAGTGAATCATTTAGAACTGAATCAAGCGCTCTGCTATTAGAGAAATTGTGAGTATATTAATCAAAGTTAGTAAATTTAATGTTTATTGTATTCTGTCTAAGAGTTTGTTGGTAACTCTTTAAATACTAACTTAGTTTATTTACTAAGTAATGTGGATCTTTTGCAATGATTGGTTTTGTAAAACTATATGTTTGTGAATTCACATTTCCACTCAATATTACCTGGTAACATGGATGTAGCCAGGGGGTCCGGACTCCCTCCTTCTGGTACCAAGCATAAAATGGTTGTCAGGCCTAGTTGGCCTACTTATTATTTCTTGAAAAAGTATATATTTTGCTAATTGTACCATAATCAGATTAATGAATTGATGTATGGAACGTAGTCACTATGTATCATATTTGATTAATATCTGTAAGGTGGCAGTTTTCTAAACCATCTAGTCACTGCTGGAAAGTCGATAACGCATTTAGTAGTGATACTTTATTATCGACGCAGGCCAGAAGTCTATTTCCGATGCAATACTGAGATAAGTAGACTTCTTGTAGCAGACGAAAAGAGCTTAGCGTGATTGCCAATGCGCAGCGCTGGGTTACTTACTCTCTTATTCTCATAGAAAGTTGCTATTTTTTCTCACTCTAGGCTGCCGTGCAACAAGCCCAACCTAGCGACTGCCGCGCCAAGATAGCAAAATTACAAAAAAGTAATATGTCTTTTTATTATTGGCTTTTCGCTTCTTGTAGATGTGTATTGGTTTACCCAAACACAGCGCCATTTACCACTCATCACTATTTCTCCAAAATTATACGTCCAATTGACTTGAAATTTTGGATATATGTTTATCTTGGCCCCTAGAGGCTGACTAAGAAAGGATTTTCCTTTGACATCAGGAATCAGTACCACTGGCCTCCAAAATTCCCATGGTATTCTTATGGAGTAATATTGATTGATTGTTGTATTTGATTGACAGATGTTAAGTAAAAAGAAATTCAATAAAATTGTAGTAGGCTAAACTTTTAAAATTAAAAGTGAGTACAGTGGTGAATTATACATATCATCAGCTGTTATAAATGGGATACAGTGTAAATTGAAAGCTTGCTGCACATTTTGATTAACTTATATAATCAAACTCAATATTATGACCGGCGAAGAGGACGGGTACAGCTAGTCACCTATATTTCTAATAACCTAATATTTTGACATTCCGTTACACACTGCACACTTACGATACCAGAAACAAAATTAATACAATTATAGAACCTTATTGCCTCACTAAAACACAAAATAGCTATATTGTGATTGTATTGAAAGTGTAAAACTCTGTTATACATTTAATTAATAAATACCCGTTTGAAGTTTTCAAAAAACGATTTTTTATGGCTCATACAAAATCCACTCTATTCCCTTGAGGAATTTTTCTCATTAGACAATATTCTTTTCTGAATCCTTAATTAAATTTCAACTTGCTCAATCTCTTATTAACTTTGTTATTTTTAGGTCTATTTGTAATGTGTATATATTTTTACTATCACTAAGGATCTGTATTGTCTAACTTGCTTTTAATTTTAACCTTGCTTCTTTATTTATTTACTTATGTGACATGGTTTGTATAATGATTGTGACTATTGTCAATTGTACCTTGTATTCCTATGACAATACAGATTATTATTATTTACAATAGCTACCTGTACCTCAGGTGCAAAACCTTGTACAATATAAGACAGGTAGTAAAATAGGCATGCACCATCCCCAAGATCACATGGTGAGGAACATCCTTACCGTCTACGACTACATTCACAGTGTCAACTATGTCTTGAAAAAAGGCAAGAAAAAAGAAACTGAGTTAAATAAAAAATGAAAATGATGAAACCACTCTTTCAGGGAATTAATATGTACATGTTAACCTCAATTACACAAACTTCAGAAAGAAATTATTTAGGTACAACTAAAAACAATTGAAAAAAAAACTAATTTGTCAAAAAAAAAAAAAAATAATACAATAATTAATCACATACCGGTATGTAACAAATTAGTGTCATGTTTATGATTTTTTTTTTTTTTTTTTATCAACTGTTTTAAATAAATTATTAAATTAAATTAATGCCAGTGTTATTTATATAGAAAAAATGGAACGTTGGGGGGCTGTTTATACTCCTCAGGGATGGAATTTTGAAAAATCCTTTCTTAGCACGCGCTAAGACCATTATTAACAGTTATAGGCAGTAACTCTGCAGTCTGAAGCCTCGACTACTGAGTGTACATGTGTAAGATCCACCCATTCTCGTACAACGGTATTGACCCACCCATACGCTCAATGTGGTATATATGAAGGAAGATTGTTGAAATTTGTGAAATGTAAGTGTGTATTTGAATTTGTTTATTAGATACTTAATGGGCCTGATTGACACAAAGTGGAACTTGGAGACATGTGACTCGGTAACTGCCTCGTCATTCTGTCGCCGCCGCCTGCCTGTCATTATGGTACGTCAGCGGATGGCCCAATCAGTGCGAATGGCCACTCAGCTGATACAACAAGGCCATGTCAGAGTTGGCACTGAGATAATCAAGGACCCAGCATTTATTGTTACCAGGTTATTATAAGTATTTGGTTTTTATATAGTAAAGGATTGTACTACTGAAATAATGAAAATATTATTTCATAAAAGGCAGAAATAACGTCTTAAATTTTATCTAAATTACAGTTACTTAAAGTTACTTAAATTTATTAATCAGTTACTTTAAAGTCATAAGCTTTTTTTTACTGCTTAGTGCAAATGTTACAATAATTCTTTGTATGAAGTGATCCATTTAACAGCTAGCTGGCCACTATTTTCTGTTGTGGCTATTATGTCCACAGAACTGAACACTCCTCCGTTCTAGTGTTCCATCCACCTCAAACAGCCTCAGTTAACTAGCTTATATTTAGCTATAGAATGAGACTTGAGTAGCTAGTTGTCATCCCATAGTTGAACAGCAATCTCACTGCCATTGTCGAGTCAGCTAACTGTAGTGGTAAATTCACTTCTTTTTGTCTCATATCGAGGTCTAATTGCTTTTAATGATGACCTTTAGAACATTATTTATAACATTCATGAAACCAATATGATTTTAGTGAATCATATCATCAATCACATGACAAATGTATGTTTTCTACTTAAAATATACCAAATATATCTATTATTAATATTGCATAGTGTTTATGCATACAAGAAAATAACCATAACAAAACAAAGAATTATAGAACAAAATTTAATTTTTCTTTGTATTTCTTATATAGTTAAAAATAGCATTTCATTATTATCCAAATTTGTATATAATCACCCATAAAACTTTCATTTTGTTCATGTGGTCAAATGTACAAACTATATCTAGGCATTCCTTGGAAATTTATTTTTGTGAAGGTCTGATCAATTTAGACAACTTTGAATTGTTAATTAAAACCAATACAACCACTTAAGTACCAAGTAATCAAAAGTTGAAATATTATATTTTGAAAATTTAAGATTATTTATGTGTAAAGCTAGCTAGAATCAATACATTTTTGTTAAATTGTTCAGAACATTTGTGTTACTCATTCTCTACTTCTAAGTTTGTTTGTGGATTGCACAGTAACCATTATATATTTTATGAAATTGTTTTATTAGATGTAGTTAACGCTTAGGTCATATTCAATTTTAAGACCTAATAAATTAAGTCTGTTTCTTTTTTTCCTTTTGATTTGAACCGATTTTTACTTGAACACTTTCATCAGTCTTAATAAGAATA
Organism: Stictocephala bisonia; assembly: GCA_035578905.1. Taxonomy (NCBI): domain Eukaryota; kingdom Metazoa; phylum Arthropoda; class Insecta; order Hemiptera; family Membracidae; genus Stictocephala; species Stictocephala bisonia. Next base: position 9,935,231 of record JAQJVL010000003.1, read on the forward strand.
TTGTCCAAAATTCAGGCAATGTCTTTATAAATTATGTATAATACATTCATATAGCAAAATATGAATATATTTATATCTTAAACCTTATTCTTGTTTTTCTTTGAACAAGGAACATAATCATAACAAGTGCAAAGTATCTAGTTCCATAAAATTATCATTTAAATCATCTCCTATTTAAAATTATAGGATTCTAAAAAGTAGAATAATCTGTCAGATGACGTGAGATACAGTTAATTATAAATAATCTGTCAGATGACGTGAGATACAGTTAATTATAAAAAATCTGTCAGATGACGTGAGATACAGTTAATTACAAATAATCTGTCAGATGACGTGAGATACAGTTAATTATAAATAATCTGTCAGATGACGTGAGATACAGTTAATTATAAATAATCTGTCAGATGACGTGAGATACAGTTAATTACAAATAATCTGTCAGATGACGTGAGATACAGTTAATTATAAATAATCTGTCAGATGATGTGAGATACAGTTAATTATAAATAATCTGTCAGATGACGTGAGATACAGTTAATTATAAATAATCTGTCAGATGACGTGAGATACAGTTAATTATAAATAATCTGTCAGATGACGTGAATACAGTTAATTACAAATAATCTGTCAGATGACGTGAGATACAGTTAATTATAAATAATCTGTCAGATGACGTGAGATACAGTTAATTATAAATAATCTGTCAGATGATGTGAGATACAGTTAATTACAAATAATCTGACAGATGACGTGAGATACAGTTAATTATAAATAATCTGTCAGATGACGTGAGATACAGTTAATTATAAATAATCTGTCAGATGACGTGAGATACAGTTAATTATAAATAATCTGTCAGATGACGTGAGATACAGTTAATTATAAATAATCTGTCAGATGACGTGAGATACAGTTAATTACAAATAATCTGTCAGATGACGTGAGATACAGTTAATTATAAATAATCTGTCAGATGACGTGAGATACAGTTAATTATAAATAATCTGTCAGATGACGTGAGATACAGTTAATTACAAATAATCTGTCAGATGACGTGAGATACAGTTAATTATAAATAATCTGTCAGATGACGTGAGATACAGTTAATTATAAATAATCTGTCAGATGACGTGAGATACAGTTAATTACAAATAATATGTCAGATGACGTGAGATACAGTTAATTACAAATAATCTGTCAGATGACGTGAGATACAGTTAATTATAAATAATCTGTCAGATGACGTGAGATACAGTTAATTACAAATAATCTGTCAGATGACGTGAGATACAGTTAATTACAAATAATCTGTCAGATGACGTGAGATACAGTTAATTACAAATAATATGTCAGATGACGTGAGATACAGTTAATTACAAATAATCTGTCAGATGACGTGAGATACAGTTAATTATAAATAATCTGTCAGATGACGTGAGATACAGTTAATTATAAATAATCTGTCAGATGACGTGAGATACAGTTAATTATAAATAATCTGTCAGATGACGTGAGATACAGTTAATTATAAATAATCTGTCAGATGACGTGAGATACAGTTAATTATAAATAATCTGTCAGATGACGTGAGATACAGTTAATTATAAAAAATCAGAGTTTTTGCCCAAAAAATGATTAAAGCGCAATAGGAAAAATCTCTAAACATTTAGCTAGCATAAGCCAAAGTAGGATAGACTGCTAACAAAATTCTAAATGGTAATATGTTAATAATTTTTAATAGTTACTCAATTTATTGTAACATACTCTATAGTTTGACAATAAGTATCTATCCAGTATATTTGTAATACGCAGAATTAAAAAAAATAGCAGTAGGTTGCAGCTAAAATTGATTACTTTTCACTATTTGAGACATTTCTAAGATATGGCCCAGCACTATGGGGTGGAACAGCCAACTGCAACATGGAGAGGGTCCTCAGGCAGCGAAAACTAGTAATAAGATGTTTGAATGGACTCCAATACAGTGGAACCTGGCTAATTCGAACTTCTATAATTCGAATTTTTCTTTAATTCGAATTATTTGGTTGGTCCCTAGGATTTTGTATGTCAACAATGTTAAAATATTGTGGATATTTCGAACTTTTTGTTGGTTAATTCGAAGTTTCGATGTCAACAACATACAATTAAAGACGGTTTCTGGGCAGTTTAGACAGCGGCGGAGTGTCATTGTTCCATCCCCTCATTAGCGCCGGACAGCTGCATGCTATTTTCGTCTAAAACTTCCGCCTTCACACCCCATCCTAACGGGATGGTTGGGACGGCTACCTGCTACGTAGTGTCCCAGGTCAGTGCCCTCCCACCCCCACTTTCCAGTTGTCTTGTGTCTATCACAGCGCCACAGCAACAGTTTCGTCGGTTCAGTTGCCAATTGAATTTCTGACTGTCAAATCCGTGCCGTCCGGTCATGTTGTGCTTGTGTATCCTTGTTACTGTATGTTGTTAAGAGAAACTGTTTTTAGTTTGAACTTGTGTGTACTGTACTGTAGTGTGTGACTTATTGCAATGTCATCATCCAAAACTAAATTAACCTATAAATCGCTAACTTTGGCCGAAAAAGTAGCAGTGATTAGGGAGGTGGAGAAAGGCGTAAAGAAGAAAGCTGAGATCGCCAGAGACTTTGGTATCCCACCAAACACATTATCGACATTTTTTAAAAATAAAGACAAAATTTTGAGAAGTCAAAGTGAAAGTGGACAAGGACGAAAACGAGTGAGGGAACCGGACAACCCCGATGTGGACAGCTGTGTTTTGAAATGGTTCAAACAGGCGCGGGACAAAAAAATTCCAGTAAGTGGCACTATTATGCGTGTTAAGGCTGAACAGTTTGCTAATGAATTGGATAAACATAATTTTAATGCCAGCACAGGATGGTTGGATGGTTTTAAGGAGAGAAACAACATTTCCTTTAAATCAATTTGTGGAGAAAGTAGTGCAGTTAACAAGTGCGATGCAGATCAGTGGAAGAAAGACTTGTAAGAAATGATAGCAGACAGGGACCCTAAAGGCATTTTTAACGTTGATGAGACTGGGCTTTTTTTTAAGTGCACCCCAAATAAAACCCTTGCATTTAAGGACTATAAGTGTCATAGCGGTAAACTAAGCAAGGAAAGAGTTACACTGCTTGTTGGAGCCAGTATGGATGGAACAGAAAAACTTCCTCTCTTAATGATCGGAAAAGCGGCTAACCCCAGTTTTTTTAAAAATGTAAAAACAAAACCAGTACCCTATGAATCCAGTGCAAAAGCTTGGATGACCAGTGCACTTTTTGAAAAGTGGCTCTTGCAGCTTGATAAGAAGATTGGCAAACAAAAACGGACAATTATTCTCCTAATTGACAATTGCACTGCACACAACAGTATTCCACTTCTGGAGAATGTAAAAGTGCTCTATTTTCCACCAAATATGACGTCCGTTGTGCAGCCTATAGACCAGGGCATAATAAAAATTCTTAAACAATTCTACAGGAAATTGTTAGTGAAAAAGATTCTCACAGAGGAGGGAAATGCGCTTAAAGTCAAACTTGACATTTTACAAACCTCAAGAATGTGCAAGCAAGCTTGGGATCAGGTCACAGCTAAAACAATTAAGAACTGTTTCAAAAAAGCGGGTTTAAGTAAAGAAGAAAGTGAAAGTGCCGAGATTGAAGTTGCTGACAGTGACATTGTGAATGAACCGGTGCCAGCAGTCGATGGATGGGAGGAAATTGTGTCTGGTTCCATCACATTTGAAGACTTTGTCAATGTTGATGAAGATGTTGTGGTTTGCGGTGAACTCAGTGACGCCGACATACTCGCGGAAGTAAACAATGCGAACCTCGCTGCAGACGACGACGCTGACGCATTTGGTGACGAGGATGCTGAACAACCAATCCCAACGGCGACAGAGGCTTCCAGTTATGTAAATAAACTAAGAATATTTTTCGAACACCAAAGCAATGTAAGTGATTCCATTTTTCAATCACTGGGTAATTTAGATTCATTTATTTTAGCAGATAGAGTAAGGGCAATGAAACAACCTAAGATACGTGACTTTTTTAAAAATCAGTAAGTGAGAAATGACAGTACTGCCAATGTAACACTTTCGTTTTTATTGTATCTTTTGTAACTTTTTTTGTAAATAAGTATGTATATTTTAGTTCTTTTGTACAGTAACTCATGTTGATGTTTAATTTTATGTAAAATGGACATGTTTTAGTACTTTTTCTTGTAGCCTAAACTGTTTAACAATGCATTGCACTGTAACTGGGTACAATATAAGTTGTAATGCAGTACATACAATTGTTTGTTGTATTTATTGTTAATTATATTGTGGAATTTTACAAGTTTTATTTGTTTTTTTTATTTGTCATTACTGTAGTTTGTTCACATAAAGTACAACAGCACAGAAATGTTACACTATGTTAAATAAAATTATGTTTTGCTTTTAAACATAAGGTTTGAGTAATATTTTTGCCCTTTTTTGTATAATTCGAATTTTTGGATAATTCGAATTTTTGTTATGGTCCCTTCAGATTCGAATTATCCAAGTTCCACTGTACCAAGAAAGCTGCATAGAAGCAGCTAGAAAATTGAAGATCCTTACTGTAGTGAACCTCTACATCCTATAAGTAATGCTGCATGCAATAAACTAAAGACAAACTAGAAACAGAGATCAACATCACACATGCAATGGCTTTACACTTCCCATACACCACCTGAGCCTCACAGAAAAGAAATACTCGTATATAGGAGCGGCCTATTTCAATAAACTTCCAGAACACCTAAGGAAAGAACCACCCTAACGTCTAAAAAAAGCATTAACCACCTGGCTATGAGAGTGACCATTTTACTCAGAAAGTGAATTTTTTTAAACATGTAGTACAAAACAAGCAATGTAATACTTTAATTAATCTTAGAATATATCTCAATGACACATGTACTATTCTCAACGAACACATCAATAAAGGATTTTGTCTATTGTCTAAGGGTTGAAAATATTATTTGTAATATAAATAAATGTAGGCCTAAAGCAAATCAGTACAGACATAAAAGGCTTCTACATCTGAATTTATTCAAGTTTGTAAAAAATGCATCAGGCTAAAGAGTGAATTTTTAAATTTGTTTTGACAGTTTTTGTTGCTTAAATTACAATTTATGTTCATTTTATGCATACAGGGTGTTAATCAATCAGGTATTTATTGCTTTAAAACAATGTAAAATCGCATTTGCAAACGTCACTTCTTTTAATGATTAGTAAAATTTACTATCTCATTTATACATACATAAAATTACATTCTCACTCACATTCATTAAAAAAATACAACAATAAACGTAGTATCAATAACGTGTTTACAAATTCACATTACAAACTTAAAAAAAACAAATGTAAAACAATAAAACCGGTGATCCGTCTATTTTGTTTTATGTTACATTCATTTTTTAATTTTTTTAATGATTTTTATAAAAAAATTATTTGACCAAATGCAACCACATTTTTGGTTAACATTTTGCCTATGTTACATTCAGCAAGAGTTGAGAATGAAGCTCCACCTACTTACTGCTAGTGTGAAGTAAGCGCTATACCGATCCACAGGCGTTCACATGTTGCTTTAGTGATGAACTGTCCTATCTACCAGAGAATGACTGACTGGCTGCCGACTGGGGATGCCAATGAATTAATCTTGTGTGATTCAAGGGTCTATGGAATACTCTCTTTTTATTGGCCAGCGACAGTCTAGGTGGAGCCTCACTCTCAACTCTCGACGAACAGTATATAGTAGGTTATCTTTTTTATTGAGTTTTCAGTAAGTAAATTTTAATTGTAAGCCAACTTTAAAATAGAAAGTTATGTGATAACTACTATGATATATAGGTTAACAGCTAAATACTGAACAATACTTTTCAAACCATTTATTTAAAAAAGAGAACTGATCAGACAAAATGTTTACCTTCAATGTGATTGAATTTGGTTTTGCCATTTAAAAAATAAGCATTTATGTAAAAGTCACTAATACATAGACTTTAAACGAGGAGGAATAGACCTTAAGTCATGGAACAATATCCTTAAGTTTGTAACATGAATTTGGAAACATCCTATATACGAGGCGTGCTTTTAAAGTAAGTACCGTTCAGCACATGCATACTGGGTACTTCTATCTGTTGGCAAGTCACAGCTGCCATTACGGATCAATTTGACTGTATTTAAGGTCGTTTATGACTTTAAAATTCCTCCTCCGATTGAAAATGCCGCCACCTGTAAAGTATACGTTGTGTTAAGTTTTCATAACGCTAAATGCATGAAAGCAGCTGAAATTCATGAGAGATCTATAAAGTTTATTGAGAAAACAGAATGAGTAATAGGATGGTATGGAAATGGGTGAGAGCTTATAAGGTGGACTTACGAATGTGCATGATGAGGAACGAAGTGTAAAACCTTCACTCATTATTGATGACTTGGTGCAAAACGTTGATGAAACAAAGTCAGAGAAACAGACGCTTTACAACTGCACCGTTATGTAGTGTCTTAAAATGTCAAGAAGTGCGATTAATGAATTGTGACAGAATGTTTGAAGTACCGAGAGTTGCTTACGCTAGGTTTCCAAAATGTTGACGGAGAATCACAAAAACAAATGTTTGGTGAGAATCACAAAAACAAACGTTAAACCAGTTCTCTCACATTCCTAGAGTATTAGAATCGTGATGGTTATGATTTTTAAAACCAAATTGACAAGGTGACAGACTCACGAGGAATGTCAGCTGCTTTCACGCCCTTAGCATTATGAAAACTTACACAGCGCATAACGGCATTTTTCATCGGAGGAGGAATTTTAAACAGTTATAATCGACCTTAAATACAGTCGAATGGATCCTTAATGGCAGCTGTGGCTTGCCAACGGACAGTAGTACCCAGCGTGGTTGCGCTGAACACCGACCGCAGCGCTATAACGGCGGGATTCCAAAATGATAATTACTTTACAAACACGCCTCGTATATTTTAAAGTAATTATTCTATTCAGTTATTACTTTTAAAACTATTTATTTTAACCTTTTAAATGGTTGTTAAACAAAATTAGGACAACAGTAATGCTTTACTATGACTGTCCTTCTGAACAGCAGAATGACTGTTCTTAAAATTTTTGCTAGTTGAATTTTTATATATTTTGGCTTTGTGTTGCAGAAATATGGAAGATTTTGTAACATGGGTAGATTCTTCAGCCATAAGGAAACACATTATGACATATAATGACATGGTGAGACAGAACAGAATATTAATTATATTTGTTAATCAATATAAAATTTTTTTAACTACTAAATTTATATCAGTTGACAATCATTGTAATCAAAAAGGTGATACAAGATCTACGGTTCCAGACAAATGCCTTCTTTGCACAGTAAAAATGAATATTTTATCTGTGTAAATTCATATTAACACATTCAGTGTCGGCCATGCCATCCGATCGCCATTGGCTGCATGGCCTTCTAGTCGGCCATACTGCCTAACTCACATTATTAAATCAGTCTTTGCCCAGCCATTGCCGGGTTTGCTTGCTAGTTGGTCTCGCACTTCTGCGGTATCCTATGAATAGGACATGGTTTTCAGGTTACTGTTATTTTTGCAGTTTCTATTACTGTTTTTAATTTGTTTTTTCGAAAAAATAGGAATAAAATTAAGCAAAAAAGATGTAGAATTTACTGCAAAGGACAAATTAAAAATACTGTATTTATGTTCTACAAATCAACCTGAATTGTGTTCTGTAGCATGTTTTGAACAATTTATCTCAGATTAGACTAATAGTGAAAAAATATTTTAAATGGACCTGATAGTAGTAGTTTTTAATCTTTTTCATTTGTTTTACTTAATTCCTTGTATAACTAACTAGTTCATTATTACAAAATAAAGTGGTGTAAAAATTCTTGGACATTAATTTTTTGGTAAAGCCGACTAGACTTTACCATAAAAATACAATACATAAAAATAAACTATGTAATAAACTAAACTATACATAAAAATAGTTTTTTGAGTCTTCCACTTATACAGACTACTTCCGACTGTCATAAATTGACATTACACAATCACAAACATGAGCGTTTGAAAAAAAATGTCAGCCAAAGTTTTTAATTTATATATGTAACCTCACATGGTGAAAACGAAAATACAGCCTTAGCACTGAATGTGTTAAATATTCGTCCAAACATGAAAATTCAGGAACAATCCTTTATCTGAAGAGCTAAGTTTTAAGAAGATCTTTACCATTCAACCTCAAAGCTGTTTTATGAAATCCATCTATGAAACATGCTTTATAGTAGGGGTGTGCAAGTACTCGAAACTTGAGTATTTGATCGAGTATTTTACGGCTTGAAACTTCCAAAACTACTCGAAGTTCAATCGAGTAGTTTTATTTCACGAAATATCAGATTTACATCTTAATTTAGTTTTAAGAGTAAACAGTTTTATAAGTTAAGAATAAGAAATGTGCGCTTCCTTGTGTTTTATTTTACTTTTAATCATACTTTTATGGTACATGTAATTATGAACTAAACAATACGCCTAAGAATAGGTAGTACACGACGACAGCCAAATGTCGACGTAGTGAACGAGTTCGTTCAAAATGATTTGAACTAGTTCAATTCAAAGTGAACAACAGAGCTGGGAAGCGATCACACATGTTGGTTGTCCGAGTCTATTAGTCACTTGTAACCTAACCTAAAATAGCGTGAATAAAACAGAAGTGCTGGTTAGTATCTTTATGACCCAAGAAAGGGGACGAGAGATCCGGTTCAAGATGCTCAAAAAGACCTGTTACCGATACAAATCTAATGATCTGTACGGCAAGGAAATTATGCATATTTTCGTTCATATCAGTAATACCACTCAATCAAAAGGGTCCTGAGAACGGGTCACTTTACATCCCAAGAATTGAACTTCCCATCTTTTCAAGGCGAAAGTTCATCTTGGTTGTAGTATACGTACGTGCAAGGAACCATTTAGTCAGTTTCGGAACTGAAATTATCGTATATTTCTCGTAAGTCAATTGATGTCTATTTTGTTTTTTAATCTGAGCAGGGAATCGTCCAATAATTTGACGTAAGAAAATACCGTATCATATCATATAAAATATGGTAATGGCGTTCTAGCAGCGTGTGACACAACATTGTTGATTTGTTTTCCGTCAAATAAAATATATATATATATATTGGCGAACGTCTATTAATTATTATTCTAAAAACACCTTAGATCGCCAAAACTGTGTGTAATATATGTGCATACAATATTTTTTCCTGTCAAATTGTTGAACGGTTTCCTGACTAGGTTAGACAATAACACAGTTGGAGTGTAAAAGGTGGTAATTTTGATTTGTAAACTTACTGAACGGTTCCCTGTTCACAGTGACGTTTATGTCGATGTAAACTGTAAAACAATCACGAATCAACCAAGTGAGGGAGAAATATGTTGGAAGACCTTTTCTAAACAAAATACGACAAATTTACAGATTCGGAAAATAATTTGTATTGAACCGAAGCCTAATCAAACTTCTTGTTTTTTATTTTTAAGTTTATAACTTAGCTGCCCAAAATCTTCACTGTATCACTAGTTGGCACTTAGCTGATATTTCAGACTGCATCTTGTCGCCAATATCAGCTAGACCTAGTATATACCATAGCCGACTACGTCTATGGTTTTCATTCGATTATGCCAGATTTTCATGAATTTCTCGTTATGAAATAATTATTTATCTGTTGTTCAGTGTAGCCTCATGTATCGAAGTAGTTTCAAGTTGCACACATTTCATTACCGATCATAATTTAAAAACTAATTCATCCTAATGGACTTTAAAATTTATGTTTTAGTGAACCTGCTAAGTTATTATTATCAATCTATTGAACTACAGTCTTTGTCATCCAGAGTTTCAAATTTGATTATATAATTCAGAACTTGTTTACTGGTAGTTGTAACCTTGTTTACTGAATTAAATACCCACAGAATACAGATCCGCTCTTCTTGGCATGTACACAATCAATTTTTTGTTGAGAGGAGGCAATTCTGAAAGCAAATTACTGCATTTGGCGATGACACCTGAATTTTAGTATCAATTTGGTTGGATACAGCTTTTGCCAACCAATTTCGCTACGTATTCCCCGTACATTTGAACTGAACCACCAGATAAACATATCGGCCGACTGTGAAAAAGTATAATCGGCTTGCATAGAAAATCTGATCTGTGATATGAGTGAACAGATTAAATCTTTATAATCCACGTTGTTTTAATTAATAATATACTTTCTTAGTTTCTTACATCATATTAGTTATGAAAAAATTAAAAAGGTTAAACTAAACAATGCCACATAAAAATGTAGGAAGGAAGGGATTTTATTTATCATGTAAAAAGTTTTATTTATCAAATGTTACAGTTACAAACAACAAATCAAAATTATTGTGTTCAGTTTAGATGAATATATTTACGAATGTGGCAAAACTTAACATAGGCTTAGGATGGTGTCTGCCTTTTACAGTTGTCTTGGGTGAACAGGAAATTCTTCTGTAAATATTCGCTCGGAAATTCTTGATACTGGAAAAAAATGCCAACTACTCGACTCGGCTCAAACTCAAAAATCACTACTCGTACACCCCTACTTTATAGTATGTAAATTCATTCAACTATTAATTTTTTTAGTTTTTATGGTTTTAATTCCTTTATGATACTTACATCTGGAACTTAACCCTCGATCCGGTCACTATATTTTTCAGTATTGGGTCGCGATTTTTGGCCAATTTGTAAGATGTTTTTATAAAATTCATAAAAATAAGTAAATTGTAATAAAACTACTTGTTTATGGTATAAAAATGATCTCAAGAATGTAGGCTACCAGATAATGTATAAAAACTTAACCTAAAGATATTTTTGATTTTTTTATGGTACGTTACTTTGGAAATTTCTTTTTCATAAGTCACGAAAGGGGGTGGGGGTACCCATTGGATACAATGTTGTGATAATAAATTTTTAAATGTGAGATAGCAAAAATGTCCTAAATTTTATCTAGTTTCAGAAAATATATACATTATATACGTTTAGAAGTATACAATATGTCTTATAAATTTATGAATGGATTCAATACAAAACCTAAATATTTGTTGCCACGGTAACAGCAACAATAAAAAATATTTTATAAATTTTCTACAAACACTACAAAGTTGATTTATACTTTAAAATTTAGCTAGAAACATGCTCTATAACGGATTTATTACAACGATTTATAACGGATAATTACAACAGAAAAACCAAGTATTTACTGTGAGTGCAAACAAACAACGAATCGTACAAAGCGTCCAATATGGCGACAACGTGAATTCAATAGCTATTTTCACAAAGCCGTGTAAATTATCGATTTAAAATAACCGACTATTAAGTTATACAGAATTATTCGATGTTTAACGTAGTTTCCGAATATATCAAAATCATTGTCGTAGCTTGTCATATGCGCATTCTATGAGCTGTTTAGCGAAGCGCTGCGTGAAGTTCGCAATTGCGAACTTGCCCGTTTTAGCAACGCCAAAACAGTTCGCAAATGCGAACTTGCCCGGATCGAGGGTTAACATTTCTAAATATGTATCTTTAAAGTTTATAATTACTTTTTCATCTATTAATCTATTAATTTTTCTTCTTTTTTTAACTATTCCATTATCTTTGATAATTAGGCAAGCAAGTTCACTTTTAAATCAAATTATTTTAATTTGGTAATCTTAGATCTTAAAATTACAATCAATATTTCTTGAAATAGAGATTTGAGTAGTTAACATGTATTCTGTTTAACTATTATCTGCTTTTCTTGTATACAAGTTAAATCCTTAAGGTACTTATGCAATTATACAATCAATGTCTTCTTTTTTTACTGATGAGTAATGTTCAAAAATGTAAATGCCATTTATTTTTAGCTGTAATGATTAACCAATGTGTACCACAATAAACAAACCTGAGAAAAGATTTATTAAAACTACAAATTTCAGATAATTTGTTTGTATAACATTTTTTTTATTATGTTCCAGAGAGATGACTTTGATGCAATGGATTAAATTTTCCAATAAATTTGCTGTACATACATTTGTTGTTCTAATTGTGTTTCAATAAATTTGCATATTTTATTAATAATTTTATCTGTGCAGATTACCTTATTCTAAGATTTGCCAGTTAGTTCAATAACTTAATTCATTTTTGGGTGAACATAATAACTATTATTTTAAAATTTTTTGTACATATTCAACTAACTAAGAGTCTTTAAATAAGTTGAAAGATGGCTTCAACATCTTAAAAGCTTCTCCCCACACCAAAGATCTCCTTGAAAAACCCCCTACTATGACTTTCAGACAAAACAAAAACCTCCGCCAAATCCTGGTACATTATAAGTTACCTGATCCCAACATCCTGACCTGTCCTAAAGACCAGCAACTACCCGGTTCTAATCCTTGTAACAAGAAATCTTGCAAAACCTGCCCTATTCATCTACCAGCCACATCTTTTACCAGCTCCACTACCTCCTTAACCTACAAGATACCTGGAAACCACTCCTGTGATTCCACCAATCTAATTTTTCAACTCAAGTGCCAGCACTGTCCTGCCCAATATATCGGCCTTACCAGTGAAACCATAGACATGATTGCAGAGTTCAAAATCCTGAAAAACCTCTCTCTGCTCTTCTTCATAACTAACATTTTGATCAGTGTTACACCACTAGAGTAATCAGATCCCTTCCTTCCCATGCCAACAGTTCTCAACTCCGAAGAATGGAATTAGCACACCAAAGAATAACAAAATCCTGTGACCCACCTAATCTGAACCACTTCCCCCCAACCCCTTCCTTATCATCAAACTTCTTATATACTAACTGATAAAAACTGCATCAATACTTGTACGTGTTGAGGTGGGTGGGAGGAACAATACTATTTCCACTACGTGAATGGGTGGGTCAATAGCGCTGTACGTGTTCGGGTGGGTGGGGGTGTTCTCTCTCTCTCTCTCTCTCTCTCTCTCACTCACTCACTCACTCACTCACTCACTCACTCACTCACTCACTCACTCACTCACTCACTCACTCACTCACTCACTCAATCTATCTCTCTCTCCCTCTCCCTCTGTACGTATGGGGGCTCAAGTATGAACCGACTTGCCGGGTTCGATTTTTCGGTGTGATACTATAATACTATTATATTTTAGGAAAATTAAACTTAAAAACAGAAAAAAATTTAAATATTGAAGTTATATTGACACTAATAAATTGAAAATAGGAAACGGTATACAGTGTAAGTAGTGTATAAAAAACTTGCCTATAAAAAAAATGTAAACACTGGCAAATCTTTTAATACTCGGCCTCGGAGAAGTTATACTGACATGACAAACACTAGAATCATATTAGAGAGAACATTGAAGCTCATGCATACAATACAATTTAGATGCAACAAACAGTATTTTACTGTCTTGTAGCACCAAGGCTCTTATCAAGCCTAAAGAAATTCTATTTTTTCTAAAGTAACTTTCTTAAAAACTTGTGCACACGTCTCACACACACACACACACACACACACATTGGTAATGACCCACCCACCCGCCTATACACATACAGTGGTATTGACCCACCCGCCCATACACTTACAGAGGTAATGACCCACCCACCCGCCCATACACCTACAGAGGTAATGAATATACAGCTACAGAAGTAATGACCCACCCGCACGCCCATACACGTACAGTGGTATTGACCCACCCACCCGCCCATACACTACAGAGGTAATGACCCACCCATACACGTACAGTGGCATTGACCCACCCACCCACCCATACACTTACAGAGGTAATGACCCACCCTGCCCATGCACGTACAGTGGCATTGACCCACCCGCCCGCCCATACACGTACAGTGGTATTCACCCGCCCACCCGCCCATACACTTACAGAGGTAATGACCCACCCATGCATGTACAGTGGCATTGACCCACCCATACACGTACAGTGGTATTGATGGGTACCGTACATATGGGTAAGTTTGCTGATGTCCTATCTCTCCAATATACTAATTCCTGGCCTAGTGCCCTTTAGCCTAACCTAAATAAGTTGAATGTATTTAAATGTTTGGAATGGTCAGCACTGATAATACTACTAAACTGGAGGTTAGTAAAATGCTAGTGTAAACAGCACTTTGACGTGGTTATTACAATATAACCAGTATATTATTGTTACAGTATAACACCGGCATCAAGCCTACAGTCAAGGCCTACTGTCAGATCAAAAAGTATAGATACTCGAGTCTGAACATCAATTGTGTATAAAGTGCAGGGCAGAGGAAAACTAAATTACCACTATAGTTTTCCCATCTATTTCTGCGATTATGAGTGGTAATTTTATATTTTTTTGTTACCTTTTCACAATTTTTTAAATTGTAGTTAGAGTGGGGAAAATGCACCATTTTTTACAGTTTCAGATGATTTGTGATGTTTGAAAATTCACTATAATAAAAATAATGATCAGATTGTTTTGAAACTTTAATAGCATGTAGGTACTTTAATTGAGACCACATATACAGCATTGTAGAATTTTTCAGTAGCATAAAAGAATTCTGTTATCAATTTTTCTCAACATTGAAAAGGGATACAAACATGAAACAAACGGTGGTTTCTTCAGGTGTCTGATGTTAGTAAGTCGAATATATATTTATTTTTATTGTATGAATACCGATCGATTTTATATTGCTTTATTAATCTTTGAGATGTCATGTGCACCGGACTGTGTAATTGCTGTCTTCCCTGACCGCCCGGCGGGTGAAACTGAGTGCCGTGTCTCTGTCATCCGAACTACTACTAATGTCATTTGGAAATACCTAAAAGATTGTACGTATTGTAAATACTAATCTATATATATATATATTGTATTTTGTTAGCTTTACATATTGTAAACTGAAACATTTTTAAAGCTGTCATTGCAATGAATGGTGATGGGAATTCACTGCTTTTTAATACTAACATATCTGGTAAAAGAGTTATAGGTCCAAAACTTAAGTGTTTTGAGAAATTAATAAAGTCAAGCATTAGTTACACAAAGTTGTTTAGAAACTCCCAAACCACCTGGTTGAAAGAGGTGCAGCAACGTTGCATTCAGTTTCACCCGCTGGGCGGCCAGGGAAGAATGCGATTACACGGTCCGGTGCACATAACACCTCAAAGATTAATAAAGCAACATAAAATCAGTCACTATTCATACAATGAAAATAAATATATATTCGACTTACTGACATCAGACACCTGAAACCACCATTTGTTTAAAGTTCGTATCCATTTTCAATGTTGAGAAAAATTGACAACAGAATTTTTGTATGGCACTGAAAAATTTTAAAACACTATATGTGGTCTCAATTAAAGTACCTACATGCTATTTACATTTCAAAGTGATCTGATCATTATCTTTATTGTAGTGAATTTTCAAATATCACAAGTCTGAAACTAAAAAATTGTGTATTTTTCAGACAGTTGATGTTCGAATTCCAGTATCCAACAGAAAAAATTTAAGATTACATTTTCTAGAGATTTTATAATTTAATATTAATGACAGAAATGCATTATTATTAAAGATAAGACATGTATACTGGGTGGGAAAAAAATATGGAAACGCTTTTACAGCAACGTTATTTTTTTCCATAAAAATAACGTTGTCAAAAGTTGTGAAAGCGTTTTAATATTTTTTTCTACCTTGTATAGAGATGATTTGGTGAGAAATGAAGCATAAAGAGAAGGTTTGGATTGGGGAGAGTTTCCTTCCTCCATTATGACAAAGCACTCGTTGAATGAACCATGTAAGAAAGTTAATGAGGGAGAAAATTTATAGCTGTTAATGATAAATGAAGTTAAGAACATTTGTAATTCCAAGTGCCAAATGCTAAGAGATTTAGTACATAAGTAGAAATGCAGATCCACATATTCAAACACGTAAATGCATACAATCATACACACACATACGCTTAAGTTTTTATTGAAAGTTTTAATAATCTTATTAAAACTACATTTTTGCTTATGAAGAATCTAGTCTAGTAATTATATACACCAAAGTAAAATTTTTATGAATGTATAAAATTGATCGTGATAATTAATTGTAAAATTTCAAAACTCACAAAATAATGGTTCTTTAAACTAAATTTTATTGCATTAATTTTAGAATGCTAGGAGAAAAGAACATGATAGACACTTTTATAAAATCTACGGGAGGATACGAAAGGGAGTATGAAAACAAGTTAATAAAGTTTGTATCATTGGTGTATAAAATATGTGGTCCTTTTTAAATGGCTATCAAAATAAACACCTAAACCCTTTATTGAGAAACACACTTAATATTACAACATTCACATCCAACATGGGCTGACAGTGACCACAAATTAGGCTAGAAAAAAACTAGGCTGAGGCTGAAAATAAAATTTACTTACAAATATTTACAATTTGATGTTATCCCCTCCTCGTTCTCTACACCGCTCCATGAAAGTTTTCCAATGGGTGTAGCACTGCTTGAGATAATTTTCTGTAAGCCTGTTCATGACTTCCGTCGCTTTTCCTTTTACTGCATCAACAGTCTCAAATCTGGTCACTTTCACTGCTGACTTGACTTTAGAAAACAAAAAAAGTCACAGAGGGCCAAGTCAGGTGAGTATGGTGGATTGTCTAACACGGGAATGTTGTGGATTGCCAGAAACGTCTTCACTGATAGAGCGGTGTATGACAGGGCATTGTCCCGGTGGACGATCCATGACTTGTTTTTCCACACATAATTCCACTTTCTCCGTACTCGCTCTCGTGGGGTAGTCAGGACGCTAATGTAATAATTCTGGTTGACTGTTTGCTACTCTAATATCCAATTAAAGTGCACAATGCCTTTGATATCAAATCACAATCATCATGGCCTTGAATTTTGATTTTGTCATTTGTGCTTTTTTTGCTGTAGAGAAGCAGGGGATATGACATTAAAGCACTTGTTTTTACATTGAAAATGTTTTACATGCAAAATTTTCAAGTTTGTAAAGAAATTAAATTTTACACGCTGGTCTTTCTAGACACTAAACATTTTTGCGACTCAGAGACAAAATGTTATATGCTTATAACTGACGCTACAGATGGAATGAGTGTGGGAGAGAGATGAAATTCAAGCAATGGGTGGATTGGGAATCACGTGACCAGCTGTACTTTATTTAGCCTTATTGCATTTGTTCTGAGACTACCGCAATACTAATCCGGTTTCTTTCTAGCCAAATCTCGTATATACAGCATCAAGCTGTGGCTCGTACTATCACATCCTGCTCTCATTGAAATAGGCAAATAATTCACTTAAACTATTTTAAAAGCACTTCAAATTTATACTTTATTACAAAAGTAATACTTAACATGCAAACTAAGGATAAACAAACAGTATATAACGTTAGTGCTAATACTCTCATGCATATGCATACTAAGGATAAACAAACAGCATATAACCTTAGTGCTGACTGCTGATACTCTCATGCACATGCATACTAAGGATAAACAAACAGTATATAACGTTAGTGCTAATACTCTCATGCACATGCATACTAAGGATAAGCAAACAGTATATAACGTTAGTGCTAATACTCTCATGCACATGCATACTAAGGATAAACAAACAGCATATAACTTTAGTGCTGATACTCTCATGCACATGCATACTAAGGATAAACAAACAGCATATAACGTTAGTGCTAATAATCTCATGCACATGCATGCTAAGGACAAACAAGCAGCAAAAACTCTAGTGATGATAATCTCATGCACATGCATACTAAAGATAAACAAGCAGCAAATAACTTTAGTGCTGATAATCACATGCATGCTAAGGATAAACAAACAGAAAATAACTTTAGTGTTGATAATCTCTTGCACATGCATACTAAGTATAAACAAGCAGCAAATAACTTTAGTGCTGATAATCTCATGCACATGCATACTAAGGATAAACAAGCAGCAAATAACTTTAGTGCTGATAATCTCATGCACATGAAAACTAAGGATAAACAAGCAGCAAACAACATAAGTGCTGAATCTCATGCACATGCATGCTAAGGACAAATAAGCAGCAAATAACTTTAGTGCTGATAATCTCATGCACATGCATGCTAAGGATAAACAAAGAGCAAATAACTTTAGTGCTGATAATATCATGCACATGCATGCTAAGGATAAACAAGCAGCAAATAACTTTAGTGCTGATAATTACATGCATGCCAAGAACGAAGATAAAAATAAATTTAAAAAATATGCAAATGCCAATCTATTAACTTAAACAAGCCACGTCCAGACAAAAATCTTTTTGTTCTGAGGATATTAAATTTTTTTCGGGGTTTTCGATCACAAGAAATCAATTGGCACCGGTCTCAACCTTGGAAAAATTCTTATTTCAAACAAGAGCATGTGTGCTTTGTTTACTTACTTGTACATATGTGGTGGAATTATTATATATTGTATTATTTTTTTGAACATATGTTTGTGTTTAATTTCAACTTATACACTTTATCAGATTGTTATTTTACTATCACTGTGTTTATTTTTAACTCCTTATTATTTGGGTAATGTTAAATTAATACACCCAAGTGGAGCATCAAATTAAAGGTATTCTTCTCTTAATTACTAATATACCATCAGATTTTAGAAAAGACTATGTTTATCTTCCTCACAAGGCGACATGCCTAGATCCACAAACGAGACTGTAGCAGAGTGTCTTGGTGAGGCCGCAGGCCAAACATTCTACATCGAGGCCGTAAGAGAAGTTCCACAAAGAGGCCTGTTGCAGAGGGTCTTGGCGAGGCCGTAGGCCGAGTTCCACAAAGGGGCTAAAGGTAAACGCGGAATACCTCTAAAATAAAATTTTATTAATAACCTACAAGGTAGAGCAACAACAAATGATCCTTAGAATCTTCTTCTGTTTGCAAAATTTAACTGAGCAACGCTCTGTCTCCTGGTACTTATACTAAAAGAAACTATACATAAGCCGCGTAGAAAATGACCTTTTCAATGCACTGGTGCAAGTGAGACAGAGAAATATTATCGAAAAATTGACCATAGTAACCACATTGGCAGAAGGCTGCATGCTGTCGGGGCAATAGAAAACCCCGCCCAGTACTTATTAGCAGCAGTTACCATTGTTTGGTTTGATTACCACCAAAAAATCAAACTTAGAACGATTAAATTAAATCAATATGTAGTATTCTAATATCAATTAACTAATAATAGCAATAACACAATGAGTAATAATGTAAACAATAAAATAGCAACTAAACAAACTACTATAGCTCATTACAGTTTTTTATTTTCACTAAACACTGTTGTGGAAGTTGAACACTGGAGGTCGGAAGTTAGTCACGCAAGTGAAGTAAGGAGGCTCAATGGTAGAAAGATTCCCCTCTGCTGCTGGAACCCTTACATGCGCTAATGTAATATGGAGGTTGCCTTCCATCCGGCAAAATTATACATACAAATAAGAGTTTTATGAATCTTACCTAGACAATTACTAGAATTGGGTAATACACACCTAGTAATGTGTATAACATTACAAGAAGCCAATGTATTACAGATGTTAAAAATTTGCTTTGCTCAAAATCCAGACACAGGTAAGCTGTTAAAAGGCCTATAGCTATACACATTGACAACAGTTAGTACCTTACTTTGCACAAAAAGAGGCTTGCAGTGATCCAACTAGTTATCACCTAAGATTAGTCTAAAAGTCCTTTTTAATTAATTCTATGTATGTAGGGGAGTGTCTCCAGATATTTGTTCTATAGTAAATATGTGTCTGGAAAAATAAAAAAAAAAAGGCTTGCTTAAGATTGTTAGCATCTAGCTCATCTGCAAGTATCTTGAGCAGGTTCTACAATGCCCTACTGAGTTTAATACATGAAACATCAATTTGGGAATCCCATGTGCGAAGTTTGAATACTCCTACTACATAAACTGAAAGTGATTTCCTGTACCTTAGCCTTGTACAATGCTAAGCTATTAGGGCATCCCATTCAGAGGCCTGATTGAGCAATTCTTTAACATTACATTGTGCTTATAATAAATCACTGGCTGGCAAAACAACGTGGAGTCACAAGCAAACAATAAAATGTCATATATTTTAAATTTAGGTTATTTATAAATACTATAAACAATAACAGGCCTGAAATAGAGCCTTGGGGTAGCCATATCTGAAAATAAGAGGACTAGAGATACCACCATTCCTGTTGTCTATATTTCAGGTAAGAACTGATAGCTTTGAGTGTGTCATCCCCCAGTACTTGCTTTCAAATCTCCAATAAAGGAAATTTGTGTGACAATATGTCAAATGCATGGGAAAGATAACAAAGGAGTACGGTACAGATTAAGATAGGCAGTTAATAGAGTTAATAATTGAGTCCAGAAGGGATTCAATTGCATGCACAGTTCATTTTCTCTCCCGAAAGTTCAATAAGGTTGGGAACAGGAGTTGTTGCAACTTGAAGTAATCATACAGCTGAGAGAACATAAAGACTTAGGAGATCTGACAAAGCCAGAGATTTTTATTACAGATATGGGCGTTTAGCTGCCAAAATCATAAGCTAACCCCTATTGAATATGGGAACTGTTTTGTTAATGTTCAATAAATCAGGATAAATTCCTTCTGTCAGACAACTATTGAAAAGTGAAGCTAAGTGGTCCTAATTAGCTAAGTAATATTCTTGGTAAGATTTGTTGACATACCATAAAAGTCTTTGGTGTCAAATGCTTTAAAACTATTTAATACATTACGTGTGAGCTATTTACAAGTTTCCATGCAAACCCATGCGTTAGAACAACTTAAGGAACAGTGAACAGAACTTCAGGAGGCACAGTTGCACCAAAAGTGCTTAGCTGAGAAATGTTTCCCATAAAAGAGTAAAGCAACGCTGGTCAATAGCAACATATGTCAATACCACTGTACGTTTATGGGTAGAAGGGTGGATCAATACCACTGTGCGTGTATGGACGGATCCTAAGAAATATGAATTGAAATCATCTGCTTTAGCAGCCGGGATAATTGACCAAGATGAAACTAGTACTGTTTGACAGTGAGCAGAGACAACCACAGAGATGTTCTATCATTCTAAACATAGAAAGAAGGAAAGAGTTGTTGTATGAAAAGTCATGTTTTGATATATTGTATGGCCTTCAATACTAGCATTAAAAGCTACTACATTGTTTGCCTAATATGATTGCAGGGAGTCTATCCAAACAATGGATCACATGGTTACAGAGTGCCCTCTGCCCTCTTTTATGGAGGGATTGGCCAGCATACATAGAATCAGAGAGGCAGGTCTTAAATGGCTTGATGGATTGGACTTGGCTTTGTGACACATCACTTTAAATTTTTAATCAATGAATATACCATCATGACTTCTGGATATTTATCCAAATATACATCGCAGCTTTAAAATTAACAAATGGTTGCTGACAACAAACCGTATGATATATATATATATATATATACATCATAATCACTGTCGGAGTCCTAGATAAAGCTCTTCAAAAACCCCTTTATGCAGCTTATCATTAGTCTTTGTGAAAGCGAGTGAGATGTGACCCAACAATAACCATTCCAAATATAAATCTATGAAAAATCGATGTATTTACTTGCACATATAAAAGTAGTTAACATACCATTGCTATTTATATTTTAAGGATTACAACTCAACCAAGCGATTAATTTTACAAACCCTAGAAGAAAAGAAAACATTATATCAGGAAATAGATAAGAACATTTTTTCTCAAAAAGTTGAAATTCTGAAATTCATAAAACTTATAAAATAATCAAGAATTTATTAAGCCATTAAAATACAAAAGTACAATAGGCTAAGCCATAAAATGTTCTAAAACTAACTTAAAATACATACATGCAGTGAATCAAAACACGTGCAGTAGAGCAGCTTAATATTTATCAGGCATATATCATACAATTCATACTTACCCTGACCTCTTTGCTCTAGACTAATACATAGCCTACTACAACAAAGCCATAATGGTGCCAATATCTGCATCAAAGTATTCCTTGTAAGTATACAATGGATCAATGGCAATAAAATGTCTATGTCTTATGCCAATCTTTTACAGCATATAGCAATTTTTTATAATCGTTTGGAATTTTGACCTGGCAAGTCACATACAGCAGTGGGTAGTACGTTAAGAATATCTTTTGCCTGTAACAGAAAAACATTTTGTAGATTTGTCTAGCCTATATCTGTTTAAGTACAAATTTGCACTATTTCTAGTTTCATAGGAGTTTAATATATATACTAATTAATGACAGTGAGAACCTCATTCCTAACAAAAAGTGGCTTACAATGGGCCCTAAAATCTCCATTAGAGATTATTCTCATAGCTTTCATTTGTAAGAGGAAGGATTTTAGTCACACTGACTGCATGGCCCCATAATTTTATGCCATAACACACATAGCTCTGTAAAAAACATAGAAAGCCTTTTTTAAGTAGCTAATTGGTGAGTCTTCTTAACAAGTATATAACCATACTTAACTTTTGACATATATGGTCCACATGATCATCCCAAACTAGCCTATGATCTAACACAAAGCCTAACAGTTTTACTGATACATAGTAAGGACAATCCTTTGCTGAGCTAAATACAATTTCTTGGGTTTTAGCTGGGTTTAGCATCAAACCATTATCTATAAACCAGTTAGATGCAATATAGGATCATTCAAGTACTGCAGACTGAACCAATCTAAAATCTTGTTGACACAAGTACAGTGAAGTGTTGTCTGCGAACATCAAGATGTTTCTATGGACACTGTAGTACAGGTCATTAATAGCAATTACGAAAAATAGGGTGCCCAACACAGAGCCCTGAGGGGCTCCATGTTTTACAACAATGGGGTCAGGATCATAGTTCTCACCATTCCAGTTGACAATTTGCTTCCTGTCAGCAAGGTAAGATCTTACAATTTTGAGCTCACCCTCTCCAAGCGTGAGCTAAAAATTTTAAGATCTTTTTTGGATTTTACAATTTTGTACCCACATCCTGTCCAAAAGTGGGGACTTTTGGTGACAGAACCAAAATTATTAGACTCTCAGTCAAAACATTTAAATCAGTTAAAAAAAATGAATCCTTACCTGAGAAATTCAGTTCTATTGTCACACTGTGTTCCACAAAAAAGTAGGGAGTGGTTCAACTCTAATTTAAACCTTCAATATTTCCATGACATATAACATGGAACACTACATGAACTTGGTAGTGAGTTCTCGGATTTATACCAATTTCATAACAGGCCCTAAAAATAATTTTTTAGAAAGAGACTGGCCTCAGGCACTGACCACCTGAATAGTCCCTCTTCACATTCAGGCAGCTTACATGGAAAATTCGGCATCCACCCTATAAAAGTGAATCACTAAAACATTTGGGGACTTCAGTCAAATCTTGAAAATCTGCAAATCCACGTACAGTGTGAAAGATATTCTTTGCTTATCTGAACAGAATCTCAGACGTTTACAGTTTGCCTGCCCAACTATGTAAATATATCAGCGTTCTACTGCGTCAGTAGGGGCAAGGGTGGCGTCTATATTTTGGCTAAGAAAAATTTTGCATCTCAATTGGTTGACGTTTCCCAATTCTGTGAGGAGGACTCATGCCAGATGGCTGCAGCTTTGTTTCAGCTTAGTTGTGGACAATCTCTGATTGCTGTATATAGAATACCATCTAATGGGTGCGATAATTTCTTGGAAAACATTAGAATTTGTCTTGAGGTTAATTCCCTGATGTAACAAATACTATTGTGATTGGAGACGTTAATATACACATTTTAAATCATCACTCTCATTCGAAATCCATATTCGCCCATACCTTGACGATCAGCGTCTTATGAATAAATAAATAAATAAACATTCACAAGAGAGTTCAAAGGCTCTAAGAACACGATCAACAACATATTTACAAACATTGCTGACCACTTGATTAGTAGCAAAGTCATTGTTGCCGCCATTTCAGATCACCATGCACAGGAAGCGGTCATATGTTTATCTGCATCTCTTGAATTCCTGGGACCTCAATATAAGTAAAGCTGACGTTTTTCTTCCGAAAATCTCCAATCTTTCCGTCACTATTTGAGGCAAGAATATTGGAGCAGAATGTATAAATTACATACAATATTTCGATGATAAATTGATCAAGTAAAATATTATTTAGATATCAGCTTTCCAATGCTTAGATGTATTTTTAAACCTAAGAAGTCACTTTTAAAACCTCGGCTGAGCCCCAAAATCTTGAATCTTAAAAATGAAGACCAATCCATATATTTTGAGAACAAGGATTTAGATTCTTCTCACCCTCAGCATTGTTATTATAAGCACTTAAAACACATGTACAGAAAGGCAATCCGTCAATCAAATTTAAATGCTGTTCTTGGCAAAATATCAAACTCATCCAATAAATCCAAGACAATTTGGGAAATTATTAAGGAAATAAACCACAGCAAAAAAACTGAAAATATTGAAATTTCTTTAACTAAAAAAAAGTGATTTAATTCAAAATGCTGTTGAAGTTACAAATATTTTCAATTCATTTTATTCTAAATTTGGTCAGGGCCTAAATCTTCGAGTTTAGAAATTTTTGAGTTAAACTGTTAAATCGTATTTTATAATCTAGCCTTCGTTGAGCTAATTTTATTTCAGTGTGAGGTAAATTTTTAGAATCTGTTGTAGTTAAACTAGGAGTAGAAGTCTCTGAATTTAAAGGGGTTATTTCGTCCATGCTTGTTGGAGCTGTTGCATCACTGTTTGTTGAAGCAGTTTCATCATTGCTTGTTGAGGATGTATTTATATTTGGAGTTGTTTGATATTCTGTTGGAGGCGTAGTTTTCTTCACCTTTTCAGGAGTTTTTTTAGGAGGCTTAATTGGAGACAATATACTCAGGCATGCACTTTTATTATAAGAGTCTAATAGTACGAACCAGAGTTCATTTTTCTTGTTTAAGACGTCGGAGGCAGAGGCTGCACATTAGATCATGTCCCTAAAACCAAAGTCTTCTTCTGGTTCTGATGAAGTTTCGACTAGGCTTCAGAGGGGCGTATGTGATTTGGTTTCTGAACCTTTATCTTACCTCATTAACCTTTCCTTTTCTCTGAGCAAATACCCTCTTGCATTGAAACACTCAATAGTCAGACCTCTTTTCAAGAAGGGTGTAAGAGATGACTGTATTAATTACAGACCCGTTTCCTTACCCTCCAGTATCTCCAGTCTTTGAAATAGTATTTCTGTTCAGGCTCTCTAACTTTATTGAGAAAAATGCAGTTCTGCCTCCAGTTAATATGGCTTTGTCAAGGGAAAGTCTACAGCTGACGCCATATACCCTTTATTTTCGTCAACTGTCCAGGAACTTGATTCTAGTAATTCAGTTCCTGGAATGTTCTTCGATATAATGAAGGCGTTCGACGTCATTGATCACAGCATCCTGTCAGAAAAGCTTGCCTGTATTGGTGTGAGAAGTGCAAGTCACTTATGGATTTCCAGTTACCTTCCAGTTACCACTCCGTTTATTGACCCACTTGGTTGTTTAAATTGGGCGTAGTCATCAACAGAAGCCGTCACCAAAGACGTTCCCCAGGGTTCAGTGCTTAGACCAATCCTCTTTCTTTACTCACGCAAATCTTTAATGGACCTTCCGGAAATCATGCACACATTTGTCTCTTTGCTGACGATCATCCCTCACCGTATCTGTACGTAGTCGCCAAAATCTTGAGATTAAGGTACCGTATACGAGAAGACCAGCTCTTTGCTACAATGGTTTGAGGAGAATCATTTGTTGCTGAATGTCTGAAAGACACACATAGTTGACTTTCAGATAAGTAATTTGATAAAACCGGATGATAACATGTTTTTGGTTGGCAAAATTGAAATCGAACCCTGCTCTGTAATAACATTTCTCGGAATAGACATTGACAGGAATTTGAACTTCAGCACACACATAGATGCAGTCTGTAGTATACTCAGTTATGGAATTGTTATTTGGAGGAGATTTTCAAAATTTTCAGACAAAGACGTTCTCTTAACAGCTTACTACGACCTAATCAATCCTTTTTAACGTATACAATATGAAGGCATGAATGTGTTGGAACTGCATTGTTTTCAAACTCCAGAATCGTACCATCCGAGCTATTTTTAAAAAGCTACGCATATTCTCATGCAATTCTCTTTTTCAAAACATCATCATCTTAAGTCTCCCATCTGTTTACATTTTATCTACTCTCTTATTCGTACATAAAAATATTGGCCTCACTAAAAAGGAATCGCATAATCATCATTACAACCTCCGTAAAAACAACAACTTTCCAATTCCTTTTCATAAAACTGTCTTTTTTTTTTTAAACACCTTTATTATAACGGAATTAAGCTCTTCAACTCACTGCCGGACGACTTTAAGATTGAAAGTGACGGGAAACGTTTCGGCAATAAGGTCAAAACATTCCTTAAAAAAGCTTTCCTTATAGTGTCCGGGAGTTCATGTCGTGCCCGACAGCTTAGTATAATTAATTAAACCTTAATGTAGTAAATCATAAGTTATTTTATTTTATTACCAGTAATTAAGAATATTATAGATTACTTCATTTACACATTTTCTGAATTATCCTATTGTTAATTATAAGCATCGAATGTAAATACTGACGCTATTTTGCAGTTATGACAACTGTTTGTAAATAAAGAAATGTTGAGTTTGAGTTTAGTAAACAGCCTTCAAACTTAAGACACATAATTTCTGCACCGACTTAAGTTGTTAATAGTATCGATCGATGCTCTAAAACCACGAACTTCTATCGTTCGTATAAAACATCGATCATCGAAATGAAAAGATCGGTTCAATTCTGTTGTTTGCTGTAGCGCCTATACGGCTGTCTGTAGCCTATACGTCAACTACTTCGATCTATGTGTGTTGTGTTTTGTAAGATGGGTGGTTGTGGTAGAGCTGTGGCTGTTATTCCATAATGATTTTTTTATTCTTAACGAAACTACAGGTACATTATTTATTTTAATTTTTAGTAATATTGTTATAATCATCGGTTTCTCATTAATTTATCAGTCCACTTCGGTTTAGTTATTCAGCATTGTTATAAGTTTTTGTTTTCCATGAATGTAGTCTTAGTTAATCTAGTGATTAAAAGAGGGCAATGGATGTTTTTTTTATAAAAATAATAACCTATAATTTGGACGTGTTATTTGAAAAATTTGTCCTTCCTCACTTTTGAATATTGTGCAACTAATTTGTAAAGTACTACTGTGTCGAAAATGCTAAGAAAACACCCTCAGTGATTTAGAGGTTATGCATGTTTTGCATGTAAGTATTTATTTAATAATGTATCTAGTTCTATAAACTGTATTTTCCATGTACTAATTTAGTGCAAGCCAACATCTGGTTTAGAAAATAGGAAGCTTATGTCAGTTTGTAAGATACCAAAACAAAATCATTTCTTAAAATGTAGGTAATAATGCATGGTGTAATACAAGTAAGGGTATTTATGCAGTTTCTGGATGCCTTGCTGACCTTACTTTTATCACCTGTGCGTAAAATCAGGTTTTTTTATGAGAAAACACTTTATTCAGCGGAAATAACGTTTAACCCTTTGGCAGATAAGCAATGATTTATCGTTGTAGCGCAACTCACCAAAAACTGATTAACAACAATATATCGCTGTTGACTGTACGGTCAAAAAGTGATATGCAATGATATTTTGTAGTTGTGTAATTAATTAATTACAACGCTAATTTTTGGGTAAATAGATTCAAATATCCACGAACTAGTTGAGAAATACACCTAATTCAATTGAAAAAGTATAAAGTTAATTTTCTTAATGCATATCGACCTTGAAAGAAAACGTAGTAATGATTTAGAAGGCTGTAGCATCTGTTCAACTAATGACGCAATGTTTAGGCGCTGATTATTGTTTCTGTCAGATGGTTTGAGGTTATAAGTGTTTGTTGTTGTGCATTGTGTTGGGTGAATTGTAAAATGTCCCTGGATGTGTTCAGAGGACAATTATTCTTAGGGGAAGAAGCGGAGGTCTCGCGTATTGCACAGCTTGTATAAAGGGTGGACTAGGAATACATGCTGAGTGTCTTAATCATATATGCGTGCAACAAATAATGTATATATATATATATATATACTGTAAATATTGAACTATATAATATTTTTCTTCATTCTTTATTAATTGACAAGTTACAATTACTGTAAAATTGCCATTTAATTGTATTAAGGACTCGTAATGCTACACGTGCATGGAGGCAATGTGCAATAAATCACCTCTAATACACAAGTCATTATTTTAAATTTTATTCATAAGTTAAGTATTTTTAATGCAACACTCTTCAAATGATCAATTCATAATTAAATTAACTTTTAAGATATATACTAGTCAATAAGCTAAATATGTATAATATGGTTTCTAACTCCAAAACAAACAAACAAAAAAATATATTTTTTAAATTTTATATATCTAACCTCTGTAAGTATTTTTTTACTGTCCCCCTTTTAAAAAATATGCTTTAAAAATATAAGTTCCTTCTTTTAGTTATAGTAGGCCTACGCTCATGGTTATCCATGTATTTTTTGGTTATTATATCTATTACAATTTTTCCCCTCTTAAACGAATTACAGACTTCAAGGAAAAGACTACTTTCAAGCAAATATGTTACTAATTCATAGTTACATATTTTTAATAAAACCCTTGCAGAAACGCCAACTTAGACGTATCACTTTTGGAATCAGTCAAAGGGTTAATACAAAAAAATTGTAAATTCAACATTTCTGAAAATGTATCTTGATTTATCTCCGTTATATTTTGCGATTTTTTTGATAAATTAAAAAAAATTTGATGTAGTTTTTTGTGCTGAACATCAATTTGAAAACTCCTTTTGGTCTACAACAACTATTTCTTGAGATAGCGTGGAAAAACTATGTTTGTGGCAAATCACATATGGTGGCCATATGCAAAATGTTAGTTGAAGTTATGACTAGCCAACAAAAAATTCATATATATTCCCACTGGAAGCCAGGCACCTGAATTTAACCCTCAAACCGCAATTCAATATATTTTCTGTCGGTTACGATGTTCCATACAGTTTCTATACTGTATTTCTGAATTTGTAAAATAATGTTTAATTTAGCTGTAATAAATGTTTTAAAATGAAAATAGACCTCTTCATTGACACAACAACTTTAATGTAATCCAGCCCAAATATCAATCACAAAAATGGCAACAAAACAACTGTCAAATTGAATTAATTATTAAAACATTTGTTGTATTTTATCACGTGTTATAAACTAAGTATTATTATAGTAGGCTATAGCAACTAAATGAATGATTGTATGTAAAAACTGCCAACCGACATCATTTATGTTGGTTAGCACCTATTAACGATCTTGCTCACTTAATAAATAAAGGTGAGGGAGACAAAGGTAGTTGGACATTTGCCATCATTACGTGAAAAATAACAATCACGACGTTTCGATTTGGTAAAACCCAAACCGTTTTCAAGTGCTAAAAACTAAATTACATCTACACAAACATGTTATAAAACTACGTTCTTAAACTAATAAACTTATCTACTTTAATAATTATCTACATTTTAACCTAGATCCTAGAATGGAGTACAACAAAATGAACTTCTACTAAATATAAAAAATATTAACAAGGTTAAATTAAAACAAAACATGGCCTAAAAACATCAGTCTACAGAAAACAAACTCACACAGGCAAATACCTCAATTTCAATTCTAACCACCCACAAACTGTTAAAAAAGGAGTAGCCTTCTCTCTCTTTGATAGGGCCCGAGCCATATGCTCAGACAAAACTAAACTAGACAATGAACTAAACAATGTTTCCAAAGATCTAATAAACAATGGCTACCCTCAGTCTCTCATAAACAAATGCAAACAAATAAGAAAACGCAAACAAACACCCACTGACACAGAAAAGCCGAAAGCATTCATGTCCATTCCATATACGCCTAACCTTTCAGAAAAAATCAGACGCATAGCTAGGAAATACAAAATCAGAACATCATTCAACACACAAAACACATTAAGACAGTCTTTAACTAAAACTAAACCAAAGAATGAGGAGCAATCCTCCAAAAATGTAGTTTATTGCATTACTTGTGAATGCAATGAAAAATACATAGGGGAAACAAAGAGACCACTGGAAGTTAGGCTAAAAGAACACAAAAATAACATTAAAAAAGGAAACACTACACATTCTAAATTAGCTGAACATGCCTGGAACAATGAGCACAGATTTAACTGGGATAACACTAAAATACTTCACAGGGAACCACATTTTTTTAAACGTAAATTCATCGAAGGTGCCTTTATGAAACTAAATAATGAACAAGTAATCAGTCAAAGTAGCATAGAAGTTAGACCCATGTGGGTTCCTTTACTTAAAAACACACTTGATAAAAAGTTCAATACACTCATGACATCATCCAACCAGAATCCTACACCACCTGCACCTATAACAATTAAACACCCCATGAGTCTCCGTCCCCGTACCTGAGTCACGGCATTTTTGGCGATCTCGGAGCGTACGTCCCTGACCTCGTCAGTCTGTGTATGGTTGTGGTGAAGTGTAGTGTGTATGTTTGTCTAGTCCCCGTGTTTTATCACCTTGGAGGGAACTCCATAGACACTGCATTTGGATTGTATCATCCTCACTTCGTACCTGGGACGTCTAGACGCCATCGTCACTGCGGGTCGTAAGACTTCATCATTTTTGTAATATTTGATTATGGTATTGTTTTATTCCTAATAATTGTTGTCTTTTCAGGTTAAAATGTAATTTTAATAGTAGCCTCAATCCTTCCGAGCCATATATATATATATATATATATATATAATGTTTTGTGCGTGTTGAATGTTATTTTAAATTAATTGTGTTTTTCAGGTACCATATATTTATGATTAGTTAATGTAATCTTA
This sequence comes from Stictocephala bisonia, assembly GCA_035578905.1. Lineage (NCBI taxonomy): Eukaryota > Metazoa > Arthropoda > Insecta > Hemiptera > Membracidae > Stictocephala > Stictocephala bisonia. The sequence continues at coordinate 9,966,236 of JAQJVL010000003.1, forward strand.
TTTCAGTCTGATTTGAATATTAATTTTATTGTGTTTTACATTTTTCGTTGATATCGTGACCTTGACAGCGCCTATTTGGCTATATTAATTTAACCTTGTTAATGTTTTTTATATTTAGTAGAAGTTCATTTTGTTGTACTCCCTTCTAGGATCTAGGTTAAAATGTAGATAATTATTAAAGTAGATAAGTTTATTAGTTTAAGAACGTAGTTTTATAACATGTTTGTGTAGATGTAATTTAGTTTTTAGCACTTGAAAAAGGTTTGGGTTTTACCAAATCGAAACGTCGTGATTGTTATTTTTCACGTAATGATGGCAAATGTCCAACTACCTTTGTCTCCCTCATCTGATACTCCATCATTAACAAATTTCAATAATAAATAAAGGTTTACAATGTTCATTAAATGGAGCTTTATTCATTATTCTTAGGGCCTTTTTCTGGAGCAACAGGACTTTATCTACATGGCAACTATTTCCCCAGAGAATTAGGCCATAGTTTATCACAGACTGAAAAAAGGCAAAATATGCTGTTCGAACATAACTTTCTGGGGCTCATAGTACTATAACTTTCCTACTATAAGGGCTATAACTTTCCTAGTACTATAACTTTCATAGTAGTATAACTTTCCTACTATAAGGGCTCATAGTAGGAAAATAACCCTTGACAGATTTTTGCAGACTGATTCTACATGGGTTGCCCAAGACAGAGTACTGTCAATTATCAATCCCAGAATTTTAATGTCACTAGTCTCCATCTGGCAGGGTGTTTTAAGGCTACAGAGAAGATTCTGTGTCTTTTCCTTATTTAAAAGAAGGCTGTTTGAGTCAAACCACATTTGGGCCCTCTCCAGAGTGAGTTTGGTATTTAACTTTAGTTGGTCATGATCTGGGTTTACACTTATAAAAGTAGTATCATCTGAAAACATGATTGTGGACGAGTTAGTTATATTACTGCCTAGGTCATTTATTATTAAAATAAAAAGAAGTGGTCCCAGGACAGACCCTTGGGGCACACCAAGCTTAACATCAGAACACTTGGATATATTTTTACCGGTATCGACAAATTGGGTTCTTCCTTCAAGATATGATTTGAAAAATTTGAGGTTAGTACCACTAACGCCAAAGAAGTCCAGCTTTCTCAGAAGTATCTTATGATCGATGCAATCAAAAGCCTTGCTCAGATCAAAAGACTACTGCTCTCGAAAGCCGAGAGGATCTTTGAGACTAGACGCTCCAGGGCATCAGTGGTTGACATTCCCCTTCGAAAGCCAAACTGACAATCGGAAAATACTTTATGACAATCAAAATATTTACATAACTGAGATTTTACAGCAGCTTCTATAATCTTACCTAGAATAGGGACCAGAGAGATTTATTTCAGATAACATAGTAAAGTATACATATTTGGCAGACTTGGGAAAGTTAACAATTATTTTTAACTTAATAAATTCTTGGACAAACAACAATGGGACACGTTGGGTGTGTCTACTAATTATGGGCAGGGCAGGAAGATGGCGGAAAGGGATGGGATGTGACTCATGACTTTGTTTGTCGGCGAATACTTGGGATTGAGGAAAACGCCCGGTCTTTGACCAAAGTTTTGGACGCTTTCTCCGCCATTGTCTACATTCCACGGGACAAACCGTACTTCGTTTGTAAAACTAACTGAGTTAGTTTAATCGTTAGTGAATTTGTTAACTAGTTAAAGTTAAAAGTCAAACATCCCCAAAACTAACGAATAAGTTGAAAAGTTAACAGAAAAACTAACGATTGAACTTAATCGTTAATTATTTTTAATCATTAGTCCCAAGCCTGATACAGTATTTGGTTAGTCATAAATTGTTTCGTTTTTATTTTGTTTCCTATTATTGTATTATATAGCTATACTGTTAGGGTTAGGATAACATTAAATTTAGAGTTAAGGTTTAAGCTATTTATGTTTTTATATTAGTGTTTATATTTTGAAGAATTGGGATTTTTTAATTTAAATTAATATTATTTGCTCATGCGCATATTAAGATTTATTTGAAAAGAAGGAACCTCTAAAACAGGCATTGCCTTAGGAGGTCCTAGTATTTTCTTGAAATATGTAATTTATGAAAGGTTTTGTTCTAGTAGTATAAGTTTTATTTTGTTAACAGAGAATTAAGAAGAAACCTTTTTATGTTTGAATGTAATTATATGTATTTTATGTATATATTTCGAGAAGATAAATATATATTCTTATTCTTTTTTGAATATAGGCACTACTCTTGAGATTTTTTGAGAGTAGTGCCTATATTCAAAAAAGGAAATAGATTGGAATTAAAAAATTACCGACCAATCTCTCTGGTCCCTATTCTAGGTAAGATTATAGAAGCTGCTGTAAACCTCAGTTATGTAAATATTTTGATTGTCATAAAGTATTTTCCGATTGTCAGTTTGGCTTTCGAAGGGGAATGTCAACCTAGGTGTGAAACCTATGAAAATGAACTCAGACAACTGCCAGTGACCTACTGCTAACCCAAATGGACACAAATAACTGCCAGTGACCTACTGCTAATCCAAATTGACATAAATAACTGCCAGTGACCCACCCCTCACCCAAGATTAATTTGGGGTTTTGGCAAGGAGGGAGTCTAATGTAATTAACAGTTCTTACCTTTTTACAGTCCACTAGAGTTCGTGGATGGGAAAGTAAGGGCCTCCATCGAAAAGTATTGTGTGATATTAAATGCCTTTGTATTAAAGAGTGAATTACTCTATAAGTATATTGTAACTTAAATGATGATATATTGAATTAAAGAGTAGCAAGAATAGAGGCTTATCGATGAGGTACTTAAGAGAGCTTTCTCTGTGACCTAGGAAAACTTTAATTAGTCCGTTATTCTGATTTAGGAATGACTTGTTCCATATATTTGCAAGTAAATTAAGGAGTGTTCAGGCCTCATATCATAGTAGGAAGTATGTAGTGTTTACTCATAATATGCAATTTAACATGAATAATATTTATAAGTGAACCCCTATTTTATAAGAATGATGTGTATTTTAAGATAACTCCAGCTCTCTAATACACAGCCATAAAAACAAACAGTGGTAAATTCTGTTGTGATATAAAATACTCTCATAAGCCTGCCTCCGTGCAACATTATTTTGCTTATTGTTTTTTATTAAGTTGTGTGTAGTTGTTAAATTTTGAAGTGTATTTATTGTACAGGTATTTCAGTTGATGGAGATTGATTAAAAATGACAGAACATCCAGTTGCTGCAGATCAGGTTGACAAGTGTGTAGAAAGTATTCCTGTGCCTCCCACACCCCAAGTAGTAAAATCATCAAGTGAAATATTGTGTGAGCTGTTTGGAGCTTTTAATGCAACACCACCCTCCTTGGATGACATCGCTGTCCCAGAGGAGCCTGTACAAAATATACTGGATAAAAAGCATAAAAAACAAAGTAAAAAGAAATCTAAAAAGACGAAGAAGAAAAAGAAAAAGCGATCTCGCTCTTCAAGTTCAAACTCAAAGGTCAGCAATGAGTCAAAAAATAAGAAAAAGAAACAGAGTTCTAAACATTCTACCTCAGAATCTGAGTCTGTTAGTTCAAAAAAGAAGAAAAGAAAGTTGGGAAAGTACAGTGCTAGTGATTCAGATGATGAAAGTAAGCCTAAAAGTAAAAAAAGGAAGATTAATAGAGCGGAAAGTTCTAGTAAATACAAGCTTGACAATGTGAAGATAAAACAAGAAAAAGATTGTATAAATACTCATACTGTTCCAGATTTAATTCAAGAGAATATATTAAAACATGCTGTGAGTAGAATTGTTGATAAAGTAATTGATAGTACAAAACTAAAAACACAAGTTTATGATACTATAGGGTTATCAAATCAGCAAAGTGGTATTAAACACTTAGTTTCAGAAAAACCCAAAATTGATGTTAAAACAGAACCAAGTAGTCCAGAACAATTAAAAAATGGTGGTGATCAGTGTAAAATAGCTTCATCAAGTAGTAATGGAGTTTTAGAAGAGATCATTGCACCGATTCAAGTGACAACAAAAGAAACAGAAGATTTTCCGAAAGCTCTTAAAGATGAACAAAAGGATAAAGAATCAGGTATGTTCCTAATTGGTTAACATTCCTTACCTGATGCAAGGGAGGGAGTGGAAAGGTGGGAAAGAGGAGGAGGTAGAGCGTTATCCAATAGAGAGCTGTATTAGATAATAATCCAGCGTTTAGAAGTTTTTTTGGAAACATGTTCAAAATATAGAGTTGAATAGTTATGGATAATAGAGTCGAACATTTTAGTTTCATATTACAATCCAGAATAATGTATTGTAAGCTATTCAATACAGTATAAACTATGTCGGCTCTACAAATTGGGTACAAAGTTCAGAAGAGATTGTAGGCTCTAGGTCCTACGCTCAGTCCTCTTAATAGCAACATGGCATCTGCTCGATGGTTGCTATTAATGTGGAAACTATTTAGGAAGTCTGGAGTTGCCATGTTGGGTCATAGTTAAGGTTCAGATGTTGTTTGGAGAAGTGAACTGAGTTGTTTAGAGGCTTGTCAGTTATCTTAAAATCAGACAACTACATAAAAAAAATACTATATGGTTTGAATCTCAGGTAAAACTCTAGGTTCCTTAGTTGCCCTTAATGGCCTATTAATAAATAGCTCTTTCTGAGGAACTGTCGATCTTAGTAACCATAGCTATACTTCTTCATTTACACTCATTCACCCATATCTCTCCGATCGGCGTCTTACTTTTAATTGGACTAAAAAATTAGTGATGTAAAATACCATAGATCTATAAGTACCCGGGTATTTTGGGTATATAAAAATTATGTGTAAAAGCAATTGATTTTTACTCCTAAAAATGTTTTATCATCGTTGTATTAAGTTTGAGAATAGCCTATTACCATTTTATCAATGAATATTTTTTTAAATACCTAAAATTAAAAACTGTTAGGATCATTTGAATCAACTTCGGTACTGGTATGGTAATCTTATTATTTATTATTATTGAATATTGAGTAACATTCTAAGATAGGACTTAGACATGGCTATTTCAAGTTTCAATAAATACAATTTTGTGGTGCCAATAAATGGTTCCAGTAAGAAATACTTGAGATTTGAATTAAGGGAATAGCTTTATCAATTTACGTATTATCCATTTTGGTTAGGATCTAGCCCTTTAATTTTTACAACAATTTTGAAGCCAATGTAGATACATCTCAGAGAAATAGGATTTGATCCACCATTTATTTAGACGATATTTTATGTATTGGACAGTTGCCAAGAGAATGTGAACAAGATAGTTAGATTAAAATAAATTAAACCATTAAAATTAATTAAAAAGTTTTATATTATAAGTAGGCCTACTAATAAAAATGTATGTAAACACATTAATTATTATATTTGTAATCTCCATTTGTCATTTTTAATAAATTACATTCATTTAATACCAAGAATACAGGGAAAATCGTAAACACCCGGGACTTGGATATTTATATTGATCATGCTAAGAAGTAAAATGCTTGTGGAACCATATAAAATATTTGAACACACTTTTGGTCATCATTTTAACATCCTTACAGCATGGTAATTGCAAAACAACAACTCAATCTCCTCCAAATTCAATAAACATTATAAATATCCAGTTTTTGGATGGATATTTATAATAACCCTCCAACTGGCATTTATTTTTTCCTTGAATGGCAGGCCATTTTTGCCCAATGTGCAAAAATAATAAATTTCATAAAAAATAGTTATTTACTACAAACCTACGTATTTAAGGTATCAATATGTTCATAAATATGTAGGCTATCATATAAAATATGAATCGTAACCAAAAATTTGTTTTTTATGTTTTTGTTGTATGTAACATATATGTAAATTTTCTGTCATAAATCATGACATGGGGAGGGTTCCCCTTAGTAGTAATGTTGGGATGATAAAATAAAAAATTTGAAGTAGCCAACATATTCTAAATTTAATCTATTTTCAGGAAATACATACATTGTAAATCATACAGGCAAAAATAAATGTACTAGAATTTTATAACCAAAACAATAAGCTGAACAGTTGTTATCATGGAAACAGTAATATTAAAAAATGTTGTACAGAATTTATTATAACCATTACAACAGTTCATTTTTGTACTAAAATTTAGCCAAAAATATGCTCTATCAAATAAATAAATAATTAATAAGGTTATATTAATATTTATAGCCGTAAAAATATGTATATGCAAAATAATAACCTATCTGGTTATGACATATAAATATTTTATTAGCTATTTTAAATGTATATAATATGCTAATATTTCACTTTATTATATTATAATATCACTAAATACACACCCTAATACATACTGATAAATATATAAACAGTCTAAAACACATAATAAACAAATTTCCATGGTCTTATATTAACAAACCATTAGCTAGCTGAAAAACGGCAAAATTTTCCTATTCAAAATCATTAGTTCATGTTAAATAATTGATAACCTTCGCATATTACTGTAATCGGTACCAAATGTAGCTTCCATGGAGACCAAAAACATAGTCATAGCTCTTAAGGTATGTCCAATAACAATGATTGTTTGCGCCCGTGTCTCAACACCTGAAATCAGGCGTTTGCCATTTCAGCAGCACATCTCAACGTCTGAAATGAGGAGTTTGTTAACTTGGCCCACATTTTGATGGTTAACTTGGCTCACATCACTAAAATACAACTATCGTAATATCATCAGGTTGATGAATGCAATTTAATTGTCTTGATTAATCAATTTGGATATTCCAAATTGTAGTTACTATATTTGAGATAATACTAAGAGATTACTATTACGTATCCCTTGTATTACATCTGATGATATTGTCTTGGTAATTTAAGGAGACTGCCGGTCTTAATCAGGTAAACTCAATTATTAGCCAATTGCGGATCGTGTAGCGTGGCGTGCGCCCAGGACTAACAATATGACAACACAAGGACTAAACTCCCCAAACGAATATCAAGTAGTCGAGACAACAGTGAACAGGAAAGGGTAACAAAGATAAGATAAAGAGACAAACAGATAAGTGCCTTAAAACTTATGGGTGCATTGTAACGGCGATAACATTGGCCTTGAGGGCCAAGTGACGCAACTATAAATAAGTGCTGCGACGTCAACGTCACTTCGTAGGGCTATCAGTCCATTCGGCGCAGTGTAGTCTTTCAACCGCAATGGGGATAAGCTAATAAATGGCAATACAACGGAATAGTTCAGCCTAGGATTTATGTAAAAGCTAACTTGTTTGCTCATAAATAAATACCATCACTGTTCAGTCACTATATTTATTACATTCATTATTTTGAAAACAGAATTGGAGTGTATTTATGTAAAATACATACAGACATAACACAGGATACAAACCTATGTGTTAAGTATGGGAGATTAAACTAAATTACATTTAAAGATTAGAAGTAAATACCTGATTGTAATAAATATATAAAATAATAAAAAATAAATTTAACTAAATGTTATTTATTTTAAGCAATTAAATTTGTTCAAAAATGCATTCCTTAAAGATAATTGATTGACATAAAGAACAAGACTAATTTTAAGAAAATAGTGTAATTTTTAATAAAGTTACAAATTTTTAAGAAACACATTTCAAAACTTGTGATTTTAGGTGAACATTTTGTGGAACTTAACATGTTGAAATCCTGAACAATCTTGGGAAAATCTTTTATTTTTTGCTTATTATATGATGATATATCTCTATACGTTAATTTAAGTAAATGTTTGAAGTTAAACTGTAAGCAGATTAATGTGAGAAAATATATTTTTTATAGATAAAATAAAATCTACTACAGGAAAAATTAAAATACAAAACCTCAAATTCAGTCAGGTATATGAAGCAACAGTCAAACAAATTGAAGAAGAGGCCAAACGTAAAGCAGAAAAATACGAAGAAGGAGAGATATCAGAGAGCACAAGTGAAGAAAAAAGTCCAACACCATCCCTTTTGTCTTCATCAGGTAAACAATTTATTGTAGCTTATTTTTAATTACTAAATTTAATACTAGTTAATATACCTAATTAATTATAATTTAAATCTTATTAATAATAAACTAAAATTTCCTATATTATTATCATTTAAACAAACAACAGGTGATATATTCTTATATTTAGAATGTTGTAGTAAGTATAAATTATATTGAATTTTAACCTCATATAGTGTTAAATACAGGTAATGTCCTCTAATTCAGCATCTTTGGGGGTCGGAAGGTATCATATAACTGAAAATGATAAATTACTAAGTGCCTTACAAGCACTAAACCAGTTTTAGACTTCAACAAATTGATAAAGTTTCAGCTACATCAGCAGTAGTCTAGTGTAACTATTTTATTGTGTGCCTTTTTAACCCTTCTTGGGTGTTTGACGAAATAATCCGCTAAGATTATTATGCTCTGCGGGCGGAATGACTAGATTATTCACATACTGTTTTTAGCCAGTCCAGGCGAATGACAGGCCTTTCTGCCAAACCCTCAATGCTGACGCTGACTGAAGAGAGCAAAATTGTTTACTTGTTTGGCTTATCTCTTTCATTTCATTTATACAGGCCTATTACTTATGACTCCCCTCTAAATTAATATAAAAATATACTATGGCTGTACAGTTTTAAACTAGTTGTCAAACTCAAACCATCGCCTGTCTGTTCAATGTAATTTCCTATCTTATTAGTTTTTAGTTTTAAGATTAATTTTATCATATAATATTACTTTTTGTTGTTATCATTCATATGTATAATTGCTTAATTATTTGTTGTACTGGATCAGTGAATGGTAAAGATTTATAATACTTTGTATCATAGGGACTTTCACCCACGCACAGACCATTCTGGTCCATGTTGGGAGCAATTCCTTGTATGATTCTTACTGTAAATATGTTTGTAATATTTTTATTGAAGGAATAAACTGATTTTGATTTGATTTCCTTCGCCCCACTGTAACATTCTCCATGCACTGCATCCATTCCCCACTCTCATGCCTGCTCGCTGCCACGATTCCTGCCTTTTTCATCATTCCTGCAGTTTTCCATTGTGTCTGGTGCATCTAATAATGAAAGATGGCTACATGTGATAATCCTGACTTTTCAGACAATATAATTGAATGGCTAAATAGTCTTTTTTGGAGCAAGATACTAATAATGTACCAATAAAACCTTTAGTTAGCAAAATTATGTATGTAAGATGTTCACTTTCATGACCCCCCCAGGGTGTTTAACATTATTACCCGCCAACAATATTCTATTTTATTAAATATAATACTAATAAAATTATTATAATATAAAATATATCGTTTTAAAGTTATTAGATGGGTTTTCAACAAATTAGAATGAAAAATTGAAAAATTTTTTCTTTCCCAGCCATTATTTAATTCCTCCCAGACTGAAACAGGGTTCATCCCGGGAAGGGTTAACATTTATGTACTGTATGTTCAAACAATTTCTTCACCTGTAAAGAATAATAAAAGATACAATTAAAATTCAGCAAATTATCTGAATATGAAATTAAAGTATTTTGTCTTAGAAAAATAATGCTAAAGAGATTTACTTATGTAAAGATTAAATTGTTAACAAATGTTTCTATTTGAAATAAAATATTTAATGCAATGTATTTAGTACTGTACAGCACTGACACACACTCCTCTACACTGTCAGCAGTGACTGAAGAAGCCACCGGATTGAAACAAATGATGGGAGTGTGGTGAATCATCAGTAACCTTAGGCACGTTCTCTGCCGACTGAACCTCACAAAATACAGTAGAGCCTGCAACTTAAATTAACCTATGAACATTGCTATTAATAATTGAACCATATTATTGTTCCTCCAAATTGCTGAACTGTTTTATAAAGGAATTAACATTCTTGTACTGTTTTTCTGTTCCCCATTCTGGTCACTATCTGACATAATTCAGTGTTCCAGTTTCTTTCAAGGGGAGTTGAGATTTTAAGACCAATCAGTGATATTTTTATGATTGTTTTTAGAATCTGTAGTGGAAGTAACTCCGGAGGAGAAGAAGAGAAAGCATCGGCATCACAGCAAAAAAGGCAAATATTATCGCCACAGAAAGAGGTAAAAATCAGAATTTAAAATTATTTTTTTATAGCGTAACTAAACAACAATTTTTATGAAGATTTTAATAGTAATAACTTTTTAATATCTAAACAGATCAGTTGTTCAAGTATATTTCAAATCAACTGTCGTAACAAAAACCAGTGGTAACCATCTTGTTACTCCAAATTTTTATTCAAATCATAATAAAAATAATTCAAAATATAATTAATAGATTAATTGTTATACCTTTAAAGACAATAAAACCTTTTATGTTAGGAAGAAAACAATTGTGTTGTTAGGGCACATAAATGTATGTTTAGATTGTCACTTTTATTTTGTTCAGTTGACTTCAGTTGATTTGAATGCAGTCAGTTTAATATGTTTGCATTTGCTCAAAGGTACATCACAAATTTAGATAACCTAACCTTCAACCTTATTTTAAAAAAATCAAGATTATATATTTTAATTATAAAATTCATTTAATGATTTTTTTAGGATGAGAAATAGGATATAGGATATATAGGAGAAATAGGATAGGATGAGAAATATACAAAAATATATAAGGTAATGGTAAAGAAAAATGGTTTAAAATTATATTTTTTGTAAAAATAATTTTAACATACACGTACAAGCAAAGATAAGTTAAATAATATTTTTAATAGTTCCTTTTTTCATAGAGGTAACCCTCAAATAAATACAGTGTACTGTATTTATCAACTTCTCTCTTCGAGCGCTGTTGAGAAAAAGTGTTCTTTTCAGGGGAGATTAGCTGGTCATCATTCAATTGGAGAAGCAGGTGTTGAATTGTTACGAAACCTGAATTTAGCTCTGTGAGATCAATATTTGAACACTAAGACAAGTACTTTGGATTTGTTATAATTAGATTTGTAACTGTCAATCTAATTTTGAATTGTTCATCCCTCCTTTTATTTTGGTTGTTGGCTTTGAAAGGCAAATGATAAATATAAGCTATGTATTAACTTAGAATGATTCAAATAATAGACTGTGTTCTGTGGTTGGCTAGGTCCAGGAGCAAAGAGAAGCACAATTCCTATTCACACTGTCATTCCCGTCACAAAAAGAGAAGTAGAAGTGAAGAGAGGTGGACAGATGACAGAAGAAAAAGTAGTTCTAGGAGTCGAGAGAGAAGTAGAGATAGATCAAAGAAGTGGAGAAAAAGTAGAGAAAGTTCAAGCAGTAGAAGTCGAGAAGGAAGCAGAGAAATATCAAATGAAAGAAGAAAAAGTAGAAGTGATGAGAAGGGTAGAGATAAGAAAAAGGGTAAGCGACGGTCAATTAGTAGAGATAGGAGCAAAGATAGGACGAAGGATAAAAGAAATAAAGACAGATCAAGAAGTCGAAATAGAAATAAAGATTGGGTTTTTAACAGAAGAAGAAGTAAAGAGAATTCAAGAAGTCCAGAGAAGAAAACAGATAGAAAAAATGAGAGAGAAGGAAGTGAGGAAGGATCTAAAAGTCATGATAAAAATAAAGAAAGAGCATCAAGTAAAGAAAGAAGTAAGAAAGCCGGACATGGGCACAGTGATTATACTAATTCCCGAGACAAGGATAAAATTAAAAGGTATGTTTTGGTAATTCTGTTTGTAGCATAATTTTGTTTGTTTGTTTTATCCTTAGATCCATATTTTAAGTCAATTATCTGAATTGCATATAATTTCTGTAAATCAAGTAGACCCTTCAAACTCTGGTTTAGTGTGCAAATAGTTAAACATTCCCGACACAAAAAAATTAATAAAAAAAAATAGAATTAAGTTTTTTTATATAGAAAATAAGCTAGAAAATAAACAAAGTAATATAAAGCTGAAACTATTTGTGATAATGCTGAATAAATCAATCAGAACATGTTTTTATATACCAAAAAGGGTTAATACACATAAAACAGGCGTCCAACAGTTTTATTTGATCTGTTTATGGCTTCCAAAACAAAATGTTCTATAGAAAGATCCTAACTTTATTGTTGTACCTTACTTTTAAGTAATATAATTGTTTTTAGTCTAAAATTTATTTTATTCAGATATATAAATAATCATATTTCATTAATTTTTCAAACAAATTGAAAATATAGAAAGAAGGCAGGAGTGTTATACAAGGGGGTACCCAAAAGATACCGGAATTTTTTTTTTTTTTTTTTTTTTATTTATCAACTTTATCTACAAAACTAACTTGTCTCCTTCAAAATACTCTCCATTACACTGAATAAATTTGTCCAATCGATGATTTCACTGCTGGAAACACTTTTTAAACTCGTCTTCTGTGATGCCTGCCAGCTTTTCCGTCGTTTTTTCTTTGACCTCTGCTACATCATGAAAACGTAACCCTTTCATGTGCCCCTCTTCATTCTTGGAAACAAGAAAAAGTCACTTGGTGCCAGATCCGGTGATTAAGGTGGGTGGGGCAACGTTGTCATGCGATTTTTCGTCAAAAACTGGCGCACAAAGAGAGACGTGTGTGCAGGCGTGTTGTCATGGTGAAAAACTGCCACAACTCGGGTCTTTTTCGCCGCAAACTGTTTCGCAGTCTTCTCAATACCTCCATATAAAACATTTGATTAACAGTCTGACCTGGAGGTACAAATTCGAAATGCACGATCCCTTTCACATCGAAAAAACAAATGACCATCGTCTTGACATTTGATTTCACTTGTCGTGCTTTTTTTTGGGCGAGGTGACAAAGACGTCTTCCACTGGCTGGATTGCTGTTTGGTTTCCGGGTCGTAACCGTAACACCATGATTCGTCTCCAGTAATGATCTTGGAAAAAAAATCCGGGTTATTTTCAAGTTGTTCTTTCATGGCGCGGCATGTTTCCAAATGACGCTCCTTTTGGGGGTCAGGCAAAATCGGAGGCACAAATTTGGCTGCAATTCTTTTCATCCCCAAATTTTCGGACAAAATTCGCTGAACACAGCTCCAACTAATTCCAGACAACTGTGATAGATCTTCTATGATCCGACAACTGTCTTCAAGCACAAGTTGTTGAATTTTCAAAACATTTTCATCTGTTGTTGAAGTTCACGGACGCCCAGACCGAGGTTTGTCGCCAATCGACATGTCGCCATTTTTAAATCGCGAAAACTATTAATAAACTTGAGTTTTTGATAGTGCATCTTCTTTATAAGCAGTTTTAATCATTAAAACAGCTTCCGCTGCACTTTTCCCCAGCAAAAAACAAAATTTCACGGCTGCATGTTGTTCACTCACATCTTCCATACTGAAGAAACGACGAGACTGCAAAACACGATCAACAAAAACAATCACAACTGAGGATAGCAACCTTCCCTGACAACGCCAAAGGCGGTCCTGATCTGGCAGAGATATGCACTACTCGTGCCTAGCGGCCGACGAGCGTACTACGTAAGCTCCGCCCACAACAGCGCAATTTCGGTTTCTTTTGGGTACCCCCTCGTATGACAGTGTTTAACACGTTCACTGCGTTGTTATAATTTCTCAGCCATTCATCCTATGTGTCACGCGATCTCGGGGGTTGCGTTGCATACCATTAATTCAGTGCGGGACGAGATCCCGAGATCTCGCTGCGCAACAGAAGTTCTGAGCACAATATCACATCATTAATTGAATATAGAGCACTCTTAGGTTGTGTTGTGCAGATTTAATTAGAATATATCAAAGTAATCATTTGGTAGCCGAATGTTAAGACAAAAAACCACATATTTTGGATTGCTGCATGGTTGATTACCCACTGTTAGGAGCTAGTGTTACCCATCCGCCCACCCATTCACGTACAGTGGTATTGACCCACCCACCCACCCATACACGTACAGTGATATTGACCCGCCCAACCAGCCATACACGTACAGTGGTATTGAGCCACCCACCCATACACGTACAATGTTATTGACCCAACCGCCCACCCATACACGTACAATGTTATTGACCCAACCGCCCACCCATACACGTACAATGTTATTGACCCAACCGCCCACCCATACATGTACAGTAGTATTGAACCACCCATACACAGACGGTGGTATTAACCCGCCTACCCACTCATACATGTACAGTGGTATTGACCCACCTGCCCACCTATACACGTACAGTGGTATTGTTTTAGAACTATCAAGTTTCTGATGCCATAAGTGCTATGGAGGGTATGTATAAAGCGTATAAGAAAGAGGATAAATTTATATGATCTTCAAAAGTTATCACACTATAGAAATGTAAAGTATTGTGTTCTAGTTATATTTTTAACCCATCCCTCCAGTATTTGTTATTTTAGACTGAAGTGTAACTGTCTAAGTTTGACTAGGTCATCCTCACTAGCAAAATATAAATTCCACACATGGTTTTATATTTTCTTAATTTGTATTGTTGGGGAATAAAATATAATCCTTAATATACATTTTAAAGTTTATCTTAGCTCTTTCTTATGGCATAAAGATTTCTTGATGTGCACTTTGGAAAATTATCTCCTACAGCCTACAAGTAGAAATCATTTATTCAAATAAAGGTGTTGCCTCTTAACTATTTCATTCATAATCAAATCAAGACGAAGGCTTACGCTAAAACATAACAATCAGTAATGATAGATATGACATCACTTTTCAAACATTATGTGGACACAAAACTAAAAAAAAAAAAACAAATATTTTCTGTTATTATGTTCTGAAACATGTCTTAATACCACCGTTCTTGTGTGGGTCAATATAACTGTACGTGTTTTTTTTTGGTTATATTTTTTGTTGGGGCTATTTCTATTAATTTTCATTTAATGAATAGGATTCTCAGGTAATTCTTCACTTTGTTGATTCCATTAGGAGTCGCCAAGTTTAGCCTGCTGGATTTCGGCGTAATTATTAATTTAGTTCTTTTGTTTAATTTTTTTAACTTTTCCAAATTGGCCTAACCTTCCAAATTTCTTTTGTTGCCCAAGGCCCCGTAAGTTCAGCTGCCGTTTTTAAAATGTTGTCCTTTTGTTACCTCTAGGTAGTTTTCTAGTTGTATTCAGTAGTTAGTTCATCCATGTATTCTGTAATTTAATTATTCTTGTATGTGTTAATTGTTATGTTCAGAGATTTATATATTTATACAAAGTGTTATTAGGTCTAAACTATTTTTGATATAGCTTACGTTTTATTGATACTTTGTTGTGTTGATATTTGTCGATCTTGTTTTCTTTATTTATGTATTTCTTTTGCCTTGAGGCCATATGTACATATAAATTTCTGTAGCTATTATTGATAATGATTTAGAGTAACTTTTCACAAACGGTCAACAGCCCGTTTTGTCTTTACATGTTTTTTTTATCACTTAATATATTTTTTGATACTTTTGATTTTAGTGTTTTTTTTTTTTAATTTTCATGTAATAAATAGTATGTTCAACATGTGTTTTTTTTGTTCTGCGTCGTCCTCCTGAGTCCGGTGCCTTTGCACCCACTTTCGATGGGTTGCAATACTGGCAGTAAAAGTGGGGTTGGTATATTGAAATAGTAGTAGGCCTTTTGTTGCCAAAGATAACTTCATCAGACAAAAATACAACATCTAAATAAGAACAATAGAGTAAATAACAATTTGTACAAAATATATAACAGTTTGATATTGAGTAAAACTAGATGTAAAATAATGAAATTAATATGGTAAATTATAGTTTATTATTTTGTTGAATTTGTTTGTATGTGTCAAGAGACAAGTGTAATATTTTTGTTATAGAGGTTTAGATGAGAAGATCGACAAGCAGAAATTGCTGGAAATTGCTCGGAAGAATGCTCTCAGTATGATGAAAGGTGGCTCAGCTCTGTTGGGACAGAACAAAGTAGTGTCCATTACAGCTGGTGGCAAAACTGTCAGTGAGCTGACTGGTATGTACTTCATTAATTACAAATTGTGTATTCTAGTTGTAGTGTGCTTTTGACCTGTAAAACATTATTTTAATGCATACAAGTAAATTAGTCATTCAAGTTTCAAGGAAAACTTTTAAAATCATACAAATTCATTTTTATTTGTTTACATGGCTTAAAAGTAGTATTTAAAGCAGATTAGTTAGTTTTAGAAAATATTAATTAGTCTGGGGAGAGAGGAAAGTAGAATGTAGAGATACAATTAAATAAGCCAAAAACTGTGGCTTAACATTGCTTATTTTAATGTGATTGCATAAGATAGTGTAACTGGCGACCAAGACTTTATATTACTTCTTTCCTGATTCTGAAGACACTTTCTTGTATCCTGTCTTGTATACCAATAAGCATGTTTGGGTGGGTGAATACCACTAAGCGTGTTTGGGTGGGCAGGTGGGTTGGTTAGTTAGGTTAGGTTAGTTAAAAATAGATTCGACTGATTAAAGGTAGGCTAGGTTGGTTCGTTAGATTTTTACTAGCCTACAATCGTTAGACACTCAATTCAGTCCTTTTGTCAACTGCTTTTGCACCACTGCATTCATCACCACTGTAAGTGTACGGGTGGGTGGGTTGGTCATCACCACTGTACGTGTACGGGTGGGTGGGTTGGTCATCACCACTGTACGTGTACGGATGGGTGGGGGGTCATCACCACTGTAAGTGTATGGGTAGTGAAGTAATCCGTTAACACGTTGACTGCGGACTACTTCTTTATACGTAGTGGTGGCGCTGCGCGCTTAGCGGACTACTTCTAAAGAAGTACCCCTCCCGCTTCAACGATATTGGTTCAGGGTGAGGCTAGCCATTGCCCGGGAACCTTGTGCCACTCACCGCTTGTTGTGCTGTTCTTTGTGTGCATTTTGGTGCCAACAATTTAGAAGTAGTCCACTACGCGCGCAGCGCCACCACTACGTATAAAGAAGTAGTCCGCAGTCAATGTGTTAAGCAAGAAAAGTACTAGTAAGTTGCATTACTAAGTTTACGTACATAAAACGTCTATTTCAGTTGTTTGTTTGGGTCTAATGCCAATCTTTTACCCATGTTTACATTTTAGATTTCTATGATACCCTCTATGCGCTGTCCCTCCAATGTAGAAATGTGATTGTTGGCTACCTCACCCTGAACCAATATCGTTGAAGCGGGAGGGGTACTTCTTTAGAAGTAGTCCGCTAAGCGCGCAGCGCCACCACTACCCATACACTTACAGTGGTGATGACCCCCCACCCATCCGTACACGTACAGTGGTGATGACCAACCCACCCACCCGTACACGTACAGTGGTGATGACCAACCCACCCACCCGTACACTTACAGTGGTGATGAATGCAGTGGTGCAAAAGCAGTTGACAAAAGGACTGAATTGAGTGTCTAACGATTGTAGGCTAGTAAAAATCTAACGAACCAACCTAGCCTACCTTTAATCAGTTGAATCTACTTTTAACTAACCTAACCTAACTAACCAACCCACCTGCCCACCCAAACACGCTTAGTGGTATTCACCCACCCAAACATGCTTATTGGTATTGACAATTAAACTTGCAATTAAACATGCTTATTGGTATTGCTTATAAACTGTTACAAGTATGGTATCCTAAATATGATTTAATTGAAATAATTTAAAGTGGTGTGGTAAGACAACTACCATATTCTAATTTCTGTGGTAAATGCTGAACAACAAAATTTAAGATTCCTAATAAGTGATTTACAAACAGCAAAAACTGCCTATCATGCACTATTCGAAAGTCACCTCACTTATGGCATATTAGTATGGGGAGGAACATCCAACTCCAACTTGGAGAGAACACTAAAACACCAAAAAAGGGCAATCAGATGCCTAGCAGGACTCAAGTACCAGGAAAGCTGCCGAGAAGCCTTTAAAGAGCTAAAAATTCTTACTGTGACATCACTCCACATCCGCGAAGCAATCCTGTATGCAGTCTCCAGCAACCAAACAAGAAATAGATACCTACATCATCACTACTGTACCGTGTCTTTTGACCGGTACATTTCGTTTTTTTTTTTTTGTCGTGGTTTGCCAGGCTGCCTGAGATCGCTCGTGTCCTGCGTTTTGCGTACTTTGGTGGCCGTTGGCCCGGATCCGTTCGTTCCGTGTTCCGGCGGTCGTCGGTCCGGTTGGCCAGTTTTCTTTTCGTTTTCTTTGCAGCTTTCGTCAAGTCATGGTTGCCGGCTGAGAGACTCCTAAACTCCAGGGTCCTTGAGTAGGACGTTTCTACTCTCAGCCTGCCGTCCGGGGATTGTCGACCTTCTGCACTGCTAGCCTGGCCTGAGGACCATGTTGGAGCCTGGAGTCGCCCGCTACCCGCACTACATCTTTGGGTAGAAGTCTTCAGTCCTCAGGTCAGTGCGTTCCATGTTTTTGTTTCCCGGCGGCTGAGCTGGGGGTTTTGATGTTTGATATTTACAAGAAAAAAAAGGTGCCGAACTATTCATTGAGGCCTAGGCCTAAAGACTGAAAAGTTTATGAAACAGCCATGGGGACTTTTACGGGTTTTTAATTAAAGAAAAAAAAAGAACTTTTAGAATACACAAAGAACTTTGGATGTTCATCTTTATTGTTATTTAGTTTAATTAGTTTATTTGTTGTTATATTTTTTAGATTTTATATTTGTTAGGTCCCTATGGTTAAGTATGTTATTTCTTTATGTGTTTAGGCCTAGTGATTGTTATTTATTTTTTTTGTTAAGTGTATTAGGGGGGTTTGGAAGTGAATTTTTACTCGAACGGTACCGTGTTATATTTTTTTTTCAATTGTTTAATTTTTTAAACGTTCACCAAAAGGGGATTATTGTACTTTTGCTTAACTTCTAATTTGGAGCTGCCCAGGGATTCCGGCTTACTCCCTGGCCTCGGTGGAATCATGGGATGTGGGGCTAAATTGCCGGGGGTTATTTTGGGGTTATCTAAATTGTTTCTAGATGTTCACTTTTAATTTATTAAAATTTTTCTTACGTTTTGGGTGTCTCTGGCTGGGCTGCAGATATGCCATACAGTTTGTTAATTGTTAAATTTGGTATTTGTAGAGTTTGTTGTTCTTGTAGCTTTTGTGTGTGGTTTGTTATTTATTTAATTGCAAATTTATATTGTGGCCTTCTGCCTATTTTATATTGTGGCCTTCTGCCGTTTTTGATTAATTTATACTTGCTTTCTTGGTAATAAAGTCATTTTGCTCAGCTGCCAAGTTTTATTTTGACCCTCCAACTGCCACCCGTGATCCCATCGCTCGACTTGTTTTGAGCCATCCCCCGGTTGGCACGCTTACCAGCTTTGGTGGGAGGGATGGGTCTCACTACACACGGAATACATCAAGTTTTGCTCTTCCAGTACATCACCTGAACCTATCTGAAAGGAAACCATCCTACAAGGGAGCACTCTATTTTAACCTCTTGCCAGAAGAAATAAAGAAAGAACCAATAAAGAGACTCAAGGAGATACTGACAACCTGGCTTACAAGACAGACCATTTTATACAGAAAAGGAATTCCTAAACAATGTACTATAACTTCTTGTTACTCATTTCATTATTTTTGACACATTGTACTATTCTCAAAGAATATGTCAATAAAAATATTTGTCTATTGTCTATTAATATTTTATTTTCTGCCTATTTTAGATTTTACAGAAAAAGAGTTAACTTTACATGTTTATCTTGTCCTTTGTATAATATTCTGCTCTTTTGTAGTAAAAACATAATAGTTGAAAGACAAGGTTTATCCAATTGCAGTTACTGATGATACAAATCAGCAAACCTTCCATTGAATTTGGCTGAACTATAAAAGCACAGATAACTAACTACCCAGATAGCTCATCCCTATGCTGAAGAGTGTTAAACAAATTTTCACAGTGTATGTGAACTGTCCGCTTTAAAGCGTGTCGAGCAGCTGTGAACTCGGCGGCGTTGCCAAATTGAACTCAGTCACGTGTCTCATTCAGTTCAGAGTTCCTAGTTAGAAGAGAGGAAGGCAGTTCAATGTGGCAACACCGCATCCTAAAATCAGGGTCGTATAGTGCATGTTGCCTACAAAATCCAGCGTACGCTTTTCCTGTATACTGTGAGTATCTGGTGAGAGTTAGTTATCTGTGATGAAAGTTTTGTGCCAACACAGACAGTAAAATCACCTGCTGATAACATATTTGTTCATTGTTAGCTAGGCCTGGGGTGCTAAATAACTAGCAAATGCTCATATGGTATTTATGGATAGTATTAGTTAAATTGTACTTATAAACAGATATTGTTGGTATTATTCTAAAGTTGCAACTGACATATATATATCATATTTCTCCAACTTGTACCCAATTCATGTAAAGAAATTTATATGCCATAGAATAAAGCTAAATGTTTTTGTGTCTGCAGATTTTTGCAAGCTGCTTTCTCAAAAGGATGCAGAAGGCCATGAATCCATCAGCTCAGATACAGAGCCATCAAGTGGAAGTGAGTCAGAGAATCGCCCATTCCACCACCCATTCCAGCTGAAGGATCGTAATGCCTCCATAGTTCTAAATATTCGGGTTAGTTGATATAATTTTACTGTTGTTAGAAAAGTTGTAGTCTACACAGTCAGGTTTGATCAGACCTGGGCCAAGTGCAACTCGTTAACCCTCCTATGGTTCACTGTGCTACTCATCATGGTTCAGGCCAAATTGTGTTACCCAGAAAATGCCAATAAAGTTTACTAAGTAAAAAAATGTACTTACTGCATGGTTGAAATGCTTTTTTTCTTGAATGGAAGATGAACCATTTTTAATTTCATCAATATCACCGTATGTGTATAGGAGGGCGGGTGGGTCAAAACCACTGTACGTGTATGGGCGGGCAGGTGGGTCTTTACCACTGTACGTGTATGGGTGGCCAGGCGGGTAATTACCACTGTACGTGTATGGGTGGGCGAGTGGGCCACTTCTAGCGACATATCAGTTAATTTTGTCTGAATTTAGTAATAAATAAAAAAGAAATTTTTAAACATCATAATAACTATTAGTTATTTTGTTGGTTTACATATTCCTGAGGCAGAATCATTAAGAAATACAAAAGCATAAAGGCAAAGAAATTCACTGTACGTGTATGGGTGGGCGGGTCGGTCAATATTACCGTACGTGTATGGGTGGGCGGTATAAACAACTGAAAAATTTGCGGATATAAAATGTTAACTCACACACAGTCACATATTCAAATGAGCAAGTTATTGTACAGAACATGGTATAATGGAGTTATGCTGTATAATGATAGGATTTTGTAACTCTGCTTTACAACCACTAGAAGCGCTAGTGCTGAGTCAAGAGTAAGATTCGCGACTTGTTTATTAGCCTGTGGTATTACATAACCTACAGGCCATCTTCTCATTTTATTTTCTTCCACTGAAACCAATGAGTGTCTAGAACAAAATATACTGTACTAGAGCACTACTACATCACTCAAGTTAATAATCATGAAACAAAAATTGTACACTGTACAAACAATTCAAAATAGCCATTATATATAAAATCTTTATGGGAAAAAGATTACACATGTTCAGCCCTGTATCTACATACTTACAGAAGTTATGTACAAAACATGACACCTTTTTGTGTCAGAAATGTAATGTTGTCTAGAATGTAATGGTTTTGGTGTCAGAAATGTAATTGTGTCAGAAAAATGAATGGTGTCAGAAATGTAATGATGTCATAAATGTAATTCTGTCAGAAGTGTAATGGTGTCATAAATACATAGTAGTATTATTTTTCTTGGTCTTGTTTTCAATGCTTCTGGGTGTTTCATTGTAGTGATGAAATCTTCCAGTCTGTAAAGTGGTCGATCCATCAGCCAGTCATGCAGTAGTTTCTTGAGTTTGTTAGAGCTGAGGTTCTTCAAGGATTCAGGTAGTGTATTGCATAATTTGCGTCCAATGTACGATGGCTTCTTACTGTTTTGTGTAGAGTGGCGAATTGGAAGGATGTAATCTTTAGCTCATCTTGTATTATAGTGGTGGACATTTTCTCCTCGAGTGTAAGCCTGTTGGGATGTGTAGGTAATCACAGTGTGTATGTATAGACAGATCTCTGTTAAGATTCCCAAAATTTTAAAAGATCCTCTACAACTCTGTTAGTGCGAGATTAGCAAGTGTTCTGAATGCTTTCTTTTGCATGATAAGAATTCTGTCTAAGTTTTGCTTGGTTGTACCACGCCATACTGACAATCTGTATCTGATGTGTGACTCCACAAGCGCATGGTAGGCTGTTTTTGCCCTCCAACCCCACATCAGTCTGAAAATGTCACATGGTCGGAAAATGTTAGATTTAAAACAGTAATTCTGATTTCAGGACGAGAAACGTTTGTAATGACATTATCCAGATGTGCGTCTCCCCGTGTGGACTCAAAATTCATACAGTAAAAACCCACTGATATTAGCTCACACTGTAGACGCTTAGAGAATGGACTGTCTTTGTTTATGTCGATATTAAAGTCACCACATAGGATAAACTTAAATGTAGGCGGCCTATTTCTTCATACAAACTGAAGAGCTAAGTTGAGCTAAGCTTAAGTTATGAAAGGATGTTTGCAGATACCCATCGAGTGTTCTATAGTTTGTCAAAATAATTTATTTAAGTGATGGAAGTAATGAAGTACATATTTCAAAGTTTTTCTCCATACAAAATTCTGACACATCAATGGACAGATTTTGAACGTCTATAATGTACATTACCTCACCACCATGTCCTATTACTTCTCAACATAAATAACTACTGAGTTTAAACTGTTTAAGTTTGTAGAGTTTAATATTGCCTTTCGGCAACCAATACTCAGTCATACAAATGACTGAGTAATTATCGGAATTTACAATCATGCCCAATTCTAATATCTTATTACTAAGGCATTTAGTGGAGATACAAAAATGTTCTCGGGCCAAAATTCAGAAACAAAGGTATACTGGATGGTACACCAATCTTAAATGGTGAATAGTTGTTGGGAAACCTTGATGTAAACTTTTTACTACTTTAGGTAAACGTTTGGATCATTTATTAATTGTGCCAGTTAAATATGTTTGTCATGAGTTTCTTTGCAAGGGTACTTCGAATAGCAGTTATCAGTGCATAGATGGTGGCCTTTATCCACTAATTTCCCTTTTCCAATCACTTCAAATATTACTTTTCAGATAAAGACAGTACATCTTGAGAGGCCAAGTAATCCTTTTCTCTATATTACTTAATGGGCTGAACATAATTTATTTTACTATCACAGCATCCAAATCTTTTACTCGATATATACATAATAAATGAGCATCAATTTGTCATGCCTATGAGGCTTTTATATTTGCACAACTTTTGCTAAGGATACAAATATTTCTTGAATGTACTGTTGAAATGATTAAAGAAGAACTGCAACTTACTGTAACAAACTTACTGGTGGCATAGTGCTGTAACCCAGCTACTTGGAGACAAAGTGTTAATCCGCTCAATAGTTGCCATCGGCATGAACACTACTAGAGAAGTCTGGGGTGTTCATGTTAGATGATAGTCAAGGTTCGAATGTTGTGTAGGGAAGAGAACTAAGTGTCAAACTTGTCAGTTAGCTGAAAATCAGACCAACACTACGTGGTTCGGATTCCACATAAAGCTGTAGGTCCCTTAGTTTCCCTGGCTGTTGGGCTATTAATAAATTGCCCTTTCTGAGGAACAGTTGAACTCAGTAACTAGATTACACTCATCCACACTCATCCTACACTCATATTATCATTCATATTCGCCTTAAAATATGCACAATGTTGTGTCGGCGTCTCATGTGTAAGAATGTAAAAATATTCAATTTTTAACAAAACCTAACTTATGATTCACAAATCAAGGGTTGTAACCTGGCTGGCCTTTATAATAAACACCTTCACTAGATTTAAGGTGTAAATTTGACTTTATTTATTAAAATCTATTTACAGTCATAGTGTTAGTAATAAAGGAATTTATTTGTGTACCCTAGTGTTCCAAAAAGGCTTTGTAGGCCTACTATCACCATTTAATCCCATATTTATAAGAAATTCAACAAATCTTTACACTTCAGAAATAGTGTTAGTCCATTTTTGTAATCTAGACTCTCTTTTCATAGTCCAAGGTGTCTTTTTTTTTAAATCAATTGTCTTATGTGCAAATGCATTAGTTTGCTCTGTAATTACTCTCAAGAAAGTGGCACTAAAAATAAAAGTGCATAAAAAATAAGAGAATTATTTAGGGGTGAGCTGTCTTTCGGACCTGGTTTCTCAACCTTGAACATACGGCCTACATTTAACTCAGGTTCAGATTGATATAATCAATTAATTTTTAACATTTGGTGTACCTTCAGCAAAATGTTTATGTCTAATAGTATTTTTTATTGTTACACACTTAATTGTCATCATAAATATCATCAAAATCGAAAAAGTAATCATCATCGTTACTCAATGAAAAATCTAATAAATTAGTAGTTGGAAAATCTTCAGCTTCAATATCACTTTTTTCGTCACTACTAATCATCTATGTGTCACTTCATCTATCTGTCTCAAATCCAGTTATTTGTAAAGGATCCATATTTATATCAGAAACAGCAAGAAACAATAATAACTACAACGACGGAACACAAACTAAACTATTATGGTGCGTCGGTCAACTGAAACAAGTTTATTGTCGTTCTATTTTGGTAAAAAACAGCTGTAATTTCGTATAGATTGTTTAGCGAATGTAGAGCTAATTATCTAGTTTCCAAGGGTACCACATATAGCGTTATAAGCAACTGCCGCTGCAGCATCAATAAATCTTTTAGCTTGCACTATTGATGCTGCTGCAGTGAGCCACAGGCGGGTTAATAGAAAGCTCACTCTAAAAATTTAATGTTTGATTATTTGCCGATATTATGTTGATTATTATTGATAATTGATTATCATCTTGAACCTGTAATTAAAAACTACTTAGCTATTATTTTTTTAACTATTATAATTATTTTTTTATAAGAATTCAATTCTTAAATTATTTAATGAAAAAACACATCCTAATATTTATAACAAAAGTACTACACATTGCTTTTGATATGTTATATTACAGAATTCTGTTGCATTACCAGTGAAATCACTGCAAGAAAAGACAGCAGAGCAGGCCAGGGAGTTGAGGTTGCAATTTCCTGTATCCAGTGGTCAACACCACCGCAAGACAGGTCAGTGAAAGGAAGTAGAAAACAGGGTAAATTAAATTTGTGAAGGAAGCAATGGTTGTTACAGAGGAACCTCGCCTATCAGGATATTGAAAGAATTCTGTTATTTATTTAACCCTCTCCCGTCAATCCGCCTCGAAGCGCCTCCTCGATTGGCGTGGTGCTACTGACGCCTTCACTCGAATTACAGATGCTTGCGCGATCTGTTATCGCCTCAAAGAAACTTTTGCGGTACTGTCTATATGTAGAATTGATTTTCTATTCTACTTAAACAATAATGTACTGCTCTCTGAGAAACATTATTTTTATGAATCTGCTAAATGCAGTAAAATATATTTCCCTCTGTTTAGTGCTGCTACCTTACGGGCACACTGGAATGGAACTATACATCAACGCCGGCTGACTAAATAAGAAACTAAATAATATTATTGTACGTATGTACAGTATTAGCGTGTTTGTTTACCGCCAAAATACAGTGATTGTTCGTGATTGATGTAGTTGATTGACTGTTTGGAGATGTAACAAATGTGACATTCCATTTTGCAAAACCAATTGTTTTTTAGAATACCATCAAGAAAAGAGGTGTGGAAATATCACAATGACTGGTATGTTTCTTGTTTATAATTAATTATTTATTTTAAATATTTAGAATTATTTTACATTTGTATATATTTGCTGATATCATAAAAACAACATTGTCTAAAAAATATAATAAAACTAAAAATTAGGCCTATGTATAATAATTAAATTTAACTATGTTGTGTATTTAGATATTAATTTATAACGATAAATAAGCTTTAAAATGATATATAATATGTACTATTTATGTTCAAAACTACGTTTTAAAAAACACGATTACGGAAACGTGATCCAAGCGGTGGGGCGGCCAAAAATAATACTGCCCAGCAGCGTCATGGTCGCGTGGCGGGAATTTAAACGGGAGAGGGTTAATGTTTAAATAAACTTTGTATGCCTTTCTGTAGATTGAAAAATGCATATCTAGTGATGCAATTAGTGCAAACATGCATATCCAATAGTGAATTTAAGTTTTTTAATGACTTTTATAATGTTGCTAGGTAGGTCATAAAATTGAACAAAAGAAATGTTGGTTGTCTTCTGCAGTATCAGTAACCAGTAAGTGAGTTTCACTGTATTTATAATGACGAATGATGCTGTGTGTTCAATAACTGCCCTTGATCTGTTTAGTTGTAAAATTCTGTTACTTCAGTGCTTCCCAAATCTTTTAAATAACCCATTCTCCATAATTAATGCCCATTTAGAAAGAAAATTTGCTAAGCTGAAGAATCTTTCTTTTACCTAACCTCCTCTTCAGTTTTCTCTGTACAGTATATTCCTTTTGAGGCTTTCATTATATATATTGTACGGTTTTTGTCAGCTACCATTTAATAATTTTTTTAAAAGCTGTGATATATATTTGGATTAAGATTAAAAAGTCATTCAATATATAGTATAAAATAAAAGTGATCTGTCACAAAGCCAAATCCAATCCATTGAGCCATTTACGACCTGCCTCACTTATTCTGTTTATGCTGGCCAATCCCTCCATAAAAGAATGCAGGGGACACTCTAATTATGTAATCCATTGTTTGGATAGACTCCCCGCAATCACATGACTGATCTAGTGTCAATCCCCATTTATATCTACCCACGCCAGTTCGGAACTGATTCAAAAGTGTCCATTCCCTACGAGGGAGGTGCATACCACCTACAGGTATTGATGAAGCTTTAATAAGGAACATATTTTGTCCAACAAAACTGTTCCATGCTACGGCCCAGCTAGTATTGGGCGAAAAATTTGAACTGCTCAATTGAGAAGCAGTAGGTTGAGGTGGCTTTTGAAACTTAAAGTGACCGTTCTGACGAGGGAGATCCTGGGTAATGAAAGGGAGGCTTACATTGTAAACCCACAATTAATTGAGCAATTTTAATAATAGAGTAATAAAAAGCAGTTCTCAATATTTAATTATTATTTGTCTTTTGTCTACTTCAGGTGATAATAACCGAATAACTGTCTCACCTATAAGGCCAAAAATAAGGTAAACGTAAGCTCCAAAACAAGGTTTATGGTTTAGTATTTCAAATGTAGTTTGAACAGAGTTACCAGATAAAATTGGCAGGTTAATTATTGGGCACTACAATCTCAGTAAAATATAAAAGTATAGGATATCTATATCTACATTTTACAAGATATGCTGCTTTCCTTTCCATTTATATTTTTCAGATAAAATATAATTCATTATTAGAAAAAAGAGCATTCCTAATCTCTTTTTATAACCAGACGTAACTATTCAATATATATTTATTTTATATAATATTTTGATATAAATTGAAGTTATACTCTGAGTTTCTTTTGTAGATATTGTAGGCTACCTGAGCAAGTTCTAATATATGAGAATGTAGAATTTTGTGTAGTAACAAACAAGATAATCCAGCCATGCTGTAGTTTGTTTCTATTAGTTAAATATGAAAGCTGTGATTATTCAAGAATTCTTATGTAATGCAATTGGTTTTGTCCAGAGAGTGAATGGATTCCAGTGTCCCCTAAGAGACCTGAGCCCCTCGCCATCACAGCACCCCCACCACCTGTTCCTCCTGTCAGGCGGAAACGCACATTCACTGATACGCCTGATCCTCCTGTAAGTCAATTCTTTCATTAACTTCTCATAACACATCTCTTTTAACTATCATGTGTCAGTAGGGATTGAGTAATTGTCCTTGATAGTGTTTACTTCCTTCAAATAAATAAATAATTTAAAAACCCTTTTAAACTTTGCAAAGCTATCATCAAATAAAAGATTATATATTTTAGAATATAATGGAATAATTATTTCTGAACATCAAGTACAGAGTGTACAATAGTGTCAATAATGTTGAAATTACTAAACTGTTAGATATATTGAAAAATACATTGTGATCATGTAGTCTTCTTTAGTTAAGTGCACTGTCTTAGATCTTTTCAACAAACTCTTCGATTGAGTAGAGTGGATTATCTGTCAACCAGGAGTTCAGTCTGTGTTTTAATTAGGAATGGGTCGGTCCCTAAAGTTGGTTCTCGGTTCTATCGGTTCTTGACAAAAGAACCAGAACTGAGAACCGATGGGAAAATCTTGGATCTGCGGTCCCGGTTCCAGAAAAATGGGGAGATAGTGTTCATATCAGGAATGTTTCAGGTGTAAAAGTGCTGATAAACAGAACAATCAAACTACAATATCCGGCCTCAAGACAAACAATATATCTTTGTCAGAAAATATCTGCCCGTACAAGGCCACTTCCCTATCAGAACATGATTTGGCCATGAGATAAACAAAATATCTAAGACAGAAAATATTCGCCCATAGTCTGGCCACTTCCTTATCAGCAGGTGAAAAGAGACAGATAACATTAACCCTTAAAGCGCCATTTTTTACAGTGCCTATTTTCCATTAAGTGCTAATTTATTGTAAAAACACAAAATTATATTTTTTTAGTTGCTCATTTTTTTAATTGTTCTGTACAGGAAAATAAAATATATGATAACATTTTGAAGTTTTTATTAGCTTACTTTACCTTTTTTTCTTATATATGAATATGTAAATAAGCAAACTTTTACTTGATTGTAAGCCTCAGGCTTGATCACTTATACAGTTTGAATGAATACAAAATACTATTAATATTAATAAAATATGTATAATTGAGTACATTTACTTGTACATAAACTGATAAAAATAGGGCCTGTACATAACACATAGTAAAAAAAGGCAGTGAATTAAAGCCATTCAGTTTTTGTTCAAGAGTCCACAGTCCAGTAGCATTTTCGCCTGAGCTCCACCCTTGTTATTCCAACCCTTTCTTATCACTTCCTGCCTGATAAAAAACACATTGTAGAAACAATCCATTAACATTCTGAAATTAATTATGATTCTATTATTATTATGTATTTTGAAAAATAAAAGGTTTTTATGATGAACTTTTAAGATATTAGAGCTTATTTATTTAGGCTTGTTTTTAATAATGAAAAAATAATGTATAAAAACCTAAGGAATTGGATTGAAAAATAAATTTTTAAGTTTAATATTGTGTCAAAACTAAACAAAATAAGTCTTTAGCATTTTTATTTTAAAATAGTTAAATTTTATTTTAATTATTTTCTTCTTTTTACAAAGTCTTAAAAGTATTAATGTTTTAAATTGCATTGACATAACATTTACTGACCCAAAATAGTTTATTATTTCTTAAATTGAAAACAAAATCCTTAGGCCTACTGTAACTTCTATAAACATTTATGGCTGTACAGTTTTTTATGAATGTGAGTAGCATTTATATTTTCTTAATTCAGTATTATCGCCAATTGAGAAAAGAACCAATAGTTAATAAAAATAGTTTTTTTTTTTTTCAATTAACTCAATAGTTAAAACATATTTTTTAAAATTAATTATATTATTATTATTTGTTTTTGCTGTTTATTTTTGATATACTACAATTACATAAACCTCTTAAATTTAGTTGTGGTAATTTCAATCAATTTTTGTTATTTGTTTTGTAATCAGTTTTATTACTAAACTAGACCTTAATTGGTAGGTTATTTTTTAATTTTCTGTAGGCTTATAAGTTTTGTAATTTCCTCACAGTAAATTTCAATGGCATACTAATTTGAGCATTATATTCCATTTAGCTAAATTTTATACTTTTTTAAATTGAAAGTAAAAACTTTCTTTGTGCAAAAAATGTAAACAATTATAATCTGAGAATAAATAAAATGTTACCAATTCTCTAGTTATTGGAAATATTGTATGTAATTTTACAGATTTTTAGGGTGTATTATACTTTATATTGGAGAAACCGTCAAAATACTATGCACTGTTTTTTCTATCTGATTCCACATAATTTGATGATTCACTGGCATAAAGGTATTTGAAAAATTATCTGAGACATTCTCAAAAAGTACGCAGAACCGAGAACCGATTTCAGTAAAGAACCGAACCGGAACCAAAACAAAATGGAACCGACCCATGACTAGTGTTTGCCAGTCAGTAGTTTGAAGTCAGCAGGGAGATAATTGTAACGTTTGGCTCCTATAAATGATGATTTTTTTTCATGAAGAGATGTCCTGTGTTTCATAATGGGAATTCTTGATGAGTGTCTTGTGTTATGAATATGTAATCTTGGCTCTTTTGGGAGTCCTAATTTATCAACATGGAGTGTTACTGCTTGTATGTAAATTGAGATTATTGTTTTAATTTTGAGGGTTTTAAATTCTTCTCCAACTGTCTCGTGCTTTTAGGTTTGCTATGGATCTTATAGCTGACTTCTGTATGGTGAGTATACAATTTAAGTTGGTAGTGGATGTACCAACCCAGACTACTACACCATTTCTCAAGTATGTCTCATAGAGAAGTATCTTTGCTGCTTCTATGTTGCTGATGCAGTTTATTCTTTTCATTACATATAGAGCAGAGTTGAGTTTCTTGCACAGGGTATTAACATATGGAGCCCATGTAAAATATGAGTCTAGTGTCATACCCAAAAGGTCAGTTTGGTCAACAAGGTTGATATCAGGAAGGGCCGGAATTCGTTCACCTCTTCTACTGAAGTTGATCTGTTTTGTTTTAGTGGGGTTTGCTACCAAATTATAGCAAGGCAGTAGTCATACGTCATGTTTAGGGCAGTGTAGGTACTGGATGCTGAGGTCTTTTATTGTGTCTTCTTTCAGCAGAAGGGTTGTGTCATCCGCGTACATCACCACTGAGCTGTGATCTTTGATGCAGTTAGGGAAGTCATTTGTCAAGAGAATAAATAGTACAGGCCCAAGAAGTGATCCTTGTGGTACTCTTACAGTTGAATGCAACTTTGATTTTACAGATTGTGTAACATCATTTTCCATGAGACTGAGCTCTACCAGTTGACTCTGACCTTTAAGATAGCTTTCAAACTAGTTCTTAGCAGTTTCCTGGACTCCTAGTTCCTCTAATTTGTCAAGAATAATATCATGGCCAAAGCAGTGGTGTATTTGCCTTTGTCACTAGGTCTGATAAAGTTGTTGCTGTAGATCTACATTTTATAAAACCATGTTGGCAGGCAGTGAGAAGGTCAAATTGAGTTAAATGGTCTATGAGCCTTTTCAGGACTATTTTCTCAAATATTTTGTAAAAGGTGGGAATTATGGAAATTGGACGATAGTTACTGAGGTTGGAGGAGGCTCCTTTCTTCAGTTTTGGGTATACTTTTGATACTTTGAGTGCTGAGGGGAAAATGCCACTTCTGAAGGATTTGTTTGTAACATCTACAAGAGGAGCAATGATTGTTTCAGCACAATGTTTTACCAGCTTAGCAGAGATTTCCTCTAGACCACTAGAGGTTTTATTCTTGAGGGAGGAGATGGTTTCCTCGACTTCCTTCACAGTTGTGTCTGTTAGGATGAGCTTTGTCTCTATTAGCCTAGGCCTAGGTGTAGTAATAGTTGGCATGTTCAGATATCTTGCTGCTCTTAATGTGTCCTCTGCAATGTTTGAGAGCTAGTTGTTAAATTCTTTTGCAATGTCTTCAGGTTGCTCCATGGTTTTCTCTTTAGTAATAAGTTTGATGGGTGGATTCTTTTTCTCCCATCTTTTGTAGCCCTCTCGCGGTTCACTATCTCCCAAGCTGTTTTGGATTTGTTGCTGGACTGTTGTATATGGTTTGCTGCACTCTCTTGCCTTAGTTTCCTCGGTCTTAGGTCTCTATCTATCTCTCTCTCTAGCCATGTATATTCATATCTACGAAACAATTGAAGATAGTCTTGCTTTAGTTTGTTAACTTCTCTGTTATTGTAGTTTTAAAAGCTTTTGTTTTTCCTCTGCCTAATTTTTTTCAGTGGGCATGCAGCTTCATTTCCATAGTTATAGTATTTAGAAGACTGTTATAGACCTCATCAGCTGATATCGTTGAGTAGACTTAAGTTCATGTTTGTTATGCAAGGTTGAGTTTTAGGTGGTTGAGTGTGTTCGCATTAATTTGTCTTCTAATTTAGTATATATGTCTAGATTGCTTAGTGGCAATGTCCAGCACACAGAGTTGTCCTTTGTGATCTGATAGACCTGTATCAAGTATGTGCACTCTGAGGCTCTATGGGGAGGTTTGTACAAACACAGTCAATTGAGGAAGCTGAGCGATAAGTGATTCTAGATGGTGCAAGATTTAGTCTGTTGATGTTATAGGCTACTATAGTCTCTTCGAGCCTGTTTTTGGATTTGTGTGCCTTTAAGCAGTCAATGTTTATGTCACCTACCAGAACTATGCTACTTTTATGAGGTTGTGTTTTTTCTAAAACTTGTGACAGCATTATTTTATTGTTGAATTTGTACTTTTAATAACATGAAGCATATTACCTGATAGCAGAAGTTAGAATGCTTACACTATTACATGCCCAAAAAAAGTACAGAGAATTCACCAAAATTAAAATGGTAACTTTAACTTAGAATTTAATAAAGATATCTGATGAAAAAAGCAATTCCTTTGTAAAAATGTGACCAATGATAGTCAGAATGTTGTTAAAATATTTAATTTGAACTTTTTTACATCTAAATATTTTTTACAAATTTTTTGAACAACTGGAAACTTTCACTATCATTACACTTCAGGACTGATTTATTTTAGGTTCACTGTACGTTTATGGGGGTGGGTGGGTCAATAGCACTGTACGTGTATGGGGGGCAGGTGAGTCAATAGTACTGTACGTGTATGGGTGGGCAGGTAGGTCAATACCACTGTACGTGTATGGGTGGGCGCGGGTGGGTAAATACCACTGTACGTGTATGAGGGGCGGGTTGATCAATAGCACTATAGATGTCATTCTGAATTCTAAATTTGCAAAAACTTAATGTATTGGCTTTGTTATTAATATTTCAGCAAAATGATTTCCTTTTCTAATTCAGTGTGTAATTCTATATAATAATGATGCATTATAAGTTGCTTTTCAGAAACATTTTTTTGTAGGGTAAATTGTAAATTTTCTACCCTATTTACTTAGTTTGTAACCCAGAAACATATTTAATTATCATTCATTTTACAACTTGCCTTACTGTAAAAAATGTTTGCCTCTGGAATTCTTGTGTTTTGTAAATGTACAATGTGATTTACAGTTTTTCTGAACATTTCAATAGTTTGTAGTTGTGTGGTAAAATTCAAAACATTTTTCTTAGAGTAAAACAAGGACATTTTAAAATCAATAAAATGTACCATCACAAGTGTGGTCTTGTAAATCATTATTATCAATACCGTTTTAATCTATATAAATGAAGTTTCATCAGAACCACCCCAAACAAAATCACTCTTGTTCAAAACATCATCCTGAAAAGCAGAAAACTTTGCTGAACTATAAATATATCGTTGCAGCAATTTGTTTAGCTTTAGCTGGCATCTTAATGTTTACATTCGGTTTTTGTGTTCAATCTTCAGATTCCAATGTTAGTACAGAATAATTCAATTTAACTGTCAATATTTTGCTATGATGCACAATGCAAAATAGAAATGATCTAATAATAAGTGAAAATTAGGCAATAGAATGAATGGCAACTTTCATGGCGATCACTACCTTGTTTCTGCAATGATTTGCTATTTCTGTCTTCCATTGTGAATGGAATGGTAAAGTTTTAGATTTTAGAAACAGCATGAAAAATCATGGAGCTTTCAATTATTTTTCAAACAACTTTGTTCGTTCTATTAATAGTCTAAAATATTGTTGTTTTTTTTATTTGAAAACCAAATAAATAACATAAGACAATCTTAAACAAGTTAACAATTATATTAAATTATGAAAAATATTTTTATTAAAAGTTTATGATGTATAAATACCATCATAATCAGCAGAAATCCACTCCATTCCCCTGTGTGTGGTTGACAATCCTCTTCCATTCATTTCTATCGTTATACATATTGTTTTCAACTCCTTGCCAATTATGCCCTCTCTTTGTTACTTCCTCCTTCACATTCTCCATCCATCTCCTTCTTGGCCTAAATCTTGATATTTTTCCTTGTACTTGTTTATCAATATACTTTTGAACTGTTCTTGTCTCCTGATTTCAGTTTTCTTAAATGTTCGATTACAGATCTCCATCCCAGTCTCTCATCTATTCAGTTCATTTCTTACCCTGTCTCCTTTTCTGTTTGTTCATTGTTCTTATAAAAATCTTAGGGGTGTGCAATGGAGCAAATTTTTTTTATTCGATGTATTCATGTGATTCAAAGAATTTCAATTCAATTCGATACAACTTGGTTCGATGCACATATATAGAAGTCATGGTTTTTATTTAATAAGTTTAAAAGCGGTAGAGTAACAATCGTAACCATTCAACACCTGCTTCTCCAGTTCAAAAAGACCACGTAATCCTCCCTGAAAAGAACGTAATAGGCAATCATTAAATATTTGATCCGTAGTTTGAACATCCACTGTACTGTAATTACTTTTATGTATTGTATTTAACTGACTAAAAGTAATTTGTAGATGATAGAGTGGCGAGATGTGAGGCAGGAGCCCTTGGAACATATGGGTCAGTTCACAGGCTCTACTGGAGTGAAGGTATTGACCCAGGCTGAGCTAGCATCTGGACAACAGGCTTGGGCTCGCAGAGTAAGTCTTCCATCTCTGTATGCCTGTAATTAAAACTTATCAGTGTTTTTATAATATAAGGCAATACACTTGTTCAAGAGCTGTTTTCTTTTGCTGTTTTTATTCTCAGCATTTCTGTTAGTTTTAAAAATTATCCAAACATTGTATTCAAAATTAATTAAATGTTTTATTTCACTTTAAATTATATTTTTAAATATATTTATAATTTTTTGTTGGCAGAAATAATGATGGTCTAATCCAGAATTAATTTTTTTTTATGTTATGGATCACAAATTACAATTTGGGTTCGGACTGCTAGGTTTTATCTTGATCCAAAACTTACCATTTAAAATAAGCTATTGCATATACTTTTGTGTACTACTGTGCATCATGGTGACAGCATTCTCAGATTTAGTCTTTTAAAATAGTAATTATTACATATACTTAATTGACCTTATTTTATGACAAATATTATGTTTGAAGAGAATTATGTTATCATTACACATTTTAAATTCAAATTAAAGAATCAAAGCTCAAAAATACATTTGAAATCAAAGCTGAAAAGAAAATGAGCAGTGGCTGTGCATATGCAATAGAATTTGCAACTGCCAAAAGTTGAAACATTGAGATAGAATCACAATTTTAAAAACACAATAGTTTGTTTGTTGTTTATAATAATTTAACAAAAAGACTTATGTATGTTATTGACCTGTTTATGCGAGAAGTTTTTCATACAAAATTGGATTTTATTAGAGATCTGATATTCTGAAGATCGAATCTAACATTACTAGATATAAATATTTGTGTAAAGTAATTGTAAGCTGAAAAGATCCAGTTCAGTGGTTTGTTACTTGAACTACTGATACAGTCATTAAATGTTAGGAATCCATCAAGTATGTATTCTAGTGGATTACTTGCTTCTGTGTCAATATTTACCATTCACACTAATTACAAGCTTCATATTGAAGTATTGTGATTAGCACGGTTATATGATTAAAAGGACATTGGAGAGTGTTAAGTGCATAAACATGAACTAGAGAACAAAAACCATGTAGAAAAAATGTTAGGCAATCACTTTTAATGTTTTTAATATATTTTCTTTGCGATATATTTAAGAAGCTTTATTGATTTTGAAGAAAGTCGGAGGATCCCTCTTCAATACTCAAAAATTCAAGTAATTTGATTGTATGAAATGAAATATTATATTTATTTTCCATATCTATTTTACAATACAACAGTTTATATAATAACACAAAAATAATAAAAGAGACAAGTTGTTGCAACAAATAATAAAAATACTAAATATGACATTTTACAGAATAATGAATGTTTGTCTATGCCATAGGGAAATGGCCTGCATGGGCATAATCCTGTGTGCAAACCTGAGTTGCTACATGACTGACGATGGCAATTGACATTTATAATAGTAGTTTAATTCAATGCTTGCAATGATACGGGAATTCACTAATATACAAATATAAAATGAAACAATAATTAACAATATGATTGATTAGAAACATTATTAATACTTAATTAAATTTATTATTGAATAATATTAAAGGAACACAAAGCTAGAACAAGAAAATTACTCAATGACCGAGATGGGAGCCAAACAACACAATTCAACTATTCAGCGGGGCAAGAGGGAGAAGTAGCCACAAGTCAAAGTTCAAGGTTCAGGTCCACCTGTAGTTGGTTGTGATAAGATCTCTGTCTCCTCAATTCCTATTTCTAATAGAAATGAATTTATCCTTTTTTAAAAAACAGTGGTAGATTGGCAACTAAAAATATTGAATTAGTTGAAGTTTCGACAAATATTGCTATACAAAACATGTGCAACATAAAATGAATTGGTCAATTCAGTTGACTAAATTAATTTCATTGGTATGATACCAATATTTTGTGAGTATCGTGTAATATATGGGTGTGTAACAGGTGAAAATATTGCATTTATATGTTTAAATATGTGGAGTGAAAGAAACTTTAAATACAATTAAAGAATTGTTAATATACCAGTCTCTTGATAAAGTGCAATGGTAGAGTACCTCCTACACTTTTTAAACCCAATTTTCAAAATAGTTCTTTGTAGGATATTTAGGGGGTGAATCGTCAATTGAAGAGCTCCACCCCAAGCAATAATTCTAAATGATAAATGAGACTGGATATATTTATAATATGCCAACCTAATATCTTTATCGTCCAGAATATCACTGTTGCTTAAAAGCAAATATATATTTCCGCATCTTTTTCTTTAAATAATCTATGTGTTCTTACCACCAACCTCATATCGAAAACAATGCCCAAATCTGTAGGAAGAGACTTTACCCATAGGATAACAACTAGAACTATTGTTTAGATGATTCCCGCAGGTATGAATTTTAAATCTTGTAAAGGGTAATCAGAAATATTCTAAAGAGAAATAGGCATAAATTTAGTTTTCGCAATATTTAAAGATAGGGTATTCTGGTTTAACCATTTTTTTCAACAACATAAGTAGTTTTTCATTAGCATAATACGTGTTGGTACATATACAATACAAGTAAACGTCACACAACACAAATTTACTAACATATAAGCACAAAATGCATGAATATATTACAATACAAGTACAAAATGCCATAATATTTGTGCATTTTGTACTTATATCTATAAGTCGCTTGTGTAACTCACTCACTCACCTATACAAATTCTAACCCACTTCCAGATGAGCTAGAAACTTGAAATTTGGCACACTTGTAGCTTTTACCGAGCAATCGACGGGAAAATTCCGAAAACTAAAGATTTTTAATTTTTAACCCCCCAAAAAATCAAAATGGCAGACGGGAATTATGAATTATGTGCAGAGGTTTACTTACGGCTTGATTGTGGGCAAACCGTTGGTTGAAGAGCAAATATGACAGCACACTCCAGATTTGTAATTAAATTTCTTACAGTTTTGGTTAGATAACATTTTTTTTGTATTTTTGATCCAAAAATTGTTAATTTTCACATTTTGTTTAAAAATTGTTATTTTTCACATTTTGTTTGAAAATTGTTATTTTTGTTGTTTTTCGTATTTTACTGCATTATTACAATAATTTAAGAACTTTAAACCCTACATACTACTTACTTTTACTAATTTGTTATCAAAAATACTATTAAATTTGATTTTTCACTGTCCATAACCTAGAAAAAATCCAAAATGGCTGACGTGAAAACGTTGACCTGTTTGCAGAGTTGAGGTTTTTGTTGTACTGGAACTTTAATTTTTAGTTAATTAACATCAAATGATATATTCAAATTAACAATTAAATTCCGCACAAAAAGTGTACTCAAGTTTTCCTCATAAAAAGTCGGTAAACTTGAGTTTTTTTTTTTCGAAAATATGTGATTTTTTTGGAATAGTTCCTCCCATTTAAGCATGATTTAAGGAGCTAGAAACTTAAAACCCTACACGCTATTTACCTTTAGTACTTTGTTATTAAACTGCTATAAACTTGGATTTTTCAATTTCATAACTTATAAAAAATTCAAAATGGCCGATGTGAAATTGCTGTACTGTTTGCTGAGTTGAAGTTTTTGTTTTACTGAAACTGTAACATTTAGTTTAGGTAGCATCTAATGAAATGTTCAACCTAAAAATTAAATGCTGTACAAAAATGTAATGTACATTTTTGTGGTACTTATTATAGTTTCCCTGCAAAAGTCAGTAAAGTTAGGTTTTGTCAAAAACTTGTGATTTTTTAGGAAGAGATCCTCCTATTTAATCATGATTAAAAGAATACACCTTACATATTATTTAACTTCACGTTTACTGTTAATAAAATGCTATAACAATTAGATTTTGCACTATTCATAACCCAAAAAATTCAAAATGGCTGACGAAAAAACGCTTATCCGTTTGCACAGTTGAGGTTTTTATTTTACAAAATCTGTAATATTTAGTTTGGATAACACTTAGTTAAATATTCAAATAAACA
Organism: Stictocephala bisonia; assembly: GCA_035578905.1. Classification (NCBI taxonomy): domain Eukaryota; kingdom Metazoa; phylum Arthropoda; class Insecta; order Hemiptera; family Membracidae; genus Stictocephala; species Stictocephala bisonia. Next base: position 10,004,893 of record JAQJVL010000003.1, read on the forward strand.
ATTAAATTCTGTACGAAAGGTGTTATATACTTTTTTTTGGTATATTCTATTGTTTCCTCACAAAAAGTTGACAAAGTTGAGTTTGTTGTCAACAAATGTGATTTTTTGAATTTATCCTCCCATTTAAGGATGATTAAAACAAGCTGAAAACTTAAAACCTTACACAATATTTACGTTAACCACTCTTTTTACCAGCCTCCGTTATCAACTTCAGTACTATCCCATCAAAAAATAAGGTAATTTCTTATGATCATCTTGGATAGAACACCCCCCTCCCCCCCGAGATCATATTGGGAGCCCCCGTGATCAACTTGGATAATCAACCGTTATCATCTTGGGTAGCCCCCGTGATCAACTTAGTTAGTCTCCATGATCAACTAGAGTAGCTGACCGTCAACCACTTAGGCCCCCTGTGATAATCTTGGATTCCCCCGTGATCATCTTGGATTCCCCCGTGATCCCACTTTAGTAACCACTCTTGGTCAACTTGGTAGTTTGTAATCAACTCGGAAAGCCCCTGGTGATCATCTTTGGTAGACACCCGTTATAATATTGTAAATGGTTATCTATCTCTATGCTGTATAAATTACACTTACCTCACAAAAAGTCGGTAAGGTTGAGTATTTTGTCAAAAACATGTGATTTTTTGGAATGTATCCACCCATTTCAGCATGATTACAACAAGCTGGATACTTAAAACCTTGCCCACTATTTACCTTGACCTCTCTGTTTACCTGCTTCTTTGATCAACTTTGGTAGCATCCCGTCATCAACTTAGGCTACTCTCTGTGGTGACCTTGGTTAGCCCCTGTGATCAACTTGGGCAGATTTCCATGACCAACTTGCTTAGCTCCCATGATCATGTTGGGAACCCCCTGTGATCAACTTGGATAATCATCTTGGGTAAACCCGCTGATTAATTAGGTTAACCGGCCGTCAACCATTTAGCTAGCCCCCATGATGATCTTTTATAGTCCCCCATGATCCACTATGGTAACCACCCGTAATGATCTTGTGTAGCCTGTGATCAACTTGGAAAGCTCCTGGTAAACAACTGTGGTCGTCACCTGTTATCATATTGTAAAGCACCTGTGATCAGCCGTAGGTAGCCGCACATGATCAACTTAGGTAGCTGCCTATGATCAACGTATGTAGCCCTTTAATTAACTAGGGTAGCCAACCGTCCTAAACTTAGATAGTCTCCTTGAGCATCTTAGATAGTCCCCCGGGGTCAACGTGTTAACCACACGTAATCATCTGGGGTATTCCCGTGATTAACTTTTGTAGCCAACCTTAATTATTTTAGGCAGCCCCCTCTTGATTAACTTGCGTAGCCTCTTGTGAACTTAATCGGTGGTTCATCTTGATCAATTAACTTATGTAGCCCCCTTGATGAACTTTGGCAGTCCTACTTGATAAATTTGGGAAACCAACCATTGTCATCTTGGGTAGCCCCCGAAATTAATTTGGGTAGCCCCACCATGAACAACTTATGTAGACACACGTGATCAAGGTAGGTAGTCCTTGTGTTCAACTTAGGTTGCAACCTATTATCAACTTGAGTAGCCCCCGTGATCGATGTAGGTTTCCCTGTGATTTAGTTGGTAAACCGTGATTAACTTAGGTAGAATCCGTGATCAAATTAGGTAGCATTCATTATATATCACCGATCAACCATGGAGCCAGGCATCCCTTCAAGGACCCAGGACAGTGCTCTACGTAAGGTTAGGTAGTAGAGAGGACTGTCTAGTCCAAACCTCGTCTTATAAATTATGAGAGGCTTGGGTCTTCCCCCTTCATTATTAACTTTGGTGGCAGCCTTGATCAACTTGGGTAGCATCTGTTATCGTCTTGAGTACTAACCGTGTTCAAACTTGATAGCATTCGTGATCAGACTGGGCAGAAATCAGCTTCGGTTGACAAATGTGATCATCTTGGGTAGCCTTGATGCTTACACTGAAAAGGGGGTTTGGGGGCAAAGCCCCCAACGAGCGAACCCAGTTGTAATATTTTTGTGCTTATATTGTAATAAATTTGTGTTTTGTGACGTTTACTAGTACTGTGAACAACATAAGATGAAACAGCACATTAGATTGAGTATCTTCCCAAGAGTTGCCCTTTGATAAAATTAACGTGTCATCAGCAAACAAAAACAATTTTTCATTTAAATTTAATTTTGAAACATAATGTTTCAACAACATTATAATTATTTATATAAATTTAAAATAATATATAGGTCCAAGAGTACTTCCTTGGACAACTCCCATAGTTAATAGGCAATACAGTGGAACCTCTTTAATCAAAACTAATTAAAACTGGGGGTGTTCATATTATCAAATCGTTAAGATAACAGAACATATTGTTATTTTCACATAAAAAATTAAAATATGGCTAAAATAGATTATACTTAAGGCTTAAAGAAAAGAGAGAAATTCTACACAGTGTAAAAGATTGTATTGTTTATTTAACAACGTACTTACAATATAAACATTAACTACAGTAAATAAAAATTATACTGCTTATCATATATATTTGCTTTTATAATATATATATATATATGATCATGTTGTTTTTATAATAAAAATGATAAACTGAACCTGGTAAATATTTATATAAAAACTGTAAAATAATCAGTACTTACTACAGTAAGTACGTAAATTATTGAAAAAAGTCAAACATTTTCTTTTGAATCATTGGGACATGTACATGCACTTTTTTTTCCTTTCTTGTGGCGGCGTTCGGATTACAGAAGTTCGGATTGAAGAGATTTTATTGTACATCACTATTACAACGCTCAGTTACATTTGTGACCTTTCAGTTAGGTAGCTTTTGAACCTCGCGAAAGCAGTTCCTCTAACTTAAATTGTTTCTGGTTTTTCTAATAATTTACTTCTATCAACTGAGTAAAATGCCTTTTTAAGGTCAAGAAAGATCAGCATTGCTTGACAATTTTCTGAAATTACATGTTTTAGGTCTTTACAAAGATCAAAAAGAGAATTGGAGATATTTAAATCTTGTCTGAACCCATATTGATTGTTACATAAGATGTGATTACTCTGAAGAAAAACTACTAATTGTTCTTTAAAAATTCTTTCAAGAACCATATAGTAAACACTGAGCAATGAAATTGGGTGAAAGTTATTATTGTCTCTGATGTCATTTGATTTGAAAAGAGGAAATACTTTGGCAGTTTTGAAAATATTGGGGAAAATACCGAAATGAAAACTTAAATTTATAAGATGTCTACTAATTATTATGGCATTATTTTTGAGGATTGTGGCCGAGACCCCATCATCACCTGGAGCAAACCCTCCTCGTGAACTGTTAATATGTCGTATTGTACCAAGTTCAGTCACTGCGTTAAGGGAGAGATTTGTGTCCCTGTAGTAGTTGAAGTCATTCACAATCAGGTCGCCGCTTAAGTCAATCAAATTTGCCAAATTATGTCCCACACCCTCAAAGAAAGCGTTAAACTCATTGGCCACGTCACCTTTTATATTCTCTGTAGCTAGAGAATCGGATGGTAAACATTTTTCTTGAGGGAATTACTCTCGCTTACGAACCCGACCTAACAACTCATTTATAATTCTCCAAAATAATTGAGGGTTTTTTTCATACTGCCTAATTTTTTCTCGATAGTAATTCCTTTTTGCAGATTTTATTGAATTGTTAACTATATTTCTATGTTCACAGAAACTTGCCCTTAAGGTAATAATATTAAATGGTTGATTTTTTACCTTTTTGCTAAGCTTGTACCATATTCTAATTAAATGTATTAATTTTGTTGTTATCTACGGTTTGAGTTTAAAGTATTGAGTTGAGCAATTGGTTGATCATTTTTTAAATTTTCAATTGCACTATTAATAATGTTAATAATTATTTCTGAACATAAATTAACATAAAAACAATAAAGAACGGCAGCCCATTTGGAATTAGAAAGTATGTCTGCAACCTTAGTTTGGTCACTATAAGTGTTACTGTGGTAACTGTTGATGGGACCAGTGGGTTTAAGTAGCTGAGAAACAGTCAAAGCAGTGGAGTAGTGGTCAGTCACACAGGTCTGCAACACAGCTGTCCTTACAGCGCTCATATCCCAATAGCGAACGAACACGTGGTCAATACACGATAGCTGATATCAGTAATCCTAGTCGGCTTGTCTATACATTGTGAAAGTCCTGCCTGTAGTAAAGTGTTCAAATATGAGTCAGTTATATTGTTATTTTTCAATAAGTCGATATTTAAGTCTCCAATAAGTACACATGTTACATTTTTACATAAATTCTCATAATGTTTCTAATTCACCAATAAACTCATTAACGTCACTGTCAAGTGTTCTGTAGAGGAATAGTATGTTAAATTGTGTGTTGAACTTTTTAAAATTAAGAGAAAGTCTGTAAACATTCCCTAGAGCAATCTGATCACATTTAACTGTAAGTGTTTTATTTATATAAACAATGATACCGTCCTTTTGGTTGTTCTGTGTGTCAGTCTGGAATAGTTCAAATCCATCCATGCTCACTACTCCCTTCTCTCTGGTCAACCAACACTCAGTAAAAACAATAATGCCTAAAATTGTATTTAGCGATAGTAAATAAACTAAAATTTCAACAATATTTCTAGAAAAACTTCGTATATTGGTGTGAAATATTTTCAACCAATTGGTGATGAATCAATTCCAAAATTAAAAATCTACGACATTGACTCTTACTTACTTAATTCTTACGCACACTAGGGATGCGATTATCTGAAATTAATTGGACCAAGCTCATTTTGGATGATCGAATTTTCAGATAATATGGTCTGCCATTTGAAGCTTGCTTCCGGTTGGTTTAAAGGACTAAAAACAGAGAATTGATGATACCTGTAGCAAGGTTCATTGTACGCTATTTATAGACCAACATTTTAATCAATTTACAAAAGAAAAATTGGCTAACATGATACTGTAGTGTGTATATAACTAAGGTGTAAATAGGGTTTAAGTTGCAGATGACACAGAATTTGTTGTTAAACTGTTAAAATATTTAATTAACACATTTAGCTTGAATAAAACTAATTGATATATCTGTTTTTCACTAACAAACAGACTTGTAAGAGTTTTTCTATTTTATTTTGTTTGAGCATGATCTTTTCTTCGCTGGTCGATCTTGTAGATGTTTCAGGATTAACAGCTTTGCAGGTGATGTGTCCATTTTCCTTCTCAAGGTATGAAATAAAATTATTTATATTTGACATAGCTTCCAAGTGGGTCATCCTCTCGTTCGGTATGTCTGAGTCATTTTCTGTAACTGTTGGCTTTAAGCATTGACCCAAAATTTCATCTTATATCAAGTGTTGAGATCCATGATCATTTATATTGACGTCTACTCATTTTGTTGTGTCTTTGTCTTTTAGATTGTCACAACTTTAAAATTTTTTCAGTACATAAAGGAGTTCTGTATTTTCAACCTCCTCCCCCAACATCCACCAGTGTTTCTTCCTCAAAAATATTTGTTTTAGGCATTTTTGGCCTCAGTTTTTTCCACAAATTCTTCTCTCACTGTTTCCCAAGCTGTAGAAGACAAACAAATGGCGCTTTTTATATTTATGACTTTCAATACTGTAATTACGTCCTTACTAGCCTCACTTTCTTCATTGATTTTGCAAATCAATGCTTCTCTCTAGCATCACTTGAAAGATTCAATTGCATCTTGGTCCATTAGTTAGACGAGTGCCGTCACATTTGGTGGCAGAAACTTTGCAAAAATATTGCCACAGTTCAGTTCTTCTTCATCTGGATCGGTAGTTGCGTTTTCTAGGAACAGTACTGCATTCTCTGGCAACCCATTCTTTTTTAGCTCCTTCCTAAATTAAGACCCAATAAAAATGCTCATGAAACCATTGAAAAAAATATCAGAACTCGTCCACGCTTGTTTTTTATGTCTATAGATAACAGGCAGTGAGGCAAAGTTAACATTTTTTAATGCACATGGGTTAGCTGACTTTACAGTTAGAGGTGATGTTAACTTATGTCCTCCACTAGTATTCATTATTCATCAAGCAAAGCAACCAAACATGCAGAGTCTTATCCAACACCTTATTGTCTAACATTTTTGACGTTGCTCTATCACCTAAACTATCTTTAGATACCATTTTGGAACAAAGTTCTCAATTTGGGTTTTATTTTTCCTTCAATATTTTTAAGGATCTCTTCATCATTGACGTTGAATAGTCAATAGTCTTTGTTACATACCAACAACAACCTTTTTCCTTTTTGTTGGTATTTCATTTAACAGTGGTAAAAGAAATGTACTTTACAAAAACACACAGTACTATAATAAAGGGATTAATACACAAAACTTAAAAGGTGCAGATACCTAGCACATAAATGGTGAGACACGTAACACTTTAAAAGCTAATGAATTACAAATGGGCAGTGACATATATTTGATAAGATCCCACTAGTAGCACTACTGCACCGTGGATGTCATTTATTTTGCTGGCCTAATATTCTTCCATAAACTCCTCAAAGGAGTAGTAGGGCCAACTCAGGAGATGTTCTTTCAGTTCACTCATGAAGCTGTGATGTCATCGATGCTTTTGTTTTCAGGCGGAATCTTATTGAAGATTTGTCCAAACATATATCTTGGGCCACTCTGTGCTAAGCTGGAAGTTGTTTGAGCTATATGTACATTTTCTTTTGGCTAGTATCATAATTATGGACCTCTTCATTCTTGATAAAAATTGCCGGTTTCCTTTTAATCATCAATGCAGCCTCAAGAATAAACATTGCTAGCATTGTAAGCACATTTAACTCCACAGAGAGTGGTTTGCAGTGGACAAGGTATGTTACCTTACAGATAGAACGTATTATACTCTTCTGAAATAGGAGTACATGTAGGGCTATTTGACCACCTCCCCAGAAGACCAGAACATATTTCATTATACTGTGGAAGCAACCAAAATATACTTTCATTAGGACATCTTAGTCTACGGACCATTTAACATACTGCAGTTAGTCTTAGTAGGACTTGTCCAATATGTTGTTGCCATTTAAGGTTATCACTTAAGTTCAGGCCTAGATATTTTATATTGGAGTCAATAGATATACTTTGTCCTTCAAGGCAGATTAAAGGGGCGCTGTCAGGTTTCTTCTGATTCTAAAATTGTGGAGCTTTGTTTTTACCTCTATTTAGAACTAACTTGTTTTGCTTGCACCACTGGCTCACTTCATTCAGGCCTTTTTGAGATTTTGTCATTAGCCTATCCTTCCCATGGATCAATTGACTAACATCATCTGTGAATAGTTATTGATTCAGGTAAGTCATTAACGTAGAGTAGGAAAAGAACTGGACCTAAGTTTGAGCCTTGCGGCACACCTGTATTTACTGGCGGGGAGATTGATGAACGGTAGTGTCGAGTCAAACCATCCAGTCCCGCATGTCTGAGGCTTACAATCTGTCTTCTATCTATTAGATATGTAGTAATCCATTTTAGTGGTCTTACCCCTAATACCCATGGTCTTCAGTTTACCAATTAGGACGTTGTGCGACAGTAGGCCGAGGGCTTTTGTCGTGTCGTAAAAAATGCACAGCTGCTTGCTCTCCAAATCAAGATTGTCATATAAGTTCACAAGAAGGTCAAAAACCGTATCTGTTGTAGAGCTACATTTTCTAAAACCATATTGATGGTTATTTAATATCTGTTTACTGTCTAAATAAGATAATAATCTTTTGAGGCATATTATTTAAACTATCTTTGAGAAGACACTTTGTATGGCTTCAGGCCTATAATTTTTCCGTCCTTTTCCTTTTCCGTGTGAATAGGTACAACTTTTGATGTTTTGATTCTGCTTGGAATATTCCCTGTTCAAACGATTTATTAATTATTGTTGTTAAGGGTTTGGCTATTATGTTTTTACAAACTTTTAAAACACACCATGGAATTTAGTCCACTCCAGCACTATTTTTAGAACTGACTTTATTTATTGTATCTATAACTTCTTTTTCATTTGTAGGCCACAACTGAAATGCATTTGCTGAATAAGAACAACCTGCATCGTCCCCATCAAACGTAATTTGGCTTTCAGTGCCAGTCAATTTAATTTTTTCAGAAACAAAATAATCATTAAAAATATTTGCTACAGTACATGGATTTGTAATGAGTTCGTCATTATAATTTACACTTATATTACTATTTACATTATTGTCACATGTTAAATTTCTAACGATTGCCCAAGACTCCTTACTGACATTTTTGGCATTTTTCATCTTAGACCTATAAAACTGGTTCTTGATATTTAAAAGTAGACAAGCGTGTTCTCTACGTACAAGCGGGCTCTAACGTACTCTGTTTTAACATTCACATCCTTGGGTTCATGTGCGCTAGTATAGATTCTATAAATTTTCCTGTGACTCCATAACTTCCACAGTTATCCATTTAGCACGTGGGTTGTTCTTAAAACTTAGATTTACCTTAGGAAAACAAATTTCAAATGTGTACATAAAGGTAGCTTAGAAGTCGTCGAAAATATCATTGACATCACTGGAAACATAAGACATTTTCAACTGACGTTTCCTTTAATGTATTTATAGGACTAACACTAATTGAATTGTTTGTTAGCGTAAAAATTGCAACATCGCCTCCAGCTTTATTTTCTCTATAGTTGTCCATTATTTTAGTGTAATTTTCAATATTAAAATATTTATTTTTTTCATTGTTAAGCCTAATTTCGGAGTTATACTAACCAAAAATGCATCTAACATTGTAACTTTATTAAAAACTGACCTTATACATACTAACAAATACTATTTTGAGTCAATTAGGGTTATGTTTTTCAGACTCCACTACCCTATGAACAACAGAGTCAAACTTAGTTTTCATCTAGGCTATCTCTAGAGGAGTCATTTTCCCTAATTTTAATGGAGGGTACCTTGTTTTTAATTCTTCACAAATTGCTTTTTTGCCTCCACACAGGTTGCTTACGTAGTCTTTAACCGCTTCAGTTTCTGTAGAAGTCTCCACTTGATTCTGGAAATAGCTCCCTCTGATTTTCCTGTGCCAATCAAGGGTTTGTTTATCGTCCCAGGTTTTCTGTTGTCACGATTCCTGTTTTTCTTGTTTTGTTGAAGTTCAAAACCATCAATGTAATCACTTTTCACAGTTATCAGATTTATCAAAACTCTTTAGCACACCCAAATAACTTTTCTGGTTTACTTCGGCACTTTTCACTTGCCACATTTCCACCATCTTGATGTTGTATCAAATCGTGGATTACCACTGGTGGCGCAGTGCTGTAACTCAGCTACTTGGGGACAAAGTGTTTGGGAGATTGTAGGCGATAGGTTTCATGCTCGGTTCTCTTAATACTGACACGGCGTCCGCTCAATGGTTGTCATCAATATAGACACTACTAGAGAAGTCTGGAGTGTCCGTGTTGAATGGTAGTCAAGGTTCGGGTGTTGTGTAGAAAAGAGAACTAAGTGTCAAACTTGTCAGTTAGCTGAAAATCATACCAACACTATGTGGTTCGGATTCCACGTAAAAGCTGTAGGTCCCATGGTTGCCCTGGCTATTGGGCTATTAATAAATAGTCCTTTCTGAGCTAAGTCGAACTCAGATAGTAACAATGACTACATTCGTTCATCTACACTCATCACACTCATTCATGCCTCATATTCGCCCATATCTCTACGATCGGCGTCTTAGAGATGAATAATGAATAATGAAATCGGTGACGTCATTGACATCATAGCTAACCTCATTTTCTAGTTTGTCCAAATTACTCTTCCTTGGTGAGGTGGATTTGGATGTGATTTAAATTCTTATTTGTCTGTCTAGGTGGCAACGGTTTGTTGTCATGAACCCCACTGCCTAAATTTGCTGGTTCGTCTATGACATCAACTTCCAGCTTTTCCTTAACCACATTTTTTTTAACCTAGAAGTTGTGTCAGTAAAATAATCTAGCCTTTCACTAATTTCAACATTGTCATTCACTACTTCTATCTCTACTTTAGATAGTTTTCCTATGGTTTCATGCAAGTTGCAATAATCGTCAATATTTAAACTATATGATTTCATTTTAGCTAACCTGTCACTACATTCTGCACATACCCATTGGATTAACTCTCATAATTCTTGGATAGCTTGAAATTTATCATTTTCCAGTTCTATACACTTAATATAGAAAGATTTATCACATAAACCTTCGCACTGGATTGCCGGATTTGTTTTATTAATATTTTAATTCACACTCCGCACGGATAGCGAGCCACTCGTACCAACATGTTAACCGGAAGTCCAACTAAATAATTATATCCAGTATTGGCAGGAGTTTATAAATGGGGAGCGAACGGAGTGCATGCAGCCTTATGTGACAATAGAACACAGTCTGGCTGCACAGCATATACACAATGACAAAGCATATTACAGCTGTCTTGCACTAATCAATCGTATACTCATGATAAACATTATATTGTTAGATTGCTAGCTTTTTGAACTGTAGTAATATATGAAACGATTCATACAAGTTTTATTTGATTTCCTTTTTCTGATTGGATCTATACCATTAACGATTTTTTTCTGATAAGAAAAAATTAATTCTGAACATTTACTTCAGATAACCCGGAACTTTGGATAACCGGATTCTGGATTAATGCATCCCTAGTGTATTAATTTTATTTTTTATTGGCAATAGTGCTATAAGTATGATACACAATAGTTTAGCAATTAAAAAGTAGGCCTAATGGTTATTATATAATAATGTGCTTTAGAATACACATAACATTTATATTTTAATCATTTTCCAAGATTGAAGCTCTCTATGGGCAAGTATGAAGTTAGGATTTGTTTAGAACTCTTGTCACAAAGTATAATTGTCCACCTCTTTGTAAAAGATCAGAAAGCTAAGTCATTTTATAATGACAAGAGGAAATTTAGCGTGGTCCAAAAAAATGATGGTTCTAGTAAATATTGCATGAAAGTCTGTCTGAGGAGATTGCACAATTAACCATTTGAATGAAGGGCAACATCTAAATTAACCTTAGAACCCTCTGACAAGAGAGGGGGAATGTGTGACATTTACTTTAATAAAAAGTGCTTACATCGTTTATAATTTGCAAATTTGTTTACTATTCACTAATTGCTTATAAGTTATGGCTGATTAGATACCAGATTGGCAATCACAAGTGAGTGGGCATGAATGGCAAATGACAAAACTAACATAGATAACATTAAGTAAATGATCCAACTAGCTTTAGTGTTTCTGACCAAGCCAATTGGACTCTATAAACAGTGATCATATTTTTAACCAACAAAAGAATATTACAATATTATCGTAGCTGTTTCAGTTTTAAACCATATCTTAACGGCCAATTGAAATTAAATCTTTGCTTTTGTGCTATTCAACCTGCTCACTATGTGTCTGCCAGTTTTTCTGGTTTCCACTCAGTCTTGCCTGTGTTACATGTTCTGTTATTATGGTAGTAGGTCTGCAGACGCAGCAGGAAGTTGTCGGCCGCTACGTGATGCCTTTTCACCAGTGATATTCTCAGTGGCCCCACACCCCTAGGTGACGGGGCCATTTAGAATGCAGGTTGTCCTCTAAAATATAATCTATTTCGCTTTCCCGGGTAACAAATTTTCAGGTGGGATCCCTATTGACAGGGATTGAGAGTAGCCCTATTGACTGCTCAACCTCTATTTCTCTGTTCACACATTTTTACTAAACAACTTATAACATTGATAACAGTTTATACAACCAACAATATTAATAAAGGTGTAATTAAAGTATCATAGTTTGGTTGAAAATGATTTAGTTAAAAATATTTCTTAATATACTGGTTCAACAGAGTAGAAATACTAAAAGAGTCAATAAGTTATATTGTTTTCCTCTAAGGTAAAATGTGTAAACAGAGGAATACAAGTTCTAACAACTGCTTATTAAATATAACTTCATTCAGTGCTGTTGGTTGTTTATAGCATTATTATTTAATATTCTTTACAAGAAACCTTTATTTTATTAAATTCATTAGGGAATCCAATATTCATTTAGTTCTGAGAAACTCAAAACATATTTACCATTATATTAAGCTAATGTTTTTTGGATATCTGCATCTGGTTATTCACCTGTTGAATTGAAAGAAAAATCACTAATAAACCTATTAAGAATAAACAGGGGATAAGGTATTGAGAAGATTTTAGGGGATAGGTTCTATATGCAGTCCTCCTAATACAAAGACCAACATGGTGTCCGCTCTATGGTTGTCATTGACGTGGACACTACAAGAGAAGTCTGGAGTGTCCATGTTAGATAGTAGTCAAGGTTCAGATATTTTATAGGGAAGAGAACTGAATGTCAAGCTTGTCAATAAACTGAAAATCAAACCAACGTAATTCCACGTAAAGCTGTAGGTCCCTGAGTTGCTCTGGCTATTGGGCCATTAATTAACAGCTCTTTCTTAGGAATAGTCGACCTTAGTTAGTAACAATAACTTCACTTGTTCATTTACACTCAATAATTCATATCTTGATGATCGGCATCTTACTTCTTAATAATGTATAAAGCGTTAATTGGTAAATTAAAGAAAAATTTTTTACCAAATGTCTACAAAATCTGAACAAGTGTTTAAAAAATTTTACTGTTAAAATCAAAATCTGTCAAAGAAACTTTATGATTCCTTCATTTTGCTTGAATAATTGTGCCAGTATTCTTATTAAACAGTGAGGATAAAGGCCACTAAACCAGGAATTAGTATATTGGAGAGATAGGACATCAGCAAACTTAGAAGACAATACTAACACCAGAGTAGTAGTAAAAAATACGAGAGAGAGAGAGAGAGAGAGAGAGAGAGAGAGAGAGAGAGAGAGAGAGAGAGAGAGAGAGAGAGAGAGAGAGAGAGAGAGAGAGAGGGAGAGAGAGATGTACTATACAATGTAAAACTTACCCGGCCACCTTTATTGTCCAGTAGCATTGACCCACCAGCCCGCCCATACGTTTACAGTAGCATTGACACACCCGCCCGCCAATATGTTTACAGTAGCATTGACCCACCCGTCCGCCCATTCGTTTACAGTAGTATTGACCCTCCCGCCTGCCCATACATTTACAGTAGTATTATAGTGGGTGGGTCTTTTTTTTACCGCAGGATGACAAGAAGTTGGGAAGAAGTATTCCATTTTAAAACTCTACAACGTAAAACACTAAATTAATAGAATTTAATAGTAAAAATTTAATTTAATGTCCATATTTAATGATGTTTAAATGGCATCATTGTGGATGGGCAATTTCCTCTAGTAGTAGTGGATAGTTCATTCCTCTGGACGTTGAATGCTACTGACCCAACTACACATACACGTACCATGGGTATTTGCCGCCCCACCCACCTTTACACGTACAGTGGTATAGACCCACCTGCCCACTCATACACGTAGAGTGGTACTGATCCACCCGCCCACCCATACAAGTACAGTAGTATTAACCCACCTGCCCACCCATTCACGTACAGTGGTATTACTCACTCAATATCACTGTACGGGTATGAGTGCGTGGGTTGGTCAATACCATTGTACGTGTTGAGGTGGGTGGGAGGAACAATACTACTTCCACTACGTGAATGGGTGGGTGGGTGGGTCAATAGCGCTGTACGTGTTGGGGTGGGTGGGGGTGTACTCTCTCTCTCTCTCTCTCTCTCTCTCTCTCTCTCTCTCTCTCTCTCTCTCTCTCTCTCTCTCTCTCTCTCTCTCTCTCTCTCTCTCTCTCTCTCTCTCGTGACAATGTGATTCTGTTGTATATTTCTACTACTCTGGTGTTAGTGAATTTGTCTTCTAAGGTAAGTTTGCTGAGGTCATATCTCTTCGATATACTAATTATTAAAAAGCTAAGATTTTTTGTAGCTCTAAAATTTTTGTATGTTTCAATGATATGACAGTGTGTCTTCCATTAATTAACTGTTTTAAGTAAAACTCAAAGATAAAGTGAAATAAAACTCATAAGGTTTATTAAAATGCCAGTGATAATATTTTAATCAGATTGTTTGGAAATGTAGATATATATTTTTACTGACCAAATTCATTCTAGATGTGTATTTCATATAGATTTCTCTTTTGCATTCAATATATAAAATGTTAAATAATTTTCTTTTATAGTTTACATTTTAATTTAGGATGAATTTGCATTGTTTTTTAAAAACTTGAATTTTATGTTAATAATGAATTCTAGAGTCAAATGTTGGCAGCACTGAATGTAAGTTAGATATACAGAACTAGAGGCCACACCTGAGAATTTGTTACAGGGCTATAAAGTGCAGCGTATAGATGCCTGCGGATGAGCAGACACTTTGAGGACTTTGGTGAGTATCGTAGAACACAGTTAATTTATTTTGTAGTCTGCAATAGAAGAAATTATAATTTATCTGGAAATGTATTACAATTTGAATATATGTTTTGTAGTAACTTATTTACGAGGGTTTCTTATGTAGAGAGTCCTAAAACATGTGTAAAATATCATTTAAAAAAAACATACACAAAATACCTTTTGGGTTTGTAAACCGACAATAAGTTTATAATTGAATTGATTATTTAAGAGTAGATCTGGAAAGTAACATTTTTATGATTTTTTTAAAGTTTATTATTTTAGGGTGCAGTAAATTTTACTTCAACATTTCAGTTGATGTTTGGAAAGTATCTTTTTAAACACATATTTTTTTAACATATAAACGTATGTCAATCTAAACCAGCACTTTCAATGTCATTAAATTGTAACACATGCTTATAATTAAGATAACCTGCTGATAATTTTATTTTTGTAAATTAGATTCAAAAACATTTAGCGATTTGGAATTTATTTCGTAAAGAATTTCTTTGTCAAATTGTTTAATTTAGTTTGTTTTAAAAAACATTTCTTGTACCTTATATTTAAGCTTTTGTAAATGGTCAGAGATGTGCATTTCTTAAAAGATATTTGTTCGTAGATACACTACATAACTGTATAGCAGACCATAATCAATATACACGTTTGTGTAATGTGAATGTAACAGTACATGTACATGATGAAACACTACATAACTGTATAGCAGACCTTAATCAATATACACGTTTGTGTAATGTGAATGTAACAGTACATGTACATGATGAAACACTACATAACTGTATAGCAGACCTTAATCAATATACACGTTTGTGTAATGTGAATGTAACAGTACATGTACATGATGAAACACTACATAACTGTATAGCAGACCTTAATCAATATACACACGTTTGTGTAATGTGAATGTAACAGTACATGTATATGATGAAACACTACATAACTGTATAGCAGACCTTAATCAATATACACATGTTGGTGTAATGTGAATGTAACAGTACATGTACATGATGAAACACTACATAACTGTATAGCAGACCTTAATTAATATACACGTTTGTGTAATGTGAATGTAACAGTACATGTACATGATGAAACACTACATAACTGTATAGCAGACCATAATCAATATACACATGTTGGTGTAATGTGAATGTAACAGTACATGTACATGATGAAACACTACATAACTGTATAGCAGACCTTAATCAATATACACGTTTGTGTAATGTGAATGTAACAGTACATGTACATGATGAAACACTACATAACTGTATAGCAGACCTTAATCAATATACACGTTTGTGTAATGTGAATGTAACAGTACATGTACATGATGAAACACTACATAACTGTATAGCAGACCTTAATCAATATACACACGTTTGTGTAATGTGAATGTAACAGTACATGTACATGATGAAACACTACATAACTGTATAGCAGACCTTAATCAATATACACACGTTTGTGTAATGTGAATGTAACAGTACATGTACATGATGAAACACTACATAACTGTATAGCAGACCTTAATCAATATACACACGTTTGTGTAATGTGAATGTAAGAGTACATGTACATGATGAAACACTACATAACTGTATAGCAGACCTTAATCAATATACACATGTTGGTGTAATGTGAATGTAACAGTACATGTACATGATGAAACACTACATAACTGTATAGCAGACCTTAATCAATATACACATGTTGGTGTAATGTGAATGTAACAGTACATGTACATGATGAAACACTACATAACTGTATAGCAGACCTTAATCAATATACACATGTTGGTGTAATGTGAATGTAACAGTACATGTACATGATGAAACAATACATAACTGTATAGCAGACCTTAATCAATATACACATGTTGGTGTAATGTGAATGTAACAGTACATGTACATGATGAAACACTACATAACTGTATAGCAGACCTTAATCAATATACACATGTTGGTGTAATGTGAATGTAACAGTACATGTACATGATGAAACACTACATAACTGTATAGCAGACCTTAATCAATATACACATGTTGGTGTAATGTGAATGTAACAGTACATGTACATGATGAAACGCTACATAACTGTATAGCAGACCTTAATCAATATACACATGTTGGTGTAATGTGAATGTAACAGTACATGTACATGATGAAACACTACATAACTGTATAGCAGACCTTAATCAATATACACATGTTGGTGTAATGTGAATGTAACAGTACATGTACATGATGAAACACTACATAACTGTATAGCAGACCTTAATCAATATACACGTTTGTGTAATGTGAATGTAACAGTACATGTACATGATGAAACACTACATAACTGTATAGCAGACCTTAATCAATATACACATGTTGGTGTAATGTGAATGTAACAGTACATGTACATGATGAAACAATACATAACTGTATAGCAGACCTTAATCAATATACACATGTTGGTGTAATGTGAATGTAACAGTACATGTACATGATGAAACACTACATAACTGTATAGCAGACCATAATCAATATACACGTTTGTGTAATGTGAATGTAACAGTACATGTACATGATGAAACAATACATAACTGTATAGCAGACCTTAATCAATATACACGTTTGTGTAATGTGAATGTAACAGTACATGTACATGATGAAACACTACATAACTGTATAGCAGACCTTAATCAATATACACATGTTGGTGTAATGTGAATGTAACAGTACATGTACATGATGAAACAATACATAACTGTATAGCAGACCTTAATCAATATACACATGTTGGTGTAATGTGAATGTAACAGTACATGTACATGATGAAACACTACATAACTGTATAGCAGACCTTAATCAATATACACATGTTGGTGTAATGTGAATGTAACAGTACATGTACATGATGAAACAATACATAACTGTATAGCAGACCTTAATCAATATACACATGTTGGTGTAATGTGAATGTAACAGTACATGTACATGATGAAACACTACATAACTGTATAGCAGACCTTAATCAATATACATATGTTGGTGTAATGTGAATGTAACAGTACATGTACATGATGAAACACTACATAACTGTATAGCAGACCTTAATCAATATACACATGTTGGTGTAATGTGAATGTAACAGTACATGTACATGATGAAACACTACATAACTGTATAGCAGACCTTAATCAATATACATATGTTGGTGTAATGTGAATGTAACAGTACATGTACATGATGAAACACTACATAACTGTATAGCAGACCTTAATCAATATACACATGTTGGTGTAATGTGAATGTAACAGTACATGTACATGATGAAACACTACATAACTGTATAGCAGACCTTAATCAATATACATATGTTGGTGTAATGTGAATGTAACAGTACATGTACATGATGAAACACTACATAACTGTATAGCAGACCTTAATCAATATACACATGTTGGTGTAATGTGAATGTAACAGTACATGTACATGATGAAACACTACATAACTGTATAGCAGACCTTAATCAATATACACATGTTGGTGTAATGTGAATGTAATAGTACATGTACATGATGATACACTACATAACTATATAGCAGACCATAATCAATATACACATGTTGGTGTAATGTGAATGTAACAGTACATGTACATGATGAAACACTACATAACTGTATAGCAGACCTTAATCAATATACACATGTTGGTGTAATGTGAATGTAACAGTACATGTACATGATGATACACTACATAACTATATAGCAGACCATAATCAATATACACATGTTGGTGTAATGTGAATGTAACAGTACATGTACATGATGAAACACTACATAACTGTATAGCAGACCTTAATCAATATACACATGTTGGTGTAATGTGAATGTAACAGTACATGTACATGATGAAACACTACATAACTGTATAGCAGACCATAATCAATATACATATGTTGGTGTAATGTGAATGTAACAGTACATGTACATGATGAAACACTGCATAACTGTATAGCAGACCATAATCAATATACACATGTTGGTGTAATGTGAATGTAACAGTACATGTACATGATGAAACACTACATAACTGTATAGCAGACCATAATCAATATACACGTTTGTGTAATGTGAATGTAACAGTACATGTACATGATGATACACTACATAACTGTATAGCAGACCTTAATCAATATACACATGTTGGTGTAATGTGAATGTAACAGTACATGTACATGATGAAACACTACATAACTGTATAGCAGACCTTAATCAATATACACATGTTGGTGTAATGTGAATGTAACAGTACATGTACACACTACTCCTTCATTTTTCCTCATTTTACAAATTAGAGAATTGTTTGAAAGAAGACTTTGAGATATGTAATTATTTCAACCACAGCAAAAATAGTAAACATGGTTCTACAAGTAAAGAAGATTATTATAGGATAATTCAGCTATCATAAGAACATGAATCTTTTAGGGCTAACTTCTAGGTAATTCCATGATATATCCTGAACCGATTAATTTTGTAATGAATCTCTTTTGTATTTAGAGGTTCATGAAATTACATAATAATTATAATGTACTGTAGAGTTGTCAATGTTTTATACTAAAGCAATACTACATAAATTTACTGTTCTCGTCTAGTGATCTTTTAGTATAACATTCTTTGAAATGGGAATTTTAAATGGAACTTTTTAATTTGTCTTCTTAACATCCCTCACCATATGAATATCTCTCATATCCAATGGATCAGATCATATTTATCTAGTTCTACTTTTGTTCTCATTCCTTTGTCCTTAACTGTTTCTCTAACCCTTGATCTGAAGCAATAGACTTCCTCAAAATGGCTGACTGATTTGTTTTGCAATATATAAATCTGTTTATTTGTAAAATAAAATGCTAAAAGTGAATATTTTATTTCCTGTAAAATATGTGTTATACGCCAGGGGTAAATTTTAGCTCCTTAGTTACTTATACATTAGATTTTTTCAATGCAGAGGATTCAAATCTGGGAAAGAAGGAAGTAAACGAAGTAACTTAATACTCACAACTTGCATAGTACGAGGGTCGTCTCAAAAGTAAGTTACACTATTTTTTTAAAGCCGTTCTGTTGGCGCCAGAAGTCTGGGAGTCGCGGAGTATTTGCCTCTGGGCGTAGTGGCAGCACTGTAAAATTCCTATGCGCGTGCGTCGATCGATCGGCCAGTCAGACTACAGGCAATATGGAGACACCACTTGTTCCTACCGCCGATTGTGAAATTCGCGCTATTATTCGTTTTTTAACAGCAAAAAATAAAACTGCTACTGAAATTCATCATGAGTTGTGTAGTGTTTATGGTGAAGGTGTGATGTCAAGGCCAATGGTATCTCGTTGGCGTCAATCATTCATTGAAGGACGGACAACACTGCATGATGAACAACGAAGCGGCCGCCCCTCCACTTCTCGCGCGGCAACTGTTGTTGAAGATGTCAGAAAGGTCATTGACACCGATCGGCGCCTGACTCTTGACGAAATCCTTTGTCAACTGCCTTCTAATGTGGAAATAAGCTGTGCATCACTCCACAGGATTATTTCTGATGATCTTCATCTGTCAAAAGTGTGTGCAAGGTGGGTTCCACGCCTTCTCACAGAACAGCACAAAGAGCAGAGAGTTGATGCTGCTTTGCAATTTCAACAATTTTTCGATGATGAAGGAGACAATTTATTCGATCGAATAGTGACTGGGGATGAGACCTGGATCCATCATTGGACGCCTGAATCGAAAAGACAGAGTATGGTATGGAAAGGAAAGGACGAACCAACACCAAAAAAAGCGAAAGTTGTGGAATCCGCTGGAAAAATCATGGCGACGGTTTTTTGGGACAACAAAGGTGTGTTATTGATCGACTACCTTCCTCGTGGGACTACAATAACAGCAGCACGGTATTGTGAACTTTTGGAACAACTGAGAAGAGCAATCCAGAACAAAAGAAGAGGAAAGTTGACGAAAAAAGTTTTTTTGTTCCATGACAACGCTCGCCCACATGCTGCTCGTCAGACCCAAGACCTGCTCACAGATTTTCGATGGGATGTTTTTGGACATCCACCCTACTCCCCCGACCTTGCACCAAGTGACTTTCATCTTTTCCCACACCTCAAACAACATCTTGGAGGTCGGCGCATCGCAAATGACGATGAGCTGAAAGAAGAGGTTGAGAGTTGGCTAAGCAATATGGCGGCAGAATGGTATGATGAGGGACTGAAAAAACTGTTACCACGTTACCAAAAATGTTTAGAAAATCATGGAAATTATGTAGAAAAATAAGGTTAACTTGTACTTTTCAAAATATATCATTTAAAATATTTTCTGATGTTTTTTATACTTTTAATAAAATAGTGTAACTTACTTTTGAGACAACTCTCGTAAAATATTTTGTTATGAACAAACATTTAAGCTTAATTACAAAGAACATAACTCTGTCCTTTCAAACAAAACAAAATAAAGCTAAAATTAATTTATATTAATAACTAAAGTATAATAAACAAATTTGAATTACTAAATTTATAGGTCTAAATGTTTTAATACTGAAGCTAAGGATCAAAATTTAGAACAGTTGAAAAACCTCAGGAATCTAAATGCTGAAAGAATGTATTAGCTTCAAAACTTAACCTCTACAGGCATGTTCATTCAATGTTGCATGTGGCATTTGTGAGTATTATGGTACACCTACACAAGTCCAAATAACATCCCGAAGCTTTAAAAAATGGCCCTAATAAAAATCTTAAATTTCCATTTTGAGGATTCAGCAATTCACCTGTATTAGATAAATATTTTAACACTGCAGATCAATTATATTTATAAATGAATTTTAAAAATAATCAGAGCAATTAATGAAACTCGGTCAAACCCATACATACAATAAAAATGAAATATTATTAGACTTGGATTATTATTTTAAAAATAAAAACATAATTATTCTGGAATACAATGTATAAAATATTCATAAAACCTTAAAGGAATTAATGATGCTGTAACATTAAAAACAGAGTTAATTAAATGTCTAAGTAAAAACAATTTGTATTCGTTAGAAGAATTTTATACTATGCCCAACATATTTGTATAGACTAACGCTATAAAGAATTTCATTCACTTTACTATCATTCTGTTTATTATTGTTTGTTAAACTACACGACATATGAAAAAAGAAAAATACTAAATGTAATACCTATTTTTCAGCCCTTTCCAGGGGTAGTAGACTTTTGCGAACCATCCCATTATAGCCAAAATATACTAAATTTAGTGTGAAATAAAAATTGTTGTTTTATTTGATAAGTTCGAATTTTTTATCATAATGAAATGACACTAGTAAAAATGCTATTGCAATTTTTGGATATTAAATATATAAACTGCAAAAGTACAAAAAATATACTGCAACTAATCTGTTATAAATGGAAAATATTACTTTGTTTCTGTAAAAAATTTGTATATATTTTTCAAATAAATAAAAATAAAATTTTAGCCATAAAATAATGAATTACTGTAACATTGGTTACAAAAAGCTAAATTTGTACGCGTACTATCATAATTTGTTACAACACCCTTATCAAAAATGTACTATTTTAGCTAAAAGAAAAAAATTAACACATCCAAATATCGTGAAAATACAATCATTTTGGCAAAGTATTGAATATACATTGAATACATTTTGCCAATGTATATTCAAACATTCAATATTCATATTCATACACTTTTCAGTTAATCATAGCTCCAATGAATAACTTAATTTGGTGCAATATAAAAATCACTCTTCCTGACTTAAACTAACGAATAATCTTATGTATTTACATTTAATACTAAAATTATTAATCAAAACATACCTCAAAAATAATATTATTGAATAGTTATTTACTGAATAAACACCTAAAACAGCAAATAATGCCCCTAACAGTAATGATGGCAAAACAAGGAGTTACTAAGACAAATATTGTGATTCGTTAACTCCTCTTAAAACAATATAACCTGACATGGCCAACAGATGGTACAATTCGGTTCATTTGTTTCCCAGCAGTGATTAATTGAAAATGCCAAATTTGACTGAAGTAAATCAAGTTTCATAGAAAAAACCTCCTGAATTAACACTTTTATTCAGCCTGATTTGACGTAAGTAAATATAATTTCTGCTGGGACACGACTTATGTCTTCTCCAGATTCATATTTAATTTTTAGCACATAGCATGTGTACTGTAACCAGATCTAAGGTTAATAACCTCCATATATTCAAACCTCATCCCAACTGACTTGTGTCTTTACTATATTTATTTTGTACTATCTTTTCATCCTTAATACTTCATTTTTGTGGCCTTCAACTTCTTGCCTAAATGTCATTATTACTAATCTGTTGTACAGGGCTTTTTGCATTTCTGTGGTATTATTTTCTCACTAGTAAAGTTGTTTGTTCTATATTTATTGATAGTTCTTTCAGATACCTTTCTTTGAAACATGTAATAAATGAATGTTTTGTTATATTTAGATAATTAATACTCTTTGTATTTAAGAGAAGTTATATGTTTCCCACATTACTTCTGTACAGTATATATTTTGTAAATACTTGGTGTAACATTGAATGGCCTGTGCAGGACCAACTGCAGGTGGCAGCACCAGTTAACAGTGGCATGGGCATGACTCTGCTTCAGAAGATGGGCTGGCGACCAGGTGAGGGGCTTGGAAAGAACAAGGAGGGTGCTCTGCAACCCCTCCTACTTGAAGTTAAAACTGACAAGAAAGGTAAGTTCTTGTCTTATTGTCAATGTTTATTTTGTTTGTTAAGAGTTGTACTTTTTTAACCTTACTTAGCCTATTTGTACTTATATTGTATTAAACCTGCTAAATATTTTCCTTTGTTGTAAATTGTAATGTTAATTTTGTATAATGGGCTATGTAACTACTGTGTACATGGGTTGTTATGCAATTTAGAATTAGAAAGTGCTCTTAAAAGGGTAAAACAACTAAAACCTAGCCTAGAAGTTGGAAAAAGGTAATCTTACTAGCTTTTGTTGATGTGAAATTATTGGCAGAGGATGCAAATGGGTTGAAAAGAGTTCTTGCAGAAACTCTTATAAAAGAAGCAAAAGAATTAGTAATATTAAACGTACCTTCTAGCGTTCCTTATTGCTTTTGAATTGCGACATATTTCGTCAACACAGTGACATCTTCAGGCATCTGCTATGTAGCTTTTTCTTGAATGTAAATACAAAACTGTTATCACACATAATATGAATAAATGATTAAACATAGTTGATTTCGTCGTTATTGTGTATTTTGCCTCGTGACGTCACTGCTCCCTTCCACCTGTATTGCAGTGTCGAACAATACATTTCCTTGGGTGTTGACTTTATCTTTCAGAACATTATCTGGTTTACGCATTATTGCCTTATAAGTTTTTGCCTTGTAAATTTTATGATTTTCGTGTGTGGACATTAAATAACATTTCTTGCACTTGTGTATTATTTGTAAGTTGTCTTAGATGGAATTATAATTATGTCCACACTGTATTATATGTTCTGCATAGTTCGACTTTTGGGTAACAGTTCTTTTAGGAAGGTGAAAAATATGAATAAAAATATATATTTTTATATTTATATATAATACATAAAAAAATATATATGAACATTTCATATTTTCATTTTCTTCACAGAGCCAAAATGCACCATGACAATGAAATCAACTGTGTTTACTCATTTAAATATAATATGTGTAATAACTGTTTTGTATTAACATTCAAGAAAAAGCTACATAGCAGATGCCTGAAGATGTCAGTGTGCTGACAACACACGATGCGATTCAACAGCAATAAGGAACGCCAGAAGGTAAGTTTAATATTATTAATAGTCGATGTTCCAGTAGTAGGAAATGAACTCCAAAAGAATTAGATTAAGAAATTAGTGAGGAAAAGACAAAATATGTAATAGTTGGAAGACACTTGGAAGACTTTGATGCTGATAACTCTTTAAAAGTTAGAAATTATACATTTGAAAGGGTTACAGAGTTCAAGTACTTAAGAATGACCAAAGAACAGGAAAATAGAGAGGAAATAGAGATAAATGCCAGATTATTACTTGGAAAGAACTGTTATTGGGCCCTTAAATCCTTGTTGCTATCAAGGAAAACAAAATCAAAACTGTATAAGACTATAATATAACTGGTAGTACTTTACGGATCTGAAGCCTGGACATTAACAGAGTCAAGAGAAGAAAATAATAGTCTTTTGAGAATAAAATATTAAGAAGCATCTACAGTCCCATTAATGAAAATGGTGTGTGGAGAATCAGGAGAAACAAAGATCTTAGGAACTGTATAAAGACATGGATGTAATAGCCCAATTAAAAAGTAGGGTGTTGAGATGGGCTGGTCATGTAAAGAGAAGAGGAGACTCAATGCTCAAAATGGTATCAGAGAGGCTACCTTGAGGAAGGTGATCTCTGGGATGAACTCGTCTAAGATGGAAGGACCAAGTGAGGAAGGGCACAGAAAAGTTGAGAGCAGAGGCAGAATGGATGGAAGATAGAGTAAGATGGCTACACGTTGTTGGTGAGGCCAAAAACATACTGAGGTTTGAGTGGCCTTATAGGTAAGTGTACTGGTTGTTGCGCATATTTAGAGGGACAAATGAAGCATGTGTCATATGGTAAGTTGCATTATAGGAGAATGTTTTATTGGTTTCAGAGTAGCGTCAATGAGCTCTACAAGCAAAGTAATATAATGGAAATGTCCTCCATCATTGTAATCCATAGCAGAGAACTTCGTCCTTAATTTACCCTACAAATTGAAAAATTCAGACTGGGAGAAAAATTATACCATACGATTTAATATAATTTGGTTGCAGTCCACTTTAATTATAATATTTTTGTTACTATCTTGTTAAAAAAAAAAAAAAACTCAGATACTTGTCACGTAAAACCTACTTCAAATTTTCTGTCAGTTTGTTTTTTTAACTCATTACAGATCACAATAGTGTGCCCGGGCCTAAACGATATGACCGAACGTAAGGACTAAACTCCCCAAACTAATATAAAGTAGTCGTGACAACAGTGAACAGGAACTGGTAACAAAGATAAGATAAGGAGACAAACAGGTAAGCGCCTCAAAACATATGGGTGCATTGTAACAGCAATAACATTGACTCCTAGGGCCAAGTGACGCAACTGTAAACAACAAGTGCCGCGACGTCAACGACACATCGTTGAGCTATCGGCGCAGAATGTGAAGGCCACTGCTTTGATCTGCAATGGGTTAATTAGTAGTTGGAATATTTGTAAATTAGACCACATGGGATGTGTGGATTCTCTAAATAATAGTTATTTAATTGAAAACAGTGCAATATTACCAAAACCAGCTAAATAGGTCCATCACCAGTTTGTGATGGATGAGGAACAGTTTATAACCGTATTAGACTTTTTTCCTTATCTAATTCAAACAAATATAACACAAAAGTGTTACTGAAATTAATATGGTTAACTCATGTATACATTAATGTAAATTGTTTGTGGCAGGGCTGGTGGCCCAGGAGGAGTTGCCAACCAGACAGCCGCACCAGATCATACGACGGACACAGAGGAGTCTTGAAGGTTTGACATATTTCAGTCTTTAATATTATACACATTTAAAAATTTAATTTTATCAATAATTATTCCTTTTTTTTACATACACGTTATCTTATCCTTATCTCATGTTGAACTATCATTTTTTTTACAAAAAGCATCAAAGGCAGTATGTAAAAAAAGTATCTTATATTCATTATATTTATCTTGTATAGTCAATATAAGAAAAATTGATTATATTAAAATAAAGTGCAATACCACTTGACATGTCTGAGTAGGCGGGTGGGTCCAATACCACTGTACGCTCATGGGTCGATACCACTGTAAACTCATGGGTAGGCTGGTGGGTCAATACCACTGTATGCTTAAAGGTAGGCTGGTAGGTTAATACCATTGTACGCTCATGTGTCAATACCACTGTACGTGTGTGGGTGGGCTGGTGGGTCTTTACTACTGTACACTCATGGGTAGGCTGGTGGGTCAATACCACTGTATGTGTGTGGGTTGGCTAGTGGGTCGATACCACTGTACGCTCATGGGTAGGCTGGTGGGTCAATAACACTGTACGTGTGTGGGTGGGCTGGTGGGTACACTAAACTGAATTATTTAGGTCAGCTATAATAGTATTCTGTAATAGCTGAGAACAGTAGTAATAGTTAAGTATTTGACTTGTCACATCACTATTTACAACTAACTATAAATAGAAAACTCCCTAAATATTACAGAACTAAACTAATACAACTGCCTATTTAATTATGGTTTGCAACTACAGTTAAATGGTAGTAGAATAGATAAAAACAAACTATATCTCAGTTAGCCTCTAGCTTAACACAAGAAGAAACGAAAAGGTGAAACACATCATGGGATAAATTGAAACCAAAACATTTACTTGCTTTCCATGTTTTTAGCTTCAATTGAGAAGTTCTGAGCTAATCTTAACTATCATTTTATTTATTTTACCTTCATAGTATAAATAGAGGACATCCCGCTAGATATTGGTAAAAATTATGAAATTTAAGTGTGGGTTGATTTTTACATCAAATTAAATACCCTTTTTATTTAAACGCTTCAAAAGTACTAAATGTACTAAGTACAAAATGACGGACTCAAAATTTGAGAAATGCTTAATTTAGCAAAACTTGAACTTTTTTAGCAAATATTGCATTCTCTGAGGAGGCTTTTGTTATGAAACAGTAAACTGACACAACTGCCGCTGCTGGAGCAATTTTATATTAGATGGTTGAAAAACATACACAGCATCTACAGAGGGTACATGTCAATCTTTGTCAAGGGAAGTGTATTTAGCATTGCTACAGAACGATTCCTGCAGTCAAATGTGGTTCAATTGGAAATTAAAAAACTTTTTATTTCAGCAAGATGAAACCTGCCACATTAAGGCTTAGATCATTAGACAGTTTTTGGATCCACGTCTTTTCTCAAATGTGTATTTAGTCCAGTCACTGAAGGTGAAAACAAGGTAAAACCTCCGAAAGTTTTCAAGAAAGACCAAATTTTCTGAACAATTGAAATTAAGCTCGTCTTACCTTCTACTTCAAAAGTTATATAAGTGCAAGTTGCGCTTTTTGCTTTAAGGGGTAAAAACCCCTTATTGTTATATATGCTAAAAGAATGTTTTTAAACATTGTATAGGATATAGTTGTATTAAGATATGTTAAATAGCCTTTTAACTTATGTTAATAGCTATATTTATGTTAATACCCTTAAAAACTAACACTTTTATTACAATTTCGACAAAAACAATTTCTTTCTTTCTTTAAAGTTGTATGATATATTTATCTTAAAATTAGGGGTTGCGAGCAGTGATTTTTGAGTTCGAGTCGAGTAGTTGGCATTGTTTTCGAGTATCGAGTATTTTCGAGCGAGTATTTACAGAAGGATTTCCTGTTCACCCAAGACAACTGTAAAAGGCAGACACCATCCTAAGCCTATGTTAAGTTGTGCCAGATTCGTAAATATATACATCTAAACTGAACACAATAATTTTGATTTGTTGTTTGTAACTGTAACATTTGATAAATAAAACTTGTGACTTCCTGCCTTCCTATATGTTTATGTGGCATTATTTTGTTTAACCTTTTTCCTTTTTTCAGAACTAATATTATGTAAGAAATTAAGAAAGTATATTATTAATTGAAACAACGTGGATTATAAAGATTTAATCTGTTCACTCATATCACAGATCAGATTTTCTATGCAAGCCAATTATACTGTTTCACAGCCGGCCGATATGTTTATCTGGTGGTTCAGTTCAAAGTGTACCGCGAAAACGTAGTGAAGCTTGTTGGCAAAAGCTGCATCCAACCAAACTGATGCTAAAATTCAGGCATTATCGCCAAATGCAGTCATTTGCTTTCAGAATTGCCTCCTCTCAACAAAAAATTGATTGTGTACACGCCAAGAAGAGTGGATCTGTATTCTGTGGGAATTTAATTCAGTAATAACAAGGTTACAACTAACAGGAAATAAGCTGTGAATTATATAATCAAATTTTAAAATCTGGATGACAAAGACTGTGTAGTTCAATCGATTGATAATAATAACTAAACAGGTTTACTAAAAATAAATTTTAAAGTCGCTTAGGATGATCATAGTTTTTAAATTATGATCGGTAATGAAATTTGTGCAACTTGAAACTATTTCGATACATGAGGCTATACTGAACAACAGATCAATAATTATTTTATAAAGAGAAATTCATGAAAATCTGGTGTAATCGAATGAAAACCATAGACGTAGTCGGCTAATATAATAGGTTTAGCCGATATTGGCGACGAGAAGCAGTCTGAAATATAAACTTATGAATAAAAAATGAGACGTTTGGTAAGGCTTTGGTTCAATAAAAATTATTTTCCGAATCTCTAAATTCGTCCTATTTTGTTTAGAAAAGGTCTGCCAACATATTTCTCCCTCACTTGGGTTGATTCGTGATTGTTTTGCAGTTTACATCGACATCGATGTCAATGTGAACAGGGAACAGTTCAGTGAGTTTATGAATCAAAATTATCGTACTTTACCACCTTTTATACTCCAACTGTGTTATTGTTTAACCTAGTCAGGAAACCGTTCAACAAATTGACAGGAAAAAATATCGTATGCGCAAATATTACACACAGTTTTGGCGATCTAAGGTGTTTACGGAATAATAATTAATAGACGTTTGCCACGGCTATATATATATATATATTTATTTGACGGAAAATAGATCAATAATGTTGTGTCACAAGCTGCTAGAACGCCATTACCGTATTTTATATGACACGATACGGTATTTTCTTACGTCAAATCATTGGACGATTCCCTGCTCAGATTAAAAAAACAAAACGGACCTCAATCGACTCGCAAGAAATATACGTTAATTTCAGTTCCGAAAAGGAGCTGAATGGTTCTTTGTACGACGTATACTACAACCGAGATGAACTTTCGCCTAGAAAAGATGGGAAGTTCGATTTTTGGGATCTAAAGTGACCCATTCTCGGTACCCTTTTGACTGAGCGGGATTATTGATATGATCGAAAATATGCATAATTTCTATGGCGTACAGACCATTAGATTTGTATCAGTAACAGGTCTTTTTGAGCATCTTGAACCGGATCTCTCGTCCACTTTCTTGGGTCATAAAGACACTAACCAGCACTTCTGTTTTATTTACGCTATTTTAGGTTAGGTTACAAGTGACTAGTAGACTCGGACAACCAACATGTGTGATCGCTTCCTTCCCAGCTCTGTTGTTCACTTTGAATTGAACTAGTTTAAATCATAATGAACGAACTTGTTCACTACGTCGACTAGTTCATTTGACTGTCGTTGTGTACTACGTATTCTTAGGCGTATTGTTTAGTTCATAATTACGCGTACCAAACTGTTAACGTATGATTAAGGGTAAAATAAAACACAAACACACATTTTTTATTCATAACTTATAAAACTGTTTACTCTTAAAACTAAATTAAGATGTAAATCTTATATTTTGTGAAATACAACTACTCGATCGAACTTTGAGTAGTTTCGGAAGCTTCAAGCCAAGTTCGAGCTATAAAATACTCGATCAAATACTCGAAGTTTCAAGTAATTTTTTTTATTATAGGACCTAATTAATGACCCTTTGAGATGTTACTACCCTTACAAAATACTCTTTTCATTAAACTTTTGACAAAAAAGTATTTAGCCCTACTTGTGGTGGCTTGCTTATTTCTGTCAATTAAGTTCATGCGCTAAGCGGTGACCTGCCACGATTGGTTTTTTTGAACCTGGACCTAACCAATTGAACATGAATTTTGCTTTTAGGGGCAGTGGAGCCCATAAACACAGTCTTTTCTAAATTCTAATGGTATATTAGTAATTAATTTGAAGAATACATTTATTTTTTTTAATTTGACTTCCCATTTGAGTTTATTAGTTTAACATTACCCAATCTTGGGTTTTGGAGCATATTTTTTATGTGGGGGTAGAGCTCTTAAACATTGTCACTTCCAAAATACAACGATGTAATGGGATTCGGGAGAAAAATATCTATAGTTTGATACCCCAATAGGGCGGTTTATATTAATATTACCCTATTTTTGTTTTCGGAATTTTTTTTGGCACATGCCTATTATTAACTGCCCTTTTCAAAATCTGATTGTATATTTGGATTCAAGAGAAATAGCTTTAATTTGATACCCCACTTGAGTAGGTAACATCAGTATCAAACAATTTTTTCAGGCTGAAATTCATATATAAGGTGCGTGTTTGTTACGTGTGTAGAACTGTGAAGGTTTTAAACTTTTACTTGAGATTTTCCTCAAATTAGGTTAGAAATGCTCCTTTTTTGTGATTTTCCCATAAGAAATATATTGGGTCTGTTTTGGGAGTGAAAAAAGGTACCATTTTGGAACAACGAAGAATTTTTCAAAATCCCTTCTTATTGCACACCTACAATATAGGACCAATCATCATAAACAATTTCAGCCTCGGAGGTTTAGTGGTTTTTGAGAAACAGTGATCAGTGAGTGAGTCAGTGGTATAAGGCTTTTATATACAGTATATAGATTGAAAAACAAACTGACCCTGCTCAATTGGTGCTACATCAAGTGGTTATATATCTACATGAAGTGTAGATATAAATATGGAAGTAACTTTATCAATATTAATTTAATAAAGATTTATTAATTTTATACAGTATTATTGTTTTATTTTGTAAATTTTGTATATGTGTATCAAAGTTAAATAATTGATTTTTTAGTATAACGGTTTCCATGGTAATGAATTTTGTGATTTATACTACACACCGATAATGTAACACACATTTTTTATTTAACACGTTCGCTGCTGGCCACTGTCCGGACAGTGGTCGTCGCCGCAACCTGCGTGCACAGCACTGTCCGGACAGGGTCCTGTCAAACAAAGAGAGATTACTCATTGTGCCGTTAGAGCTCGGTAGAACCGATTAAAACGTTTCCACGTCCTATTAGATAGTTGTGCTTCGATTTGGCAGGTTTCATTTCTGGGATTTACTTGGTATTTGTTGTTACTAAGTTTAAGTTTAATTTTTCAAAAAATATTTTAGCACACAGGTAACAACTCGATTTTTTAATACCGCAGCGAACGTGTTAAGTACATATTCTCTTAAGTACATATTCTCTTATATTTGATATTTCCCTTGGTATCATCGGTATCTTGAGAAAAGCTCATATGTAACAAATAAAAGAAAGAGCACTCCAAAATTTCAAATTTTCAGAAAAATGTATACATCTTGATAATTTTCGGAGGTGAACCCCTTTAATGACTGGACTAATTAGTAGAAGAGTAAGAATACTACTAACTCTTTTTGTTTGTTGTATGTTGTTTGTTTGTACAGTCAGTTGTTTGTTTGTACAGCTGAGTCTAAATATTACAAGCCTTCTATTGGTTCACCTAATAAACAGCTGTTTTTAAACATTGATAAAATGAGAACTGTCATAATTTAAATAATCATAAGTAAAAATACATATACTGTATTATAGAGAGATATATAAAAACAACAATAAAATAAATAAATTGACTTATTTCACTGGACAAATACAAATGTACCTGCTTCTTGAAGTAGTATTACATGCTAATACAATAGTATATTAATATAAAGATGGACTAAAATAATATAATTATTATTCATCTATGCAGTTTGTTGTGAACTTGTTGATAACTATAAATTATTATAAAACGTCATAATAATAAATAAATTGACATTGTTGAGTACAGTGATTCAACTTTTATGTGGATATACAAAACTAATAGGTGGTAATACCTTACATTTAAACTACACTATGACAATAAAGAAAAGTAAATTCGCTGTAGGTGATAAAGTATTTGGAAAAATAAAGGGGTACCCAAACTGGCCAGCTAAAATTGATTGTATCGAAGCTTTTGGTGCAAAACTTGTTAAATACAAGGTGACATTTTATGAAACAGGAGAAACTGCAATTTTAAAGGAAGGAGACATATGTAATTATAATGAAAACAAGGCATTATATGGTAAATTAAAACTAAAAAATAAACGTTTTAATGAGGCAATTAAACAAATAGAAATGAGTTTTAATAGGTACAAATCCCCAATGGGTAAAACATCCTTGATAAATGAAGGTAAAAATAATAAAAATGCTGGAGAACCAGTATTTATAAATAGTCTTGAAAAACAATGTAATGCTTCAACAAACAACGGTAACTATCGTTTGGATTGTTCAACCCCAAAACCAAATGAGGAAACATTGTTACTTGGGAGAAATGTTAGTACAGACACTGAGGTGATTGCGGTTTCACAGTTAGAAGCTCCAGTGGACTACATGGCTAGCACTTGTCTTTCAATCTTAAATCGGGATTGGCTTACGGATGACTCAATTAGGGTTTATTTTGAAGTTCTCTCTTTAAAGGTTTTCCGAGACCAGGGTATTTTATTAATGAACCCTGTCATAGCACAGGCCCTTAAATGCTTGACAGATATCGACCATGTTGTATCATGCTTAGAATTACACAAGAAAACACATATTATTATACCAGTTAATGATGCCCCAGCAGTTGACAGCTCAGGATCCCACTGGAGCCTTTTAGTTTTTGTACAGAAATTACACACATTTTTCTATTTTGACTCCTTGGGTTCATACAATCATGACTCTGCTGTTAAAGTTGCTAATTCCTTAAATACTTACTTAAATCAAAGTGAGGAGGCAAGAATAAGAACAGTTTCAGTACCCAGGCAGATAAACCATTATGACTGTGGTGTATATGTAATTTTATTCACAGAGCTAATATTGCAACACATTAGCCTAAATAGACCATG
This sequence comes from Stictocephala bisonia, assembly GCA_035578905.1. Taxonomy (NCBI): domain Eukaryota; kingdom Metazoa; phylum Arthropoda; class Insecta; order Hemiptera; family Membracidae; genus Stictocephala; species Stictocephala bisonia. Next base: position 10,038,127 of record JAQJVL010000003.1, read on the forward strand.
GGATGATCTAAGCGCAAGTTTTCCAACTATAAATGAGTGTGATCTTCTTACTAAAAGGGCTCAGATTTCAATTGTAATCTTTAACAGTAAACATTATGACTTTGCTTCAAGGGATGCTCTGACCGATATGATGATAAAACCAGTTAATGTTTCACCACCTAAAAATGTTCTTGCTTATACAAAGCCAGATGTTCACCAGAACCAAAAAAATGCACAGCTAGTAAATAACAGCTCTCTAGAAAAAAATGCTCAAACCTGGAGGACTGTTAAAAGCAAAATATGTAATAAAAAAACTAGTACCGTAAATACTTTTAATCTTCCACTAGTTAACAAGTACCAAACTCTGTCTGAAAATACTGTTAACAGTAATTTAACGTCAAACAACACACCAGCACTAAATACAAAAAATAAAACGTCTCCTAATTTCAAGAAATATAATAATTCATTTAAATTGAATAACTATTCAAGCAGTAAAAGCAGTTCTGAATTTGATAAAATTAATAAAAAACATAACAACTCAGGTACAGAAAAAGGCAAGAAGGAACCTACTAAACCACCTGGAAAAAATCAGGACTCTAGTCTTTATCTTGTTTCTGATAGTCAAGGGAGAGGCATCGCCCACCATTTGAGCAACCTACTTAATGGCAAACTACATGTGTCAGGATTTGTGTCACCTGGAGCCCCTTTTGAATATTTAATCAATAAGGTTGCAGCTTACACTGATGGGAGTGCTCTATCAGAGAACGATAATATTGTACTCATTGGTGGTGGAAATAACGTCTTTAATGACAGAAAAAACAAGAAAATACTTGGACTCACAGAGTGCATGAACTTGTTAGAGAAAAAAGTAAAATTGTTTAGCCACTCAAATCTTATTGTATCTACGATTCCTTACCGATATGATTTGGATGAAAAATGTCTGGTAAACAGAGAAATTGGGAAAGTTAATCAAAGAATAAGAGAGTTAACTTATTTCAGCCCAAACATCCACCTACTGGATCTTCATATCCTTGAAAGGCGTTACCAAACTAAGCATGGCCTTCATATAAACAGGCAAGGAAAAAAATATGTTGCAAGGCAAATTGAAAGAATTATACAAAGAAATAATCACACACAAAAAACAACTCCGACCAGCTGCAATCAAGTTCTGCTGTCAACCCAGAATGACATATGCTTACCACCTCTGCTCTCATCATCGGATATGCTCCACCAGCTTCAAAGTACTACAAATAGTAGCGGGGAAAGACCATCGCCTCCTGCGATCATGGATGTTAGATGTTACCCACCATTATCTGCGGGACACCGGAAATCACAGCCCATAACCTACAGTGTTAGTGAAGTGAGGGTGTCATGTCAGCACAGTGAGGGGAAACATAATCAGTGTGATACATCACAGACACACGAAGTGGCAAACTTTCTTTCTGTGACAGATCAAGCAATGACTGAATCTAGTAATAGTCCTGGTCATTTAAGTATTAGTTCTCTCACACAGGGCAATAATTTTTTAGATTCTATGATAAGGAAAAATCAAACTTTTTAATGAATAATGAACAAAACAAAATCAAAATTTTTCACCAAAACATACAACATTTGCCATCAAGATTGGATAATCTTAGCATTAATCTTGAAGAATTGAAACCTGATATTGTTGCCCTGTGTGAGCATAAGATGTCAGATGAGGAAATTCAAAGATTGCATCTAGGTGAATATTTGATTTGTTCCCACTTTGCACGAAAGCACACAATAGGTGGAGGTGTAGTTATTTTGGCTCGTAAAAATTTTGTTTTTAACAAAGTTAGTATACCCCATATTGAAGCGATAGTGGAAGAAAAAGAATTTGAGTGCTGTATGGCAAATTTTAAGGTAGATAATTACTCTTTTTTACTAGCTTGTTTGTACAGATCTCCAAAATGTAATACTGAAGAGTTGTTCTTAGAAAAATTTGAAGTTTTGGTTGAAATAATTTTGGAAAAATATAAGAACATTATAATAGTGGGAGACATTAATCTAAATGTTTTAAATAAAAATAAAACTTACTATAAATTTGTAAACATACTGAACCTAAATAACATGCATTACTTGGTTGACTTCCCAACTAGGATTACTGATTCATCAGCAACTGCAATAGATAACTGTATATCTAATATTAATAAGGAAAATATAAAAGTATATGGGGTATCAACTGAACTCTCAGACCATAATGGTCAAATAATTAATATTTTAGATGTAAATAATAAAAATAGTCACCAAACTTGATAAAAAAGTTCTATAGAAAACTTGATAAACAAAACATAGAGTTATTAAAAAAATATCTTGCTAAGGAATCTTGGTTGGAGGTGTATCAGGCACCAATTGATATAAAATATGATGTTTTTAATTCTTTATTTAGTTACTATTTTAATATAAGTTGTCCCAAATTGTGTTGTACAATTAAGTCTAAGAAAAATAGTACCTGGATTAATGAAGAAGTTAAAAGTATAAAAAATGAAATAGTTGAACTAAGCAAGAAAAGCAAACTTCAAAATAATAACTCACTCAAGGAAATTATCAAAGCAAAGAAAAACATTCTTAAGCAAAAAATTAGTAATTCAAAAAAATCTTATTTTGAGTCTAGGTTAAGTAAATCTTCAAATGTAGTAAAAACAACATGGAATATAATAAATGGAGAGGTAGGAGGCTGCACATTTAGCAATAGTAACATAACCATTTTGGATAGGGGCAATTTGATTTGTAATCCCTTCTTGGTTGGGAACATTTTTAATAGCTTTTTTGTGAATGCTGTTGATGAATTTGTGGTTCCAAATATTGGCATACAAAATTCTTCCATATCAAATGAATGCACAGGAAAAACACAAAAAACCTTTTTATTTCGGCAAATTACAGAACAAGAATTAAATAAAGTTATTTCATCTCTTAAAAATAAAGTGTCCTCTGGAGTGGATGAGATCACTGTAGCCCTAATTAAAGAAATAAAAGAACTGATTCTAAAACCACTGGTTCATTTAATAAATTCGTCCCTCATCTCAGGTATTTTTCCCAGTAAACTAAAGATAGCTAAAGTGATACCAGTATTTAAAAGTGGTGATCACAAAGATGTAGGATGTTACAGGCCTGTATCTGTTCTCCCAACCTTCTCTAAAATATATGAAAGAGTAGTCTATGATCAACTGCTGTGCTTTTTAGAATCTAACAAACTTTTGGACAATGAACAGCATGGCTTTCGACCAGGACGATCAGTCATCACTGCGGGTGTTGATTACATCCAAAGCATTGTAAATTCTATTGATAAGGGTGAAAGAGTAATAGGAGTGTTCTTGGACTTGACCAGGGCTTTTGACAGTGTTTCCCATAATATAATGATCAATTCACTGAGTCTGCAAGGTATAAAGGGAAAGGAACTGGCCTGGTTTCGATCATATCTACAAGATAGGAAGCAATATGTTGAAATAAAACATACAGAAGTTGGAAAATATCAATATAAAAGAAATTTTGCTTCCACAATAGAGTCAGTTAGATATGGTGTTCCACAAGGATCTATACTGGGACCCCTTCTTTTTCTCAGTTACCTGAGGGGCCTTCCTGGTGTAGTACAGGGAATAGTAAATTCCATATGCCTGTATGCTGATGACACAAATATAACAATATCTGGAAAAACCCAAGAAGAAATTGAAGTGTCATCTTTTATTAGTCTCTCCCTGGTTAAACAATTTTTTGAAAATTTGAATCTCCTCCTAAATTTAAATAAAACAAAATACATTGCTTTTTCAACAAAACAATCAAGGATAAATAACCACCCTACAGTTAAAGTTGACAATGAATTTTTAGATCAGGTGAATAGTACAAAATTCTTGGGCCTATTTATTGATGAGAATTTAAGTTGGGACTGCCACATTGAATATGTTTTAAAAAAGATATCATCTGGTGTTTATGCTCTTAAAAGAATGTCAAATTTGTGTACCTTAGAAACTTTGAAAACGATATATTTTGCCTTCATCCACTCATACATATCCTATGGTATAAGTATTTATGGAGGTACCATAAAACAAAATTTAAATAGAATCTTAACTATGCAAAAAAAGGCCATAAGAATTATGATGAGACTTAAAAGAAAAGACTCAGTTAAGAAAGTCTTCGAAGAATTGAGCATTCCAACAGTATACAGTTTGTATATATTTGAGACTGTTAAATATGTCAAGGCCTTTCATCTGCCACTGAATAATGATCATACACACCATTACAACACCAGAAACAAAATCACTGTGGAATCACACAGACTTGAGTTTTTTAAAAAGAAAGCATCGTACATGGGTGTTAAGTTCTTTACTCACATTCCAGAGGATATAAAACAAATCAAAGATTCTTCAAAATTTTTAAAATCATTAAAGCAATATTTGATCAGCCAATCTCTGTATTCATTTGAGGAATTTTTTAATAATCATGCCTAGTTTGATGCAATCTTTGTACTATTTGCTTTAAGTTCTCGGTACTTTGAACTAAGTTGTATTCGTGTTTGTTTAATATATAGTTATTTATTTAAACTGCCAACTATCTTAAATTTAATTTTATTTAGTATACTTTGTATTTAATTGACACTATTTACATGTACAATGTGCATATACAAATAAAGATTTTATTGATTGATTGATTGATTGAATAGAATGGCCTTTTTAGGGCTACCTAAAAGAAAACGTTTTTCTAACTAAATTTCAATATTTGGAAGATTTGAAAACCTGTATTATCAGAGAAAATATGAGTGTTCATTTTGATGCTCTGAAATATGATATCATTTAATAAGTAATAACTTTTTAGATATAAAGAGTGTCTTAATTTAAAATTTTGCTTCAGATAAATTGAGCATTTCTTAAATTTTAGTTCCACAATTTTGTAATGTATCAACCTTTAGCGACGCATTTTCACTAAATTTTCCAATGAAAAGGATTTTTTTTTTTACAATTCGGCCTGTGTTTATTTTAAAATTGTTATCGCCTCAGGGGGACATTCCCTATAAGCAGACTATGGAGATAAAACATATAAAATAATAGTAAAATATGGCCAAAAGCTGTATAACACATTTCTTTTTTCTGTTGCAAATTGTAAAAATGTATCTGTGCTGGGCCTTTTCAGCACCCCTGCATGTATTACCTAACCAAATCCTAAAAGCGTCACTAATTTAGATGCTGGGGTGTGCTAACTAAATACTGTTCATTAACATAGTGAAATAAGAGGCATGATATATTGACGAATGAATAACTGAGCACATTTTTGGCTACCTCCAAGTATAGGTGAGAGCTGGCCTCCTGATGGAAAATCTTAGTCCTTTTAAAATTTAACCCATTTCAAATCCTGTATATTACAATATTTTGTCTATATATATTCCTTATATGCCAATAGTGACACTTGTCTGTCTTACAGGCAAACATCCAGTGTCACTGCTGAACGAATACTGCTCTCGCCGCAAGTACAGTTCTCCACAGTTCGAGCTCATTGATGAGGCTGGCCCAGATCACAAGAAGAATTTCCGCTTCAAGGTATCATTACACATACCATAGAAAGTGTTTTGAAAATGTATGTATTGATTAAAGAACTAAATTGCCTACTATGTACATAATGGAGTTATTTATTTTTTTATCAGCTGTCTCAAACTTATTTGGTTTAACCAATTTAAACTAGAATTAAAAAAATATTTTATGGTTTTAATTTTCTGAAAAAAAAAACATGAGTGCACTGTTCATGTCCTAAATTCACCTCATTAATCCTTCAAGTGAGAACTGTCGCTCTTATGACGATCAAAGTAATTTGAGATCAGTGATGAGTGTCGTAGGTACAATGATCATACATCACAATTTTTTTTAATTTTCTATTTCTCTGGATGGGTTCAGTCCCTTATTTATTTGTTATGAACATCAGACCTCGTGGTTTACTCCCAGTTTTATGCAATATAAATCTGAGGAGCGGAATGGATTACGATTTACCTACGTCAGTTGTAGTTGCCGTCAGTTTCCATCGCATAAGAGCATATGGTTATTGGTGCTGTTTGATGTTTACGCTTATTAAAACATATTAGAGTGTAAATAATGTGTTGCAAACAACCCATTTTTTACTAGGTTGCATAATGATATTGCAAACACATTATTTATGTGTCACATAATGACAACTTTTTTACGTACAATTTTGAATGTAGTATATTTCTAAAATTATATTTAATGATTTTAAAGATATGTTTTAACAGTGAATACTTTGAAGAATTAATTGGTGTTTACAACTAGCCAATATTTTTCACAAATCAGTTAAGAATTTCAATTATGTACTATAATATTCTCCATTAGATTCTTAACAATTTCATATATAGTAAGATTTATAAATATAATATTGTATTTTTTACGAATTTGTTACTAAATCTAACAATCTCTGTAAAATACTTTATGACTAACAAATCAGCTGGAGGGCTACTTATTACTTGGAATAAGTCCCTGTACGAAGTAATCAACATTAATGTAATACTAAAGCGAAACTCATTCCATTTAGAAGAAATCTTATGATTATGGCAATATATTATTTATTGTTGTAGTGAATGGATTTATGTATAATTTGTAATAAAATGATGTATATGCATATGTAATGCAGGTAAAAGTGAACGGTATTGAGTACACACCAGCTGTTGGTAGCCCCAAGAAAAAGCAAGCAAGAGCTGAAGCTGCGGAAATTTGTCTCAAGGAGCTTGGCATATTACCCATGATGAGATAGTCTCCTATTTCAAATGTTTATTAATTTCTTTAACTGTTCATATTGTAAACATTGTAATCTTGTACATAAATAAAAGTATAATTTTGTACTAATCCTTGTTTTATATTGTTCCTGTAACCACTTTCTTGTTGTTTATATTTGCAGCTTTACAATTATTAGCAAAAAAGGGCAGCATGAAGGCACTCTGGGGTGTGGAGGTCATCTGATCTGAAGAATCTGATTAGCAAATACTCATCAACTGTTTAGAGTTAAACCATACAACATTTTGGTAAATATTAACGCCTGAGGAATTAATTCAATATTATGGAGGTGTTGCTACACGCAGTTTCACATTTTTATACAAGGCTAGCACATTGTCAGACCACTGAGGGGAAGCAATTCGAACATGTACTGTGAAAAACTTGAGTGGGTAAGTAGACAAACAATTTAGCTAAATAATTGATGTAGGTGGAAATTAAAGTATTATTTTAATATCGGAACAATACAAAATAAAAAACTAAAATTGGTTTATTGGTAGTGCGAATGGTCAATTTAAAAACGTGTGGGTGTTTAGTTTTGGTAATGTTTAACTTCTAACTTTAACTAGTTGAAAATTTGGCTAACGGTTAAAGTAACTCAGTTAGTTTTTCAAATGTGATAAAAGGTGCCATTTGGCCCGTGGAATGTGGACTGGGGAGAAAGTATCTAAAACTCAGCTCAAAGACCGATTGTTTTCCTCATCCCCAATTTTCACCGACAAGCAAGGTCACTGTTTTGAAGATGCACTCGCTCCCTTTACTCACATTTTACTGCCTTATAAATAAAAAAAGGCGGACCAAACGAGTATACCATTGTTGTGGGATTGATTTGTATCCCTGAGGTGATCATTTCACTTGACTAGTTTATGTTTAGGTATAAATTTGAGATAGTCATTTAGTTATCTTGTTTTAAATCAACGTGTTGGGCCTAAGCTTGTTTATCTTTCATAAACTCTAATACTGTAATTTTACCTATTTACCCATCTATCTGTATAATTAACTAGGAAAATCAGTTGCATTTTGACGTTAATGCTGTCAATACTTGATTAATTGATCATTACATATCTAAATTGTCCTGTTCAAAAGTAGTCGGGAAAAACCATTTAAATAGTTAATCAAACCAACATTTCCTCAAACGTTTACTTTATTTTAAATTAGTCTTACTAGGTAAAATCAATCCATTATATGATACCATGCAACAGAATGAACTATCTTCAAGATTGCAGAACATATTTTAAGTAACAATTGCTATATTTCGTTCTGTTTTCATTATTTTGCTATCAGCACCGTCGAAAAGAAAAGATAATGATAATACCATCTTAATATTAATATTATCAATGGTAATTAGTTTTATATTTTTTTAATGATTTAGATAGTTTTCATGATTTTTAATTAACTTATTTCAGTAAGAATAAAACATGCACTCAGAACGGCAAATTCTTAAACATCTAATAAACGTAAATTGCTTATCGAAAATAGTAAGAATAGATCTGCTTTCACTCACTTATAGAGTGAGTATATTTTGTTCAGTTTTTGTTTACTGCTAATCCCCATACTTTCTTATCAGTGTCCCTTCCTTATCATCTCCAGCCTGATAAAAATCACCTGGAGTCAACATGTAATGATATTATTTGGCCTTTCTTATTATCTGTGCCAATTAAAAAAAAGTTTTGTTATCATGAATATCCTACAAGATAGTTATTGATTTTTTAAAGTATAGATTAAAAATGTAAAACTTTAAAGACTTATGTCAGTTTTTGTTAATAATTTAAGAAATTAAATTAAATATTTAATTTTTAAGATTTCGGACAGTTATATAGCAAAAAATACTGTAGAAATTGCTATAGTCTAATTAATAGTATTGTATAATAATATGATATAAATAGGCCTATTTATCTAAGATATTATAAATAATAAAAGATAACACAGGTTAAGTATGTGTTTATGTATATTTTACTGTACCAAAACTTACTTTTAACTTTCAATTTCAGTTAATTTTCTAATAATTTAACTTTAATCAGTTAGTTTCAATTTATTCTAACTTTTAACTTCAATTAGTTACTTTTTTAGAGTATTAATTTTAACTTTATTCAGTTAAAAATATCATTAACTTTCCCAAGTATGGTGTATGGGTGGGTCAATACTTCCTCTGTGCGTATTCATGATAGAGTTGAAATAGAGACCTTTAATTTGCGCTCATTTCATTTTCTTTTACCAGAACATAAAAAGAAGGGGTAACATGATGATGGTTTGAATTTAAAAATTTTACATTGCACTAAAAAATATCCAGTTTTGGTTTTGTGGGCCCAATTGCCCTATAAATAAAAAAGTAAATTTTTGAGCCAAATAAACAGTTATGAGTTGGCTTGATCTACATCAACAAGAAATTGGAGTCTCCAGACTTTTTAGTTTGAGGATTATTTGTTTTTTATGCCTCTTGATTCATCAGAAAGAGTTCAGGCTTCCTACTCTGCATGCAATACTCCATGCAAGGTCCATATGGCTGATCATCAATTCTTTTTAATATACAGAAGTGAGTTAAATATTATAATACTTAATTTCGAAACAAATTAGATGATATACATTCAGTACTAAAGTAGGAACAATTTTCATATGTGAAAAATAAAAACATGATTTAGTATTTATATTATTTTATAAATGAAAATGTATATATATCATTTACCAACACATGTCATAAAAGTAAATTTAACTTCCACAGTAGGAGCCATGCACTGGATAAAAATCTGAAAACCATAGAAAATTTGTCAAATAATACACAGAGTGATAACATTTGTGCTAAATCAACTAATTTCAGTTATGAAGACCTTATTGATTACACTGAATATGCTTAACTATTTAGAAATACAATGTCAAAGGGCAATAAAATGTAATCTTAGGAATTGCCTAACCATTGCTGCACAGGTCAACTGTCACAACATTTGGCACTGCACTAGTGTAAACTGCATCAAAATAGTGTGATGACATTTTAGGCGGTGTTGCCATATCGTTTCTGAGAATCACTTTCAATTTAATTGGAGTTTTGTTTTCAAACAACTGCATGATCAAATTTAAAGACCTCTAGAACATAGTGGTAAAATTAACTATGGTATGTGTTAATCCTGTAATTGTTTATAGCATTATAATAATATAAAGATTTTATATTCTGTAGAAAGTACGATTAAATAATGTTTTATCAAATGAAATAGCTGTTTTAATCCGTAATTATATCACTAAACATTTATAACCAAAACACGTTTATTATAACACAAACATGGTAACTATTTAGGTATCACAACGAGACTGCGCAGTAGACTGTAACGTCATATGGGTGAAATCAGCTGATTTGTTTATTCTATTAAATACTGGTAACTAAATCCACCAATTACATAGAAGCATTCAGCTGAATAGTTAAGCAAGTTATTTACCACTTATCAGCTGGAATTATAATTATGGGAATTAGAACAGTACTTTTGTGTTCATTTTTACAATTTCGCCAATGTGACGTCATTGGAGATGTGCATGATACCGTCTTCTTTTCTATGTACGGTAGTTTATAATAACAAATGATAGTTTGTTTACTGCAACAGATGTTTAGACAAATCATCTATATTTTCAACAAATTTATATTTGACACCATTGCTGGGGGCGAGAAGTGAGGAGGGGGGCTTCATATGCCACAGCTATTATCTGACTATTTTGGTGCGGTTTACACTAGCACTTATTTTTCCATCTCTTTCACTTAATAGCATTGTCTCACCCAAAAAGTAAAATTGCTGACAGACTGCTGAGATGATTTAGAACAGAATTTTAGTTTGATAATAACTAAATTTAGCTTGATGGGTTTGGACCGTTATCTCATAACAACGTAGTGCCATTGCCGTTGGTTAAAAAAGGCTAGATCAACATTTGAAAGCAGGTACCTTACATTAAATTCAAAATCTGGTGCCTGCCATGAAAAATTATCCAAGGTTAAGATCTGATTGCATTTTACAGAAAAAAAGACAAGAGCGGTGCAATCATTGAAAGAGCGCACAACCTTTACTTTCCAAAAAGTACAGTAATTTTTGTAAAAGGGACCCCTTATATATAAAAAGCCGCATGTGTAACTCACTCATGTATACAAATTCTAACCCACTTCCAGATAAGCTAGAAAGTTGAAATTTGGCACACTTGTAGCTTTAACAGAGCAACCAATGGGCAAATTCTTAAAATTAAACATTTTTTATTTTTAACCCCCTAAAAAATCAAAATGGCAGACGGAAATTTTGAATTGTGTGCAGAGTTTTACTTATTGTGGGCAAACTGTTGGTTGAAAGGCAAATCTGACAGCATACTCCAGATTTGTGATAAAATTTCTTACAATTTTGTTAAGAAGTATTTTTTTGTTGTATTTTTTATATTAACTACGCAGAAAATCATCAAATTTTACTTTACGTTCAAAAAATTCTATTTTTGTTAGGTTTTTCGTATTTTATTGCTGTATTATAATTTAAGAACCTAAAACTGTCACACTGTTTCAATTTACTACTTTGTTACCAAAACTGCTTTGAAATTTGACTTCACTTTTCATAACCTAGAAAACATTCAAAATGGCTGATATGAAACTGCTGAATTTTTTGCAGAGTTGAAGTTTTTGTTATACTGACGCTGTAATGTTTAATTTAGATAGAATCTAACAAAATATTCAGATTAAAAATTAAATTATGTTCAAAAAGTGTCATTTACATTATTTTGTATAGTACAAACTATAGTATCCTCATAAAAAGTCAGTAACGCTGAGTTTTGTTGAAAACATGTGATTTGTTTGGAAGAGTTCCACCCATTTAAGCATGATTAAAATTAGCTAAAAACTTGAATCCTTACACACTATTTTTTTATGTCAAGAAAAATGCTATACAATTAGATTTTGCACTTTTCATAACTCAGACAAAATTCAAAATGGCTGACGAGAAACTGCTGACATGTTTGCACGGTTAAAGTTCTTATTTTACTGACGCTGTTATATTTACTTTAGATAGAATCAAACGAAATGTTCAAACTAACAATAAAATTCTGTACAAAAAGTTCCAAATACATTTTTATCTTATATACTACAGTTTCTTCACAAAAAGTCGGTAAATTTGAGTTTTGTCGAAAACATGTGATTTTAAAAAATAGTTCCTCCCATTTTAAATATGATTAAGAAAAGCCATAAACTTAAAACCCTACATAATATTTACCTTCATTTTTCTCCAAGCAAAACTGATATAAAATTTTATTTAGAAATTTCATAACCTAGACAACATTCAAAATGGCTGACTAGAAAGCGCTTACCTGTTTAAATACACAGCTGAGGTTTTTGTTTTACTGAAGCTCTAATATTTGGTTAAGATAATATCAAATGAAAATATTTATATTGACAGTAAAATTGTGTACAAAAAGTTTAATCTATGTTTTGTGATATATTCTACTGTTTCCTTAAAAAAGGCGGTAAATTTGAGATTTGTCAAAAACACGTAATTTTGTAGAATAGTTCCTCCCATTTAAGTATGAATAAAATATGCTGGAAAGTGTAAACCTTACAGACTATTTAATTGTTTTTATATTTGATATTTCTTCATTCAAAACAAAAGAAAACTTCAAAATATTTATATGAAAATGCTGTCTTTCGTGTACTGTTGAGGTATTTGTTTTTCTGTTGTTACAATATTTCGTTTAGAAGACATCAACTGACGTTGTTTAATTCACAGTAGCGTTTACTACAGAATGTTTATATATTTCTATGCTGTATATACAACAGTTTCCTCACAAAAAGTTGGTTAAGTTGAGCTTTTTGTCAAAAAATGTGATTTTTAAAATATATATCTTCCCATTTAAGAGGTCTCTAAAGGGAAAGAAAATATACAAGTCATGCGACACTGGCGAGAGAAGTTGGAACTACGTCCAGTTTTTTGAGGTTAAGGAAGTTTAATCCGCCGGACGGAGTGCTATATAGTTCCTTGAATCATTTCCTGTATAGTAAGTGTTCGTATTATTTTCAACCCGAAACAATTACCCCTCCCTCCCGCCTCCTCAGTTGGCTACGCCCGACCTTCTCTGTCTGAATGTATGTTGAACAATTGTCAATTTTCCAGTCAGTACCGGTATTGCTGCAGTATTTTATTTCTTAACATGTTTTTATGCCATTTTGTTTTTGTAAAAAATAGCAATATTTGTTTAGAAAAGTAGACTTTTTACAGTGAAATCAAATTATTCACTGATTAAATTGGGGGTCTACTAAAATATTGAATTTCTACTTGAAACGTTTTCCAAAATCATAAGTCTTGTTAAAATCTTGTTATCCTCAAAACAGTTAAAATTTAGCTTAGTTAGGCATAGGCTTACCTTACTTGTATTCTACAATTGAAGAGTTTGTTTTATAAACATAAAGATACGCTTTACTAAAAACTAAGTAAGTTACATTACAAAGCATGGTTTTTGTAAATATTCCTTAAAGCTGTTGGATTGTGCTCTAAATATTGGTTTTTATGTGGTTAAATATTTAATAAAAGGCATCAATTTGCAACAAAAAATCTATTTGGTATCTTTTTATGTTCGGTTGAAGATTAAAACAAAATAATATTAAATGAACACCACAACAATTCTCAACATACGCTTAAAGCATTAAAGGATACGCTTTACTGAAAACTAAATAAAACACGTTAAAAAGTAATGGTTAAAAATAGCACCTGACAATTTATTTTACGTTTTATAAATTTTGTACAGTGTATTAATTATTTTTAACAAAATAAAAAATGATTTCACATAAACTATCGTATTTTTATGGCAATTACCATAAACACACTAATTACCAAACATTAAAAACTAGTTTAAATATGGCCACTTTTTTATTTGCTTCTGAAGTATGCTGAATGAATTACTATAATAAATGAAAATAACAATACGGGGACAATTTGGTTTAAAAAAGCAGACATTTTGTTACAACAAACACTTTCGCGGACAGAGACGAAAACTGAATATAAAAACTACCACGTAATGCTCCATATTTTAAATATTCGATACAAATATTCATATCAACATTTAAATTAAATATGTAGTATTTAAACTTTAAAAACCAGGTGCAATCACAATAAGGCTAAATGACCACAGAATGGGTTCCGACTTGGTGAGAACGGGAGAGTGACATGGTTGCCGATCTCTTAAACAAAGCAGCCATGCACAACCCAGTTGGCCACCCGACCCTATGGGTCACTAGCAGGTGTTTGGCTGCCGAGCTGACGCAGAAACAATTGTGGCCAACTGTACTGGACTCCTGATCTGAGAGAACATTTTTTAACAGATAAGTTTTGAGGGGAAAGGGTTAACGGGCACCCACAGTTTATAACTTAATAACAGTTTCTAGTTTCAATTCCATTGCAGTAAATAAGTTAATTAGATAATTATAAACTGGTATTAATTAAAAAGAAATTCAATCAACACATATTTAGTCAAATGGGAACAGAAAAAAATAATGATCAATTTTGGTAAACTGTTTACCAACCTCAGACCAAAAGTTTTTACAAAGGGGTATTGTTATTGTTATGTTTGTGGGTACAGTCTTGGATGTATCTTTTAACAATTAGAACTTATCTAAATTTAATTTAATTTTCAATGGTAAGCCCATTATTTTACAATACCTGATATACAAATCACGATAACTAAAAAGGAGATAACAGTAAAATAATAATTAAACTAAGACTACAATATATACAGTACAAAATGTCTAATTGTTACGAGACATAATAGTAATGCAATATTATGAAATGAATTGGGCTAATAGTAAATATGATACACAAAATGTAGTTCTTTTATAGCATAATGTCAATAAGTAATAATTTATCTAAACTTCTAAACAAACTTAAGTACAGTATGAAATAAATACAGCGATAACAAAAAATGTGACTACATTACACAAATACATAAGTACTTTCACAAATTCAATCATGCAGTATTTTAGTCTAGGTATGACATTTTGCACAAATAATAAATAAATATATACAATATAGATAAGTAACAGTAATACAAGAATAAAGTAATAAATATCAAAAGATATCAATAAAAAGACAACAGATATGAAAAGCTATAATAGTAACAATAAATATACTAATATTCAATAAATGCAACAATAAGTAATATATAACAGATAATAAATCAAAACAACAGTAATTAAATAATATCAAACAAATAAATAAAATACACTCATTCAACAATACAATCACATCAGATTAGGCTTAAAATATTTCAATTCTATCAAAACAATTGAAGGTTAAATTAACCTTCCTTGACAATCCTCCCATCCATCCACACAGGTATATTGTAAATGTCATCAATATGCATAGCTTCCATTCTTTTAAGAATCTAATTGGCCTGAAGATAGTAAACACATATTACCAAAATTGACCACCATAATGTATGTGATTTCTTGTCTATATATTGTGTTCTGCTATGTGATGCTATGCTTGCTAGCCAGGAAAACAATGCAATTAGTAGAAAATACTAACCTGTACCTCTGCAACGGTTGGCCAACCGCATGAAACAGATGTTCTGGAACTCATAAAATCCAAAATCATCATCATAGGAACAGACAGGATTGATGTATAGGGGGCAGTAGCCTCCACAATAGGTACTGGCAGCCTCCCTCATTAAGACTAAAAAACATATACACACAATATACTTCTGCAATTTTACATTCTTGTAACTAACTAATTAATTAACATTACAATCTTTTGTAGTAATAGATTAGATTATAAACCCTCAAAAGGTTACCCGTCAGTTTTCCGACGACTAGACTTCATTGTAAATAAACAACAGCAGCTGGCTTATTTGTAGCGTAAACATTGCATATATCATTCCACTCTACTGTTCCTAATCGCTTTAGACGATTTATTTTGTTCTCTTTGTATCCTTCTATAATTTCTTTTACAAAAATGTAGTTACTACATTGCAAAGGCACTTTTTACCGTTGAAATTATTAGGTTTTATGTATATGTAATATACATAAATGTACATATGGTGCTATGTATTTATATATTTTAAACGAATAGGAAAATCTCTATAATATTGCTATTTTGGAACTTTAGTTAAAGTGTTTATGTAATTTGTAGAAGGGGTGCAAAATTTTGATATGTTTTTATTTTTTTTGTTCTATGAAGCTTTTTATTTATAAATTTCTTAGCAAATCAGTTACAATATTTTATTCCTTATTCTCTATTTCATTTTGAATGAGGAAATATGCTATTTAATATTCTTTTTATTGTAAATTATAGTTTTATGATATTTTTATAAGAAGCCTGGGGACCAACGGCTTAAGGATGACTTCTGAACTACCACCAGTGACTGGGCAGGCAGGCAGCGTGCAAGGACGGGATCGCTCAGACGGTCACCCATCCAAGCAACAGCCACGCTCGATGTTGCTTGACTCCACTCCATCTTGCGATAACATCGGAACCCTACGGTCAAGGCTTTGATATAGAACTAAATAATTTACCTAAACACATATGTACCATATTTGCACTCTGTGCCTCCCTCCCCTCCTTACAAGGAACAGTTGAGGGGTTTGTCTGTAAACTCAGATTTCCTCAATACTACCTGCGGAAGGTTCTGATGCACTAAAAATTAGTCTGTATTAAGTATACATCTTCCCAAGTACTGATTTACTATCTCCTTTAAAAAATGAAAAATAATAACTTAATAGAGATATGTACATAGCAAATAATATGCACAGAAGCACACTATAATTTCATTTTTTTTTACAGTTACTTTAACATTAACCCTAGATAGTGAATACTAGGTGGCCCACTATGAACTCCCAACTGCAAAGGGATTTATTTCAGTGCTTCACAAGCTTTTTTTGTAAAAATCATAAAAAATACTCAATATGCTCCAAATGTCAATTTTATCATTTCGTTTTTCTTCTCAGGAACTGTACTTTCATATACTACCATAAAAACTTACAAAAAATAGCAATTAATTATTGTCTAGAAAAGATTGAAACATTTTTTTAAATTTTGTACGTAAATTATAACTTATAACCCTCTATAGGAGCACTATAAGATTTTTGTAAATAATTGTAAGATAGCCAAATTGTTTATTATTTTGTGCACTATAATAATATGTTGTCACATGTTTTATATATACTACTAGTTTTTGTTGTTGAATTGTTTGTTTACATAAAACACAAAAATGAAAAAATGTGCCAAGTTACAAGTATGATCACTGTAGGTAATCAAATATCACATGTAAAAATTCTAAAAAATTACCATTGAATAGACAAGAAAAAGATGTTTATGAAAAATATTTATATTATACCCATATACAAAGTTTTATATTTTTAGTTTGTTGTGGAAAATAAAAATGTTATCACGGAAACAAAAAATTCTGTGATAAATTACATAACAATCCATAAATAACGGGTATGTATAATTTCTTGCTACATGTACTTTATTAGTACAATCTATTAGCTACACGAAAATGTAAAATATATGAATGTATTCCAAAAAGTGTAAAATTTATAACACCAAAAGTCAGTGTGCGCAAATTGTGTAAGCGGCCCTTGAAAAGTTGTGCATATTGTAATCATAATATAAAACATTAAAATTATTTGGGATTTTTCCTGAGAACAAAAACTGATATTTCTGAATAGAAATATAAAAAATTAATTATATTTGTGACAAAAATAAAGTTTTGACGTAGGATAATAACATACTACGTTATATTGTTGTTGGTAAATAAAATAAAAGAGTCATTTTGAGCAAACACAAATAATACATGTTATTTTTTTGTTCAAGATCTTATATTATTATAAGAATGCTAACTAATACCATATTCTTACTTAGATAGATAGATAGATAAAATCTTTATTTACAGGTTTTGTACATGGTACAACAAATAGCGTCAAACTTTAAGATTAACATATTTCATTAATCTTAACTTAAACTAAACTACTTAGCCTTGAAGGAATTCCTCCAATGAGTATAGTTCTTTCTTAATCAAGTACTCTTTTAGTTCTTTCTTAAAATCTTTTATTACATTCAGATCTTTTAAAGTTTTAGGCAATCTGGAATAAAACTTTAAACCTACGTAAGATGGTTTCTTTCTGTAAAGTTCTAGTCTGTGGTGGGTAGTGATAAGTTCCTGCTTATCTGCTTATTCCTTGTATTATATCGGTGGTTTTGATTCGGCTTCGTAATTAAATTTTCTTTTACAAGACATATTGTGTCAAAAATATATTGCCCAAAAACTGTTAAAATATTTAGCTCTTTAAATTGATTTCTGACTGAATCGTCAAATTTTAAGTTTAAAATCACTTGTCTTATTTGATCAAATTGGATAAAAAATAAATGTATAGGCTAGTACCTACATAAATATATGCATGGTTGTAAAATTAAAGTACACTAAAAAATGAAATATTTTACTCACTCTTAGTTCTCCAGCCTGTTTTTAGCCCTATATTGCATCATTTGTAAGTAGGATTGCTATTATTATGATTTTGAAGTGCTAGTGCTTTTATATAAATATAATGTAATGTTGACTAGTGGTAGGACTTGTTGAACAATGGAACAATGCCTAAAACTAATTTCCTTTTATGCACTGTCACTTCCACTAAAATATATTATAATGGTAAATACGAGCACTCGAAAGAGCGTTGTCTATAAATAAAGATGGCTAAACGTAAACTGACGGCCGCTCTTCTACATCATCGTTGTCACGTGACCATGGCCAATATACAGCACGAAATTTCCTCGAGACGGTACCAACCGATGCAAGAACTTTCTGGCTTTCAACCCAATTTTTTATTTGTTTTTATCGCAATAAATAATTTATTTATTACAACTTTTTACCACAGCTTGTAACACACCAATACTGGATTTTGAAAGAACACACAGACATACAAACACATTTTTTGTAAAACAACCAAAGCACCTACAACATTGCAATTGTTTCGTTGGGTAGAATATTTCATTCAACGCCGGACTGACAGTTTGTACACCTGATTCCAACTAACTTATTGGTTATTGTACAGTTATGCGACAAACATCGGCAATTTTTCCCACTCCCGACCCCCGCTAGGCAGAAATTGAGCGGGAATTTCAAATTGCACATTTTAATTTTATTCCTACGTTTATAAAATTGTATACAAAAATTATTTAAAATATGAGATGTACAGAACAGAACATTTTGCGTCGATTGGTACCAGGTTTGTCGCTTTGTGCTTGCTTTATGATAAACATATATTTTATAGAGTTTTACAAAATAACACGCTATGTGCCTACTTTCGTGATCGCGTATATGTTTGAAAATAGCACGCAAAGCGCCAGGATTCGCGATCTAGGGTTGAAACGAATTTTCGTTGCTAAGGGCCTGTCTGATTTGACAACGACAAATACGTGTCACCAAAACAGACGTGTCATTTTTGTTAAAATTTTGGTAATAAACTTCATAAAATGACTTTTGATTATTATATTCTGAAAGAGCATCACTTATAGTACTAATTTATAATTGTTATTGATTTTTATATTCTCTTTGCTAGACAAACAAAAATTCGTTATTTATGGGTGGCAACCAGCTGTCGCAAACGAAATACCATTTAGCCATTGCGCGATGTCAACAATGGCTAGGTTTCTTCGTTTTGTTTATACTTATATTTTACCATGTCATGTTGATTTATTATGATGGATTGTAAATCTTAGCAGACATACACATTAAAATGACAGAAAAGTAAAACGGTGCACTTTTTCATTTCAGGTCATATAAAAAATAAAAATAGGTAATTGTTATAACTATTTATTTTTGTAATCAAAATAACATTGTGAACAAAATATATATTTACAATTTTATTAGAAAATGTACCAGTTAACAGTTAAACAACAGAATTTTTTCCAAAATTAATTTCAAAAGATAAACGTGTTTGTTACATGCAACATAAAAAATTATTTCTATGGAAATCTAAAATCAATCATATTGTATTGTATCCCAAGTATTTGTCAATAAAATAAAATATAAATAGTTACATTTGAACCATTAGTTACGAAATGGGATAAGTTTTAAAAAACGCCTGCAAATAAACCAAAAGAGGCGGCCAGTACAGAGGTGCACCATTGCCAGCTCTAGGGTTAATAATATTTAGTAATATTCTGCAATCCCACTTAAATATAGGTATATTTATCAGTTACTGCGTTCACAGTATTTTAATATGTTTGAGAGATATTTTTTATCATATTTTAGCTAAACCTGAATTTTATAAATTCCGATATTTTTCAGACATCTATATTTATTCTACATATGTTGCACTATTTAAATACAGCAAACAAGAGTGGATAGAAGTAACATTTCTTGTTAAGACCAATTGATATAATTAGAGATCCAATAATAGTTTATCTAGTAATAAATAAATACCCAAGACAATGAAGAATGTGATGTAGATCATTATTGTGAGCATATAGCACTAAACTACCTTAACCTACAGAGAAATGTTAAACTGAAGATAAGATTAGACTTAAATAAATACTGAAATACCTTTTTCCAAGAATTATTTATTACACCAAAGATTTTCTTAGTAATCAAGCTATAAACTTTATTCCATATCACTTTATTTTCACTTGATTCTTTCAACAAGAAATAAATCATCTAAATCATTTATTATATTTTGAAATGCAATAAATACTTTTTCATTTAATTTACATCATAATCTGCTAAATGATTTTCTTGTGTAGTATGCAAGGGAAAAGTAACTCAGTATGGAATTCTTATCATGACATTCTTATATAGGTTATACACACAAAAGACTAGGCTTCACGCCTCAATCCCATTTTTTATATAAGCCTGCTCTTTGCATTCATCCATATTCCTTTATATAATATAAGAAAGAATATTTTTATATAATGTTTGTATACAATAAAATCTTTCCTTAATTCTACTTGCGGTGTCTTGCGTATTTCTGTCAGTTAAGTTTTTGTGCTAAACGGTGGTCTGCCGTATTCTTACAGTAACGGCACATGCGATATAATCATTTATTATTAACCCTAGATCTGTGCTAATACAAAACTTCCAACAGTAATCCCTGATTTTAGCATATTGGAAGCCTTTTTTGTAAAAATAAAAATACTAAACATCAATAAAATGTGCAATAAAAATACTGTTTTTCTTCTAGTGAACTGTACGTTATACTACAGAAAACATAATTGGGTATTTTTAATCTAAGTACCGGTATATACAATCTTGACAATAATGAAAAAAGTTAAAAAATGTTTATCGAAATTTCAAACATTGAACCCTCTTAGGGAATGATACACATTTTTTGTAAATAATTCCAAGATAACCAAAATATAGACAATTTATTGAAAAATAAGAAAACAAATTAAGTTTAAAAAAGAATTAAAATTATATTTGTAGGATTTTTGTTTACATGAAAGACATGTATGGTACACATTGTCAATAACTGTATTAACAATGCTGTTGGTTTGCTTCTGCTCGATGCAGAAGTAATTATTGTGAAAATCTTTATATATTTTCATATTTATACCGTCTGGGAATCTGGACTTAAAAAAAAATCTGAGAATTCATTGGCATGGAATATAATAAAATGTTGTCTTATTCAAACACACCATGACTCAGACTTCTCCCAGCTCTGGAACGTGTTTTGAACATGGTTAAGCCCCTGCAGCAGTATTTTTTCTCAGGAAAACGCTCCTCTGGTCCTTTAAGTGTTTTTTCAAAACAAGGATGGGGAGATGTATCTATGGTTTTTGCACAATGTCTCATCAGTGTTTAATGAGTCCATAAAGAAGATGGAAGGAGAAAAGATCTCAGCCACTGATGCAGCACAGGAATATCTTCTTTTAAAGAATTTAGAAGAGACAGAAATCGTCTGCATTTTTACCAATAGAGGTTAAACAGCTACAAAAACAAAATGCCGTCACAGGAGGGTGTGGGTTTCAATGCTTGAAAAATATAGCGTGTTCTTGTTATGACAAATATAAGATATTTTGAGCATTGGGTATAAAATATCGAAAGTTTTAATAGTCTATCTTGGATAGATTTGAAGAAACAGGTGACGTGGGATGAGATAGAAGGTAGTTGTTTGGTATTTGAAGAAAGTATTCCACATATTTCTTCTGATGATATTTAATGAACTGAGAGATTAAAGCTTACCTGCCCGAAGATGTTTTTAAGCAATGGACATAAAACAATGTTCACACTGAGAAAAGATAGTTAAATTTGTTCGGTGACATAAAATATATATATATATATAAGCTTTCCTAACCTGCAAACAATAGTGGAATTCTTATATATTTTACCATCCATTATTTTTTACCGTAAGCATAATGTATTAACTTTGAAGGCCTGTGGGACGGAGCGCTATTGAGTTACCGGCTTTAAAACTGCTTAGTTGTCCTATTTAAGACTAAAGAAACAGTGTATAAAATGTCAGCTCTCTTTAAAAAAAAAAACATGCGAAGTTGGAGAATTAGTGATGAGTGAGTCATCCAGGGCTTTGCCTTTTATAGAGGGCCTTTTAACCCAACTGACAACTAAAAACCCTCTATTGACAGCCCATTTTTCCTAGTTTCATAAGGATATGTTTAAAATATAATTAAAAATACTTCTGATACTTAGATTTAGTACTATTTTATATCATTTTACTTGTAAGATTCTGTGTTTTAATTTAAAATAAATAACATAAGTATAAACACTTGTTTACTTTTTTCTTTCATAAAAAAAAAATTTACAAAAACTTTTTTTGGGGGGACCCTACCTGGAAATGTAATACACATTAGCCAATTCACAATTCCAAGATATGCAAACTTTTCCAAATTTTATAAAGTTTCAGAAAATGTATATTTTATAGGGTTTATTATAGGAATTTATAATGATAAAACTAAAGATAATGCATTTTACCGAAAATTGATGTTACTGTGGTAACATGTTATAATTGTGTGTTCATAAATTTCTCAGCTTGTTATTATAATGTTCATTTTGTAACATTTCTCTGTTATCACGAGAACGTTCTAAATAGCCCCTATACATTGTCTAAAATATATATGTATATATATATATATATACTGTATGTGTGTGTTCAATTATTATACACTATTTACAAATGACAAAATACTCACAAAACACCACAAGCCTATGTCATATTAGAATTCTCTAAACAAAGATGTAAAGTAAAATTACACTTTTCTACTTATTATAGATTTTTAATAGAGATTAATTAGTTCAGTGGAAATAATAATTAAACTAAACGTTTTAGGTTCTTATAAACTTTTACTGGAACACAAATTAAATATACTGTACAATTATTTTCCTTCAACAATAAACTGTCTAATACTTTACATCTGTCAATAATATTCTTTAAATCAACACATAATAACAAAACACAAAAGCATAGACCACGTATTAAATTTTAGTAAATAATTTCAAACAGGTATTTAAATATATCAAAGTTATAATCTATTTCATTCTCCCATCTTGAGTAATTTACAATTACTCAACTATTATTCCCTCATATGTCGTACTTGTTTTCCTGATCGGTTTTAGTAATATTTTTGTTTTCTGTTGATATATTTTCTTTTTCAATTTCTTTTGGATTGAAATTTATTTAACATTTTATAGGCCATTCAACCATTCTGGTCCCTCCCACCATTTTAATTTTGAAAAATACTGAGCATCACAGCCTCTTGACGGGAGTTCAGCTGGGTTGAATACTCCTTGGGTTGAATCCCAATTCTCAACTTTACACAAGTAATCAAGATATAAAATCAGTGAAGTTATCTTAATTTAGAGAGATTACACCTGTACAAATCATTTTTGTTTGAAAGATGAACTTTATATTTGTTGTGGATGTTTTCTGTAGTTTTAAAATTACCAAACAAAGAATGTACTATTCTTTCTTGACCCAAAGATTTGTATTCAATCTCAAAAGCTACAGTCTGAGCTATACTTTCCTATACAAGCACGGTGTTACTGACCCATCGCCTACTCATACAAGCACGGTTTTACTAACCCACACGCCCACCCATACAGGCTCAGTGGTACTGGCCCAGCCACCCACCTATACAAGCACGGTGTTACTGACCCATCGCCTACTCATACAAGCACGGTTTTACTAACCCACCCGCCCACCCATACAGGCTCAGTGGTACTGGCCCAGCCGCCCACCTATACAAGCATGGTGTTACTGACCCATCGCCTACTCATACAAGCACGGTTTTACTAACCCACCCGCCCACCCATACAGGCTCAGTGGTACTGGCCCAGCCGCCCACCTATACAAGCACGGTGTTACTGACACATCGCCTACTCATACAAGCACGGTTTTACTAACCCACCCGCCCACCCATACAAACAATGTGTTAATGACCCACCCACCCACCCATACAAGCAGGGTGTTAATGATTCAGTTCATAATTCAGTTTTAGTTTAGGGCATGTTTGTAGGTCAATTTTTTACAGTAAACAAGGGTTTCCAATGATGATAGTCTGAGTTTTGGATTCGTTAAGCTGCAAGCCATGCTGTTTTGCCCAGTGGCAGATGGATTTGATGTCAGAGTTCACTTTGTAATCCTGACAGAGCATGGCCAAAAAACAGAGACTCTAAAAAACACAAGACTTCAAGGCTACTCACTTACAGCAGAATACAGTAGGGAACATCATCTAAAGGGAGGAGTAGCTGTTTATGCAAAGGAGCACCTGAAAGACGACATAGAAATAGTTAATGTCCACGAATACTGCATTGAGTTGACATGTGAAATAGCTATTGCCAAATTCAAAATAGGCAAATCATACCTATATTTAGTCGGAGTTTACAGGACAAAGAGAGACCTTGAAGAGGGCCTTACAGTAATATCATTAGCTCTCGAAAGGATCCCCACTGGAAACCCAATAGTTCTCATGGGTGATATAAATATCGATTGCTTAGACAAAAAGAATGACTACCATCAAATGAACGACATATTACTAAGCCACAACATTCACAGATTTGACCTTCCACCCACTAGGATAACACCCACCTCCAGAACCTCCATAGACTGTGTCTGCAGCACATTCCAGCTACAAGAACTTGATATTGAAGTAATCAACAGCGGAATTTCGGACCACACAGGACAAATCTGTACAATTTATAGCTAGGTTAGCCAGCCCCCAAAACCACTCATCTCTGAGCATAGAAACATGTGTGTTAAGAATCTCAAACAGCTAAAAGTACATCTTAGCGAGGTAGATTGGGCAAATGTCTACAGCTCAAATGACGTAAATGAGGCCTACAACAACCTAAATAACACCCTCACACAAATAATAGACCTAACATGCCCAATAGTAAGATCAAAAAGCAATAAAAAGAATAGACAAGTTCTAACTGACCCCGTAGCATCCCAGTTGAAAAGAAGACTGACTGAAGCTCAAGACCGCTACAACACCTCGGGGAGAGAAGATCACAAGAGAGATCTAGCACTATTCAAAAAAGAATATGATCTAAGACTTAAATCCCTAAGGCGACAAGAAAATGCAACATTCATAGCAGAGGCTGATAATAAATCTAAAGCCCTCTGGAACTTAATAAACTCAGAGAGAAAACAAAAAGAAGAAAACTACCTGCCACTGCAACTTAAAATAAAGGGGAGCTAACATCAGACCCAGAAAAAATGGCAAACCATTTAAATGAATTCTTTGTCATTGCTGGTAAAGATGCCATCCAAAATAGTGGTCAGCAAAACCAACCATTAATGATACCAAAACCAGAAAACCAAACTGTCAAACTACTGACATTAAAACCTACCAACACGCATGAGATGCTCAACACTATCCAAACAATTAAGCCAAAAACCTCAACAGGTTATGACAATATTTCTGCAAAACTACTACACATCTGTAAGGAAGAGCTGGTCAAACCCCTGGTAGACATCACTAACAAGTCATTCAAATCCGAAATTTTCCCAACTGCACTCAAGCTAGCTAAAGTATATCCAAAATTCAAGCAGAATTGCAGCACCCAACCATCCAACTACAGGCCAATATCACTCATACCCACGTTCTCAAAAGTAATCGAAAAGGTGGTGCTAAATAGACTTTTTGAACACTTAGTACTGAACAACCTTTTAACACCACATCAGCATGGCTTCCTGTCTGGTAAGTCAACAACAACAGCCCTGATTAGCCTGGTGGAATACATTGTAGATCAAATAGAAGAGGGTAACACAGCAACAACTATATTTCTAGACTACAGTAAGGCATTTGACTGCCTGTGCCATATCCAGCTTATAGCCAAACTAAAATCTCTAGGAGTACAGGGAATCCCACAGTCCTGGTTTGAAAGTTATTTAACAGGGAGGAGCCAGCTTGTGGAAATAAACAGTATCAGTAATGGAAAGAAAAATAAGGTACAGGCACTTCCACAAAGCATCCTGAGGGGAGTACCTCAAGGATCGGTGCTAGGATCAGTCCTGTTTATCCTATTTACAAACGACTTTCCTAACTATATCCAAAACTACAGCAATGCACTGATGTTTGCTGATGACTCAGTGCTACTGCTGGGAAGGAAAGACCCCGTCCAAATTGAGATAGCAGCCTACACAGCGGTGAATATGGCAGTACAATACTGCAACGGAAATAGCTTAGTTGTGAACGAGGGAAAAACCAAGCAGTTACTCTTTGGAAGACATAAGGAAATTGCAGGAAGACTACCTGACATTGAAGAAACTAATAATACAACATACCTTGGTGTAACTATTGATGACAGCCTTACATGGACTACTCACAGACCTACTGTGCAATAAACTAAGTACGGGAACTAGAACCTAGAAAAATTACTATTAGAATGAAAATTAGGACATATGACAACAAAGTGTCGTTTTTTACAAAGGGGACATTTCAAACTAGCTTTGCATTGTTTAATGCTGTGGGCTGTTTTTAGGCAACAAAAACAACACCTCTTTTCTTTTACGATTTGGGGTTTTTCATCTAGAGCCATTTTCTGAGCTGAGAAACAATCTGAATTTTTATGTAATTTTTCACAAAAATCAAGGATTTGTCGTACTTACCGAAAGACACCAAGCTAGCAGCAGTAGAAGTAGAAGGTTCTACAGTTTGTGTCTGTGAAAAAGATTTCTTAATCTGTTACTTTCCTTGTGATTCGAGTTTAGACCTACTCCAAAACCAGACATTGCAAATCCAATTCTTTATTCTCTCTCTACTTCTGAAAGCATAAATTTCATTAAATTGTTCAAACGATCCTGAGGACTTTTCCCAGTACGATGGGAACTTCATTGCCAAGCTCGTAAGAGGTCTTCCGGCATGCAGGACCCTACTATTGGTTATATAAGAGACGCACATTTGTCAGTTGCCACACCTAGTTTCTAAATTTCTTAAATGAGACTCAAGTTTATCATACAAAGCTTGGAAAGACATCTGGTTCTTACTTCCTAATGAATTTGTTAAGACTATCTTAAGTAGTTCTCTAAAATATACCTCTACAATAAATCATATTTACCAAATAGGTTTTCAAACTTTCAGTTACTTTAGAATAGTTTGGTCCAATTGGTGGGAAGCTTTGAACAACTTCATAGGCCCTAGTATCAGGTACTATACACTGCAAGAGGTACTGAAATTTATCTGCTGGTGCAATGCTAGGGTCTATATATAGTTTCTCAAACTGGCTCCAAAAAGCTAGCCAATTGATAAGTTCCCTGTCAAATTTCCTGATTTCAATTTTTGGGAGTCTATAGGTTCATTAGAATTGGCGTCAGAACCTAGTCCTAAGTTGTTAGAGCTTACTTGACTTAATGCCTCCTCTTGTTTTAAAAGTTTTTCAACTTTTTAGCCAAATAGACTCATAATTACCTACATACTTATCTGTGTTTGTTTTCAGCTAGAAAATCATTTTCAGTTGTATATTCCTCATTCAACAGCAAGTCCCTTATTTCTTTATCAACAGCTTGTAGTTCACCAGCTTTTTGTTGTAGAATGTTGAAGGATACTTCTATTTCAGCCAA
This sequence comes from Stictocephala bisonia, assembly GCA_035578905.1. Lineage (NCBI taxonomy): Eukaryota > Metazoa > Arthropoda > Insecta > Hemiptera > Membracidae > Stictocephala > Stictocephala bisonia. The sequence continues at coordinate 10,065,892 of JAQJVL010000003.1, forward strand.
ATCAAGAGGACCATTTTCGAACAGTTCTTTTATACTGTTTACATTTCTTGTAAAAACACTGCGCAATGAAGTCCTTTGCCGCTTCAGTATATCAACGTTCTTGAACTAATTCTACCTGGTTTAGTATTTAATAAATTTCCAATCCTGTCATGGTCGCCAAAATTGTAAAGTACAATTACACTTTTCTACTCATTATAGATTTTTACTAGAGATTTAATTAGTTCAGTGTAAATAATAATTAATCTAAACATTCTTCTTATATTTTCTTCTTCTTATAAACTTTTACTGGAACACAAATTAAATATACTGTACAATTCTTTTCCTTAAAAAATAAACTGTCTAAAATACTTAACCCTCCCAGCGTCCAGTAGTCCACTCCATAATGTCCAGCCTTTTTGAGCTACTTTGCAGCGTTTTGTAGAAAAATGTTGAGCACACACAAAAATAAGTAAAATCTTAAAGTATTTTATATCAATGTAAAGTAAACAAAATAAGCTATATTAGAAAAATATTTTTGTTTAACTACCTTGAGTATTGTTGATGTTATCCTTGATTGTATTGTAAAAAATCAAAATTTTCCAAGTTTTGTTCAAAGTTTACACTATGCTAGTAAGAGTTATTTCACTATATAAAAAAAACCAAGATAGCAGTTTTGTTGCAAATTTTATATATAAAAAGAAAATATATACATCATAAGGTTTATTACTACACTGAAAAAGGTACTCTATGAATTCTCTGAAACACTGACAGACTGTTAACACAAAAATTGCGTTGTATAAATCAGCTGTTTTTATTTATTTATTTTTTTCACCAGGGAATAGAGGAAATCCAAAGACGTGCGATATAAAGTAGAATCTCCTCTATCGATTCATAAATATTACAATGTATTATTACGAAAAATAACCGAGTTAACATTATAGTTTGTAAACGATTGCTTGATGTCGACGAATCGACAGGTATCATTCAGAGCGCCGCTATTGCGGTCGAATTTTCGACAAGTAACGCCGGGAGGGTTAACATTTGTCAATAATACTCTTTAAATCAACACATAATAACATAGAGCAGATATTAAATTTCAGTAAATAATTTCAAACATCTGTTTTAATACATCAAAATTATAATCCATTTCAAAAGTCACTAAGAACAAAATAACACTTTATTTACAGTAATTATGCTTCAACTACTCGTATAATTGAAAAACAGTTATTTCACAACATCTTCAAGTTATTTCACTAACAATTCTAATAAAACATTGCATAAAGTACGTCAAACCAGAATGTAAATAAACAGTTTACTGACAGATGCCAACTAAAGAAATGGCGAATTGTTCTTCTTCTCTACATGGATTCTTCTTCTCTACATCTAGTTGTCATGTGGATAGTATTATCGATACCGATAACAATCAATTCAGCATTTAACCGACTTTCAAGTGATATCGATTAGTTTGACGAAAAACATAGCCATAACGATATAAAATTAAATTTTCAGTGATGTTTGAGTGATAGACTGTCCTTTATTGGACGGTCACCGGTAATGGGTTTAAATCGTTCTGACCTAAATTTATTAGTGTTAATCAAACAAACCAATGGTCACTGCTGCTAATGATGTAGTAGGTTAAGCTTGCTACTGTGCTACAAGCCCATGGCCTACCATCTTCGTAGTTGTCTTGACAATTTTTAAATGGAATGACAGTGGAGGAAGAGTAGTTCTCTAACTCATTTCCACCACACAAGACATCTCTCTTGCACGTTGATTTCAGTAGGTCAGTTTCTAAGCGGCTCATTTGTAATAGAACCTAATTCTTAATTTTCAATAAAGTCATAGTAATATAATACAGCGAGCATCATTACAAGTGCAATGGTAAAGACACATGTAGTTGTAAAGAACCACCCACCCACTCATACACGTGCAGTGGTAAAAACCTATTTATTATTATTATTTATTTATTATTATTATCATGGGGTCCCAGGCGTTTCTAAAATTTGTTCATTGCTGGGACCAATGCTTAGTTGAAGAGGGCATTTTTGTTAGTAAATAGCTTTTGGGGACCAGAAAACTTTTCAATGACCATTGCATACGTGTAGAATGATGACCATGAATGTAGATTTCATGACCATAAATCATGCATGAAGAAAATATATAATAGCATAAAACACAACAGAGATTGTTGGAGTCATTGTCAAGTTCAGATAAATACGATAGAATGACAATATGCCTACTACATTGAAATAACCGTTGTGCTACAAAAATAAAAACCGGAGAGCACATTTTTTACGTAATTTGTTGTTTACCAATAACTTTACCTCATTTTCATATACATTACTCAAATTCACATATTTGTTTAGTTTAAATGTACCTCTAATATTAATTTAATTTATTCATTAATACTAAGTAAGTTTTTGCTAAGACATTTACTTTTAATACACAGATACATTTTTGCAGATATATTTAGTTTTATTACTATGTATTAACATTACTTTAACTGGCTCAATACTTGTGTAATCTATAAACATTAATTTTTACTATAATTACCTGAAAACTTTATTCAGAACTATTTCTCTTTGCCAACATACAACTATTTCCATTCCATAATACAGATAAAAATTTTTGTCATTGTAATATCTTTTGGCTAGATGCAGTCTGAAAGTTCGGCCATGCTACAATTCGGTAACCTAGCAAAATTGACAATTGGCAGTTTCAGCGAAAGGATAACTGGTAGATATTTAATTTTCTTACATATTGCTAATCACTGTGAGAATGTGTGTAATGTGCTAATCAACAGCCCTATAAAATATGACAAATATATACAGTGGAACCTTGATACCAAGAATATGAAGGGAATTGAAAAATATTCGTGTTATGAAGGTATTCGTAATAACGAGGTTCGTGGTAGTGAGGTTTAAACAGGCAAAATTCGTTGTTTAGAGTATGGTTTCATATGAAACAAATTGGTTATTGTTAGTTTAATTACTCCACTACGTACCTACAGGATACTAATTAATTTTGTAGTGAGCAAAAATAATTCAAGAGTTCTATAATAAACAAACTCCATGTCTGGAATCTAAATACAGTACTGCAGTATTACAGTATTACGGTGGGATAAAAAACACAAATGAAACAATCACACCAATCCATGTGAAGCATTTAATAATTAAGTAATAACTGTAAAACATATAATGGAATAAATTGATCAATACATATTGCCGCAAGTGCAAAAATAATTCATTTCCTTTGAGAAACGCTTGCCATAATAGAATGGCACTGTGCAACAAACCAAACTACTGTACGTAAATTCAGATACAAATCAACACTTATAGGTACCGTCTAATTCCAGGTCGATATTGTACTAGTCGTCGTGCCAATTGGAAGTCAGGCTTGTTTCAATACGAATAAAATGGAAATATTCCTTTGTCTTACTGAGGTTTTGACCATGGGAATTTGTCTTATAAAGGTCGAACTTGTGGTATAGAGGTGTTTGGCTATTGATATTCGTGCTATGGAGGTTTTAATTCCATGCTCTCATTGTCTTGAAAATCAAATAAAATTTGTTTATTGAGTTAGTTGGTCCATAAAATTTGTGGTAAAAAGGTTATTTTAACATTGAGTGTTATGGGAGGTTCAAGGGGATTTGAAAATATTCGTAGTATCGAGGTTTGTGCTATCAAGGTTCCACTGTACTTATTGTTTATTGTTATTTCAAGTGGTCACATATTGTTTTATAAGCTGTTTCGGAAGGTTAAAATTTCAAAAGTTTGCTGTGGGAGGGTTTCTGGACTCCCCTCCCCCCTTGGGACTATTACAAAGGAGAAAATTGAGTATCAGGCTTGTCAGTTGGCTGAATATCAGAATAAAATCTGTAATACGGATTCCACATTAAACTGTTGTTCTACAATCCATAGTTGTCTTGGCTGTAGGTCCTTTTATGGATCAGTCTACATCGGTTGGAACAAAAACTGTACTAGTTAATTACACTTATTCATAGCCCTATGTTTACAACCACAATTATATTTTACTCACAAATAAAATTGTTACAATACACAATAATTTTTACAATTACTGTTTTAATTATAAATATACGAGACGTGTTTTTAAAGTAAGTACCGTTTTGGAATCCCACCGCTGTAGCGCTGCGTTCAGTGCATGCGTGCTGGATACTACTATCTATTAGCGAGGCACAGCCGCTGTTACAGATCCAATCGATTGTATTTAAGGTCACTTATGACTGTTTAAAATTCCTCCTCCGATTAAAAATGCCGCTGACTGTGAATTATGCGCTGTGTACATTTTCATAACGCTAAGAGTGTTTAAGCAGCTGATACTCATCGTGAATCTGTCACAGTGATAATAAATTTGGTTTTAAAAATCATAACCGTCACCACTCTAATGATCTAGTAATGTGAAAGAACTGGTTAAACATTTTTTGTGTGATTCTCATCAAACGTTTGTTTATGCGATTCTTCGTCTGCTTTTTTTTTTATTTTAAGGAGAGGCTAATCTCTTTTTTAACCTTACTCTGCCTATTCCTCATAGACTATTGATCTGTACGAGGAACTTATTCAGACAGAGTAAGGGGCGGAACCAGTACAGTAAACGGTGAATATTACTGATAAATCTTCCAGTCCAGGCCGGATTCGAACCAGCGCTATCTCTAACGCAAGCTCAAAGTCCTGATGCCTTAGACCGCTCAGCCACCGGCTCGCCCATTTTGGGAACCTACCGTAAGCATAACGTTCTGTACTTCAAACGGTCTGTTACAATTTAAATAATCACACTTCTTGACACTTGAAGACACACTACATAATGATACATTTGTAAAGCGTCTGTTTTCTCTTACTTTTTTCATCAACCTTTTGCACCAAGTCATCAGTAATGCGTGAAGGTTTCCGACTTCGTTCATCATCATGCACATTCGCACAACCTTAAAAGCTCTCATCCATTTCCACACCATCCCATCACTCATTCTGTTTTCTCAATAAACTTCACAGATCTCTCTATGAATGTCAGCTGCTTTTATGCCTTTATTGTTACGCAAACTTATCACAACATGTACTTTACAGTTGGCGGAATTTTCAATCAGAGGAGGAATTTTAAATAGTCATAAGCGACCTTAAATACAGTCAAATGGGTCTGTAATAGCGGCTGTGGCTTGCTAAAAGATAGTAGTATCTAGCACGCATGCGCTGGACGCTGATTGCAGCGCTAAAGAGGCGAGATTCCAAAACGGTACAGTAGAGTCTCGCAAACTCGGCCCTCGATAACTTGGCAGTCCGGATAACTCGGCCGCACAGAGGATTAAAATGGAAAAAAAATTTAAATGTAAAAAATTAAATTATTTTGACCTTGTAAAACCAAAATACTACACGAATGCGATAATATTGAATCTACGAGTGTATTCCCCGTGCGAGCGGGCATTGACCTTGAGCGTCAATGTGTAACTGGACAGTTATTTCCCCCTCCCGTCACCGTCGCCGGCCGCCATATTCCTGAGTCAGTCTCGCTCGTGCATTCTCAGTCCAGTCCAGTCCTCAGTCGAGCGCAAACCAGTGTAGAGTGCGCATCACAGTGGTCTGCTACATACAAGTCAGTGCGTCGCACAACGTTTATGTACTGTTGTTGGGAGTTAGTGGATTGTGCTGTGTTAGTGTTGTTAACTCATCATGGCAACTACATCTAAAAGAAAACAAGTAAACTTATCAATGGAACAGAAGTTGTGTGCATTAAAACGACTGGACAAAGGAGAAAGTGTAAGCAAGGTGGCTATGGATTTCGGGGTCGGCAAAAGTACAATCGGGGACTGGAAAAGAAAAAGAACAGAAATAGAAGCATGGTGTGCTAAGCGAATTTGCAGTGAAACATTAAAAGAAAGAAAAAATATGAAAGAAAGTGAATTAGATGAAGTAAGTGAGGCACTGTACCTATGGTTTCGTCAAGCTAGAGAAAAAGGAACCCCAATTTCAGGTCCGATATTGCAAAAAAAAGCAATAAAATTGTATGAGCTGTGTAAAAAGGAAGGAGATCCAGAATTTGTAGCAAGTATCGGTTGGCTTGACAGGTGGAAGAAGCGTTACGGTGTCAGGCAACTTACTGTATGTGGTGAAAATCTTTCTGGGGACATGACAGGTTTTTTTAAAATTCAAAGACCAATTTCAACAGCTTATTGAAAGTGAAGGTTTGACAGGCGACCAAATTTACAACTGCGATGAAACGGGGTTGAATTTTAGACTCTTGCCAAATAAAAGCCTAGCTTCAAAACATGAAAATTCTGCTCCTTGGTACAAAAGAAGCAAAGAACATGTTACCGTCTTGGCCTGCTGTAATGCAACAGGGGATGATAAGCTAAAACTGTGTCTTATTGGTAAAGCTAAAAAGCCACGTGCCTTTAAACATATTGATGTAACCAGTCTTCCTGTGTCATATAAAAATCAGTCAAATGCATGGATGGATGGAGTAATCTTTAAAGAGTGGTTTTAACATAGTTTCGTACCTGCAGTTGAAAGACACATGAAACTGAAAAACCTCCCAAGTAAAGCACTTCTTATCTTAGACAACGCCTCTTCACATCCAGACGCAGATGAGTTACAAGATGGTGATATAAAGACCATGTTCCTGCCCCCCAATGTGACTGCACTCTGCCAGCCTATGGATCAGGGGGTTTTAGCGGCTTTAAAGAAGATATACCGCCGCAAGCTGCTGTCACATATTTTGGATGCCGTTGAAGATGATCAAGATTTGGTGAAAAACTTTAAAAAATTTGACTTATTAGACGCCATTGGATGGCTTGCAGATGCATGGCGTGAATTACGTCCTATTACGTTGGTGCGTTCCTGGAGAAAACTACTGGACAATGAAGGAAATGAGTTTGCTGACAAACCTGATGAAGAGGATTCTGGCCTAGTGGACTTAATAAGACAGGTTCCTGGTTGTGAAGATGGCAATGACTGTGACGTAACAGAATGGATGGAGCAGGACACTGGAGAAAACATTCTTTCAGGATGCGGAAATTGTTGAAGTTGTAAAAGGAAAAGAAGACAATGAAGAAAGCATTGGTGACTCTAATGAAGAGGATAAAAGCAAGCCTACTGAAATAAAAATGAGTCACAGCGAGGGACTGAAAGCTGTTGAAAGTGCGTTGACGTATTTTGAGCAGCAAGGTGCTTCGGCAATGGACATCCTGTTTCTCTGTCGTCTGCGAGACGATGCCGCTCGCAAGAGGGCCAGGTGCGAAAAACAAAAAACACAAACCAACTTTTTTACAAAACAATAATTTACAGGGTACAGAACTGTATTTGTTTTTCGTATTATGTTTGCAATGTTCCTATGTAGTGTTTAAATCGATTTAACTTCAAATGTAATGCCTTCTGTGGTGTATTTGATGAATAATAACATGATACATATAACCTATCAAAGGACTTTTATTCGTTTAAACCTACTTTTCCGATAACTCGGCATTTCGCTAACTCGGCCGCCATTGGGTCCACATTAGGCTGAGTTTGCGAGACTCTACTGTACTTACTTTAAAAACACGCCTCATATTAGAATAGTACCCTTGTTGCGGCTTTACCCACAAAATTTCAAAATGTATGAAATTTATAATTTTCTTAGTTAAAATTATAAGTATTTGTAAACATAAAAGCATTTTAGCTAATGAACTTAGGCTAAAAAGTTGTGCTATTTAGATAATAGATGCCTATTTATTTTCCCTTTTTTATCATCCATACTAAAAGTGTAAATTATAATAATTGTTAAGAGTATGTGATTTTTTTTCATGCTGATGTATTATAGATTAATTACCTTCAATTTTCTGGTGATATTGTAAATCCTCTTGGATTACGAGTTTCAGCTTTTATGCCATCATCAGATCCTTAAACTTGAAACATTTTTTCATTTATTCTTTACGGCCTTGTCAAATTTTTTAAAAAAAAGCACTGAACATCGAATATATTTATTTAAGGATTTGATGATGGCATAAAAGCCAAAACGCATAATCCAAGAGGATTTACAGGATCACTGGCAGATTGAAGGTAATTAACCTATAATACATTAATCAGAAGTGATTCAGAAAAACAACACCAAAATGAAAATTTTCACATTGGTTTAAAAAAACATATCAATTAAACTAATATTATTACTTTTTATTCCAAGTTATACATTTGCAATACAACAATTAACTGTCATATTATACATGCACATTTAGGCATTTTAAGCATAACTTACCAAAAACTTCTTTATTAACTACGATATTTGTCATTTATTTGGTGTCAAAGTAACTAAACTTGATGGACTACTTACTCTAGAACAAGCTACTTAATTGTCTCTCAAATCTATGTCTGCAAATTTTAAGGGCTGTCCTTGAGACTTATTAACAGTCATTGTAAAACACAAATTAATAGGGAACTGTACTTTGAATTGGAATGGATAGTTTGTAGGAATTAATTGGATTCTAGGAATAAATACAGATTCTCCTCTAGTACTGCTAGTAATAATAGTTAATTCAATAACCATCCAGGGTGGTAGACCTGGTTCTACATGGTGTACATCAGAATAAGCGTGCTCCGTAAATATTTATTTTTAGCATACAATTAGCAATTTAAATGCAGTTTGAATTTTTGCGGGAAGTAGTAAGAGAAGGTAGGGATTTCCGGAATAGCAGAGCCAGAGCGGAACCCTCGTGAGTTTTTTGAAATCTAAAAATAGAAATCAGATTATTTGTTAAGAATAAAAGCTTGTAACGAGAGCAGAGGTTTCATGTCTGCTTGCTTTGAGTTGGCGCATGCGCACTGATAAGGTTGGACAACGTCAGGCACAGCACTTCCCATTCATAAAGCCATATCAATGATAACGGCTGGCGTGACAGTTACAGAATTATCTGTTTGCCTGCATTGTACTTCATTTCTTGTTTGCGGCAATATTATTTCTTATATGGTATACGATTGGAACCAGAAAAACGAGACAACATCAAACTGAACAAATTGGAATTATTAGCTTAATTAACAGGTATAAAGGTATTCTACCTTTACATTTACAATTATTCATATATTTAATCTAGTCTCCTACTTCAGTATGAAACAATTAGAGGATATTGTAATAGAATCTTCTGGATATCGAGGAATAATGGAGGAATATATAGCTAACATTTGTTTTGAATTAAACAAGATAACAGTAAATAACCCTCATGTCAATATAGAAGATCTGGTTTCTAAACTAGTACTGCTGGTTGAGCATTGTGACACTATTCTGGTAGAAAATGAAGCTAGCAAAAAACAGCTTGACACAACACTAAACAAAACGGCAATCTTGGAATCAAAACTGCTAATGGAAAAAACAAAGGGAATTTGATCTTAATCGATCAATTCATTCTGAAGAAGCCTGCAAAGATGAAAAACTAATTCTTTTAAATAAAATTAAAAATCTTGAAGAGGGACTTGTTTGTTATAGCTATAAATGTGAGTCAATTATACAAGAAAACGAGAGTTTACTGAATAATCTTAAAAAAGAAAAACAGATTAAAGATTCATTACAGCAAATGATTGACCGAAAAAATACGACTATAGCAAAACTCCAGCTTGAAATACAGGCTACAGTTACTAATACACTAATCTTCATTCAAAAAGAACATGGAGTAAAGACAAATGGGTTGATGATACTGTTTTAAGTAGTTATTTCACAGCTATCTCTGACAGCATTGACACAAAGGAGGTGTTATTACTAGGCCCTTCCGTAATGGCTGCCATTAAGCTTGGCACTTCAGAGGTTGTGGCAGAGTCTGGAGCAAACCTCTTCCAACACTTGTAAATATGCCCTATTATGTGTAAGCAATGCCATAAACTCTAAAACAGAGGACACAGGCTCTCATTGGAACTTACTACCCATAGATAAGATGAGAGGCAAAGCACATCATCCTGACTGAATGCGTTCAATGAACAGCTCATCAGCTCAGAAAATAGCTGTTAATCTTGGCATACAAAAGACAAATGTAATAAAAATGAAATGTATCCAGCAACAGCAATCCTTTGAATGCAGAATACATGTTTAAGCTAATACTAAATATATTGCATTCAATTATTGTATAAATAACTCCTCTAAAATGTCCTTTACCGAATGGTTTACTGGAACAAAGAAAGTTAAGAACAGTTCCACAGGTACATGTAAGGAACAACACAAAATGACAAACAGTTTAAGTCAACATGGACTTCCTAATCATTCAATTATGGTTCCCAGTAATTCAGGCAAATGGATCATGGCAAGTTACTAAAAAAAATAATCCACCTAAAAGAAAGTTAACTATGGGCACTCAAATAACTAATAAAAATAACTTCGACATTTTTAATAATCTATCTATAGATGACATAAACGAAGACAGTACTGTATAATGGTCAACAGTTCAGAATTATCTGAATCTATCCGCTCGTCAGGTCTTCACTGGAAGCAAGGACAAGAACAAAAATAGCCAGGTAAAACTCTCAACTAAAACAATAACTATGAGTGAGATACCAAAAACCAAGCTAAGACTCTCCAGTGATAGCCATGGAAGAGGATTGTCTACTTATCTTAAACAAATGAACAACAACAAGTTTGAAACATTTAATCATTGTCAGCTGGGAGCACCATTTGAGGTTTTGATAAATTCCATAATTAATTCCTCAGAATTAAATACTTTCACCATGAAGGATTTTATAGTTGTGGTGGGCGGGACCAACAATATTACACATAAGTCAATAATTAATCCTAAACAATTCCTAACATCATTCAAAGGATACTTGGAGAACATACAAATATATATTTAAACACACTAATATTGTACTGAATACTATACCCTATCGGTATGACCTAAGCCCTGAAAGTGAAGAAAATCAATTAATAAAAGACGCAAATATGATCATTAGGGAGCTAGCTAGTAACAATCCTCAAGTTAAGCTCCTGGACTAATGGTTACTCGAACGATGGTTCCACACTAAACACAGGCTTCATATTAATAGAAGAAGGAAAAAGTTTGTATGCCATGAAATCATGAAAATTGTTAATAATCTGGACACAAGGACAACAATGATCTATTGAATGTACGGGCAGTTTTTACATCTCGTGAAATGGAACCTAAAATGCCGGCTTCAAGACACAAAAACATACATGTGAATGAATCTATCGCATATAACACAACAGACCCCATTCAAATTATTGAATCAGATATGATAAAAGCAATAGAATCTCAAGACAGAGCATCTGTTTCTTTTGCCCACAGTATTTCGGGGGATTTCAAGAGCCAAAAGCAGATGAGTAGGGGTGTGGCAGTTGTATTCAAAAAGCAATTTGGGCGGCCTAAACAATCAAACATAGCATTCAATGACATGACTCTCCAATATAGTAAAAATGGCGCTGCTATTTATGGACTTATCACCAACAGGTTTTTTGATATTCCACTTGAAGTTCAAAACTATAATCAAGCGTTCACAAATCTCACATCAGACTTTAAAGCTAAAAAATTACAAAAAAATCATATGCTGCCCTATGGGTTGTGTAAGAGATCAAGTTCTTCCTGAAGTATTTGCTAAGAATATTGTTAATTTCTATCGTAGTACTGGTGCCACAATCAACATTATGGTACAAGATGAGAGGGCAACTAGACACAGAAGATTGAGAAACGGACTTAAACATCAAGTGAACTATGATTATGCATAGCGGAGGAGATGAGAGGGATTGAAAACTGCACCCGACTTTCAACCCAGGGAGCCAGCCAGCCAATCATCGGAGCCTGCAGGTTGAGGTAGATGCTAATACATCTGGGGGTCACATACAATCAGAGTAACGCCAGACCAGTGTTTGTGTGTGTTACAAAATGCAGAGCAATTGTGTATACGAGTGTCAATTAGGGAGAAGTGTTTTTTGTACTCAATCTAATTCAGATTATGTAGAAAAAATTAATTTAAGTGATCTAGGTAGTAATTTAAGCTTAGTATATAGCACTTAACAGGGAGACTCGTCTTTTGTTTAAAGCAACAAAAATTTAACCTAACCTGTAATGACAAAGAAATTTCTTCTGCAAAGTTTAAGCATACTCATAGCACAATTAGTTCTGTTGGCAGTAAGATACATTTTGGTAAATTCAACGTTTATAAAAATAATTCTTCTCTTGAAAATAGTCTGAAAACTAGCATTAAAATATTAAGAAATGAATTAATTTGTTTCTACCAGAATATAGAGCACTTACAGTCAAGAGTAGAGCCACTGGAAATAATTTAAGATGAGCTAAAACCTGAAATTGTCATACTAACGGAGCATGCCATAAAGGATGAGGACCTTGAAAGAATTTCTATTAATAACCATACAATCAATTGTTGGTATGCTGTTGTTGTATTAAGTAAGGATTTTGTAAGATGTAAGAGGGTGGTTACACCAACATTTATAGCTCATAATTTGATTGAAGAAAAACAATTTGAGATTTGTTTATAAGTTATAAAGTTGATAATATTGTGTTTTTAGTAATAGGCATTTATAGATCACCACCTCAAATTTAGAAACATTTCTAGGACGGCTAAGTATTGTAGTGGAGCATACTTTCATATTTGGATTATACCAAATTATTTGGATTATTATTAAATTATTTGGAGCATACCAAATAATATTAAGATATGGCTTAATATTATTTGGTAACTTTTCAAAAATCAATGAAATATTACTTCTTCAAAAGAAAGCAATTAGAGAAATTACAAAATCAGAAATGAGAGCTCACTGCAGACCTTTACTTATTCAGCTAGAAGTGCAAACAGTTATCAACTTGTATATATTTGATTTAACTACATTTATTTTTAAAAATCCGAAATTAATAACTTTTCACCGTGATAAACACAACTACAAAACACGTAACAGAGAAAAAGCAGCAATTGAGTTCAATAGGCTAAGTAAATCACTTTCTAGTCATTTGGTAATATCCTCAAAGGTATATAATAAAATAAATCACCTCATCCATCTTTATTCAATCAATGTTTTTAAAATCAGATTTTATAATTGGTTACTTAAGAATCCCTTTTATTCAATAAATGAATTTTTCTTGGTAACTAAGATTGAATTTTAAACTAGGGATTTTGAGTTGTAAGATTTGGCAGGAATAATATTAAAAATGATAATATTTTTTCTGATTAGTCATATTTATTTTGTCATTGTTTATAAGCTCTTATTGTACACTATCTATAAGTTATATTATTTGTCTATAGTGTAATTGTTGTATTTTATTAGTATATTTATTATTTATTTATAAAACTTTGTAATGGTAACGTGGCAAGTTTGCTGAAAAACGACTTTGTCAATGCTTATTGTAGCCAATACGACAATAAAAAATATTCATATAGTAAAAAAAAGTTTTCCCATATAATAATAAGTGGTGATTTCAATATAAATGTTTTAAAAAAGGACACAAATTTTAAAAAATTTAATGGCTTATTAAAGTCTTAATATGAAATATCGAGACATTTCCAACCAGAATAAGTAATACTTCTGTAACTGCAATTGATAATTTTCTGGCAAAAAAAACTAGATAGTTTTAACATAGTTGTAGAGGGTATTATCACATGCTTGTCAGATCATGATGGGCAAATCATAAACAAACAAGATACTACACTGCATATAAATGAAAGTAAACCAGTTAAAAAAGAAGTAAGACAATTTTCACAAGACAACCTTAGATATTTTAAAACACTCCTAAAAAAATAAACATGGGACGATATTTATACAGCTCCAGTAGAAAATAAATACGATAAATTCATAAATATTTTTATTTGATCAGGCTTTTCCAAAATGTTTAGTTTCAAAAATAAAACGTAAGAATGACTGGATTACACAAGAACTAGCAAACGAACATAAGGAAATAATTAGTTTAACAAAGGAAAATAGAAAAAATAAATCATCTGGGGTGACAAAATTATTAAAGAACAAAACAAAGGAGTATTTCTAGAAGTAGATTAAATAAAACAAAATCAAATTATTTAGAAAATATTATTAATAGGAGTTCTAACATACAGAAATCAGTATGGAATATAATTAACTCTGAGGTGAGTGATTAGAAAATAAGTAAACATGTTAGGAATATTAAATTGATGAGTGGTAACCACAATGTTGTTGATCCGCATACAGTTGCTGATGATTACGTTTAATGATTACTTTGCCAATGTAATAAAGGACATAAGCGGTGATAATTCGGATTTCTGGGTTAGAAAGAGTAATGATATATTATTCCAAATCCAATTTTGACTTATACCTATTACTAAAGAAGAGGTGGGAAAAGTAATAGAATCCTTTAAAAAGACGCATTAATTTGGTTACGATAAAATACCAGTTAAACTCATTAAAGAAATAAAAATAGAAATTAGTAAAATACTATGTGATTTAATAAAATTCTCTTTTATTTATGGAATTTTTCCACGAAAACTTAAAATTCCTAAAATAATACCAATCTACAAAAAAATGACCCCAAAATTTAAGAAAATTACAGACCAGTTACATTGCTTCCTACTTTTTTGAAAATATATGTAAAAATAGTATTTAATCAACTGTCTTCATATTTAGACAACTTCAATAAGTTAGGTTTTCAACGTGGCTTTCGATTTGGCAGATCAGTTGTAAGTGCGGCGGTATCTTTTGTCGAGGCAGTGATTGATTCGGTGGATAGTGGTCAATTTGTTAGTGGGATATTTATGGATCTAACGAGAGCATTCAATAGTGTCAAATTTTCAATTCTAATAAGGAAGCTACATCATCTTGGAGTATCATTGGGTTCCCTGAACTGGTTTGAGTCATATTTAAATGACCGGTATCAGTTTGTGGAGATTACTATATCACTATATATCTGTAGTTGCTTATGACAGTACGGTCACCCTTCCTAAAAATTGGGATGACGAGTCTACTCTTCAAACATGCAGGGAAAATCCCAGCAGCCAGAAGTGAATTAAAAAGTATACTCAAATGTACAGCAAGTATGGGTGCACAGTACTTGGGAGGAATCCCATCAGGGCCTGCACTCTTGTTGTGATCAAGGCCTTCAAGTTCCTCTGAACATCGGTGGCAGATAATGTGATCCGAGAGGAGGAATTGTTCCAGCCGAAGTCAAAAGAAGGAATATCAATTACAACACTCGAAAAAACGGATGAAAAAAGCTGGGCAAACAGCAGACCCTGGGGGGGGGGGGTAATTTGCCAGAGATCCGTTTAATGTAATTTTAAGAGCCAAGGAAGAGTTATATTTCAACTTATTGACATATGACCAGAAGGATTTAATATTGTTAGGAATGCTCTCTTCAATTCTTGCTATGTACTTCCTGTGGCAGTCAGAAGCCAAATACTTACATTCTCGCCTAAGTTGGGACATTACATGTTACCCAAAACAATACAACACTTAACATCCAATCCAAACAACAACCTATAAGATCCTGAAGGATCCATATTGGGACCCTTATTGTTCTTATGCTATCTCACTAATATCGGAGAAACTCTCACATACACACCAATGAGTCAACTTTATCTTTATGCCGATGATTCAAATTTGAAAGTGTCTGGCAAAACATTAGAACAGGTAGAACTAATTTCCTATATAGAACTTGAAAATATCTGTAATTACTTAAAAAATCATAATCTGAGAAAAAGACCAAACCTGTAACCTTTAAAACAAAGCACGACAGGAAATCAGGAAACCTTTTAACAACATGTAATAATCATGATATAAATGAAATAAATTTACATTTTTTAGGTTTTATAATAGATCAACATTTCACCTGGAATGAGCATATACTGTAGATAGTGTTGTCAAAAATGTATTCAGGAATCTATGCACTTTCAAAAATGACTCACTTTTGTAATATAAAACTCTGAGAATGATCTATTTCGCTCATATAATCCTCACATATCATTTGGTGTATGTTTATACGGATCAGCAACAAAGTCTAACATGAAAAGAATAATAAAGCAACAGAAAAGGGCGTTAAGAATTATGTTAAAACTTAAATTTAATGAATCAGTAAAGGAACAATTAAGTAATTTAAAAATACTAACTGTTTATGGGCAGTATATATTTGATTCAATAATGATAGTACGATCCTCAGTAAACTATATACCGTAATACATGTAATAATCAGACCCATTCTTACAATACAGGAAAAAGAGGGAAATGATACAAGAGCACCACAAAGTTTTTTGAAAAAAAAAAAAACAACATATATGGGTAACAGGTTTCTAAGGCATTTACCGATACATTTAAAACAAGAAAAAGATCTAAATAAGTTTAAAACACAGTTAACCCTACAACTGGCCAGTATTCCTACCTGGACTGGCCACCCTTTTTGGCAAAATGTAGGCGTATGAATAAACATCTCTAAAATCTATAAATGTTGTCCAGATTTTATAATTTTTATGTAATTTTACTTAGAAAATGTCACTTATTATTGTAAAACATAAGAAATGTGTAAATAAATATTTTAAAAATATTATATACATACATAAATTTTGTGTATAAAAAACTAAAAATATTTTTCAGATATTCCGTCCTACAGACAACATTTTTTTGGGTAAACAAAAAATCCAAAATATACAAAATGTTCCAAATTTTATACTTATTCCAAAAATATATATTTTTATTACCCTTTTTTTAGTTTTGAGTGTTGTAACACTTGTTATCTCTATTATCGCGCCCTGTGTGTACTACCTATTCATATACTGCTGCAGTTGTCGTAACATACTTGTCAAAGAGAATCAAAATAAAATTATTAAAAAGTTGTTATAAACTAACAAATTATATATTATATGAAAGATAAAGTATTCTTCTTTCTATAAATATCAATATTAACACCGCCACAACTATTTTATATGTTTAAAATATCGAAATAATGACGACTGTCTTTGTCGCCCGATATCGGGCGTTGCCAGTCATACGGCAGGCGTTGGCGCCCGATATTGGGCGTTGGCCAAGGACTGGGTTAAAGGAATAATTGTTACAAATAAACCTTTACTCATTGGAGGAATTCTTCTACCCCTTTTGAATGTATATATAAGTTTTACACCCATTTAATTTAATAATAATTAATTTAATATATGGGATTTAAATAATATTAACCTAAGTAACTCTCTTGCATATTGCAAAATCATTACTATTATTGATGCATTATTGCATATTATTTATTTGACCACCTGTCTATTTCATAGCACAGTATATCTAACATAAAGCATATAAGCCTATTGACACTATTTCTATGTATACTATTTACACAAAATATAAATAAAGAGCTTTTGAATTTGAATAACATTTTTATGGAGAGCAGTTACTCATAAACATGTACCATTGCATAATTTTGGTGGAAAAAGATTTCTGAGAAGCATGACCGTTGTTCCAAATTTTAAAGTGAGTCTATATGGTGGAAATTCAGGTGCGACTATGTATGCAGAAATTCAGTTGGAAATTACACATTATCTACTTGAACAATTGAATCTATCGATAGGTATTTAACTTTTATTTCTTAAAAAGAGTTTAGTAAAATATTATTAATTGCTACATCTGTCTCATTTGTTAGAGTCAATATTGCTTTTTCACAAAGCCACTCAGTTGATTTATGCTTAATTTAGTATATATTCTGTTCATTATTTCCTTTAGAGTAATTACCTCATTTCCTAGTTCTGAAGGCAAATTGATCTTTCCTACAGATTCGGAATATTTACCATCACCTATTCTCAAAAGTAGATCAGAAAAGTTTCCAGTAGTTTCATCACCTCTAAGATGAACTCTCATATTTTTTGTAAGAGAGAATTTTATTATAACAGACACACCAAAATCAGTCATAATAGAGCTTGACAGAGAAGCTTGAGGAATTGTAAGATGAGTGTAGAATGAACAGGATGGTTGACAGTCCATAGGATCAGAGGAGCTTCTGGGTGGATATGTTCTCATAGGTGAAGGAGATGTTGATATCACAGCAATTAAGACTTCGAAATAGCTTCAAATAGTTTCTCCTGAACCGGAGACGTCATTTATCCCTTTCATTCTCTGCATAATTGGCCAAAAGTTTGCCATCACAATATATTTCAAACTCGAAAGGGGAAATATCTCCCGCTGCCTTGAGCTCACAAGAAGTACCGTAAGTCTCACATTTGGACTTTTCGGATATCTATTGTAGCTTATTGGAGTATTGTTGGCTTACCCGGTTCATATTGAACTGTTTGAACCTCTGCTAGTTGTTAGAAACGTGATTTATGATAGCTACCCTACATCAGACGCTTGAGACGCTAAACCGTGTACAATATTATACAGGGAGTAAAATAGGCAACATCCTCACTATCTACAACTGCATTCACAGCTTAAAATATGTCTTGAAAAAAAGGCAAGAAAAAGATTGTGAATCATATAAAAAAATTAAAATGATGAAACCACTCTTCCAGGAGATTAATATGTACACGTTAATTTCAATTACACAAACTTCAGAAAAAATTACTTACGTACAACTAAAAACAAATTTGTCAGCAAATCAAAAATAATACAATGCTTAACACATACGTAACAAATTACATGTTTATGTTTTTTTGTATCAGCTGTTTTAAAAACAGTAAACCTCCGATTATCCGCGGGCGGTTTATCCACATTGCCGATTATCCGCTGTGGTAAATCTGAACAAATAGGAAATAAATATCCGCCAAAATAAATGTTAGAAACTTCATATACGAAAAATTAAACAATTTGTTATGTTTTTAAGTAATGTAGGTTATTAAAAACGACTAGCTCTACGTGTTTTATTGTAATGTAATTCTAGCTGGGCGTTCGTTGATGGCGGAGCCTGTTGGATCCTAGAGAGAACAGAACCTTCCAAAATGACATCAAAATGTAATGCGGTAGCCTAACACAACTTTTTATGAAAGTGCCAGTATCTGCGCGAGGCTACAGTACACGTCAAGACGACGAGGTGGTTCCACCGCATTGGCTAATGGTTGCAGCACGACCCGACGAGCGCTGAGGAAGAGGAAGATCACGTGTAAAAACAAGTAAGTCATCACGCAGCACTAGGACATGTTGATGGACTTATACAATATCTTGAAGTACAAGACGATGCATCACTCTGTGACAAATTGTTATTGAAGAAACTTCAATCACAGATAGAGAAGAAGGGTTTTAATACGAAAAAACAAAAGCGATTGACAGATTTTTTTGTGAAAAATACATAAACAAAAAAGTACATATGTAACGTACTGTAATTTTTTTAAAACTCATTTATCATGAATTATTACGTTGTTATATTACAGTATAAACCAATTAAACACACTGCTGAGTTGTTATTTAGTACCTACGATCATTTCTTAGACTTATCACGCATATACCACTATTATCAGCAATTTTACAGCGTATCCGCGAATTTGATTATCTGCGGCAATCGTGCCAGTAAATTACGCGGATAATAGCGAGTTTACTCTAAATTATTAAATTAATGCCAATGTTATTCTTATGGGAAAAGTTGAATGTTTGGGGGGCTCTCTACCCTTCAGAAATGGAATTTCAAAAAATTCATTTGTTATATATGAAGTTAATCTGTAGTTTTGACAGCTGTATTAAAATACAGTATTATAATAATAATTATCATAAGTTTTGTTTTTGTTTCAGTTCTGGATGGTAAATAAATGTACTCAGTTCGTAATTAACTATTTAGTGGTTTCTTTTTAAAACTTCTATTAAAAATAATAGAATTTTATATTGGCAACGAGGATGTGATAAAAATAATACCAGAATACCTAGAAAACAAAAAGGTCCAGAATTCGTGGATGTTCCAGATAAAACTATTTAAAAGAAAACCATATGTGGCAGCCTAGCAAAATTCCAAGTTTCGAAGATTCTAACTGCTCATGGGAGCATTATTGTCGGAGGTTGTTAAACAAGTGTGAATTAACCAATATATCAGACGAGAAGAAATTTTTAGCACTATTTGATGCAATTGGGGAATAAACCTATGCTAAGGTAAGCGATATTTGTTCACCTGAATATCCAGAAAGCAAAACTTTGGACCAGCTTTTGGATATTTTAGCTAAGCATTTCAATCCAGAGCCAAATAAATACGCTGAGAGAGTTAAGTTACATGCACGATTGCAAAATAGAGAAGAATCTATCCAAGCTTTTTCGATGGATCTAAAACGTCTATCAAGGTTTTGTAAATTTCCATCTGAGTGGTTAGATGAGGCTTTGTGTACACAGTTTATTATCGGAGTTAAGGATGAACAACTTAGGTTGAATTTATTTTCTTTAGAAAACCTTAATTTTTTTAAATCAAAAGAGTACAGTTTGACTTTTAAGAGCAATATAAGAGCTAATTTGAACCTTAGATCTAAACCAATTGTACATTGTACAAATGAAATGGATTTTGAAACAGGGGTATTGAAACTCACACCAACATCAAAATCATTTAGTAAAGCAAATGAAAAGTGTTATAGGTGTGACAGTACTGATCATTTCAGTAATGATGATGTCCATTTCTTAAATCTAAATGTTTCCGCTGTCGGAAAATTGGCCATATATTACGATCTTGTAAGACAAAACTTCACTGTTCAGCACAACAGTTAGTTGATAAGGTTGACGAAGAATGTTATAAAGTACAGGACACAGCGTCTAAAATTTGGAAGAACAAACACATTCTAACGGTACCCGAGCAGCTAGGGAAGGGTACAGAGATTTTTCAGATTGATACTGGAGCTTCAGTAAGTTTGATTAGTAAGTCTAGGTTCTACAGTTTGTTTCCACATTACAAACTCCAGCCAGCAGACATTAATTTAAAAACTTACACAAAAGAGCATGTAAAACTTTTAGGTGTGGTCAAAGTTTTAGTTAAAGTGAACAACCATACAAAATTGGTAAATATTTATGTAGTCCTTGGTAATTTTGGTAGTATGTTTGGTTTAGAATGGTTGTGGGAATTCAAACTAAACTGGCACGAAATGTTTTCTAATCAACTAGTCAAAATGTGTCTACTAGTTGAATGAGCTCCATGAAGGTCACCAAGGAATTCTTAAAACGAAACAGTTGGCCAGAAGTTTTATTTGGTGGCCAGGCATTGATCATGACATTGAGACTATGATTAAGAATTGTATTCCATGCCAAACTTTTAGAAATGACCCGATAAAATGTAAGTCGCACTGTTGGGAATACCCTGAAAATTCAATGGATCGGGTGCATATTGACTACGCAGGACCTTTTAAGGAGAAATACTTACAGTAAATGGTAGTCGACGCTTACAGTAAATGGCTAGAGATTTTTCAGACATCTAAAATCACATCGGCAGCATCGGCAGTGACAAAACAACAACTAATAATATTCTTTGCATCTTATGGCCTTCCAAAAGTTTTGGTATCCGATAATGGCACGTGTTTTACTAGCCAAGAGTTTACTCAGTTTTGTTGGGGGTGTGGTATAAAACAGAAATTCATTGCTCTGTACCACCCATCTACCAACGGACAAGCTGAACGTAATGTACAAACAATCAAACAGGCTTTTAAAGATTGCCCTTTTTAACAATAACAACGTGCACCAAGCTATGATTACATTTCTGTTTGCCTACAGGAGAACACCACACACAACGACAGGATCAACTTCGGCAAGACTTTTCATAGGAAGAGAACTAAGATTGGACTTAATTCAGCCAGATCAACACAGGAAGACAAATATGAGACAAAATAACAATGCATATTGAAAGTTCAAAGAAGGAGAAAACGTTTTAGTTCGCTTGTATGGACTAAACCATAAATGGAGAATTGGTGTAGTTACCAAGAAATTGGGAGCGCTCCACTACTTAGTTACCGTTGACGGTATTACGCACAAATGACACGTTGACCAATTGAAGAGGATTGGTCCGCAAGCTCACGATTGAGAGGGAGGAGTGTTATATATGAAGTTAATTTGTAGATTCGACAATTGTATTAAAATACAATATTATTATAATTATTATCATATGTTTTATTTTTGTTTCGGTTTTGGATGGTAAATAAATGTACTCAGTTGATAATTAACTATTTAGTGGTTTCTTTTTAAAACTTCTATTTAAAATAATAATAGAATATTATACCTTTCTTAACACGCACCATAAAATGAAGATAGTAAAAAATTTTAAGTAGCTATCTTTTATGGTTTATGCTGTACGTTGATTTTTAGATCAGCCTCTATGTATTTCTTATGGAGAGGTATAAACTTTTTACAAAAGAAATCATGATTTTTGCACCTCCTAGACCCTAAAATGAAGGTACTGACAACATTTCAAAATCCTACCTATTGTGGTTAAGGCTCAGCAGTGATTGAATTTTTCACTTCTTCTTTTATAAATATAGATAATGAATCAAGAAAATTAGTAATTTTATTATAAGTTTGAAAATCATAAAATAAACTGAGTTTTTACTATAAATCTGAGTTTTTACCAAGTGTATCTTGGATTTCCTAATCACATTTTTTAATGTTGATTTTTCAAAACTTTGTGTTAAGAAGTAAATAAAATTCATACAATTACTAAGAATATTATTTTGTCACTAACTTAATAAAAACAATTGTATTAAAAAGGGTGTAGCAAATTTTGGATTGCAATTTACCCTAAGTTCACAGTAGTAGATGGTCCCATCATTAAAGTTTTCTCTTTCAGGAGTAAAGGACAAATTTAGTTCATTTCCTATTAGCATTTGTGTTTCTTATTACACTGAATACAGATAAACAAAGGATTCTACTATGTTTATTTATTTTAATAAATCTTACTGAGAAATAAAATCCATTGAGTTACATACTTCTTTATAATATTTACAAATTACACTGTCAATGTATGCTGGAAGAGCAGACTAGTCATTAGTATCATCCACCAAGTTATAGACTACAACTCCACCGCCATCGGGATACTCTTCGTCATGCACTTCATGCTCACTTCCCTCGTCATCGGAGGTGCTGCATGAAGCTGGTTCCCGGTAACTGCCGACATTCTGTGGCAGTTTGCCAAAACCTTCTCCCTGCCAAGCTCCCAGCCTCTCCATGGCATGTTTTATTTGTATATCCTAGGAAAAACACATAATTTTAGTAAATACATTATAAAATAATGATTTGTCTGGTGATTAAATTTAATTATTAATTTCAATTATTGAAATGCTAACAAATACTGAATAACTGAAAGCAGGGTTATGTAAGAGATTAAATCTAAGAAAGTGCAATTTTCACCTAATTTTGCCTCAGTAAAGAAATTTTGTCTATTCTAAATAAATAACTATAAAAAGTAATTTGAAGATTTGTAATTTTTAATCTTTTGAAGAGAATGTGAAAACGCATAGTATATTTAAGAATCCTGATAGAAAATAAAATACAGTAAAACATCATTAACTCAACAGTCAACAGCTAACAAGGTGCCGCTCTAGTTGGCTTTAAATTACAAACAGTATTTAGAAATACACAAGACATTAGTTTGTGTGTCAAATAAATTGAAAGAGCATTGCGTTATTTGCAATAAAAAGGTTTATCTGCAATGGATATTTTATTCCTCTGGCAATTTCGTGGTGAAGCAGCCAGGTGCCCAATTAAGAAAAACAATCTTAAATTAAAACATTTTGTCAGAATGTTTAGTGTTACTGTAATCGTAGGATATTCAAGATTTCATCACGGACACAGTAACTGTTTACATTTAAGTAATAAATTTATGATGTAACTAAAATCGAGCTCATGTTTATTTAGTTACTTTTGAGGGTTTTAAGCATTTAAAATTTCAATGTTCTGGTTCAATGTTCAATACCACTGTACGTGTACGGGTGGGTGGGTGGGTCAATACCACTGTACGTGTACGGGTGGGTGGGTGGGTCAATACCACTGTACATGTTGAGGCAGGTGGGAGGATCAATACCACTGTACATGTAAGGGCATGTGGGAGGATCAATACCACTGTACATGTATGAGTGGGTGGGTGTGTCAATACCACTGTACATGTACGAGTGTGTGGGTGGGTCAATACAACTGTACATGTACGGGTGAGTGGGTGGGTCAATACCAGTCTACGTGTATGGGTGGGTGGGTCAATACCACTGGACGTGTAGGGGCAGGTGGGTGGGTTAATACCACTGTACGTTATTACATTAAACATTAAAATATATATGTCAATCTTCTAATTTGGGTTTTTTCAAACATACTATTAACGTCATTCATTGTAAAAGTACATCTTCAATTCATTTTCTTTGACATAGATGGAACTTCATGACACAAATATCGTTTCTAGAGAGGAATGGGGTGCGAAAGATGCAACCCACCCGATAGAATCACTGCAACTGCCCGCCACAGAAGTAATCCTGTCATACACTGGAACCAACCCCTGCACCACACCCATGAAGTACAAGCAGATGATGCAACATACTACCTCAAACTCGACAACCTCTGTGTTCATAAAGTTTCGAGTTAATGAGGTTTTACTTTAACAATATAAAGGCATTGATAAATGTAATACAACATTTTCATTTTATGTGCCTGCTTAGTGTAAGTTGGGCATAACAACCTTTTATGAACAATTATTCAATTCAACTTTATATTTAATAACATATCAGAATCCAATCATAAAATGAAGTGTTCACAGTGCTACAACAATCCTAGCAATAACTACTACACAGATCCTCCTAAAATGCCACTTGTGGGATCAATCCTGATAACATTTCATATTTGACAATGAAATGTTATCAAATCAATCAGTCAAAAATCAGTATGAAGTGCTTCTTTTAAAATAAAATTTAATTTCTACTTTTAATTTCAGCACTACTAGCTAGCTGGTTTAAGTGTATCAAATATAAGGTCATATATTGTGAACCAAACATAAAAGTACATAAATTTTAATCTCCATAGCAAACTAAATCTTTGAAAGATCTGTCCATGAATTTCTTCTACTCATAAACACTGTAAAGGTGGGCGTAGCCTGGCATCTCAGGTTTTTATATGTGTGCTCTACTGCCAGATCAGTACTTTTTACTTTTTCTTTGAAAATTTGGCACACCCATAATGCAGGAGCAGCATTAGCAACTGACATTGTTGGAATGACTGCAGAATGGTTCAAAGATTACTTAACCGTCAGACGGTTGAAAATAAACATTCTAAAAACGGTATAACACTAAGAGTGAAATAAAAACCACTATCTACATTTAGAGGGTATGTACTGCAGCGTTCTATCTTGGGTATTATCAATTTTATCTAGTAAACAAATGATCTCCCTCAATATATGCAAGAATACAACGTCTTCATGTATACAGATGATACTGTGCCCTTTTTAAAAGGGAAAACACCAAAAGTGCTTGAAATTATTTCTATGGTTTCTTTTAGCATGGCAAGACAATATTGTCATAACAACAGTCAAGTACTAATTGAAGAAAACACACAACAGATAGTGTTTGGCAGGAGAAATGATGTAGTAGTAAACAGAATTTGAGACTGTGAACTTCCAGAACTAGAGACAAAAAATTGACATAGACTTTTTATTATTTATCTACTGTCTAGTAAGCATAGAGCACTATACATTAAAAAAATAGTAATAAGAATGAATTATAAAGAGGTGTGGATAGACACAACCATAACATTCCACAGATGATGAACACGTTTCTAGTCCACCAACTTTCCCTCTTGCTACAACAGTGTTCCTTGCCTTACTGCTAGGATTAGCAAAGGACCACAACATTAGTAGCATAAGATAATGTCTGGCAGCATGGCTTTTGGAAAAACCTATCCACATCATTAAGCGTTTTATGAATTGGAGAAATCAATAATAACCCTGACCCATTCTAGCTTTTTTATTTTCTAAAAGCTACAAACAAGAAGTATGTACTGCTTCAATATCAGTAAGTGAGAATGAGGAAACTCGAGAGGGGGGAAAGTTAAGGCTCTTAGAATGCTAGAGTGCTAAATGGACAGAACCAAAATACGTGCTGAAATAAAGACACGATCCTTCCTTTACAATGCATTGTTAATAATGCAAAGTATAAATAACAAAGAAATAATGTTTTTTTTTTTTTTTTTGTACCTTGAGTTTACTTTGTTGCTCCATCTGCAGCCTAATAGATTCGTGGAGGGAAACCAACTTGGTGTCTCCATGGATGGGCGGAGGAGGAGTAGCAGCTGTTACTTCCCAGTGCTTCCCCACCTTCTTTTGACCTGCAGAGGCTGAATTCAATGTTCTGTGTGGCAGGAACTTTGTTTTTCCTTGATCTGTGGTATTTGATGCATCAAACTTTTCACAAAGGTGTTTGGCAAATTCTTCTAACTCCTCTTTTACAGGTTCATCAGCCACAATATCCGATGGCTTGATCAAAGGCTGTTCAGGTTTTAATTCCCTGTTAAAATAGTAACGCATTCATTTATCATTCAATATAATACATCTTTATAAGGAGACAATATCTTTACATGCATTTATTAGTACAATTAAAAATGAATGCATGGGATTTTGGTTGTTAGATTAATTTATAGTGTCTCTAGGAGCAAATCCACAACCACTAATACTATGAGGACAGCTTAGACATTCTATTTGGCAACATATGACTAAAATAGAAAGTGTGATATTACATTTTTTTTTAAAGTATTATTGGCTTTATCCAAGGCACAATAGACAATAATCTTTATTACAATTTCTTCAAGAAATGTTACAGTGTCAAATGAAAGAAATGTTACAGTCAAAAATTAAATATGTTCTTCATGGTCTCTCCAAGAGTAGAACTCGTTAAGGGTGTAGAATGCCTTGTCCAGCAGCCATCTTCACAGCATTCTCTTCACTGTCAGAGGGCCTCCATCCTTTAAGTAGTCCGGCAGGTTGTTTAGAACTCCTGCATATGAAGGTTTTCTTGCATACATAGCTGTTCTGTGACTAGGCAGCACATAGTTTTTTGCATGTCTGGTGCTGCATTCATGTATGTCGCTTTGTTTAGGTGGATCTTTCCTCATACAGCACATGGCAGTTTCCATGATATAGGTTGAGGTAACAGTGAGAATTTTCAGGTTTTTGAAGACATCTCTACAGCTCTGTCTTGGTCCTAAGCCTGCCATAATTCTAATCACCCTCTTTTGCATTATCTGGATGCGATAGATATTACCAGCAGAGGACCAAACCCAGACAGAAATTCCATATCGTACATGACTTTCAAACAATGCATAGTATGCTGTCCTAGTTGCTTCAGGAGTACTGGTTGTTTTAGTTCTTTTTATGACATAGAGAGCTCAGCCCAGTTTTGAGCATAGGTTGTCTGTTTGGCTCTTCCAGAATAAGTTTTCATCAAGTATGACACCCAGATGTTTGATTTTGTCAGTTGCTACAAGGTTGGGCATATCAGACACTGAAGCTTTTTTATATCCCAGTGACATCTGTTTGGTCTTATTCTCATTAAGAACTAAGTCATTTTTCATACAATAGTCTTGTGTCATATTGAAAGAAGTATATGTGTTTATTTCTAGTTGTTCTATGTTTTTGTTAGCTGTGACAGTGTCATCGGCATACATCATCATTTTGCTGTATTCGTGTAAGTGTTCAGGGAAGTCGTTAATGAATAGCACGAATAGAACTGGTCCTAAGACCGAGCCCTGGGGGACTCCTCTATTGGTGGGAAGCAATTTAGATTGTACAGTGTTTGTAAGCCCTTTTGTTATGTGTTTTATTTCTACCATTTGGCTTCATCCCTTTAAATAACTTCCAAACCACTTCAGTGCTATTTGTTGGATTCCCAGTTTATGTAGTTTAATTAATATAAGGCAGTCAAAAGCCTTGCTTAGTTCAAGGTACAGGCTGGTAATAGTATTGCCAATTTCTAAGTTCTGAATAATGAAATCAGCCATATCTATTATTACAGTTATGGTTGATTTCCAAGCAACAAACCCATGCTGACTGCTGGTCAGTAACTGGTTTTTACTAAGGTGTTCCTGGAGTCTTATTTTTATAATTTTTTCTATAACTTTTGATATGGACGGAAGTAATGAAATGGGTCTGTAATTGGAGATGTTATGTATGTTGCCTTGTTTGTGTTTAGGGTAAACCTTAGCTATCTTCAATTGAGATGGGACAATTCCTTCTGCCATAGACATGTTGACAATTTTCACCAGAGGTGTTATTAGTCCAGTGAAGTGATCAAATAAATTTGAACATTTTGAAGCCAATCAGTAACCCCTGAAGTCATACCAGACGAATCGACAATAACCGCCGTCTTCAGTTTCACGATTTTTTTGCGTACAGCCGCGCAACTGATTTGGCTTTCGCGCCAATTTAGTATATCATTATAATGTTTGTTTATGTTTTGTTTATCTAGTTTAGGAATAATAATTATTTTGTATGTACTTAGAACTTTATTACAATGTATTAGACGTTTATTAGACTATGTATGACAAGACACTTATTCCAGCAGAAGACAAATGACATTTGCTAACGTTATTAGAAAACGTAAGTGATCCTGATACATCAATTGCTAGCACTAGTAGGTTAGGCGAAAACAATCTTGATGTAGATGACTGATGGTTCTTGTGAAGTGTAGTGTGTATGTTTGTCTTGTCCCCGTGTTTTATCACCTTGGAGGGAACTTCGTAGACACTGCGTTTTGGATTGTATCATCCTCACTTCGTGCCTGGGACGTCTAGACGCCATCGTCACTGTGGGTCGTATGACTTCATCATTTTTGTAATATTTGTTTATTGTATTGTTTTATTCCTCATAATTGTTGTCTTTTCAGATTAAAATGTAATTGTAATAGTTAATTAAATTGGATAGTAGTCTCAGTCCTTCCGAGTCACATATATCTTTTTTTTACATGTTTAATGTTAATTTGAATTAATATTGTTTTTCAGGTACCATATATTTATTTTATTTATGAGTAGTTGATGTAATCTTATTTCAGTCTGATTTGAATATTAATTTAATTGTGTTTTAAAATTTTTTTCGTTGATATCGTGACCTGGGCAGCGCCTAATTGGTCATGTTAATTTAACCCTGTTAACATTTTTATATTCAGTATAAGTTCATTTTGTTGTGCTCCATTCTATGATCTAGGTTAAAATGTAGATAATTATTAAATTAGATTAGTTTAAGAACGTAGTTTTATAACATGTTTATGTAGATGTAATTTAGTTTTTAGCACTTGAAAAAGGTTTGGGTTTTACCTTTTTCGTTTCACGAAACGTCGTGATTAGTAATTTTCACATAATGATGGCAAATGTCCAAGTACCTGTGTTTCCCTCAAATAAACTTTACTAATTTTCTTATATTTAATATTTTTTTTTCTTTCAGATATTCTTCTAGATGAGAAAACGTTAACTAATGGCGAAACAAATTTTTTGAAAACTTTTCTGATAAAAGCTTTTGTGGTGTTCAGACACCCCAGGATACCAGTTACGTTAGTGAGAAGAAATTTACCATCCTTATCATGGCTGGCTGTTTGACCAATGAAGACATTAAAAATGTGTTATTTGATGAAACTTAAAGTAGTGAAGGTGATAGAATTACAATTATTTGTGATAATGAGGACCTTGGTGATGAATGTGGAACCCGCAATATATTACAGATTGTTAAGAAGATGGTGATATATTTGATGCTGAATCTGAAGTAAGCCAGCATAACACATTCTGAAATAGGATATCAAGACTATGCACGGGGTAAAGATGATCTCACTTCTTCTTCGGATTTAGAAAGTACCGAAGAAGTTCACCCATCACTTCGTGTTCCCAGTCAACAGCAACAAGCCAGAGTACTACTTCAACCAGGACAACAACGGGGATAGTCTTCTACTCAATCCGGTGGACGTAACAGTAACTACATTTATAGGAAAGGAAAAGATAAATATAAATGGTCCAAAACGTCTTCTGCCCCATCTCATACTCGAAGTGACAATATTGTAACACACCTTCCAGGTTTAAAAGGACCCGCTAGAGCACAAATGCCACAAAATCCACAAGAAACGTGGTTTTATTTACCGATAACTAGTTGGAAATTGTACTTGAATATACAAATAGAAAGATTACAGACATGAGTGTCAATTACGGGGCAAGATTTCTGGCATTTGCCCAGCATACAGATATGCAAGAACTAAAAGCATTCATTGGACTTCTATTTTATTCGGTGTTTTGAAATCAGGTCATGAAGATGCAGAGTCTCTTTTTGCAGCAGATGGGACAGGGCGAGATATTTTTCGTTCTGTAATGTCGTTAAAGAGGTTTTTATTCCTTCTTGTGGCTCTGCGATTTGATGATCTAGATACCAGAACTGAACGGCAACAAGCAGGAAGTAAACTTGCGCATATTTCTGAAATCTTTGACATGTTTATACACAACTGCAGATCTAATTATACTTGTAGTGAATACATTACTGTAGATGAAATGTTGGTATGGTTTAGAGGCAGATGCAGCTTTAGACAATACATTAAAAGTAAACCTCGAAAATACAGACTCCAAGTAATATGCTGTTGTGATGCTAAAACACACTTTTTGACTGACGCCTTTGTTTACACAGGAAAATCAAAGGAGAATACCAATCCAAAAAAACTTTCAATTCCAGCTCAGAGTGTATTGAAGCTGTGTAATTCAATAAAAAACACAAATAGAAATATAACCGGAGACAACTGGTTCAGTTCCATGGAACTGTTGGAGGAACTGCGGTTGAATGGGCTGACGTATGTCAGGACATTACGTAAAAATAAAAAAGAAGTTCCACTTTCTTTTTTGCCATATAGGGATCGTGAAGAAGGATCTTCTGTATTCGGGTTCACATGAAATAACACAATAGTATCATACGTCCCCAAATAGAATAGAGCTGTAGTCCTTGTGTCCAGCATGCATCACGATTCAGCCATAGACGAAGCCACCAACAAATCTGAAATTATCATGTACTATGACTAAAGGTGGCGTAGAAGCTCTGGACAAAAAATGTGTGACTTACTCATGCCAGAGATGAACTCAAAGATGGCCTCAGGCACTTTTCTTTGCCATGTTAGATATAAGCCAAGTAAATGCCTTAGTTTTGTTGAGAGCAGCAAATCCTGTATGTAAAACTACACGTAACTCTTTTACCAAAAGTTTAGGGAAAAGTCTGGTACAAAATCATTTAAAATCAAGATCTTTTATTTTGCTCAGGGAATTGCGATTGACTATCAAAATATGTTTAGGACAGCAAACAGATACTGGAGAAGGTAGCGCTCAACAAGCAGAACAACTCCCTGCGGGAAGACAAAGACGTTGCCACCTGTGTCCTAGATCCAAAGACAAAAAATTTAAACTATCTGCAGTAATTGCAGCAAAAATGTCTGCAGAGAGCATTTTAGCAGCCTAATTATCTGTAATGAGTGTGAGGATTAGAGGAAGAAGATTTTAAAAAGAACTATGTTGCTTTATTACATTTTATATATACATATATACATCTAATTTTTACTATTTTTTATTTTAAATCCTAATCTGGAGGTATTTTTATGTGTTTTGGTCAGAGTAGTTATCATTTGAAACATAAGTACTTTAATTTTTAAATATATAATGTAATTTACAATTTGAGCCTACTTTTTTGGTATATAATTTTGGGTGGGGGGTGGAGTTTTTATTTTCTATTAAAAATTTAAATTAAATTTAAAAATCAGTAGTGTTTATGTTGAAGTAAGTAGCCTTTGTTCCACATTTGCTATTTTTTAACTGAAAAATAGAATTTAGAAAAAAAATAAAGGTCTGCATTTTAGTTTTAAAATTAGTAGTGCTTTTTCATTTGATTTTTTTATATGTTTAAAGTCATTTTAATATTTTGATTTTTCATTAATTTTAAGCCATGCACATGTAAAAATACATATTTTGAGTTTTCATAAAATATTGTTACTAATTTTTACCCATTTTGTACATTCAGATAATGGGGTGTGCGGGCACCCCAGGATACCAGTTGTGTGTTTCAAAAACAGGGATAACAGTTGAGGGTTAAGTATAGTAAATAAAATTATTTGCCTTTGTTTGGTTTGAAATTCTCTATAAAATGGTAATGAGGGAAAAATTCTAAAAAAATTTTGTAAATATGTTAAGCACCTTCAAATTATAAAAAAAACTAAAAAAGATTTAGGTATAAAATATTTTGTTTTAATAAAAAAACTGTTTAATTAGGAGGGTAAACTATATTTCATTAGAAAGAACACTTCTTTTCCTTCAGTGAAAAAAAATTACTTAAATATGACAAAAAACATAGATGTTGCATGAGTTTGTTTGAAAACTTGCAATATCACCAAAATGGCCTGGCATTTTCCACATAGGAAATGTGAAAATGCCCTGGCAACAAAAGGGTTAAACTAATTTAATCAACTTCAATATTATGACTGGTGAAGGGAGCAATTACAGCTAGTAGTTGACACATTCACTGCGGAAAGCGCACAAGTGTGCCTGGCGTACTGTGCCGTAGCACAGAGTCGAGTCATCTCAAATAGCCGCCTTACTCTTTATTGGTTTTCATTTGTGTGTCTGTTTTTTTTTTTTTTTTTTATATATTCTTTATTGACACATTCTTCAAGAATGGTAATAGTGTCATAGTGACAGTTACAGTTGAAATGGAGATTAGTGTAATAAAATTAAGTTACGTCAAGTGTCCATTCTTGACACGCTTCCAGGAATTCTTCAAGAGTGTAGCATGGATGGTTTATGAGGAAGTCGTGAAGTTCTCTCTTGAGCACACATAGCTTCAGACCTTTGGCTGCGGCTGGTAGTGTGTTCCATAGTTTTCTGCCAATGTAGGATGGTTTATCTTCATACAGTGCTGTACGGTGTGAGGTTAGAACATAATTAGTTGCATGACGGGTATTGTAGGGGTGGAGATCTTTTCCTGTTTTCGTTGATGAGCATGCAGGATTACTTCTTGAATGTACAATCCATGTATGGTTATTATCTTCATGGACTTGAAAGCGTTTCTGCAGCTCTGATGAGGTTCAAGGTCAGCGAGGATTCTAATAGCTTTCTTCTGTAGAATTAGTTACCTTTTGATGTTTCCAGTTGAAGATCCTCCCCATACCACTAGTCCATATCTCAAATGTGTTTCTACTAGTGAATGGTAAGCTGTTTTTGCTGCCTCTACGTTTCCGATCCATTTTATCTGCCGAACAACATACATGCCACTGTTTATTTTTTTACAAAGTTTATTAACATGCTCAGTCCAGGTTAAGTTACTGTCAAGGGTGACTCCAAGAAATGTTACACGGATTTCAACTGCAATGTCAGGGATTTTAGGGATGTGGCCTTTTTTTCTACTGAAATTTACTTGTATTATCTTTGTTGGGTTTACAGCTAGGTCATTTCTTTTGCAGCAATTCAGGGCCTTTTCTAGCGAGTTAGAGGCAGACGCATATACGCCTTCAGCAGTGGTGTTCTTGATCAGTAATGTTGTATCATCAGGTAGTGTCGTGATCTTGGATGTATGCTGGAAAATCATTTACAAAGAGAACAAAAAGGACCTAGAACTGAGCCCTGAGGTGCGCCCCGTGTGACGGGGAGGGGGTTTGACTGGGTTGTGGATATATAGCTTAGTGTAGTGTTATGTATTTCAACTACTTGACTTCGCCCAGATAAATAGCTTACAAACCATTTGTTTTCTGTACCTCTAATACCTAAAGACGATAGTTTTCTTGAGATCATGTCATGTCCTAGGCAGTCAAAAGCTTTGCTGTAGTCAAGAAAAAGAGCAGAGATGTAATTTTCTTTGTCAATTTGTTCGATTATGTAGTCAACAAGGCTGATAATGGCGGAGGTTGTTGATTTACCTTTCAAGAACCCATGTTGAGACTTGGTAATCAGGTGTTGCTGTCTTAGATGACAGGTCTTAGATGACGTTCAGGTGTTGCTGTTTCATTTCGTTGTTCCTTGTTTCTTGTTCATGTTCATTCTGTCTTGTCATGACTGCCTGTTCTTGTAGCTGACGATCTTTACATTCATGTTTGGCTAAAGTTCTTTTTGGCTTTTGGCTCCAGGGTCTGGGAGGGTAGATGGATCGTCACCTGCATTGCCTTCCTCTTTGTGTTGCCTGGAGACGTAGTGGAGGACCTACGGGCTAGGCATTCTTTGCGGCCCAGAGGGAGCAGCCACCTATTCCTCATTTCCTCGCTGCGCTGCTGACTGTTTCTCCAGGTAGAAGACTCATGCATGCAGATGAAAATTGTTCATTATTTTTCTTCAACCTCCCGGTCACTCATTGTGATTTTTGGTTTAAAAAATAAAAAAGAAAAGAAAAATAAGAACAAGAAGGATGTAAAAATAAAAACTGTGTAGTGCATCTGTGAATTTATTTTGGAGTTTGTTTGATTGGGTGGGACTGTTCTTTTGTGGGGACTTTGATTAAGGGTGGGTTTTCTGGAAATTATAGGAGGGATAGTTACGTTTTATTTTCATATATTTTTAGTTTAATTTTTGTTTGCTGGGAGAGGGTTTTAATTTGTTAACAGGGTTCTCGGGGGCTTGTTATTAATTGGTTTTCCCATTAGGAGCTGCCCAGTTTCACCCGCTGGATTCAGTGTAATTATTAATTTAAATCTTTTGTTTAGTTTTTAACTTTTCCAAATTGGCCTTACCTCGAAATTTACTTTTGCGTTCCTGAGGCCCCGTAATTAAAGCTGCCATTTAATATATTGTTCTGTTGTTACTTTTAATTAATTTGCTATCTTTAATTTATTTAATCTATAGTTCATCTTATATGTTATAAATAAAATATATGTGTTATTTATATGTTTAGTATTTGTTAATTTGTCAGTGTCCAGGTATGTGTTGTCAATTTTAGTAGGTGGGTAATTTGTTGTTGTATTTTGTTAGCTCTATTTATTCTTGCTTGTAATTCTTGAAATATTTTAAACATTCTTTATTCTTTTTGGCTAGGCCTAAAAATATTTCTTTTTAACCCTTAAACAGGCAACAAGCTATTTTCCTTAGATATAATTAATGGTGTTGTTATAGCTTTTCCGCAGATTTTTGTTAAACATTTAAATTTTCTCTCTTTTTTAAAATAAACTATTTTTTGGATGTAACTTGTGTTTTTTTGTTCTGTGTCCTCCTGAATCCGGTGCCTTGGCACCCACCCTCGATGGGCCCTAGTTTTGATTGTACGAGGGTAAGATGCAAATGGTAGCAGAGCGTGGTTCTGTTCGCCTCTGCTATGTAAAAAGTCAAAAGATGTTGTAAAAAACCTTAAAAATAAAAAAGGGTTGTTGAAAATTAATTGTAATGAGGAGGTTTGTAAAAACAAACAAAAACACACACACACACACACACAGACAAAACAAACAAAAAATCGCTTCAAAGATTAAAGTAAGTCTTTCCTAGCAGTTTTTTTCTTTTGAAAAAAACCCAAAAAAGATCTTGCCTGGTTTTTGCTGCCCGCCTGTTGACCTTCCAAGACCTGCAGCAGCTCAACATCACATTGCAGAGCATCCAGTTCTCTGATAGGCTGCGGGAGAAGCGTGCCAGGGTAATCCGGTCCGGGCTGTTCAGATGATGCCGTCCAATCCACCTCACGGAGCAGTGGGAACCCTTGTTTCTTTTGGCTGTGGGCAAGTGGGGTACATCCGACGTCACTGCCCGCAGAACCCTCAGAGTGAGGCAAAAAATGGAAAGAGGGGGGGAGTTGCCTCCCAGGCGACTCTCCTAATTGCTTGTTTGAATGCTGACTCTAAGGGAAGGTATAAGATAAAAGGGGCTGACTCAGTGTATCGAGGGATGGCTGACATGGCTAATCTGGGCATCTGGGCCAAGTCCTCAGTGTATCCCTATGTTAAGATCTGTGAGGGAGACACAGAGTTCTGAGCTCTTCTCGATTCTGGCTTGGCTCGCTGTCTTATTCCCTCCACTTTCTTTCAACATGTTTTTGACCAAGGTCTGCTGAAACACACTGAGGAGTCATCTCTTGTTTGCTGGACTGTGTCGAACTCTCCTTTGCCTATACTTCTCAAGTGCTCCTTTAAGTTTAAAATTTCCCCCAAAGCAGAATAACGTGCAACAGGGGACATTGTTGCAGAACAAAAGAGATGGCTGCAGAAAAAAATTGTCTAATTGATAAACTATTTTTCCGTACCCCAAAATTACATTATTCTGCAGAACGATATCTGGTTTTGTGTATAAACATTAATTATAACCGTATTTGTAGTACAACTTAATAACAAATTATGTACTGACTGATGCAGAATGACAGATGGTGAGATGGCATTTTCAATTTTATGAAATGAACAAAAGCTAACTGCAAAGAGACGAAAGTCAGGCGCCGGTAACCTTCAACGCATGCACAAGTTCTCATAAACCCTTACTACACTATGCCAATTTACAGATGGGGAAAGGTAGTTCATTTGCAGGACTAGTACACAACAGAATCGTTCAGTGTAATGAAATAGGTGAATGAACTAATGAACTAGTTAAAAATGATGCAACGAACAACCACTTGAGCAAGCAACGGTTGGAGTGATTTATAGTTTTGTTTCATAGACACGTTTTTATTATTTATACTTGTAAATTTGTTCAACCAACCTTCTTCAAACTTCAGTTTTTATTACTAATATTGATAAAAATAAATAATTTAATTTAATGATTTTGTCATTGTTCCTTCCCAGTTCAGATGTTCATTTTAAACTATTCTAGTTCAAATCATAATGAACGAACTTGTTGACTCGTTCACTAAGCTGACTAGTTCATTTGACTGGATCGTTAGTGAACTACCCATCTCTCAACTCCTACTTTACAATTACGATCGGATCTTTATGTTGAGATTGAGTAATAACTTCAATTCAATTACGTTATCATTGATTGATAATGGCTGCCTCTGGAGAGCGTATTCTTTGTAATAACAGATCAGAGAAATACTACTTAAAAATCTAAAAACATTATTATTATTTATGACATAATCCAGAACGTTCTGTGATGCATACACCTGTAACGAACGGAAATATTGGTTTTTTTCAGTCCAGTCCGACAGCTCCTGCTAGTAAGTCAGGCAGGTTTTCGGAATTCGGTCAGGTTAGGTAATAAAGAACTAAAAAGTAAAAGTGCATATTGAAATTGACATTGCATCTGTCGTCAATTAATTATTGGTATTCATTATAATCTTGGTCAAATAAACTTGAATAAAACATAAATAAACATAGTTTGTATCCCTTAATTTAATATTTTACTTCTACTGTATACTAAAGATTCAGGAATGTAATTTATTTAAAGAATTATATAGAATCCCTCGCTGGCAATGAGTTAATAATCTTAAATATTGTTTTCAGGTTTTTGCTCATAACGACTTTGAATTATCAAGTAAGGGAAGCCACCTGCATTCCTCTCTTTTTAGAAACATCTTTTTTTAAACAATTATTATTTTACTATTTATTATTGCCAGAGAAAATTTCTTTGTTTAAGTTAATAAATAATCGTAATTATTACGATCCTTTGAATAAGACCATAATTTTAGAAAACTAAGGATATAAGCCTATCTCTACCCAATTTGTTTGCTCTCAAAATATTAAAAATAAAACAATTTAAACCGTCTAATTAATTTATTTATTTATTTCAACTTTCTTATTTGTCAATTGAGTTCGAACTTAAGGTAAAAAATAAATAAATAATGTATTCAAAAAATTTATATTTGAATTTATAACAGTGTTCTCTATCTTATTATTTAGGTATACATCTTTAGGCCGCATTATATAATTGGAAAATATTCACATAACTAATATTTTTTTCCAGTTGATATTTTACATTATTGGTAGTACTTGCAGAAAGTTTTTGCTTTTTTTTATGCCGTTGCAGAAAGATTGAAAGCGTTCTGCTGTGGGGAAAAATTTCTGGCTTTTCATGGGTGTGGAGCTTTCTTGTTTCTAAGGACTTTAGTGTGCCGATTATCCTGGGAGTGGATTTCACTTCTAAGAGTGGTCTGGTTCTGGACTTGCAGAATTTCCGTTCGCAAGGTGTTTGTTCCTCTCAGTGACTGCCCTTCTTTTGCTTCCGCAGTTTGAGAGGTAGATTGTGAGGCGGAAACTTCTAAGGAGGATCCTATTGGACATCTGGAGGAAGTTCCGAAGTGCCTTCGCAGCGCTGGCTTTACCATTAATCCTGACAAAGTCACCATCGCAAAACCTGAAATTTCCTTCTTAGGTCATCTGGTTTCCTCTCAGAGCGTCTGTATTGATCCTGCTAGGACACAGGGTATCCAGGACTTTCCTCCTCCCCGGGATGCCAAGGGTGTGGCCCGTTTTGTGGGAATGGTGAACTTCTATCGTTGTTTCATCCCCAACGTGGCCGAGCTTGCTGCCCCTTTGCATGAGTTGAGGAAGAAGGGTGCAAAGTTTGTTTGGGGGCAAGCTCAGCAGACGTCCTTTGAAGCTTTGAAGGAGGCCATTACGCAGCCTCCAGTTCTGCGGATACCGGGTTTTACTGCAAAGTTCATCTTGCAGACTGATGCCTCCTCCTCTGCTATTGCTGCGGTGTTGTCCCATGAGTTTGATGGTGTTCGGCAGCCTATTGCTTTTGCCTCTCTTACCTTGACTCCCCAAGAAAATAAAGCTTCTTCTATCTATGAGCTAGAGTGTTTGGCTGTGGTCTTTGGCATTGACAAGGTTCTAGGAACCTGCAGAGTTTCTGCTTGAAACTGACAATCAAGCACTCTCTTGGCTTCTCGCTCACCCTAGACAGCTTGGGAAAATTGGTCGCTTGGTAGTTAAGATTTCTGCTTTTAAATTTCAAGTCCAGCACGTGCGTGGCACTCAGAATCTCATAGCGTATGCTCTGTCCTGCATGTATCATGAACCCAGCGACCCTTAACCTGAAGTAGCCAGCTATTGTGGGGCTGAGCTACTTGACTTTCCTTTGGCTTTTGACAGTCTGCTTCTCCATCAACAGCAAGACCTCAAGCTGTCTGTTTTCTTGCGTGAGCTCCAAGAGGGAGGAACCCACCCTTCCTATTTTCTGCCCAAAGGGGTTCTCTGGTGTCGGCCTCACCATGGTGGAGGACCCAAGGTTGTGCTGCTGAACATCCTTGTCCCGATAGTCTTTAACTACTTTCACAACTCACCCGTGGGTGGTCACTTAGGGATTCACAAGACCATTTCCAAGATTAGTCAGGAGTTCATCTGGAAGGGCATGGGCTGGGATATTGCTGAGAGGGTAGGGGCTTGTCACCTTTGCTCTCTTAGCAAGCCCATTCAGAATGCAAAATTGGAGTTGTTGTCATCTGAAGTGGTGGAATGTCCCTTTGAAAAGGTTTTCATCAAGGTGGACATTACTAGAGAAGTCTTGGGTGTCCATGTTGGATGGTAGTCAAGGTTCAGATGTTGTGTAGAGAAGAGAACTGAGTGTCAGACTTGTCAGTTAGATAAAAATCAGACCAACACTACGTGGTTCGGACTCCACATAAAGCTGTAGGTCCTATACTTGCCCTGGCTATTGGGCTATTAATAATTAGTCCTTTCTGAGCTAAGTCGAACTCAGATAGTAACAATGACAACATTCGTTCATCTACACTCATCACACTCATTCACCCCTCATATTCACCATATCTCTACGATCAGCGTCTAAGAAATGAATAATGAATATGTGGGAAAGGACCCACATAGCAAGTCAGGTAACTCTCACCTACTTGTTTGTATTGATGCCTTCTCAAAGTTTTGTTGGCTTTTCCCCTTCGTGGTTCTATGGCTCAGCTCACCATCCGTGCACTCAACACAGTCCCAGATTTATCAGCACTTTGTTGTCTCTGATAATGTGTCGCAGTTCACTTCTGAGTTCCGGTGATTCTGTTTTGGGCATGGCATCCAGCATGTGACTACCTCTCTTTACTACCCACAGCCGTCTCATGCAGAGCGGTTCAACCGCAATCTCAGATCTGCTCTCATTGCTTTCCATTCTTCTAAGCAGAACACCTGGGATGAAAGCCTTTCCTGGCTTCAGCTGGCTTTCGACTCAGCTAAATATGAGAGTTAAAAAGCTGTGCCCTTTGAGCTTCTTCATGGGTTCAATCCGAACAATCATTTGTCCAATTTGTGGAAGCTTAGTGATCTTCTTAGAGAGGTACCAACCTCTGATGTCAAGGCGACATGGGAGGCTGCCAGACGCAACCTTGTTAGGGCTAGGAAGCGTGAAAGGAGGAGGTACAACCGAGGTCGTAGGCCC
Source organism: Stictocephala bisonia (assembly GCA_035578905.1). NCBI lineage: Eukaryota > Metazoa > Arthropoda > Insecta > Hemiptera > Membracidae > Stictocephala > Stictocephala bisonia. The sequence goes on from JAQJVL010000003.1 coordinate 10,105,975, forward strand.
AGTCCTTTCCAGGTGGGGGATTTGGTCTATTGTCAAGCTTATCCAGTCAGTTCGGCCATAGAGAAAAGGGCTGCCATATTGTGTTTCAAGTGGTATGATCCTGATGACCATTTTCATCACAATGAGTGGCCGGGAGGGTAAAGAAAAATAATGAAACATTTTCACTTGCATATATGAATCTTTGCCTGGAAAAACAGTCAACAGCGCAGCGAGGAAGGGAGGAATAGGTGGCTGCTCCCTCTGGGCCACAAAGAAGGCCTAATGGATGGCCCAGTCTGTAGGTCCTCCACTACGTCTCCAGGCGACATCAAGGAGGAAGGCAATGCAGTGACAATCCATCTCCAATATGAATGAATGAAAAGAACTTTGGCCAAATATGAATATAAAGATCGTCGACTACAAAAACAGGCAGTCGCGACAAGACACAACGAACACGAACAAAAACAAGGAACAACAAAATAAAACACAGATACACTAACGAAAGCCAACAAAGAGTAAGGCGGCTATTCAAGACGACTCAACTCTGTGCTACGGCACAGTCCATCTCGCAGTTTGCAGCAGACAAGCTTGTGGGCTTTGTACAAACATTTGTTTGGTGAGAGTCTGACGCTCAGTGTTAGCTAGCTCGACCTTGAGCTTATGTAGTCTTATTCAGTACAGTCAGATGGTGTTAGTGGATACATTTGTTCTTGAGTTACGCCAACATTTAGGTACATTATGGATAATCAAAGTGCTGGTCCTTCAAAAAATTTGATTGTTAAATTGAAATGTAATATTACTTGTAACATAAAGTAATAGTTCTCAGCTTACTGTTATTTGTAAAATAAAAGTAATTTTATTTTATTCATAATGTGTTCATGTATTGATTTTACCTTTTATAAAAGTATTTTATGCTAATGAAATGAGTTAGACTTTATCTTCTTCCTCTAGAATTTTAGTAACTTAAATGTACCTTAATAATCATAAATGTTTTAGATGTTAAAAATTATTATAAAACAACTTTTAGTGAGTATTGCTCGGAATAATAATAACTACCTGTTCTACTTAAATCGCAAATGTGCGCTCGCCACATATGGCACAGCAAATTGACGTAATATGCAGAAGGCGCGAAGTGCATTCTCTATATAAGTACATGTAATTTTCGATATAACATAAAATGAACTACAATATATTAATAAGTACACCACTTTAACTCGAAATTACAAAAAAAATGTTCCCCTTCTAAGAAACCCTTCCGTGAAATTACCGCAGTGAACATGTTAATGGTACATGTTAAATGAAAACAAAAAAACATGTTATTTTTATTGTTATTAACATTAATGATATTGATATTTATGATATATATGATAGATATTGATCACTTTTTCATCGATTTTTTTTGTAGTTTTTTTTAGTGATTCTTAAGAAAATATGAATATTACACAGATTCATAGAAAAAAATCGAGACTATAATATGTTTATAAAAATATTGTATTTTTACATAAAATATAACTTCATCAAAATAAATGATGAATTAAAATGTAACTTATTTTAAAATAAAATTGATCATGACTCTTTTCTTCCATTTTATTTATTTTTAATAGATAATAAAAATAATTTACAGGCTATTTTTGTAATTTTGTACAACTTGAACCATTTTTCTAAATAATTAACCTCTCATATGAATAACACTCACAACAACCTGTCTCCTTATACCATTATACCACAATTCAAGTTCAATTGGGGAGACATTTTAAACACTCATATAAGCAACCTTAAATACTGTCGAGTGAATACATAACGGCGGCTGTGGCTTATCAATAGATAGTGGTACACAGCATGCATACGCCAAACACTTACCGCGCAACAGCGGAATTCCAAAACAGTACAAACTTTCTAAACATTCCTCGTATTACTCGTTTCTTCTCAAAATTTTCAAGTATTACTACTGCTACAATTTAAACTTTTAACCTAATACATACTTGAGTTTTTTTTTATGAAACCCAGCACCAGAATGAGTAGCTAGAATTTTGAAGGGATTATGTTCTTCATCGCTATCATTGGTTTCTTCCTGTCTCACAAATTGCCCTGGTATACACTGCCCTGTCCACTCCAAGGCATCCAAGTCCTCCTTGCCATTCACTGATAGTGCAGATAACATTTTCGATATATCTGCACTATCATTTCTTTTTTTTAATTCTTCTTCTAATGCTTCCTTGAGCTTCATAATTTTTTCCCCTTTATCAGGAAGATTTTTTATAAACACCCTGAAAAATTATTTTATATTTATTTCCCATACTGGTAAAAATTTTGGTTCTGCTTACACAGTCAATCAAACAAATATGTTAAAAAAAAATAGATCAACAGGAAAATTGATGTTTCAAAGTATGATACAAACTATTCGAGAGTGTGCAATACAATATGTAGCCAAGAGTAGAAAACAGGGATGCAAAATTTGTCTGACTACTCAAAATTTCTCCAGATCATTATTTTTCAAGGGTACATTCTCCATATACAAATATTTTTTAACAATTCTAACATGGTAAATTAGCAATGAAAAGCACATGTCTAAATATATTTCATAAGAAGTACACAAAAATGCTAATATAAAACCTTTTACTTCCCATCTATTCAAATTTGACCCAGTTAGCTAAAAAAAGTATTTTTATTTGATCCCAGGGATGCCCAAACAATGAATGCCGGACATGGGCAAGGTAAGCTGATTAGTTGACTGGTTCTGCCTAACTGTAAGTGTGCCCCTAGTATGTATATTGGAAGTTAAGTAAAATATGCTTTTTATATTATAAATAAAAATATCTATGTTATAAAATGTGACTAAGGAGTGAATGCACTAAAACAAGAAAATAATTAAGTACTTTTTGTTTTTGTTAATTTTAGGTTCAACAGGTTTATTACATGTTTTTAGTACAATATATGCAAACTTGTATTTGTAAATACTATTTTAAATACAGCAATTATGTAAAATTATAAATAAACAAAATCTAATATGAATGTGTATATATTTTATTTGTTTACATAGCAAAAACAAATAAGGCAGCAATGTAAAATAGTATTTTCTATCACCTCCCTTTTTCAGTGCTCCTTATTAGTATCTGTTGTTCAGGAACTCAGAGAGCCCTCAAAGCCATTAGGGTTGCGTCTTAATTGATACGAGTTTTCAAAGTAGTGTTTGTTTTTGCTAGAAAAGTTAGTTTATAAGTATGAAATTTGAATATATTCGTAAAGGATTTAGCCTACTTTAAAAATATTTACAATGATTTTTAGTGTTAATGCTGCCATATTGTTTGTTACATCTATCAATAATAGAAATAGTATTGATGTTTCCTACTTTATGAACATAATCAATCAAAACTGAGAACTGACTTTGCTTTTGATGGTTGAGAGTTATTATGATTAAATTCATCTGCTAAAAAGGTGATGCATTCCATTTAGCCAACGCATTCCATTTAAATATAAAAATAGTATAAGTTTGTTCTATATCATAAAATATAATTATTCCATTTTCACAAATCGTCATAAAAGCTTTATTTAAAAGTATAAAACAAAGAGGATATATTTGAACTAACTAATTTTTGGAAACTTGTAATTTGGAATGCTCATATACCGGGTGTTTCAAAATGAATAGCGGGGTTTTAAAGTGTTATACTATTTATTACATCAAACTTACAGCCACAAGTGATATATCAAACAAAAGAGGAACTCAAACAGTTTTACATAATAGCCTACAAGTGTTCAATGTGAGCACCATTCGTTACTCGGCACACGTCAAGACGATATGCGAGTTCTTCCCAAACTTTGGTTAGTGTCTCATTAGTAATTGCCGCAACAGCTGTTTCAATCCTGTTCCTTAATTCGGGAAGGTTGGCTGGCATTGGAGGCACATACACTCGATCCTTAATAAACCCCCAAAGATAGAAATCACACGGCGTTAGGTCGGGTGACCGTGGAGGCCATGGATAACAAGCTCCATCATTAGGCCCCTTACGGCCAATCCAGCGGTCGGGTACTGTGAGGTTAAGCCAATCGCGTACCTCATTATGCCAGTGAGGCGGCGCACCATCTTGCTGAAAGACGAAGTTCTCTGGTTCATCCTGTGTCAGTTGAGGGAAGAGCCATAGCTGTAGAGTATCCAGATAAGAGGGACCAGTTACAGTTGCTTCACCAAAAAAGAAAGGACCATAAACTTTCTGTCGGGATATGGCACAAAAAACATTCAATTTAGGTGAGTCTCGTTGCACTTGTTCCATCATGCGGGGATTTTCTGAACCCCAAATCCGAACATTATGGGTGTTTACTTGACCACTAAGGTGGAAGGTCGATTCATCACTGAATACGACAAGATCCAGAAAATTTTCATTGTCATTCAACAACATGTCGTTAGCAAAGTTGGCACGTAAAACATGGTCAGTAGGCTTCAGAGCCTGTAACAACTGCAAACGATAAGGACGTAGTTGCAAGCGTCGCCGCAAAACTCTCCAAACAGTCGTCACAGGAATTGCTAATTCACGACTAGCCTTCCGAACGGATTTCATAGGGCTACGTGTGAACGAATTACGCACTTGCTCAACGCTCTCTTCACTAGTTCTTGGTCGTCCCGTACTCTTGCCTTTACAAAGGCAGCCAGTGTCTTCAAACTGATGATATCATCTACGAATATTGTTATCACCTGGAGGATCACAACCGAACTTAATCCGGAATGCACGTTGCACAGTAACAACAGATTCCGTCTTTGCAAACTGTAAAACACAAAACGCTTTCTGTTCTTTAGTCGCCATCTTTGCTACTAGCACTTTCTATCGGATTGCGGCGGAAACATTCCGCACTGATGCCAACAAACAAAACTGTTTGAGTTTCTCTTTCATTTGATATATCCCTTTTGGCTGTAAGTTTGATGTAATAAATATTATAACACACTAAAACCCCGCTATTCATTTTGAAACACCCGGTATATATCTTTTTAGATGCCCAATTAAGACACAATATTTACCAAATATGTTTACTTATACACATTCTCTTGGTGTTTTTACATTATAAAAAAACTTTGAATAGAAACTATTCACTCCAATTCAACACACACTTTTGCCTGTCTTGCTACTTGCCTGTAGACAACCATCATAATCATCAGCAAGTCTGTACTGTATCTATTATCAGCAAGGTCTAATATTGAGTCATGTCGTCTTCTATCTGGTGCACGAAAAGGGATATACTAAAAGGGATATGTTTGGTGTTTCTTTTGTAATTCAATGTTATTTGGATTTTCTACTTTTTTAACATGTTGACTGCCAGCGTAGATAATTTACTGGGTGATTCTGAGGCCGCCGTAGTAAAACTGTATGTCCGCCTGACGCCATGAGGATCACCGGTAGCCCACGGCATATGTGCCGCTGTGCGCCATGTGGGCCACCGGTGGCCCCCACGTCTTTTATAAATCAAACACAAATTGTAGCGCCATTTTTAATATTACGTAATTTTTAATGATATATTCTGAAAGCTCATAAAATGTGATAGAAAACGGTCCTCTGGTTTTTAAATAAAGCAACCTTAAGTAAGTTTTTATATATTTGTTCTAGTTTTTACGACATTTAGACTAGTTTCTGTCACAAAAAGAATCAATGTCACTTACTAAACACCTAACCTCAAAAGCTGATGAGTGCGTGGGAAGAAAATATGAACATCACAACAAAACAGCTGAAACATAATATCATATGTAAAGTTTTGCCCCCACGCCATGAGGGCCACCGGTGTACCTCAATAACTTCACAAATTGGCAGCAAAAGACTGGATGTCGGCTATTTCTGTACTCGAGGGGGGGGGGGGTCATTTCCGGTTCCATGGAAAACAGAACTCGGAACAATGATTATTGAACTTTACCGTAGAAACAGCTGTGGCGCCAGGCTGAAATCTAGTAAGGGCCACCGGTGGCTCTCATGGCAGTCAACGTGTTTAATTTTGGATCTGCTGATCTACTAGAAATACAAATGGGGTTGATTTGTGTTTTTAATGAAATACAGTCATGTGATTGCGGGGAGTCTATCCAAACAATGGCAAAATGGCTTCATGGATTGGATTTTCTCAAATAGTGGCCTCATCAAATAGTGATTCATTCACACAATAGAACAACAAGTTTTCTGTGTAAGTCAAGTTTTACATTGCAAAATATAAAAAAATAAATATTTTTTAGCTATATATAAATATAATAAAAATAAATATATTTAGCTTTGTGATAGGAAATCATTTTCTATTTATTTTCAATTTTTATCATAATGTAATGACTTATGGACTTTTTGTACAAGTATAAAACTCAGCTTTTAGATAATTTTAAATAAAAAAAAAAATAATAATGGTAGCTGACAGAAAAACCATATGATATATAAATAATTTTGCAACTTATAGTGTAATGATTATACTCTACTACCTATGTTTAGTTTTTTTTAATTTTCCCAAATTTCCCCCAAGTTCTTTAAAAAATTTCCCCCAAGCAATGCTTGCACGATCAAACATATTCTGCACCCGTGGTAGATAAAAATCATTAATCAATTGCTTACAAAGGCTCATTAATTCACAATTACAAATCACAAGATCTAAAAATAATTTAGTGTTATTCACTCCTTGTTTATGTTTGAATCTTATTAACATCTAGTCCTCCATATCTCATTAACTGTCCTTAAAGATAAAAGTTGGTTCACGAGTTAGGGTTACTTGTGTAATAAATTGAATAATAACTATAATTAAGTACCCTTTATTCATTTTTTGGTAATAATACATGACCGGTTTGGCTCTTAGGCCATCTTCTGAGTGTAAACAATATAACCTGTAAGAAAGGAAAAATTATAAAAATAAAACAGATGAAAATAACATATGATTAATTTAGTGTGTGGGTGTTGAATTTTACTTCTGATTATTATTATTTTTAAATTCTCTTATTTTTCATATATAGGATTTTTCATTTTGAGTTGTGCATTTAATATGTTCTATGGTTCATTATAACTGTTTATGTATACGTGTAAATTTTCTTTGAAATTAATTTTTTTCTCCTTTCTTCTCATATTCTAAAATTGTAACATTTTCATTGATATTTTGGTAACTGTGATTTGACTGGAGAATATGTTCAGCAAAGTTAGATTTAATTGATGTTGAGTTGTTTGTTGTTTCTTATGGCTTGTATGTGTTCTTTGTAACGTAAATTAAATGTTCTTCCGGTTTTTCCTATGTAAAAAGAATTGCATTCTGCTCATTTTATTTTATACATTCCAGATTTTTCATACTTGTTATTTTTATTTTCTTTGTAGGATAGTTTGTTAATTAAAGTAAAAGTATTGTTCTTTGTTTTAAAACAGTGTATATTTACTGTATTGAAAAGTCTTTCTAATAGCCTTATTCATTTTTGTATTATAAGGAACACTGATAAAGTTTTTCTTTTCTTTTTGATTCATATACTTATTTTTGTTTCCTTTCATTCTTTTTATAATTTTGTCAACAATTGTCGGATTGTAACCATTTTTGGAAGCTAAATATTTTACTGTTGTTTTTTCTTCTTCATAATTTCTTAATTTGGATGTTTAACATTCTGTTTATCATTGATCTGAAACTAGATAATTTGTACTTCCATATGTGGTTAGAATTAGCCTATATGGAATTAGTAGGTCACTTTGGGTTGATATTCTAAAAATTTTGAAAGAGTGTTTATTTTCATTATTTGTGATTGTTAGATCTAAATAGTTTATTTATTTTGCTTCATTTTCTTTTGTAAATTTTATCTTGTCATTTAACGAATTTAAGTAGTCTAGTAATTCATCACTTTCTTTATCACTTCCTTGGAAAAGACATATTACATCATCAACTAACAAAACCAATAGATTATTTATTTATTTTTATTTTTTTTTTTTTTTTTTGTAGGGATTTGATTTGTTCAAAATTTTGTTTTGTTCCAAATTGTGTAAGAAGATGTTTGCTATTATTCCTGATAAAGGAGATCCCATTGGTAGTCCATTACTTTGTTTGTAAAAATTGTTCAAATATAATGACAATTTTTACCAACAAAGTCATCAAATTAAATTTATTATGTCCTTAAAGAATTACGTTTCCCTTTTAATTTAAGTAGCTATAATAACTCCTGGTTTTCCTTATCTTGTGTAGTTCCTACAACAGTGCATGTACGAGGCGTGTTTTTAAAGTAAGTACCGTTTTGGAATCCCGCTGCTATAGTGCTGCGGTCGGCGTTCAGGGCATGTGTGCTAGATACTACTATTTTTTGGCAAGCCACAGCCAACGTTACAGACCCATTTGACTGTATTTAACATTGCTTATGACTGTTTAAAATTCCTCCTCTGATTAAAAATGCTGCAAACTGTAAAGTACATATTGCGATAAGTTTTCGTAACCCTAAAGGCATGAAAGCAGCTGACATTCATCGAGAGATCTGTGAAGTTTATTGAGAAAACAGAATGAGTAATGGGATGGTATGGAAATGGGTGAGAGCTTTTAAGGTTGTGCGAATGTGCATGATGAGGAACGAAGTCGGAAACCTTCACTCATTACTGATGACTTGGTGCAAAACGTTGATGAAAAAAGTCAGAGAAAACAGACGCTTTACAACTGCATCATTATGTAGTGTGTCTTTAAGTGTGATTATTGAAATTGTGACAGACCGTTTGAAGTACCCAAAGTTATGCTTACGGTAGGTCCCAAAAATTCTGACCGAGAATCACAAAACAAATGTTTGAGGAGAGTAAAAAAAAAACATTTAACCTGTTCTCTCACATTCCTAGAGCATTAGAATCGTGATGGTTATGATTTTTAAAACCAAATTGTCACTGTGACAGACTCACGATGAATGTCAGCTGCTTTCACACCTAGCATTATGAAAACTTAGACAGCTCATAATTCACAGTCGGCGGCATTTTGAATCGGAGGAGGAATTTTAAACAGTAATAAATAAAGTCGAATGAATCTGTAACTGCGGTTGTGGCTTGCCAACGGATAGGAATACCCAGCATACATGCGCTGAACGCCGACTTCAGCGCTACAGCGGCTGGATTCCAAAACAGTATTTACTTTAAAAACATGCCTCGTATTGTTACGAAGGGGCCCAATTCCCTTCGTATAATATGTGGTTTATGCTGAGTACGCTGAAGCAAGAAGAGGGGGAAGACCGGGAGCTGATGTAGAGGTGGGCAGACGGAGAGCGGCAGCCGAGCGACCCAGGCGCACCGACGGACCTAGGAGGAGGCGATGGACATCCAACACCCTTAGACACCTGAAGATGTGGCTTACTGATAGGGTAGACGTGGTGAGATTTATGTCCACGCATGGAAGTTGTAGAAGTTATATTGGTAGGGACCAGCGAGCAGCAGTACCGCCCAAAGATAGAAATAAAGGTAAGAGAAATATTTGTGTTTGGGTCTATTTTATCCTCTGGACTACCAACCCCCTAGCGATCACCCCTTCACCGAGGGGGACGTGACAGTATTTTCATAATTAATAAGTCTCCACAAGAAGACTCTATATTTAAAAATATTTTTACTTTATGTCACCAAATATGAATTGACATAAAAATTATTAATGAGTTAAATCATCTAATATCCTATATTAAGGAAGTTCTCAACTAAAATATCAGTAGGAGGGGAGATTAAATATCAGTACATTACTTGAAAAAATATAGGCCTATTACCTGTCTACAGACCTACTAATTGATATATTGAGAAAAACATTTAATAAGTATTTTATTTGACAAAATGATATGCTACAACTGCAAAACATAACACTGCAAGAAAATCACTATTTGGGTAAAGTTTTCTCTTGATCTTTTCCATACTTAGAGGAAATGTCAAAGGAGACTTGATGGAAGTATAGAGGTGATTTTAAATTGTGGCTGATATAAGGAATACATATGAAGGACGCATTGATTACACAAAGATAAGGAATATTCAGTTGAAACCCGTGACAGGATAGAGGCTAAGAATAAAACTTACTGTGGAGACAGTTGTTTATAAAACAAAATAATACTAAGCTTGTTTACTTACTTATTTGACAAAAGTTTACACTGCCTTTGCAGAAGCTCATTTAACTGAACCACAGTTTTTTTAGACAAATCTCCAATATAACCTTGTTTTTCTTTCTTAGATTCTGATTCGACATTTCCAGGGACTTTATTAATAATTCTCTTCATATACATATTTGTTAACCTCATTAAAAACTGAAATTAAAGACATTTTTACAATAGTTAATTATTTTTTATAATATTCAATTACTTCTCAAAATTACCATTGTGATTAATTCATATATATCTATATGTAAATAAAAACCACCCAACATGCTTAGAATTAAAACAGCTGTGATTGATTACACATAACACTCATTCCAAATGGCTGCTGCCTTTGTCAATAGATTTATACCAATTTCTAAATTTCAATATATGGTATTATTTTATTGCCATCATGATAGCATTATTGCCAGGCAGGATGGCTCCAGTGGCTATGGCTTCAAATTGGTGAGGGCAAGGTCCAACGTTCGAATCCTCACTGAGCTGGCGGTCAAAATTTCACTCGTTGAATAAAAATCACGCACAGGCCTGCAAACCCATTTCCTAACTGGCAAATGAAGTTTTATATAAAAAAAAAAATATATTAATACTTCATATCATAGCCTGTTTTTTCCTTTTCTTCTTTTTTTATATGATTTCTTCTTAAATTTCAAAGCACCAAATACTGTAATTCAGTTACAACCAAGTTAATTGGGAGCTCAATGTTTTGGTGATAAGCGATTGGTTCTGATCTTAGTTTTTTTGTTATTACCAATATGAATAAAAGTTAAAACTAGTCTGCGTGGAGACTAGTAGAGAGGTCTATAATGTCTATGTTGGGAGGTTCCACAGAGAAGAAAGTAACAGAGGTCACTCTATTAAGATCGCAGTGAACATTTCAGTGACCATTACAATTCAATCAACTAATCTTAATAAATCTGTACTAATAATTAATACAGTATGTTTATCCTTGAGGGTTCGGAGAGGAAAAAGTGGACGGATTGACAGTGATGCTGGCCCTAGCATCTACATGGCTGACTGGAGAACTAACTACTCACACCCTAAGCACTATTGGATGCAACCTCTGTTTCTTTCTTCTCTGAGGTGTGTCCAGAATGTTATCGAAAGACATAACGAAATATCAGGTTTCTTAGTTGTCAGCAAATCCAGGCATAACACCTTTCTTTCTACTCCAATTTATTTTCAACCAAAACATGGAATTTTATCTAAAATAAATCATATAACTTTAGTTCTGTTACATCTAAAGTATAAAATGAATAAATGAATTCTATTTTCAAAGAAATACAAATGTTTTAAAAGGTAATAGCTGGAAATTAACTGGCTACTTTTATCTGTAATATGGCAATATTAAATTAATATGGCTGTTAATTTAATCATGGCTATATTAAAGCAACAACAATATTATAAACATAAATTACTTAATGAGTCTAGCTGGAGATCTCAAATAAAATCACCATTTGTTGATATATGCACATAAATAATCATAAAATTAATAATATGAAATAACAAATAAAAATACTACTAATATATTTTAATTATATTAAATTATTATTACAATAAAATGAAACTGAAAACACCATTTAACACTTTAAACGCCAAGATCACCAGCATGTGTGTAAAGATCACCAATGATCAATGTAACGATTGTAAATAGACTCGCTAAAAATGCCAACAATCACTATACTGATCGTTAATTATTTTTTATTTCCTAAGTCTCTAATGTCAATCAAAGTTCACTTAACTTGGTACATTCTTTCCATGGTTTATTAGGAACACATAGAAATATGTTCTAACCTCTCTGAATTTTTATTTATGGATTATATGAAGCTAAAGTTGTTTACTTTTTATTTGTTTTTACTAGTTGTTATGGCGACGACATACGTTAAAAAATAATGTAGAAAATTTTATATAGAGCCTGTATATATTAATACAGGCTCTATATACGGCATTTCATTATTCTTGTAATTATTTTAAATTAAACTGTTTTATAAGTTTACATTGCATTTTAAAACTTTGTATAAACGTCAAATGAAAACGTAGTGATACAGTGGTAATGTGATTTTTTTCAAACATGTACATTATATATCTGAAAAATGCAACATAACTTCATAATTGATCAAGATTAATGTTTCAAATGTTGTGTATATTCTAACAATTAAATATATTATAAGATAAAATACTTACATATTTGGCAGTTTGAAGTTTATGGTATGTTGTGAATGATAGCAAAAACTAAAAAAATGTATAAAAATATAACAATAAAAAATTGCCAGATTTTAGTAACGTTATGTTCTGTTAGGATAGGGCTAGGTTGGATATTCGTAGGTTAGGTTATGATAGGTTTGGTTTCACTACGTTAGGTTTGGTAATGTTATGTAAGGTTAACCTACCTAACGTTACAAACTCAAACCTAACCTATCAGTACCCAACCTCCCCTTAACTAAATATAACATTACTGAAAACGGCACATTTTCAGCTTTAATGTGCTTGGTAATGGTTCGGTGCTTTGTCATATTCGTAATCAAGACAACATTCTGCACAATTCAAGAACTCACATTGCTATATTTATGGAATAAAAAATGTTTCTGTTTTTCCTCATTTTCTGGCGTTTCTGTTAAAAAAAAAGAATAAAAGCAATTACTACTTTTGAAAATATTTCAGCCAAAAAATTAACAAGGCCCCTGTTCTACATGTTGTTTATATATTACCCTGTTCTATATCTTATAATTGCCCAAATTTCGTAGGAGTTTGTCAATAGATATGAAATTGGTTTGCCTGATTTTTCCATTAACCTTTTAGTGCCCTCATATTATTCGGACGTCCAAAATAATATGCATAGTGCCAACGTCGTGTTAACAGGACGTCACAAATAATATTCAATAAAAAATAAACTGTTAGTAGATTTAGGATCATCTTCTCATTTTTTTAAATAAAATTTTACATAAAAACCATGATTGTAGTATATTTTTATAATATTTAGTTATATTTAGATACAAAAGGTTTGTAAACTTGTCAGAAAACAGCTTTTTCGAACAACATAAAAATTTAAGTAACTTTTTTATTTGTCAACAAATTATTCTGAAATTTCAACAAGATGTTAATGACTAAATTGTCTTTACAATAAAGTAGTTGAATAGAGCCCAACTATTTTTATTATAGTCATAAGGATGCCTAAAGAAAAAAAAAAGACAGCGAACATTTTTATCTCCTAAATTTATTTTTAATAGAAATAGTATATGTAGTGTAACACTGTTTTTAATATATTATTTTAATAAACTGGTTATTTCTGTATAATCTTTATATATAAACTCCCTACACGATTTGCGTGCCAACCCTGTCACTCGCTACTCTCTTCCGCCTCGCCTGGAGACTCTGCCTTGGCCCCATTGTAGAACTCAGTCTATGGCCTCACCAAGGGTTGAGCATATTGGCACAGTCCCATTTTTGGGTCTCGGCAGGTCGCCTCGTGATGGAGATCGGCCTACGAATTCTTAGCCAGAGTTTGACCATAAATGTTGTTTTTAGGGCCAGTAGAGCCCATAAACATAGTATTTTCTACAATCTGATTGTATATTAATAATCGACCGAAGAATACCTTTAATTTGATACCCCACTTGGGTATATTACCCAATTTTGGGTTTTAGAGCAAATTTTATTATTTGGGGGCAGATCCCTTAAACGTTGTCTCTTCCAAAATACAATGACATAATGTGATTTGGAAGATAAATGCTGGTTTGATACCCCACAGGGGCGGTTTATATTACTATTACCATTTTATGTTTTGGGATTTTTCTTTTTTTTTGGGGGGGAGCATATTCCCCTTATTAATTGCTTTTTTTAGAAATCTGATGGTATATTTGGATTAAATAGTAAAATAGCTTTAATTTAAACCCCCACTTAGTAGATAAAATCAATATTAAAAAATTTTACACTTTTATACATTTCAGTTTTTGGGCCCCTGATACCCCAAATTTTTCAGTTTTTAGGCTGAAATTCATACATAACAACAGTTCTACACGCCTTTGTTATGTGTGTAGAACTGTTAACGTTTGAAACTTTTATTCTAGATTTTCTTCAAGTTATCAGTGATCAGTGAGTCAGTGGTATTTGGCTTTTATATATACTACCGGGAGACCGAGCTTCGCTCAGTTGAATTTTGTACTGGGAGCATCCAAATCTCCCAAAGGATCCTGAGGATCGTTTGTTGTTTCCCTACCTTGTAGGTTATTAATAAACTTTCGTTTCGGAGGTTTTTCGCGTTTACTTTTAGCTCCTGTTGGAAAGTTCGGCCTGTGACCTCACCAAGGCACTCTGCTACAGTCCCATTTGTGGATCTCGGCATGTCGCCTCATGAGGAAGATCAGCCTCGCCAGGATACTTAAGCAGTATGACATTGAATTTTGGTTTTTGGGGCAGTGAAGCTCATAAACATAGTATTTCCTAAAATCTGATGGTATATTACTAATTAAGAGAAGAATACCTTTAATTTGATACCCCACATGGGTGTATATTTTTTTAACATTAGCCTACCCAATTTTTGGTTTTCGAGCATATTTTTATTTGGGGAGGGGGAGGGCAGACCCATTAAATGTTGTCTGTTCCAAATTTTAATGGTGTAATGTGATTTAGGAGATAAATAGTTATAGTTAGATACCCACTTTCTGCTCAAAATCGATAATGGTCCCATATTGTTTTTTCTGCTAGAAGTTGATAACACCGTTAGTTCGGGCAAACAACGCTGATTTTATTCGTACAACAGCAAGGGCTAACCTTATTCTGCAGTAAAATGCAAAATAAATAAAATTATACCACATTATGCTGCTACGTAACTATAGCAACACACACGAAAACCACGGTACCTAGAAAAGAACTAAGAAGACAGTAGGTATCAAGTGCATATCCCATGACGTCACATGGGCTAAATGGCTAAAATAAACACAGAAATAGTGTTCTAATTCCCGTAATTACTATTCCAGCTGATAAAGAAATAAATAACTCGCTTACTGTTTAGCTGAATGCTTCTATGCAATTGGTAGATTTAGTTAGTTACCAGTATTTAATAGAGTAAACAAATCAGCTGATTTCGCCCATGTGACGTCACAGTCTACTGCGCAGCCTCGTTGTGACACACGGAAAGTTTAGGAGCCTCTGGAACGGAAATGAGATTTTTCCCAGGGTTGAGACCGGTACATATTGATTTCTCGTGGTCGAAAATACAAAAGAAATTTTAAATTAAAAATCGTTGGAGCCAAAAAAAACTTTTGTCTGGACGTGGCTAGTTTTAGGTAATAAGATATAGAAGAGAAAGCCCTAACTCATTCATCACTAATCCTCCCACATGCCATAGTTTCATAGGGCTGAAATTTGGTACAAATTTGTTTTCTAGGCTAAATAAGAAAATTGAAGTAGGTATTTACATTTTGATTAAATACTCTTAAGGGGTAGAAAACGCCCCTAAAAATTGTTCCATAAGGATAACATTGGGTTGATTTTAGTAAATTAATAACAGCTATTTTTTTAAATAAATAAACATGTTTATTTTGTATGTCTGAAATTTTATTGATGCATTAAGAGTGAAGCAGGATTATTATACTATGACTTCTTCTGTCAGAGTGAAGCAGCATTGAAGAAACTCCAGGGTGAAAACATAGTGGAAAGGCGAATCAAGAGGCAAGCTGCGCGTTTTTAAATCTTTTGTGTATTTAAATTGACCGGTTCGACGCACTGCTTGACACCTTACTATGTATGGGTCAACTTAAATACACGGAAGGTTTAAAAACGCACAGCTTAACTCTAGCCTTGCTGCTCTACTATGTTTTCACCCTTACATAATAACTTGTCTGTGAGTGTGATCCAACTTGTGCATTAAGATGATAAGTTTCTGTTTTCTTTTGCTCTGTGAGTTGCATACGTTGCACATCTCCCACAATTTTAATGATTCGCTATCCTAGCAGGTTGTTATTACTATAATGTTATCTAGCAGTACTGCATATTATTGTTTTAGCTTTTATTGATAACTTTCAGTTTTGCCTGTATCTCATTGTTGACTTTCTTGATTACTTATTATCTTGTATTTATCATATTGTTGTTATTTAAACTTTGTTTCCTTACTAAGAAATGTTTGTAACTGTCGTTCACCACCAAGCCTATTTATTGTATGTGCATGTACAAATGGTGTTATTCATAAATATAAATAAAAATAAAGAGTTTACAATTAACTACACTTTTACTGTATATTTTGACTTTATACAATTACATGTAAAATCTATTTGAGAAATTTACGATATTGAGATTATCCCTAACCATGTTGAAATTCCCCAAAAGACTTATAGGGTTTTCTAGACCACCCGGCTTTGTTATCTAGAAGAAGGGTCAGCTTTTATATTGACGTGATGGTTTGGAGGGAACCACGGGGGAAGGGTAAGCAAGTGCAGAGAATAACCCCACAGTGAAGCAAGGACTGTCGTCTTCTCTCTATTTATAAAAGAGAAAGCCCTCATTCACTCATTACTGACCCTCCCACTTCCCTTAATCTTACAGAGCTGAAATTTTGTACAAACGTTTGTTGTAGGCTAAATAGGAAAACTAAAGTATTTTCCTCTTAATAAAATACTGCTAAGGGGTAGACACCTAAAAATTGTTGTATAAGTGTAACATTGGGTTGATTTTAGTAAATTTATAACAGCTGTTTTGTAAATAAATAAATAAACACCATTATTTTGTATGTTTGACATTTATCCTATTAATGAATTAACCCTTTCGATACCGCTGTCCGATATCGGACAGCGGTAGTTACGCTAAAAATGCCGAGGTCCGATATTTCGGACCGCTCTTAATTTTTTTTTTTTTCGATAAGGCATTTTCGTTAATATGCCATATATACGGTACCAATCTGTTGAGAATTGATTATAGTACTCAGAAAAAGTGTTTTAAACATCTTTTAAATATGCGTTTGTTGAAATATATTTGTCACACTTGAAATAATCGCTCAAATGTGACAAATATGTGATTTTGTACTGTCGAAAAAAATTACGATAAATCCTGGGATTTTCAAGTTAAGACTTTGAAATTTGGTATGCATGTTAGTAATTAAATGTTCTTTTAAATAAAGTCACTTTTATAGCACTAGTATTTTTTTTGTATGGTCTGAAAGGTTTCAAAATTGAAAAATTAAAAAAAATTTTTAATTTTTTAAAAAGTTGATTTTACAAATTAAAATCAATATTTTATTTAAGAAAATATATAAGTAGTAAAAAGAGCATTTCAAAACAAGAAAAACCAAAAAATAATTATGAAAATATATTGAAAAATAACAAAGTTAGAACAAAATAACGTAAACTATGCATATTCACTAAAAATACCCCCGGCATTTCTCGCATACCAAGGGAAAAAATGCCCGGCATCGAAAGGGTTAAGACATTACAATTAATTACACTTTTTCTATACATTTTTTCTCTATAGAATTTGGGAAATTTATGATATTGAGATAACCGTATTGAAATTCCCCTTAAGATTTGTAGGGTTTTCTTGACCATCCAACTTTGCTGTTTAGAAGAATTACAGTAGGTTGAGCTTTTATATTGATGACAGTTTAGAGGGAACCAAGGGGGAGGGGTAAGCAAGCGCAGAGAATAACCCTGTAGCGAAGCAAGGGCTGTAGTAGGCTAGTTAGGTATAAAAAGTATTAATTTTGTGTAATAAATAACAGATATATGAACAGTCCCACTGTTTACTATGTAATTCTAAAATGTTAGGCCATTTTTGCTACTTGTGTAAGGATAAATTAAAATATTCATATAAAATATTGAAAATATTATAATTATAGGGCGATTCTCAGTAAGTTGCACGGGACATTCAGACAACACTTTTTTTATATAAATCAATAAAACTGACTTTAAAGCCTGCTTTTGATGTTTGGAGTACTAGATTTAGGGACATAGAATATATAAGTATAGATGAATAAGTTTCATTAATTTTACTTTCTTTGTGCCAAAGGTATTAGAAGCGTGTTGCACGGGACTCGTACGAAGAGCGACATTCACTTACCTTGCTTGTCTACAATTATCTCTGTGAATTCTGAGGCCATTTGTTATTGTTAATTTGATGTAGATATTCTCCATGGATTTACTCAACTAATAATGTTTTGTAATGGAATTTTTATAAATCGGTTACTGACTTTTTCATCATTTTCGATAGGCACGTCGTGTGTTGCACGGGACGTGTTGCACGGGACACAAACGTTCTTGGGCGATTATGATAAGGATAATAATAATAAAAAGGAAATTTATGAAAATTGAGCTTTAAATTTGTATAATGTAACAGGAAAAAACATTTAAACTAAAAAATTTATTATTTTTTTTTTTTTTTTTGTAAAAATTATTTAAAATGGGGTAGGCCTAGGTACAACTTGGTTTTTGTTGAGAAATTTCTCATTAAATGTTTTCTCTCTTCAATTAAGTTTAATACAAGTGACAAATAAATTATTAAGTTTATATTCAATGACATGATCAAAATGCCAAATTATAATTTAATTATAGCCTACTGTTTTACTCTTTGCTTGAAAATGGTGGGAAAGTGGCTGAAAAAAAAATTGGAGGGAAACAGTTATGGAGGGAAACACTGACCAAAAATGAGGTTAGTTCCAAATCAACAGTTGGGTGTTTGAGATAGTGATGTTGTGGAATGTAGTTTATTTTCTTTGTGGTTGTATATTTAATACCAACTACAATGGAAAGTGTGGTTTTAAGTAAAGTGAAGACACGAATTTAGAGTGTGTTAACTTTAAACCCCTTTCCTGTGCTGAAAGATGTAAGAGATGGAGAGAAAAGCAAAGAGCTGAGGTTAACTTGAAGAATAGAGACAGAATGAGAGGTGTAAGAAAGCTTAAAAGATTACAAATGGCAAAGGACTCTGTATTAAAAGAAGAATATAGAAGAAAGGAACGTGAACGTAAGCGGATCTACAGAGAAAGAAAAAACAACCGAAATTGACTGTCAGACCCCCAAAAAGAAACCATATAAATCACCCCAATCTTTTGGAAAAGCTTTGAGAAAGGTAATATCTAGCTTACCAAAATCCCCATCAAAAAAAAAAGCTGTCCTAGACCATTTATGTGACGTTAAAATTAATGACAAGCCGAACATTGGGAACAAGCAAAAGGATAGGCCTGCGCTCTATGAAAGCAGTGAGCAATCAAATAAAAAAGTACTCGATTTCTTTTTTAGACCAGATATAGTTTATACCTGTCCTGGTCTGAAGGATGAAATAACAGTATGGGAAAATAGGAAAAAATCAAGCTACGAAAAATGTATTTAACCATGTTCTTAAAAGAAGCTTACATTCTCTTTCAGCAAGATAATCCTGAAATTGAGATAGGATTTTCTACATTTTGCAAATTACGACCTAAGAATGTGTTATTAATGCATCAAACTCCTTCAGATCAGTGCAAATGTTTGACTTGTGAAAACTTCTTTTTAAAACTACGGGCTTTGAACATTGATTATCAGGAGTTTTGGAAGACATATTTGTGTAATGACAGTCTAGATTCTTCATGCTGGAAAGGATTTTGTTCCAACTGTTGTGCTGGTAAGAAACTGGAAACAAGTGTTGACCACAACAAAGAAAAGATAAAAATGAAGCAATGGTTTAAGGTTGAAAATAAGCCTACTTGTAAAGATGATGTTTATACTAAGGCTGAGATTTTTGGTATGCTGCAAAATTCCTTCAACAGTGTTTCAACCCATATAAATACAAAGAGAATTCAGAGTGAAGCTTTTCTTAGTGATAAGACAGATGCTAAAGTAAGGGTACTGCAATTAGATTTTGCGATGAACTACAGCTGTGAATATCAGAATGAAATCCAAAGCGCATTGTGGACACGGGGTAGTGTTTGTTTATTTACAGCTGCATCCATTCACAATGATGAATGTCAAACATTTGCAATATGTTCAGACACGTCCACAAAAGACAAAAACACGATTGCTTGCTTTATTAAACATCTGTATGAAAACGAGTTGTTGGCTGTTCCTGAAATGTGGGATGACGTTGAAGAAGTCATATGAACCGATGGACCCTCGAGTGAATTTAAGAACAGATATATGGTATATTTGTGCCAACAACTAAGCCTCCAGTTTAAGAAACCATTTACATGGAAGTATTTTGCTACTTCCCATGGAAAGGGAATAGTTGACGGGGTAGGAGGGAGAATAAAATCAATTGTTAGAACTTCTGTCATGAGTAAAAAGAAAGATGCTCCAATAGTCCAAAATGCTAAAGAGTTTGCTGATGTAGCAAAGAAGCTAATGAAAAACACTAAAATCCATTTGATATTAGATTCTGAGATTTCCAGAGATGATTCAGTCTGGATTAAAGCAAAGAAAGTGGATAGGATCTCCAAAGCACACGTTGTGCACTGCAACGGAAGAACTGTGAACGTTTACAATAATAGCTATGAACAGAAAGCAGATCAATCACATGCTAAATGTAATAGGCCTATGCACTCAAGTTCCAAAGTGAGGAAATCAATTTTTCATTTAGTTTTTAGTGATTCTGAGAGTGAACAAAGTGGTGAATGGTCACAATTAGATGATAATTTTTCCGAGGAAGACTTAAATTCTGAATTGCCGGAAACTCAAGGAAATCAAGTGAAAACTAATGTTGAAGTTGACAATGTAAAGAATGGAACATTTTTATTAGCAGAATTTAAAGGCACGCAGAAAAATACCAGTTACAGATACTTGTGTGTAGCTGAAAGTGAAGTTGAAGAAGATAGAGAAGTGAGAGTGATGTGTCTTAAGTGTATGGACAGTACGAGGAAGAAATTTATTCCAGATGAAAATGACAAGTCTTATATTGAATTTGAACAGATATTGAAGCTTTTTGACATCCCACAATTAAAAACCAAGGGAAAGCGCATATTTTATGAATTTCCACAACCCATAGACATTTTTGAGAAAGCTTGAGGTCTTACAACAAGGACTTTATAATTCTTATCTCTAAAAATTTTTATAATTCTGTAATTTAATTTTGCTAAGAAGTCTCATAGTCATGTCAATAAATACGTAACTATTGTCTCTATTAAAAATTAAAAAGAAAATAAGTGGTATTCATTCATAAACACCACTTTAGTTTAATGTCCCGTGCAACACGTGTTGCATGGGACCCTTTTTAAATGCATTATAAAACAAAAAATAAAGTAGATAAAAAATGGGAAATTAAATGTTTGCCTTCATTTTATATTTTTTCCTTATGACTTTGAAGTTGTAATAAATAATTTAAATTAGTTTGGGATTTAAAACAAAAATCTCACCTTTTGTGTGTTGCACGGGACATGCAAACATGGATTAGAAATTTAACAATAGGCCTATCTCATAATCTATTTAATATTTCTTTTTTCTATTACAAAGGCTTAACAAATTACATTTTCAATTATTTACTAATGTAAGTTATTTCAATTTTATTGACTAATTTTACCATTAAAATTTTAACTTAAAAATCTGGAAAAAGTACCATTTTACTGCAATAGAACTTGCCCGAGTTTGAAGCTTAATTTCAGGAAAAATATTTTTTTATTTCAATTTTAAAGACTGGTTTAGGGAAATTTTATTATTTGTTTATATAAAAAACCATGTTTGAAGCAGATTTAACCAATTCTAAAAAATATCAAAGCAGGACCACTTCCCAGAGAATTGCCCTATAGCAAAATATATATAATTTTATTTATAAAATTATACAGAATACAAAGGATAAGTGGATTTTAAAAAAAATTTGTTGAGGTCAAGATAAGATAAAAAAATCTGTTTTCAAAACATATTTTCAAGTCCACACTACCTTGAGAATTTTTATATTTACAATGCAAACATTCTGAAATAACCAATTTGTTCTAAATGTTATTCATATTTATAAAATATAAATTGTATAAAGAATATTTACCTAAACAATATTTAAAACTACAATGAAAAAATCGAACTATTTAAAAGTACATTCCATTTAAAGCCAGCTCTTCCAATGATGTAAATTGTCATATGATAATTTGTGTTCCCCATACAAACCTTCTACTCCATATATTGGGAGAAGCGTGGAGAAATTACGATTAAAACATGTAATATAAAAAATATTGTTAGTATCAGTTTTGATGGACGAAATAAGTTCTTTGTTAATGCTCCATCAACACCTTAGGTGGAATGAAACTCCCTTGTAGGAAATGGACACTTTTGGATCGGTTCGAAACTGGTGTGGGTAGATGAAACTACTGGAAGTATAAATAGGGATTGACACTAGATCTGTCATGTGATTGTGGGTAGGCCTAGTCTATCCAAACAATGGATCACGTAATTACAGAGTGTCCCCTGCGTTCATTAACGGAGGGATTGGCTTGTATACACAGAATAAGTGAGGCAGGACGTAATTGGCTCAATGGATTGGATTTAGCTTTGTTATAGATCACTTTTATTTTATATTACATATTGCATGACTTTTGGATCTTAATCCAAATATATATCACAGCTTAGAAAAATTACTGAATAGTAACTGACAAAAAAAACTAATCGAGACATATATACTGGCAGAGAGCAACTTTGAAAATTCCTCTGGCACTAAAAGGATTAAAAAAAACACTTGATTACAATGAAATAAAAGGCATCTCCCAAGAAAACAGCCTATTCTGGACCCATTTTGAGCATTTCCGCTTATTGACTCAAGATTTTGTATTTTGCTTAGTGATTATAAGCTATATAGTAATTACTCTTTAGAGTACATAGCCTAGATTTACAAAAATTAATTAGTCTGAAGTAATACATTATCCTGAACAGAAATTTATTAGGTATGACTATGAAAAACTTAATGTGCACAGAAATGAATATAAGTATTACCTTTTAAATATTACCATTCCTAAAATATGCTACTTAACAAGAAAATATTAGAGAAATTATGAAAACGAAAACAGATGTCGTAACGTACTTCTTCAATAGAAAACATAACCTTAACCATAGACAAAAGAAAGAGCTGTTTTTGCCGTTTTTGGACAGCATTGTGTTTTTTCTCCACCTCTTTTTTCGATTGGCCTTAAAAAAAAATTTACCTACGAAGACCTGGTAAACTTCCTTTTGATAAAGGACAAGGTATGTGTCCTTTATCTTATTTACTTTTATTTTATAGTTTTATCATAGACCTTAGAAGGTCTATTTATTTATTAGAGGAAACCACTGCACGCTTCGCATGCCAACCCCGTCACTCGCTGCGCTCGTGAAGTAAGCTCGGCCTTGAAGTAAGAAGAATATTTCAAATGACAAGAATATTTCAAGAATAAATATTCAAGAAATAAAAAAAATTGGGTGTGCGTCGGACCACACGGTGGAAGTTATACTTCTTTTGCCATTCTCATACACCCACTCACGCACACAAACAGACAGGATATATAAATGAAATATAAGACATTTTTCAATATTATTCAATATATTTATCTTCAATATATTATACGTGACTTCATTATTATATTATACACCTATAATATCATTATCAGTAATTTCTTCGATTAAATTTCTTCGATTAACCATCGATTAATCGATAGTTCTTAAAAATTTGTTCTTACTTTTCAGCGTCAAGTCAGCTGTGTTAATTTGTGCGTATCAGTGCATTCTAATATTTTTCCTTAATAATTTTGTTTTTTAATTATATTTTCTCGTTTATTCTGTAATAAGTGTTCAAAATGTAGTTTAATTAGGCGTTTCTTTGTTCCTTTGTTATTACTTATTTGCTTTCAAAGTGTTCTAGTAATTAAATAGTTGTTTTCAGCGTTTGTTTACATTTAACCTAGGTTAGGCTATTTTTCTTACAATGAACGAACTTCCACGTACGTCTAAATCATTTTGTCCGAAAAATGTGACCACTCATTCTCATAATGACCACGATTACTCGCTCAATCAACACAAAACCAATTCAACTCCTACTTCATCTGACTTCCGTACTTCTCTACAAGCATCTGACCAAAGTGATGACGTCCCTTGGCAAGTAGTGTCCCAAAAGAATAAGAGAATGTACTCTAATCCTAATACTGGCAACGACCAGAAAAAGTGTCGACCTAACTCTTCTGACAATTCAGGTAACAAGAGTATAGATATACCAATATCTAATAACTTTACCATTCTATCTGAGGAAGACCCTAACACCATGGAAGATACGTCTTCTAACGAGGCCAAAAAGGAGCCTAAACCACCCCCAATTTTTATTCCAGATGTTCAAAATGTAGCTAAAATGGTACAAGTTATTGAGTCAGTTATAACCAGAGATGAATACTTTTACAAATGTTTACCCAACAATAAGATAAGGATTACTCCTCTTACATCTGATGTCTACCGTAAATTAGTCAGAAAACTGTCAGAGCTGAATGTTGGCTTCCACACATTTCAATTAAAACAAGAAAGAGCTTTCCGTACAGTTTTAAAAAATATGCACTATTCAACGGATCCTGCTGACATTATCACTGCCATTAATGCTTACGGACACAACGTAAGGAACGTTTCAAATGCTCGTAGTGCCAAAACAAAAACTCCCTTAGGTATGTTTTTCGTAGATTTAGAACCAGCTAAAAATAACAAAGATATTTACGATATCGAATTTTTGTTAAATGCTAAAGTCAAGTTTGAGCCTCCCTATAAAAAAAATGATATTGTTCAGTGCAAGAAGTGCCAAAGATATGGCCATTCTAAGTCATATTGCTGGTATCCCTTCCGGTGTGTTAAATGTGGTTCAAACCATGATACTACTGCTTGTACTAAGTCTAAAGATGTCTCACCTACGTGTGTGCTGTGTAATTGTGACCACCCTGCAAACTACAAAGGTTGTACTATCTACAAAAATTTGAAAAATAAAAATTTTCCACCTTTGAGACAAAAATCTCTTACCTCGCATGCAACAAATGGTATAGTCAGTAAATCTGAGATACCATCACCTCCCACTAGACATGAAAATAATCACGTGAATGAGTCAGTATCTTATGCTCAAGCAACAAAAAATGGGCCAACTTCCTCCACAGGTAATGAATTACCAACCCTTATCCAGGTTATAAATTCTGTTTTTGAAAAATTTGAAACCCTCCTAACACAGCAAACTCAACAGGTTGGAACCCTCATTACCCTGTTAACAACAGTTATTTCTAAATTAAAATGAATAATTTTCTCAGAATATCGGAATGGAATGCCAACGGCTTGATTAAACATAATCAAGAAATACAATTATTCATATCAACTTACAAGCTAGATATACTATTAATATCTGAAACCCACTTCACCGATTTAACTTTCTTTAAAATTCCTAATTTTTCAATTTATAGTTCAAATCACCCTGATAACACTGCTCATGGTGGTTCTGCTATTTTGATACGAAACACTATTAAGCATTATGAACTTCCAAGTTACCAGTTTGACCACATTCAGGCTTCAAGTATTGTTGTAGAAGATTGGACTGGTCCTCTGACAATATCTTCAGTGTACTGCCCACCAAGACATAACATCACCAATGTACAATTTAACGATTTCTTTAACTCCTTAGGCCCTCGGTTCATTTCTGGCGGAGACTACAACGCTAAGCATCAAATGTGGGGATCATGGCTTAACAATCCTAGAGGTCGACAGTTACTACAAACAATTAATAATTTTAATATGGATGCTATTTCGACAGGGGAACCTACATACTGGCCTAGTGACCCGCACAAAATTCCAGATATCTTAGATTTTTTTATTACGAAGGGTATTTGTAACAATTATTTAAAAATAGAGTCTTCCCTCGATCTACAGTCAGACCATTCCCCTATTATTTTAACAATCAGTTCATCCGTAATCAACAAAGAAACTCCTCCAAGTCTTTGTAACAAATTCACCAATTGGGACATGTTTCGAAACAGTTTTGATGAAATATCTAAGCTTAACATTCCACTGAAAACCTATGAAAATATTGATGACGCAGTTGAATCATTTAACGTATCCCTACAGGAAGCGGCTTGGAAAGCAACGCCCAGTCTTCCACAAAAGTCTACAAACAGTGTAAATTATCCTGTAATTGTACGGAAGAAATTGGCAGAAAAACGCCGTTTACGAAGAATTTGGCAAAATTCAAGGAATCAATTCGATAAAACAAATCTAAACAGGTCCTCTCAACAACTAAAAAGATTGATAAAATCTATAAAAGACGAATGGTTTAACGATTTTTGTTCGTCACTTTCTCCTTTTGACGACAGCGACTATTCGTTATGGAAAGTCACTAAAAGCATGAAACGACCAAAGACTCCTATACCTCCAATTCTGAAACTGGATGGCACCTGGGCCAAAACGAATAAAGAAAAGGCTCAGGTATTTGCTGAACATTTTCGGGATGTTTTCAAATTGCACCAAGATCCTCTTATCGGAAATGACGACATTTTGGAATTCCTGAACTCTCCGACTCAATTGAGCTTTCCGATAGATAGTTTTAAGCCATCTGAAGTAAAAAACGTCATACTTCATGAAATTAGTCCAAATAAAGCACCAGGATATGACTTGATAACAGGTAAAATTCTAAAAGAACTATCTAGAAAGGGTTTCATTTTGCTAACCATGATCTTTAACGCAGTTTTAAGATTGGAGTATTACCCCTCTCAGTGGAAAGTGGCGAACATAGTTTTAATACAAAAACCTGGCAAGCCTGCTCATGAAATTACATCATATCGGCCAATCAGCCTTCTTCCATTGATGTCTAAGGTCTTTGAGAAGCTTTTGCTTAAAAGAATGAAGCCTGTGATTGATGAAATTGACGCTATCCCACACCACCAGTTTGGTTTCCGTCAATGTCATTCAACCTTAGAACAGGTACATAGGATTGTAAATGTTATAAGCCAGGGTTTAGAGACTGGGAAGTATTGTTCGGCAGCTTTTCTTGACATAAGTCAAGCTTTTGACAAAGTGTGGCATCAGGGCCTTCTTTTCAAGATTAAATCTTCATTGCCACATTCGTACTACAACTTACTCAAGTCTTATCTGGAAAATAGGTTCTTCCAAATTAAATATCAGGATGAATATTCTCCCTTAGTAGGAATTGAATCAGGAGTGCCTCAAGGAAGTGTGCTTGGGCCCGTATTATATACGTTATTCACAGCCGATCTTCCAGCGAGTCCAGGAGTAACGGTTGCAACATTCGCTGACGACACAGCTTACCTCGTTTCCCATGAAGATCCAGTTGTTGCATCTCAAATATTGCAGTTAAGTCTACACGAACTGTCCAATTGGCTCAATAAATGGAACATAAAAGTTAATCAAACCAAGTCATCACATCTCACTTGCACACTAAAATCTCAAACATGCCCCCCAGTCTCATTGGACAATGTTCCGTTGCCTCAAGTTACAGAAGACAAATATCTGGGAATGCACATAGATAGGAGATTGACATGGCGCTCGCACATATGGCACAAAAGGCTTCAGTTGAACACCAAATATAGAAAAATGGCATGGTTACTACACAGCAAATCAAAACTATCATTAGAAAATAAGCTTCTCCTGTATAAAACAGTTTTAAAACCTATATGGACTTATGGAATGTCACTGTGGGGTTGTTCATCGAACAGCAATATAGATATCATCCAAAGATTTCAATCAAAAACACTACGAAACATACTTCAAGCACCCTGGTATATTAATAACACAATCATCCATCAAGACTCCAACATTCCTTTTGTCAAGACCGAAATTACTAAATTTAGCAGTCGATATTTAGAAAAATTGAACAATCACCCAAATTACCTTGCCCTGAATCTTCTAGATAATAGTAACGCTGTATACAGACTGAAAAGACAACACGTATTAGATCTTCCAGTAAGATTTTTGTAATGTACTTTATACTTTTGTGTAACGATTTGTAATGTTAAACAATGTTTATGTTAGCCACGTCATTGGACGTGTGTTAATCCATGTTATATTATTTAACCTCACATTTACTTATTGTTCAACTATGAATAGATTGTAAATTCAAATAAATGTTATAAAAAAAAAAAAACTTTTCAGCGTGACGCGGTTTCTCGACCAACATCCCATCCCAAAGTGTCTAACGGGCGCAAAGAAGTATAACTTCAAAAGAATATTTCAAAATGACAATAACTCCAGACTATCACAACAATACAATTCAATAAATAATTGTCTTTATTCAGTTGATTTTAAATCAGCTGATTTGGATATTTACAATAAGTAGCCCGATTACTTCCTCTTAACACACATTTCAACATATATCGATTATTTTTAATCAGATTTTTATTTATTTATTTATTTTATTTTATTTTATTTTTTTGACAGGTTGAAAATAAAATGTTAACAGAAATGTTTCTTAGTAATTTGTCAAGTCTTCGACTGTTTCCTACCATTTATGGTATTTTGAAAGTTTTGATTGCACAGTTGCATTTACTCTTATAATAGGCCTCTATTACTTTGATATACATACTGAGTTTCATAAAAACATGTTGAACAAAATATGAAAATTGTAATATTTTGTGAAGAGTGCAAAATGGCAAATATCTGGTAAAAGAAGTGTTTTTTTATTTAAAAAATCTTGAGTTTTTAGATATTACTTAATTCTAAAAATATTAATAATTTAGGTTGATGCGCAGAATTTTAAAACAAATTAATTTGATGAAAACAATAGTAACAATAAATTTAAACCCAATAATTAGATCTGGGGTTGTTAGATATTAGTTTCTTCTGAAAATATTATTAATTTAGGTCGATACATAAAATTTTAACCCTAAATCCGGGATACCAGAAAAAGTGTTTACCGGGATACCTGTTTTGTGCGCGCTGTAAGTCTTTTTTGTAGAATCAATAAAAAATAGTAAACCACACTGTACACAATAAACCTGTATATCGTTTTTCTTCTCATGAATTATACTTTTATGTAAAATTATTATAGTTGTACATTGTAAAGAATTGATATCACGAGCAGAGCGAACATTTTCAATTGACGCGCAATGTGTTTTTGTAACTTGCAACCTTATAGCTGATATACAAAATGTTTAGGAAAAATTCTAAGAGAGCCAAAATGTATCTATTTATAGT
Source organism: Stictocephala bisonia (assembly GCA_035578905.1). NCBI lineage: Eukaryota > Metazoa > Arthropoda > Insecta > Hemiptera > Membracidae > Stictocephala > Stictocephala bisonia. Next base: position 10,135,084 of record JAQJVL010000003.1, read on the forward strand.
CCAGCCGTTCTAACTTTACCTCTGAGGTTTGCGGGCTAAACTGGAAAATCAACATAAACAACGTCGCATCTTGACCGCCACAGCCCTCGTCTAAATTTTATATCTGGTGACTCACAATTGGGAAGAATGAAGGAATTATTTTTTTAGAGGGATTAAAATCTTTTTAGCGTTTAACTGGGAAGTACGTTTTTTACTTTTTACAAATATCAAAAACTAAGAATAACTAAGAGAATAACTAACAATAAACTCAATCGGACAATTTTAACTTATAAAAACTATCAGGCCCTCGTTGTGGTTTATATAGACCGGAAACAAATTAGCCGTGGGCAGGAAGGAGCCAAGCGCTCAAGATATATAATGTTGCCATGTTGTGCTCTTCTCAGAGGTAAAGTCAGAACGACTGGACTGTAGTTAGCAAATACTAATAACTAATTAGATTTTCACTAATTAGATTTTCAATAGAAATATAAAATAATTAGTTGGGAATAGTTTTATTAGTAAAATAAAGTTGAAATTTTTGTATTACTAAAGTGTTATGTATTTTATACAAACAAACAAGTGGAAGCAATAAAATTATTTTTTTAAATGTTCGTTTTATAGGAAATTATAAATATAATATAGACTAGATAAGTGTTTTAACTTTGAAATAAGTGTAAATATTCTTTTATGTGTGAAGAAAATAAACACTTTTTCATCGCATGAAAAGATTTTGCAAAATTCCTGAAATTATATACAATTCATATCTAAATATTGTACTAGATTACTTTGAACTGCATATATCCTAAAAGTACATTTGTTTTGAACATAGCTAGGTCACAGTCATCGAAACAGTAAAATAAGGCATAAGTCTTTTCAGTAGGGAAAATATGAGGATACGAGTATTGCCGTCAGAATTTAGGATTTCTGCGCCAAAGAGGATGGCCGCGCGATTACCACCCCCATTACAATTACAACTCGATGGACTTTTGTAATTCGTAATCCCAACTCTAGCACTTGTTGTACAACCCAAAATGTGCCACGTAGTGGTGTTTATCATTTAGAGTCATCATTAATTTAGGGGATTTTTCAGTTGGAGACACTTCTGTTTTTGCAAATAGTGGAAGGTCGTAGTGTAGATCGTGCAAATGCTCGGGATACTCATAATCGCAGTCTAGAATATATCCGACATCTCCTTTTCTGGTAATTTGTGAAATATCTCCGATTGTGTCTGGATCGACCCACTTGAAGTTGTCATACGGCAGTGGGTTCGACATAGCCCAACCATAAAGATTATTGGCGTCAAAGTATCCTAAGAAGGTCGATGGTTTGTGTTCATCGTAATCGGGAAGATATCTGTTATTGGCTTTTACATGTATGTTAACACTTTGAGTCGAACCTCCTCTAACACCAGACTCAACCATCAACACCATGTCAATATCTGTTAAAAGTTGAAGTTTGCATTTAGTTTCTTTCAACATGGCCTGCCAAGCCAAACCGGGAGAAGTATATGAATATAATGGGTCCAATCCGTATGCGGAAAAACAATTATTATGGAATTCCTCCATCACATCACAAAGTAAAGTTACATCCACTTTCACATAAAAATCCGAGTACTCTCCTAACGTCTTCATTTCCATTTCGTTCCACACTCGGAGTGCATGCTGGTAGTCTTCAGTTGAAATTTCCGAATCGTTGAGTTTACTTTTAAAGTTTTCCTTGGTAGGAAGTGATGTTTCATCAAATCTGTGAAGTCCGTCTATGTAGTCGTATGGGAAGACTCCTTTACGAAGAACCAACTCCATTTTACTGTCAGGCACAATTTTACATGTTTCTACAAGATCTTCTTTTTTCAAGTTTTCCTATAGCTTCATAAGACTGAATGGCATAAATCTAAATGAGTCCAAAAATCTAAGCTTAATTTTACCAATCTTCTTTGAAAAACTTATAAACTTTTCCATTGTTGTAGCCAGAACATCTACAGCTCCATCGTCTCTTTCTAATTCCGGAGTTATAAAATACAAATCGTAACCACTGAGGTTATGTAGAACAACAGGTATAAAATTTTGAATTTTGTAGTTCAAGTTACAAGAGTTACAGGCTGCACAGCATGTTATTTATGTAAGAACATCTTTACACAGGATAATGTTAAAGTTCGAGATCATGATCATATTACAGATCATGATCAAGTTCGAGATCATGATCTGTAAGATGATCATGATCTAGAACTTTAACATTATCCTGTGTAAAGATGTTCTTACACAAATAACATGCTGTTGACGAATCATGTTGTTGTTGTTCTACATGCGTCATCGGTAACATCACTCTCACACTTCTGTACATCTTTTCCACTTTTCCAGTGATATCGTACAGATCGTCAACACTTGCTTCTTCACCACGGTAAATCTTCGGTGTTGATGTTAGTTCATATCTCCACAGATGGTCTTCAGAAAGCGTGGACTTGATCATCAAACAATAGCTGTTTGGTTTATGCAGTTGATACTTTCTTCTTTTTGCTTCTTCATCACCTTCATGTTCGAGTGGAAGTAATGATGCCTCGAAAAAGGCATATACAACAACTGGAATGCGGTATTGATGATTGATATTTTCAAATTTTACTTGTGCTCTGCTGGGATGCGGCAATTGAACTCTCACTTCGCTGTTTCCACTGCATAGCCGCTGATGTTCTAGTAACCATTCTCTACCTCCCCTTCTAAATGGTTTGTTTGTATGAAAAAACATCTTTTACACTTTGTTTTTGTTGGATGATTATGCGATAATTGTTTACAAACGAGTGCTTCGAATTGTTTAATATATACATAGTGCGAAACATCTCCTCTTGTGATTAATAATAAGTCTGTATGATCTCTTTGCTCATTTGCTATTATGCGCAAGTGGTACACATTGTTTGACGAATCTAAACCAAACACGTTGACAGAGACTGTTGGATTTTGCTTTTCAAATTTTGATACATCTTTGATAGAAACGGGGTAGTTCATTCCTACAAAATTATACTTGAATTGAACTTCTTCATATTTTACACTAGGTCTTTTGGCATTTTCTTTCACATATTTCGCCAACATAGCATAATTAAAACATTCTGCATTTTCAATATGTACATTAATACATGATTTTGTTTTAGCAATCTTGTTAGGTAGCGGAATATAGCTACTTCCTCTAAGTCCATAACCGTGGTTGTGCACTCTCACATCGAGCCCTGTTATTTCTAACAAACTCCATCCTGATCCTCTTCCTTCGTGTTCTTGTAATTTTGTCAAGAGCTCTTCAAAACATTCACTTACAATATTATCAATATCCGAGGCAAACATGATGGTACGGTTTTTTTGTCAAAACCCCTCTAGGTGATGTTTCATTCTGCATATTTACAAATAAAGCATCTAATAATAGTCCAAATTTAATAAAGTTCAATCTTCTTAATTCATTTTGCAAAGTTTCTATCACTAAAGGTTTGGCGTTATTTACAAAGTCTTCAAGTTTCAATTTTGCGTTGTTAATTTTGAAATGTGTCACAACTCTTCCTGGTAGTGCATGAGCGTGTAATGAGACATTTACAGTTGGTGCAGGTGCGGGTTCAGGTGCATAGTGAATGACGATAGGTCTTGAACTTTCTGCTCGATTTTTTTCAATTTCTTCTTCATTTTGATGTATTGATAAAATTTCATCTAATTCTTCCTGTTCATTTTGCTGCGATGTTCCAGGTTCTTCTTCTTCCTTTTGCTGCGTTGATAACATTTCATCTATTTATTCTAGTTCTTCTTGATTTAATGGAACTTCGTTGTTATTATTGTTGTGATATATTTCTTGATGAATAGCTAAAAGACAATCATCTTGAAATAAGTCATTACAAATGTTGCAGCGATGCATGATGTGCTCTCTACGAGAATCAGTCAGCAAATGACAAAACGTTTCTAGCTCACCTCCTTTTATAGCAGGTCAAACGGGGGGTTAAAAGAATCTCTTTTTCAATGTAATACAAAGATGGAGGGGGACATGGGGTATGGAGAACAAACCGTATAGTTTTAAAGTATATTCCTCTTTCATCATTTATATGTTACTATCAATGAACTAAGTCCTGTAAGTGGGTCAAGGTCACACTTATATATTACCAAAGCGGGGAATAGAGCAGTAAGTGATCCTCAATTAGAACTACAGACTGCTCTATTCCCCGCTCTGTTTTCAAAAATAAATACCTACTTTCAAAATGGAATTTCTAGTCCGATTCGTCGTCGTCCGAAGATGAAGAAAATAAGCGACGGCGAGCAGTAGTAAAATATTCTTATTGGTAAGGAATTGTTACTAGTGGTTGGAGTTTCTTCAAGACTTGTTGTCTCAACCACCTCCATCACAACCTCAACTTCTTCATCTTCGTTATTAAATATTTCCATTACTTCGTCTTCTTCTTCCTCTTCTAAAGAAAACATATCAACAGCTTCTTGCAAACTTAAATTATCAACCAGCTGTTGATACAGCGCTAAATCTACTGAATCATCGTCACTTAATTGCTCTATTAATATTCGACTTTTGGATTGTGACAATGAAATTGATGTTGTTAAACAACGTGGACAAATGCAAGTGCGTTTGAGAGACTTGACTAAACACGACAACAAAGTTCTACTAACACGTGAAGAATTCTACATCTTCAAGTTTGCAACATCACCGATTACCAGGTACATGAGACAGTTAGTATTTTCAAGTTCTGTGATAAAGGAATATTGGGTTGACACGTTGGAAAAAGAGCCTGACAGCACCATACTATACGGACCTGTGGATACATCTATTTTTAATAGAATACCTCATGAAGTTGACATGTGGAGAAAATTGAGAAACTTTGAAAGTGACGTACAAGCTATAGAAGTTGGAGGAGAAACAATAAAAGCAGAAGAAGTAGAAAATGTGAAAACAGAAGCAGAAGAAGAAAGGAATGAACAGCAAGAAGAACAACAACAAATGTAAAGAAATTAAAAGGAGAAGAAGAAGAAGAATATGACCGTGGGGTAGGCCTACCGGGAATGGTGCCCACGTTAAATATACACCAACACGCCTGCAACTGTACGGCCTAGTATTTAACGATACTTACCGTGGTGTGGAAAACAGTTGATCCTCATACTCCAACATGGAAGGAGTGGATGATGTTTTAGTAAGACCTTGCGTTATAGAATTTCAAGCATTTCGAGGTAATAATGACAAGTTCATTATCAAAGAATTAGTCGTTTTAGACATGCAAACATTTGTAGTTTATCCATTTATGTTTGAAGTTCCCTTTTCCTTCAACAAACTCAATTCAAAAGCAAAAAAAAATAAATAAATAAATAAATAAACAAATGGGTGTCGAAATATTTTCATCACATACAATGGTATGAAGGATATATAACTTACTCAAATCTGCACAGTATCATGTATCAGTTTTGCAAACAATATAATGTTATTTACACAAGAGGATTGGAAAAAAGAAACTGGATACAACTATACACAAATGGAAATGTGTTCGATATAATTGTAAACAAGAATTTTGGATATAAACATGATAGTTGCTGTGTTACTGTTAATAGTCCTAAACATGGGCGAACACAGTTCGCGTTGCGCAACGCTTACCGTTTAGCCGTTTACTTGGAGGAAAAATGTATATGTGGTGGGGGAACCGGTGGGTATAAATACGCGGCAGTGACTCGATCACGGCACCAGTATGACACAAGACTCCAAGGAGGTAACATCTCAGATGACACCGCTGACAAAGATGACATCAAGGCAATATCTTGAAACACTAGTTGAGCGATTCAACGCAAACTCAAAGTCCAACCTTCTGCTAACGAGAAAATGTTCATAGCTAAAAGAACACAAACACTACATCATCCACGGTGTTAAAAAGCTGGAAACAACCCACGGAGAAGCGATTTTGGTATCACTCAGCGACGCACCCTTCACTCCGGGGGATGAACCTAAATTTCAAGTATTTCTTCCAAAACGATTTGTTCAACTTTTGCAAAATGAAGACCTGAGAGATATTCAGCCTGGATCATTGTATCTGGTGTCCCACGGATCAAGCGTAAACAATTCTACTGAACTCACTCTGCACGTCACACACGAGTGTTAGCATGTAGTATTATTATTATTATTTGTATGTAGTTTTCTAGTCAATTGTAACAAATAGTTTGTTTATGCTGTACTATGTAACCACTCTGTATTGTACAAAGTTGATAATAAAATAAAGAGAAAATAAAAGAAGAAAAAGGCAACACAGCCGTATATGCAAAGATATACTGCTGTGTTGCTTTTTTAAAATTCAAATGTTTGACCTTGAAACTTGTGTTTGTTTAAATTTAATAATATAGGTGAGGCAAATAAACTTACTTGATAGATCGATTCTGTATTAGTTTGACCTTGGCACTTGTGTTTGTTTAATAATATAGGTTAGAAGGGAGTGATGTAGTGGGGGATAGTGGTAGTGGTGGGGGAGGGACTGGTAGTGGGGGTAATGGTAGTGGTCGGGGAGAGACCGAGTACCTAGCAGACATGCTAGCGCTACATCACTTCACGTCCAGCTCTTGAACAGTGCACATCGAGCTCGATACACATGAACTCTCCTATCCAAGATAATACAGTTTCTTTATCAACACATTATGTACAGAATGTTGAAATTGCATTAGATGGTAATATTAATAATCCAGTTCAAGTACAAGAGGTAAGCAGCACTACATCTTCTGATGTTGAAGCTGTTCTGATGTCATTGTTGGGTTATGACTAGGTTCTGCCAATCTTTAACAGTGATCATGTCTCTTACAATAAAAGAAATTAATTATAACACTGTTCATTTATCGACTCCACAAGATCTCCATGTTTTTACTGAAGAGTTGAAAGACCTTTTATCGACTGGTTACACTGTATCTTAGGAAGTGATTGCAACAAATACCGAAACCACCACCACCACAACTACCATGGACTCTCGGCTGGACTTGCACTATGTACCGACAAGGAAGATCGACAACTGAAGACGAATGGAAGATGGTGGAACAAAACAAGGAGAATCGACAACTGAAGGATAGATAGATTCTTGTAAAGAAAATACTACTAGATATTGTAAATAATTTAAGATATGTTTGTAACACAACAACAACAACAGTAATAATAACCAAAGTTAGAAATTGGGGCTGCTGGCTCACTTGATTTATGACTTTCGATCGAAGTAATTTTCATGATTTGAACGAAATGTTGGGTCAGTGACGTTTGGTGGTGATGTGTGTGGCTAAGACGATTGTTTGTAACACTGAAAAAAAAAAAACAAAAAAAAAACAGTAATAACTAAGATCTTGTACGATTTTCATTAGATTGCATTCATTCGGTTGTTTTTATTCGATTTACCTAATAATCGAATACAAACAACCGAATGGTTACAATCGAGTGCAAATCGTACAAGATCTTTTTTTAAACATATTTTGAATGACCTTGAAACTCATTACGTCACTGTTACCGTCACAGTAACGTCACTGTGACCGCCACAGTGACGTTACTGTTCCCGTCATCAGCTGACGTCACTCTGCTTGTCTTTTCCTTTTAAATTTGACAGCTCACCGGAAGTCGTAAATCACTTTTATCCATTGCCCCAGCGTGCCTGTTTTGTTACTACTAACGTTTAATAGTAATAATAATAATAACAACAAGTTATATGCACCAACATATGTATCAACATTATATGTATCCTACTATGAAAACATAGGTAAGTATTTTCCGTAGTATAATTTTTTCTCAAAACAAGATAGCTTTGTGATTTCATTGTTTACATGGACTGTGGATCCGTGGATATGTTCCAACGGCTTAACCTAAGAAATTGTATTTGCAATGTTTATACCGTAAAATGAAATTTAAATCTATGACAATGAGAAGTCATTAGCACATTCATGCGAAACAGTGCGACTATCCCCATATGTGAATGCACTTCAAGATTTGGAGTGTGAGTCCCATCCCCCCACCAAAAGAAGGAAGTCGCGCTGTACCGGGATCCCCCGTTACAGCGTGACTTCTTTCTTCAAGTGATAGGCTCAAGTTCAGACAAGTGATAGGATCACGGTTGAGACTCGGAGGATTAAATCGTAACTCGGCAGCTGAGCGAAAAAGACGATTTATTGCAAAAAAATTAAATATTAAAAACCAGGCTGAAAGCTACAATAGCAAAAATACCATAAAAATCAATAATACAAATTAAACAGAATTACAAACATATAAACAAGAATAGTCATGCCTATCTTCAGAAATACCAGAAAATCGAAAATACAACAAAAATGAAAGAATTTACATTGAAAATTTAAAATTTGAACATAACCAATCATCCAGCAATTTAGCCCACATCCCATGATTCCACCGTTTCAGGAAGTCAGCTGGGATTCCTGGGTGGCTCCGAATAAAAAAAATTACAACGTTATTAAATCAATCTCCTTATGGTGAAATTAAACATTAAGAAAAGAAAATATAGCACCGTATCGGTTTACCAGAAATTAGCTAAACAATAAGCGCTACACACAAAAAACATATACCAACTTAATAACTAGGTCTACTAAACTATAACCAACTTAATAACTAAACATAAAAAATAGATAAATATTTTTAAAATAATAACAGGAATATAAAGATATGAAGATAATTTTACAATAGTAATACAATTTGTATAAATATAATATATTCAAAATATATGGCCTAATGATATATATATATATATATATGTTTCGGCTATAGCTATCAAGATAGATTTTGAGTTCAAAACAGTACATAGTCAGGCCTAGGAATAACAAAATCACTGATGTAGGTGTTTTAAAATACTGCACAGAATTATCATAAACCCCCAGATCAGCCGCCGGGACAAATGAAAAGAGCTGACCTGAGAACAGAAGCCACCAGACAATGGAGAGTGGGACCAATGAAGAAACCTCCATCGGATATCACAAGGTCCCCAGGTCAGGCCAGCAGGGTCTAAAAGGCAGTGATATGCCAGCGGCAGGCTGAGGTCAACGTCCGACTCGAGGACTTCGAAGTTTAGTTTAAATTTTATCGAGACATTCTGTACGTAAGGTTTGTGAAGGAGTGAGAAGTCCTGTCGAGAAAAGAACAAGAAACAGGCCAACCAGGCAGACCAGGAGTAGGAATTACGAACAGACCAAGTCCGAGTAAACGGCGAAAGTAGAAGCAGACAGCGCAAGAACGAATCTCGGACAGTTTTGCAAACGAAATGTAGAGTAACAAAAAAGTACCGTTCGAAAGACCCGGTACAAATGCATCCAGTTGAAACCTCGGAACAAAATATTCCACCTGGAATTTGAATCAAGTGGAAAGTGTAAGCGATTCCACACGTCTGGAACTCATAATCCAAATCAATCAATATTTAGTATTTCCCTGGTAAAGATACAGAGTACAAAACAACGGGCATACAACGTCTCAACAGCATCAGGTACGGTACTCAAGCAGTGTGTTTACATGTTTTCAATTTCAATTTTTATATGCACGCCTTTTCACATCTTTGAGTATAATAAGAGGTGATGGAAATATGTGTTATCCCTGCTGCAGCCATCGGATAGCATGCGAAGGGAAATGAAAGAAAGATCGTGAGGGACAAAAATACTAAGATGATGATATCTGAAGAAATAAACGGATTATCTCTATAAATAAAAGAGAACGCCCTTACTAATTCTTCCACTTCTCGTCATCCTATAGAGCTGAGATTTTGTTCAAATGTTTGTTTTAGGCTAAATAGGAAAACTAAACTATTTTCATCTTAATAAAATACTCCTAAGGGGTAAAAATCGACCCTAAAAAATTGTTCCATAAAGTTTCTCACACCAAACATATTAATACTTCAACGACGTCGATGTAAGACGTTTAAAACGTATCTTTTATTGATATTCAATGGGTGCAGTTCACACCGAGTATTAATAATACGTTTGTGACGTCGCTGTAGTATTAATATGGATTGGGGAAATACCTCGGCTAGCTACGTTTCGCTCACGTATAACAACTGACCCATGCGCAAAAGCCGATCTCACCTCGTTGTTCATTTCTGCGCCTGCAAAGTATCCTAAATTATTGCGTGCATCATATTTGACGTAGGTTTGGGTTTGAACGGAGCATAAAAGAAGCCAAGGTATTAATTCAGCCGAAAACGTATTAATATGTCGGCTACTTTGGTGTTAAAGACCTTAAAGATAACATTGGGTCGATTTTAGTAAATTACCCCAGTAGCACTAACCGTTGGCCCAACGTTGAAAAATGGCTGGCATGGTCGGGGAATCGTTGGCAAAAATTCCAACCTTCTGCCAACGATGGGCCAACATGTTTTTATCGTCATTGGCCCAACAAATTAAATAATTGTTGGCCCGCTGTTGGCCGGTCGTTATTTATTAACTAAACAATGAAATGTGTGTTATCAAGTAGTTAAACACGTAATATAAAGTTAAAAGTTTAAAACTTCAAGTAAAAGTAAAATAATATATGTAACGGACTTCATTTGATAACTGGAAAACGTAAGTTCGTAGACGCCGACGAAGATTCATCTTGCACGATGCGCATGCGCGCGTACGTATGACTGAACCGAACTGCAATGCCGCCAGATTACCGCCATTTTTATGTGCAATTCTTGTCTTGTGTTTGTTGTAATTTAGGTTAGCGTGGCGTTCGTTTTGAGTAGTTCTAGTTTTAAAGTTGTGGCAGTTTTTCATAAGAAGAAATTCATCGGTCATTATACTGGTAAGTAAAATGCGAGATGTTTAGAGTTAGTCATAATTATTATTATTAATATATAGTTAATTAAATTAAGCAATGTTTTTGAATGCTCAATTTAATTTGATATGAATTCAATTAATTCCAGCTCTTGGGTGGAATGCAGGTGAATGTTACGTTTTGAGCAACCTTTCAAAATTTTAGAAAGATTTCAAGATTTTAGTTTGTTACATTTATTCATGGTTTTAGATTAACCTTTTAAAGGTAAACACTCCGGAGCTTTAACCTAAACTTGCCAGCTGTTAAGGTAATTTCCTGTAGGCTGTATATAATTATACAATTATCTTGTTTTGTAATGTTTAGATGGACTTTTATTAGTATATTTTAAATATAAAAAGTCAATATTTTAATACAATTGACCTAGATATACCATTTTTGTGATTGTGCTTACAAAAGAGGCTTGTAAAACAGGCAAACTATTAGGCCTACCAAATGCAGTTAATAACAATAATCTGATCTAAATTATAATACAGATATTGTGTATAAATTGATATCTAATTTGTATTTCAAAACAGGAGGATAGGCTTCTATCATTATAAACAGAATTAGTATAGAGCAGGTTTAGTATAGAATAATTAGTAGACAAGTGTCTGAAGTTACTTCATTCGAGTTGACGTATGCCTTGTGTTTACTGTTTAAATTACAAGACAGTTATTTACTTAAGCTTACTTATTTAGTAGTTTAGTTTATTTCTATATAGGCCTAATATTGTTTAATTGTTATAATATTGATACCTGCAATTTAAATATACTATATTTTACTATTAGTACTTGGTTTACTTACCTAAACATTGATTGTTTAAGTTTGATTGTATTAACAGCCTCTCAGGGAAGTTCAATCTAAAAGCTCAGCCCTTTTTGCTTATGGCAGTGATTATATAATGATTCGTAACCATAAAACCTTAGTGTTGCAGTTCTATTCTTTCCTAAATAATAATTGGCTATCTATTTATTCAGTTCGAGAAGGTTCAACAGTGGTGTAGCTAAAAAAAAGGTATTGTGCCCAATCAAAAATTCATTAGCGTCTAGGCTATTTATGTTACCCTCCATTATTCGATTTGACACAAAAGTTGAAAAATTTTGTTTTATATTTCATAGGCCTAGAATATATCCGACATCTCCTTTTCTGGGAATTTGTGAAATATCTCCGATTGTGTCTGGATCGACCATCTTGAAGTTGTCATACGGCAGTGGGTTCGACATAGCCCAACCATAAAGATTATTGGCGTCAAAGTATCCTAAGAAGGTCGATGGTTTGTGTTCATCGTAATCGGGAAGATATCTGTTATTGGCTTTTACATGTATGTTAACACTTTGAGTCGAACCTCCTCTAACACCAGACTCAACCATCAACACCATGTCAATATCTGTTAAAAGTTGAAGTTTGCATTTAGTTTCTTTCAACATGGCCTGCCAAGCCAAACCGGGAGAAGTATATGAATATAATGGGTCCAATCCGTATGCGGAAAAACAATTATTATGGAATTCCTCCATCACATCACAAAGTAAAGTTACATCCACTTTCACATAAAAATCCGAGTACTCTCCTAACGTCTTCATTTCCATTTCGTTCGACACTCGGAGCGCATGCTGGTAGTCTTCTGTTGAAATTTCCGAATCGTTGAGTTTACTTTTAAAGTTTTCCTTGGTAGGAAGTGATGCTTCGTCAAATCTGTGAAGTCCGTCTATGTAGTCGTATGGGAAGACTCCTTTACGAAGAACAAACTCCATTTTACTATCAGGCACAATTTTACATGTTTCTACAAGATCTTCTTTTTTCAAGTATTCCGATAGCTTCATAAGACTGAATGGCATAAATCTAAATGAGTCCAAAAATCTAAGCTTAATTTTACCAATCTTCTTTGAAAAACTTATAAACTTTTCCATTGTTGTAGTTAGAACATCTATAGCTCCATCGTCTCTTTCTAATTCCGGAGTTATAAAATACAAATCGTAACCACTGAGGTTATGTAGAACAACAGGTATAAAATTTTGAATTTTGTAGTTCAAGTTACAAGAGTTACAGGCTGCACAGCATGTTATTTATGTAAGAACATCTTTACACAGGATAATGTTAAAGTTCGAGATCATGATCATATTACAGATCATGATCAAGTTCGAGATCATGATCTGTAAGATGATCATGATCTAGAACTTTAACATTATCCTGTGTAAAGATGTTCTTACACAAATAACATGCTGTTGACGAATCATGTTGTTGTTGTTCTACATGCGTCATCGGTAACATCACTCTCACACTTCTGTACATCTTTTCCACTTTTCCAGTGATATCGTACAGATCGTCAACACTTGCTTCTTCACCACGGTAAATCTACGGTGTTGATGTTAGTTCATATCTCCGCAGATGGTCTTCAGAAAGCGTGGACTTGATCATCAAACAATAGCTGTTTGGTTTATGCAGTTGATACTTTCTTCTTTTTGCTTCTTCATCACCTTCATGTTCAAGTGGAAGTAATGATGCCTCGAAATCGGCATATACAACAACTGGAATGCGGTATTGATGATTGATATTTTCAAATTTTAATTATGCTCTGCTGGGATGCAGCAATTGAACTCTTACTTCGCTGTTTCCACTGCATAGCCGCTGATGTTCTAGTAACCATTCTCTACCTCCCCTTCTAAATGGTTTGTTTGTATGAAAAAACATCTTTTACACGTTGTTTTTTCTGGATGATAGTGCGATAATTGTTTACAAACGAGTGCTTCGAATTGTTTAATATATACATAGTGCGAAACATCTCCTCTTGTGATTAATAATAAGTCTGTATGATCTCTTTGCTCATTTGCTGTTATGCGCAAGTGGTACACATTGTTTGACGAATCTAAACCAAACACGTTGACAGAGACTGTTGGATTTTGCTTTTCAAATTTTGATACATCTTTGATAGAAACGGGGTAGTTAATTCCTACAAAATTATACTTGAATTGAACTTCTTCATATTTTACACTAGGTCTTTTGGCATTTTCTTTCACATATTTCGCCAACATAGCATAATTAAAACATTCTGCATTTTCAATATGTACATTAATACATGATTTTGTTTTAGCAATCTTGTTAGGTAGCGGAATATAGCTACTTCCTCTAAGTCCATAACCGTGGTTGTGCACTCTCACATCGAGCCCTGTTATTTCTAACAAACTCCATCCTGATCCTCTTCCTTCGTGTTCTTGTAATTTTGTCAAGAGCTCTTCAAAACATTCACTTACAATATTATCAATATCCGAGGCAAACATGATGGTACGGTTTTTTTGTCAAAACCCCTCTAGGTGATGTTTCATTCTGCATATTTACAAATAAAGCATCTAATAATAGTCCAAATTTAATAAAGTTCAATCTTCTTAATTCATTTTGCAAAGTTTCTATCACTAAAGGTTTGGCGTTATTTACAAAGTCTTCAAGTTTCAATTTTGCGTTGTTAATTTTGAAATGTGTCACAACTCTTCCTGGTAGTGCATGAGCGTGTAATGAGATATTTACAGTTGGTGCAGGTGCGGGTTCAGGTGCATAGTGAATGACGATAGGTCTTGAACTTTCTGCTGATTTTTTTTTTCAATTTCTTCTTCATTTTGATGTATTGATAAAATTTCATCTAATTCTTCCTGTTCATTTTGCTGCGATGTTCCGGGTTCTTCTTCTTCCTTTTGCTGCGTTGATAACATTTCATCTATTTCTTCTAGTTCTTCTTGATTTAATGGAACTTCGTTGTTATTATTGTTGTGATATATTTCTTGATGAATAGCTAAAAGCCAATCATCTTGAAATAAGTCATTACAAATGTTGCAGCGATGCATGATGTGCTCTCTACGAGAATCAGTCAGCAAATGACAAAACATTTCTAGCGCACCTCCTTTTTATAGCAGGTCAAACGGTGGTGGGGGGTTAAAAGAATCTCTTTTTCAATGTAATACAAAGATGGAGGGGGGACATGGGGTATGGAGAACAAACCGTATAGTTTTAAAGTATATTCCTCTTTCATCATTTATATGTTACTATCAATGAACTAAGTCCTGTAAGTGGGTCAAGGTCACACTTATATATTACCAAAGCGGGGAATAGAGCAGTAAGTGATCCTCAATTAGAACAACAGACTGCTCTATTCCCCGCTCTGTTTTCAAAAATAAATAACTACTTTCAAAATGGAATTTCTAGTCCGATTCGTCGTCATCCGAAGATGAAGAAAATAAGCGACGGCGAGCAGTAGTAAAATATTCTTATTGGTAAGGAATTGCTACTAGTGGTTGGAGTTTCTTCAAGACTTGTTGTCTCAACCACCTCCATCACAACCTCAACTTCTTCATCTTCGTTATTAAATATTTCCATTACTTCGTCTTCTTCTTCCTCTTCTAAAGAAAACATATCAACAGCTTCTTGCAAACTTAAATTATCAACCAGCTGTTGATACAGCGCTAAATCTACTGAATCATCGTCACTTAATTGCTCTATTAATATTCGACTTTTGGATTGTGACAATGAAATTGATGTTGTTAAACAACGTGGACAAATGCAAGTGCGTTTGAGAGACTTGACTAAACACGACAACAAAGTTCTACTAACACGTGAAGAATTCTACATCTTCAAGTTTGCAACATCACCGATTACCAGGTACATGAGACAGTTAGTATTTTCAAGTTCTGTGATAAAGGAATATTGGGTTGACACGTTGGAAAAAGAGCCTGACAGCACCATACTATACGGACCTGTGGATACATCTATTTTTAATAGAATACCTCATGAAGTTGACATGTGGGAGAAAATTGAGAAACTTTGAAAGTGACGTACAAGCTATAGAAGTTGGAGGAGAAACAATACAAGCAGAAGAAGTAGAAAATGTGAAAACAGAAGCAGAAGAAGAAAGGAATGAACAGCAAGAAGAACAACAACAAATGTAAAGAAATTAAAAGGAGAAGAAGAAGAAGAATATGACCGTGGGGTAGGCTCTACCGGGAATGGTGCCCACGTTAAATATACACCAACACGCCTGCAACTGTACGGCCTAGTATTTAACGATACTTACCGTGGTGTGGAAAACAGTTGATCCTCATACTCCAACATGGAAGGAGTGGATGATGTTTTAGTAAGACCTTGCGTTATAGAATTTCAAGCATTTCGAGGTAATAATGACAAGTTCATTATCAAAGAATTAGTCGTTTTAGACATGCAAACATTTGTAGTTTATCCATTTATGTTTGAAGTTCCCTTTTCCTTCAACAAACTCAATTCAAAAGCAAAAAAAAATAAATAAATAAATAAATAAACAAATGGGTGTCGAAATATTTTCATCACATACAATGGTATGAAGGATATATAACTTACTCAAATCTGCACAGTATCATGTATCAGTTTTGCAAACAATATAATGTTATTTACACAAGAGGATTGGAAAAAAGAAACTGGATACAACTATACACAAATGGAAATGTGTTCGATATAATTGTAAACAAGAATTTTGGATATAAACATGATAGTTGCTGTGTTACTGTTAATAGTCCTAAACATGGGCGAACACAGTTCGCGTTGCGCAACGCTTACCGTTTAGCCGTTTACTTGGAGGAAAAATGTATATGTGGTGGGGGAACCGGTGGGTATAAATACGCGGCAGTGACTCGATCACGGCACCAGTATGACACAAGACTCCAAGGAGGTAACATCTCAGATGACACCGCTGACAAAGATGACATCAAGGCAATATCTTGAAACACTAGTTGAGCGATTCAACGCAAACTCAAAGTCCAACCTTCTGCTAACGAGAAAATGTTCATAGCTAAAAGAACACAAACACTACATCATCCACGGTGTTAAAAAGCTGGAAACAACCCACGGAGAAGCGATTTTGGTATCACTCAGCGACGCACCCTTCACTCCGGGGGATGAACCTAAATTTCAAGTATTTCTTCCAAAACGATTTGTTCAACTTTTGCAAAATGAAGACCTGAGAGATATTCAGCCTGGATCATTGTATCTGGTGTCCCACGGATCAAGCGTAAACAATTCTACTGAACTCACTCTGCACGTCACACACGAGTGTTAGCATGTAGTATTATTATTATTATTTGTATGTAGTTTTCTAGTCAATTGTAACAAATAGTTTGTTTATGCTGTACTATGTAACCACTCTGTATTGTACAAAGTTGATAATAAAATAAAGAGAAAATAAAAGAAGAAAAAGGCAACACAGCCGTATATGCAAAGATATACTGCTGTGTTGCTTTTTTAAAATTCAAATGTTTGACCTTGAAACTTGTGTTTGTTTAAATTTAATAATATAGGTGAGGCAAATAAACTTACTTGATAGATCGATTCTGTATTAGTTTGACCTTGGCACTTGTGTTTGTTTAATAATATAGGTTAGAAGGGAGTGATGTAGTGGGGGATAGTGGTAGTGGTGGGGGAGGGACCGGTAGGGGGGGTAATGGTAGTGGTCGGGGAGAGACCGAGTACCTAGCAGACATGCTAGCGCTACATCACTTCACGTCCAGCTCTTGAACAGTGCACATCGAGCTCGATACACATGAACTCTCCTATCCAAGATAATACAGTTTCTTTATCAACACATTATGTACAGAATGTTGAAATTGCATTAGATGGTAATATTAATAATCCAGTTCAAGTACAAGAGGTAAGCAGCACTACATCTTCTGATGTTGAAGCTGTTCTGATGTCATTGTTGGGTTATGACTAGGTTCTGCCAATCTTTAACAGTGATCATGTCTCTTACAATAAAAGAAATTAATTATAACACTGTTCATTTATCGACTCCACAAGATCTCCATGTTTTTACTGAAGAGTTGAAAGACCTTTTATCGACTGGTTACACTGTATCTTAGGAAGTGATTGCAACAAATACCGAAACCACCACCACCACAACTACCATGGACTCTCGGCTGGACTTGCACTATGTACCGACAAGGAAGATCGACAACTGAAGACGAATGGAAGATGGTGGAACAAAACAAGGAGAATCGACAACTGAAGGATAGATAGATTCTTGTAAAGAAAATACTACTAGATATTGTAAATAATTTAAGATATGTTTGTAACACAACAACAACAACAGTAATAATAACCAAAGTTAGAAATTGGGGCTGCTGGCTCACTTGATTTATGACTTTCGATCGAAGTAATTTTCATGATTTGAACGAAATGTTGGGTCAGGTGACGTTTGGGTGGTGATGTGTGTGGCTAAGACGATTGTTTGTAACACTGAAAAAAAAAAACAAAAAAAAAACAGTAATAACTAAGATCTTGTACGATTTTCATTAGATTGCATTCATTCGGTTGTTTTTATTCGATTTACCTAATAATCGAATACAAACAACCGAATGGTTACAATCGAGTGCAAATCGTACAAGATCTTTTTTTAAAACATATTTTGAATGACCTTGAAACTCATTACGTCACTGTTACCGTCACAGTAACGTCACTGTGACCGCCACAGTGACGTTACTGTTCCCGTCATCAGCTGACGTCACTCTGCTTGTCTTTTCCTTTTAAATTTGACAGCTCACCGGAAGTCGTAAATCACTTTTATCCATTGCCCCAGCGTGCCTGTTTTGTTACTACTAACGTTTAATAGTAATAATAATAATAACAACAAGTTATATGCACCAACATATGTATCAACATTATATGTATCCTACTATGAAAACATAGGTAAGTATTTTCCGTAGTATAATTTTTTCTCAAAACAAGATAGCTTTGTGATTTCATTGTTTACATGGACTGTGGATCCGTGGATATGTTCCAACGGCTTAACCTAAGAAATTGTATTTGCAATGTTTATACCGTAAAATGAAATTTAAATCTATGACAATGAGAAGTCATTAGCACATTCATGCGAAACAGTGCGACTATCCCCATATGTGAATGCACTTCAAGATTTGGAGTGTGAGTCCCCATCCCCCCACCAAAAGAAGGAAGTCGCGCTGTACCCGGGATCCCCCGTTACAGCGTGACTTCTTTCTTCAAGTGATAGGCTCAAGTTCAGACAAGTGATAGGATCACGGTTGAGACTCGGAGGATTAAATCGTAACTCGGCAGCTGAGCGAAAAAGACGATTTATTGCAAAAAAATTAAATATTAAAAACCAGGCTGAAAGCTACAATAGCAAAAATACCATAAAAATCAATAATACAAATTAAACAGAATTACAAACATATAAACAAGAATAGTCATGCCTATCTTCAGAAATACCAGAAAATCGAAAAATACAACAAAAAATGAAAGAATTTACATTGAAAATTTAAAATTTGAACATAACCAATCATCCAGCAATTTAGCCCACATCCCATGATTCCACCGTTTCAGGAAGTCAGCTGGGATTCCTGGGTGGCTCCGAATAAAAAAAATTACAACGTTATTAAATCAATCTCCTTATGGTGAAATTAAACATTAAGAAAAGAAAATATAGCACCGTATCGGTTTACCAGAAATTAGCTAAACAATAAGCGCTACACACAAAAAACATATACCAACTTAATAACTAGGTCTACTAAACTATAACCAACTTAATAACTAAACATAAAAAATAGATAAATATTTTTAAAATAATAACAGGAATATAAAGATATGAAGATAATTTTACAATAGTAATACAATTTGTATAAATATAATATATTCAAAATATATGGCCTAATGATATATATATATATATATGTTTCGGCTATAGCTATCAAGATAGATTTTGAGTTCAAAACAGTACATAGTCAGGCCTAGGAATAACAAAATCACTGATGTAGGTGTTTTAAAATACTGCACAGAATTATCATAAACCCCCCAGATCAGCCGCCGGGACAAATGAAAAGAGCTGACCTGAGAACAGAAGCCACCAGACAATGGAGAGTGGGACCAATGAAGAAACCTCCATCGGATATCACAAGGTCCCCAGGTCAGGCCAGCAGGGTCTAAAAGGCAGTGATATGCCAGCGGCAGGCTGAGGTCAACGTCCGACTCGAGGACTTCGAAGTTTAGTTTAAATTTTATCGAGACATTCTGTACGTAAGGTTTGTGAAGGAGTGAGAAGTCCTGTCGAGAAAAGAACAAGAAACAGGCCAACCAGGCAGACCAGGAGTAGGAATTACGAACAGACCAAGTCCGAGTAAACGGCGAAAGTAGAAGCAGACAGCGCAAGAACGAATCTCGGACAGTTTTGCAAACGAAATGTAGAGTAACAAAAAAGTACCGTTCGAAAGACCCGGTACAAATGCATCCAGTTGAAACCTCGGAACAAAATATTCCACCTGGAATTTGAATCAAGTGGAAAGTGTAAGCGATTCCACACGTCTGGAACTCATAATCCAAATCAATCAATATTTAGTATTTCCCTGGTAAAGATACAGAGTACAAAACAACGGGCATACAACGTCTCAACAGCATCAGGTACGGTACTCAAGCAGTGTGTTTACATGTTTTCAATTTCAATTTTTATATGCACGCCTTTTCACATCTTTGAGTATAATAAGAGGTGATGGAAATATGTGTTATCCCTGCTGCAGCCATCGGATAGCATGCGAAGGGAAATGAAAGAAAGATCGTGAGGGACAAAAATACTAAGATGATGATATCTGAAGAAATAAACGGATTATCTCTATAAATAAAAGAGAACGCCCTTACTAATTCTTCCACTTCTCGTCATCCTATAGAG
This sequence comes from Stictocephala bisonia, assembly GCA_035578905.1. Classification (NCBI taxonomy): domain Eukaryota; kingdom Metazoa; phylum Arthropoda; class Insecta; order Hemiptera; family Membracidae; genus Stictocephala; species Stictocephala bisonia. The sequence continues at coordinate 10,155,500 of JAQJVL010000003.1, forward strand.
CTGAGATTTTGTTCAAATGTTTGTTTTAGGCTAAATAGGAAAACTAAACTATTTTCATCTTAATAAAATACTCCTAAGGGGTAAAAATCGACCCTAAAAAATTGTTCCATAAAGTTTCTCACACCAAACATATTAATACTTCAACGACGTCGATGTAAGACGTTTAAAACGTATCTTTTATTGATATTCAATGGGTGCAGTTCACACCGAGTATTAATAATACGTTTGTGACGTCGCTGTAGTATTAATATGGATTGGGGAAATACCTCGGCTAGCTACGTTTCGCTCACGTATAACAACTGACCCATGCGCAAAAGCCGATCTCACCTCGTTTTTCATTTCTGCGCCTGCAAAGTATCCTAAATTATTGCGTGCATCATATTTGACGTAGGTTTGGGTTTGAACGGAGCATAAAAGAAGCCAAGGTATTAATTCAGCCGAAAACGTATTAATATGTCGGCTACTTTGGTGTTAAAGACCTTAAAGATAACATTGGGTCGATTTTAGTAAATAGTAACAACTGTATTGTAAATAAATAAACCTGTTTAAATTGTATGTTTAATATTTTATCCTGTTGATGTAATAATTACAGTTTACAATTAATTACATTTTTCTATATATTTGTAATCTATACAATTACGTGTAAAATATATTTGGGAAATTTACAATATTGAGATAACCGTGTTGAAATTCCCTTAAGGCAGACTTACAAGGTTTTCTAGACCATGCAGAATGACGGTAGCAGGTTGAGCTTTTATATTGACGTAATGGTTTAGAGGGAACCACAGGGGAAGGGTAAGAAGCACAGAGAATAACCCCGTAGCGAAGCAAGGGCTGTCGGCTATTCGTACATAAAAACATGCTAGGGAAATAGCATTCGGAAGGGAATAAAAGGCAATATATGGTTGTGGCCGAAGAGACAAAAATATTTATTTGTTGAGAGCAACAAAAAGAGCAAAATTATCTAACATTTTTGTATTCCAAGCGGCAAAAATGCCAAGGTGATTGCATTTGAAATAAATTAAAGGAAAAATGTAATCGTATGCAGGTACAACAAGAATTTGAGGAAATAGCATTTAAAGTCAAATGGAAGGAAAAATGATTGCAGTTCAAGCGAAAAAATGCCAGGGTATTCAAAATAATTGAAGGAATAAGGTATTATAGATGGAGGAGGCGAAACGAATTACAATTCAACTCAGTTTGTCCTGGGTTGTGACACATGAGACTTTGTAAAAGTAGTAGATTAAGGTTGATGAGTACATTAAAAGTTATTTATAAATAAACCAAAAAAGATGTGAAATCAAACAACAAAAAATTCAAAAATGTAAAAAAACGGATACCAAGCACATTAAAAAAGTTATTGATAAATAAATAAAAAATCAGTGAAATTAAAATGGGATGGCCAAGTACCTTCAGTACTTCAACGCAATAAACAAACATAACAAATAAACCTTGCAAACAAATTGGAAAAAAATATGGACATGAATGAAAACTAAAATCCTTGGCGTTGGCTTTTTTGAACCTCATTTGAACGCCACCGCCAAGGATTTTAGTTTGCACTTGTGTCTGTATTTTTCTAATTTGTTTGCATGGTTTGTTTGTTACCTTGGAGTACCGAAGGTACTTGGACATCCCATTTTGATTTCACTCTTTTTTTGGTTTATTTATCAATAACATTTTATGTGCTTGGCGTCCTTTTTTTAACTTTTTTGAACTTTTTTGTAGTTTGATTAAATTAAATAGCCTACTTTAAACATATTTAGTAACATTCATAAAAATATGTATTATCTTCATTTGTTTAACTTGATATTCACTGTGCTGGACTGACGTCTGCTTTCATTGTAAACAAACAGAAACAACTGAAGGAAATGGCGGATGTTTTATATTGGTGACGTGGTGGAGGAAAGCGAAAGGAGGGGAGGGCTCCCCATAACGTCAAATGGAGCAAAATTAGACGCTTGTCTCTTCCTCCACTATGTAATTACACTGAAAAGTTGTCATGACAACCAGAGCGTTAGGCCACATGCTGACGGTGCAATAGTAAGATCCGCCCAATTTACGTCATTAGCAGCAGTGCCCATTGGTTGGTTTGACTAACACCAATGCATCAAACATAGAACGATTAAATTTAACCATTATTTAGTATTCAAATAACAATTAATAATATCATTAACACAATGAATAATAATGTAAAAAAATAAATAGCATTTTTACAAATTAGTACTGTTCTTTACAGTTATTTTTTTGTAGTTTTTTTTTTTTTGACTAAACACTGTTGTGGAAATTGAGCACTTGACGTCGAAACGCTATTAAAGCAGGTAACTGAGTGTTTGAAAGATTCCCCTCTGCCTCAGGAACATGCGCTAAATATAAAACATAGGTTGCTTTCTTCTATCTGCCTCAATTATACCAGAAAAACATATAGGCCTATTATCACAATTTGGTTAAAATGTTTATTAACTTACCCAATGAAAGTGATGGTTTCGCCTAAGATTTCTCGACTCGGAACAAAAATATGAAGATGGTTTTCTTATACATAGAGAATTTGTCTGTTCAGGGAAACAAAAGGGTGCATCTAAGAGAAATTGTTGTAGAAGAAAGAACTGGCAGTATACTTGATTACGATCCTGAAGATGGTAAATGCCTCCTTTAATGTATCCATAATATAATTTTATGATAATTACATTATACTAACATTAGCTGACAAGATAAATTATCAAATACCTTTGATGTATTTTTTCCTGTGTTGTATTTTGTGACATCATAGCGTATGATTTCAATAAAGCGACGTCCTATCTTATGCCATTACCAAAAAACTGAACGAACAATGTTCCATCCCAAGAGCCTACCTCGTCCTCAGTCCTCAGACACAAGTAACCTCTACCTAGCAGATTCGTCTAATGAAACAGATTCTGCCAATTTATTCCTCTGCCTAACTTATTCAATCATAATCATAGTAAATATACTACACCTTCTTTGAGACCAAGTATGCGACGAGGAAAATTAATATTATAAGTGTTCAACTTTCAGTTCCGTACATTGTGAAAGGAATTGGATAGAAAAATCCCTCTTTATACCTTTGCTCTGGAACAGAGGGTGGGTCTAATAATGGTTCTTCTTAGACTGCCATTTGAGACCAAGATAGAAAACATAAGGTAGACCTAGAGGATTTTGGATTTACAAGTAACCATAGCTCCTATTAATAGTTTTTTGTATATTTAAGAAAGGCTGGCATCTGGAAGCCAGAAATGTTAATGAGAATCAGGGTGAGCACAAAAATTGACAGCCATGGTGCCAGCCAGATTTGACAGCCAGTCCTTTGGATCGAAGGAGACTGTAAAATATAAAAAATTTAAAATATTTGAGAAAGGTGGCGGAGGCCTCTCAAGCATGCTCAAATCCATGACTGGCCATTGGCTGGAATTTTCCTTTCTTAGTGAGTGAAGCTGACTATCTGCTTAGTGACTGTCCATTCATGTATGATATATGCCTGTACCGGTGGGCTCTCAGTAGCCCATTAAATAGGAAGAATTCAAGACATGGCAGATTTAAGCTTTCAGGACACTTTCTGGTAAGTCCTGGTTAATTTATAATGCCACCATTCATCAAGCACAGTACGTTGAGCTTCAATGCTAGATGAATACCTGGTCTTGGACTGTCTGGTTTAGGTTAATTTAATCTGGCTGCATCAAACAAGCCCAACATTACAGATATCAGAAGGAGAGATGTCCAAGAGGCCTTTCTACTCAATGCAATCAACTACCATGGAATACAAACCACCTTAAGTTTACCACATAGGATATGTAGTATAAGACAAGCCCAGCCTAAGCATAACTGGTTTCACATTTTGTATTTTTCAGATGGAGATTGAGACCCCCCCCCCCACCAAAGCTGGGAAGCGTGCCAACTGGGGGATGGCTCAAAACGAGTAAAGCGATGGGATCACGGGTGGCAGTTGGAGGGTCCAAAATAAAACTCGGCAGCTGAGCGAAACTAATTTATTACCAAAATCAAAAAAGATAATAATCAGACTGGGCAGAAGGCCACAATATAAAATAGGCAGAAGGCCACAATATAAAATCTGCAATTAAATAAATAACAAAACACACAAAAATTACCAAGATACTACACAATAATAACAAACGCTATAAATACCACAAAACTCTACAAATACCAAAATTTAACAATTAATCAACTACAGGGTGTATGGCCTATCTGCAGTTTAGCCTGAGCCACCCCAAAACGTAAGAAAA